>CM076576.1:189252941-190452941 GCA_034641835.2 Pinus albicaulis
TTTTTAAAATTGATCTTCCCAACCCAATCTTAGAAAAATCAAAATCAGAAAAATCTTAAAATTCAAACTGAAAAATAAAAAGGAAAACTAAGTTCTACTCCCAAGTGGAGTCGCAATTTTGTTATGCGGATTAATCCCTCTTGCGGACAAGAGCGATCTCCCTAGTATTCTATGAATACCTAGAAACAAACATCCATTTGTAAATCATTTTCTCTAGATTATTTGCAATTCCAAATTATTATAAACAAAGAAAGTGTAATATTCCCAATTTTAGCCTCAAGCTAAAATGGAATATTATAGTTGCACATTTTATTTTTGCTTAATAAAATGGGCAAGGAGACACCTTAGCCCATTTTAAATGAATAAATAACACTCCTCATGTGAAAAGGAGGAGAATCAAGCAGCTAAAATAACACCAAGGGTGTGAATGGAACCCAACTCACTTTATTAGTCATCTTTGACTAAAGTCAACAGTGCTGCCCAAGGAGGAAGAGGCTTCCTAGAGAAGCTGCGCAGTTTTGGAGGGAAGAGATTCACATGAGGGTGGAAACCCTAATTGGTGTGACCATGGTGGATAACAAGTTCTCTCACTTTATATGGAGGAGATGGCAGCCCATTTTCATTATGTTATGATTTAGAGTTTCAGACTTTGGGTCTGCAAAGCTTGCATCCCCAGGCTGTTTAGCAGGGTGATGGTGCCCTCTGGCACTAGGGTGTTCCCAGTCAGGAATCCCTACCTCTACCTCAAGGAGGGATGAGGATTGAGCTACATTCCCTCAATCCAGCATTGGCCACAGCTACATTCATCTTCTACAACGTTATTTATACAGCAGAGAGGATGTTGTGTTGCTGGGAGCAGCAAGAGAGGAACTCATGGAGTCTCTCTTGTCTTGTTTTCTTCAGTGGAGGAGTGATCCACTCATTGAAGGAACTGCAAGGAGGATTCTTGGGCTTGATTTCAGATCAGTGGCATGAGGCCACACTTCCATCATCTCCCACTATGCAGTCCATGGAGGAAACTGCGTTATTTTGGAGGAGACAGTGAGAGAGGGGTTTCTGGAGATTCAAAGGAGGATGTCTCTGAGACAAAGTGATCAGCACTTTGTATTGGAGACATGATCAGAGGAGGGAAATAATATTTCAGATCAGCCATGGCCTCATTCATATTTTATATCAGTTTCAATGACAAATCTGTTGTCACATTTTGGGTTTCTTCGGCATTTCTAGCAATCTTCATATATTGGCTAGAAATCTTGTATTTCAGCCCATTTATTGTTCTTGGGATTATTTCTTGTATTCCTTCAGCCACATATGTATTTCATTTATATTCAGCAGCTATTCCTTCATATACACTACGTAGTTGTAGCTACTCTAGCATTTTGTGGAGTTGCAGCAATTCTTGTATTTCATTGCTTATTCATTGGAGGTTGGATTTTAAAGCTTGAGTGGCTTGTCCCTCGACTATTTCTTGTATCTATTTGCTTATATATCATAATATCATGATCTCTATAGAATTTTTCCTCTTATGGTGTATTTCATATTTGCGGATTTTTTGGTTATGTTCATATATTTCTGTAGCTCTCTCATTGAGCCTTGTTTTAGAGACTTATATTGGGGAGATCAGAATAACCCATCTAGAGTTATTTCTTTGAGCTCATTTTCTGTAGGGGAGTTGTATTAGAGATTTTCTAGGGCATCCTAGCAGTGGTTTACCTTATTTATGCAGTATTTTCCTTATACAGCGTCCCCAAGGACCCCATAGCAGAAATTCCCGAGGCGGAATATTGCATATCCATAGACAGAGTCTGTGAAGGGCCAGCTAGCATCGAGATCTCTCCCTTATTTGAAAGGAGTCATATCCTATAAATGCCCCAACAATCAATCTCTGAAATGGACTTGTGATGTCTCACTGAAGAAGGAATTGGAATATCTTAAGATATTCCCGATGTAGCAGAATTTCCACATTTGGAACTTTATAGTGGTATTAGAGCATGATCTTGGCTCAACCTGTGCCCAAGATCTAATGCCATCAGCAAGAGGAGCTTCTCTCCGAGGAGAGGAGATTGACAGAGGAAACAAGGAAAGAGGAATGATGGAAGAGGAGGTTTCCCTTCTTCTTTTCCAGGAGATCATTGAAAATATTGTTGAAAGGGAAAAGCGGAAGATTTTCTGAGAGCTTTTTTTGATGAGACAAATCCTAGCTACTTTACACGAAGGGTGTGGGCATTCAACCACACATGCAGATCCACAGCGCAGCCCCTTTTTCACTTGCATTGCAAGGGAGTAGAGGAAGAAAATGAGGCCATAGGAGGAGAAGCACTGCAACTCAAGGTATGGCTCATGATTTTTGGTTTGAAGGTTCCATTTTTCATTGTCATGCAAATGAAAAAACATGTGATGCATTCACTAAGGGTTTGATGGAAAAACTTGGTGAAACTCATTGTGGCATAAATACAAACACTTTGCATGCATTGGAAAGAACCAGCAACGCTGTCACTTTTGGAGGAGATCCATCACCACATGGGGATGAAAAGGGAGCCAATGCTTCCACTAGAGGAGCCCTTGTGTCTTTGCAAGGAGTTCCAAATACTTTTGCATGTGGGTACCAAGACACAATTTCGGAGCCATATGTAGCATTTGTTGGGGATTGTGATATGGAGAAAGAAGAGTAGAAGGATCAGCATGAAGGGATGAAGAGCATTCTCCCTTATCTATTTCAGAAATATTCTACACAAAGGAAAGAGATTGCACTGCGTGGAGGAGAGAGGGACAAATCAGTCCACTCATACATGCAGTCTATTTCAGATCTTGATGTCTCACTTTTTGATGGCTTTCCATCTAGGAGGCCATTTGATCTAGAGATGATGAGAGGCATCATGCTATTTGGTTCACCACTCATTGGATTCTGGAGGGGTGGAGACATTTGAGTAGTCCAACACAACGCAAAGAGTTTGGGGATAAGCACAAGGAAGAGGGATGCACTCTCACATTTTTAGTACCACCCATTCTCATCAGTTTTACTGCACAGATAGAGTTGCCGCATAGATAGAGGATAGCATCTTCATGATGAGGGATGGCTACTCCATGGATTTGGTGAGAGAAAGGTTACTTCCTTTGGGGAAGAACTCTTTCATGCTTTGGATTAGATGGAGGCCACTCATGCTTACATTGCCCAGGATCAGGAGATTCTTTGGAGGTGATAGTCTCTCGTGGGAGGGTCATTTCCAGAGAGCATCATTTATATTTGAGCATGAGTAGCTGCATGACGGGCATGGCATCAACTTGGAGGATGACTTTGGCATGAGGGGATGTTAAGGTAGCAGGCAATAGCGTGATGGAGCACCATATTGGAGAACACCAGCACTGTCTATGTGGAGGATTGATCCATGTTGGAGGACTCAGCTTTTGGTTGAGTGGTCCCAGGATCTTGGTGCATGCATGATTCTTGGCTGGCCTTGATGGAGATGGTAGATACTCAATGGATGATATGATCGTCTATCAACATGGCAGACTCTTCTTGACTAGAGTTTCTAGTGTCAAGGAGGAACTTTTGCATGCTACACATGAGGACTTCCTAGCTGTGCATTTGGATGCATACTTTGCTTTGCTAGAGGATTTCATTTGGAGGGCATTCAGTATGATCTACATCATCATATGGATAGATGCATAGCCCAATTTTTTTTGGAGAGTTTGGCACAACCATTCCCTTACTCATTGGAGGGGAGGGAGAGCATTCATATGAGCCATTTCAGCTCAGGGTCTCAAGTACATGGTAGAGAAGGTATCATTCCATTTTGTACCTCTTTAGTTCATATGAGTAGCCTATTGTCTCAAGGAGGATCATCCCTTCTTGCATTTGATATGATGTGCTTGCAGCTACTTGTAGCCTTGATTTTGGCTATTCTTATGATGGTTGTGGGGGAAGCCACATGTTTCTCGGTGCGCACCATTGGCATCAATTTGTATTCTCATGTTTTATCTTGTGATGAGATGTTGTGGCAGAAAACAAGTGGCTAGTATAGCACTTGTTACTTGTTATTTTGAGGCAGGCCAAGAGGCACTGCGTAAGTTCCATGAAGTGGAACTTTGAACCACTCTCTACTTGTCATTTGGCAACTTGCTTTTATTATGTATTTCTCCTTGCATTTCAGATGTTGGTACACTCATGAGGGTCATTATTTGGACAGTCCCTTATGTACATCCCATTAGGAGCATGATTCTCCCTATTATACATGTTTCATTTTGCAGGAGACGCCATGGGCAAACCATGATTGCCACATTACTACTTGTCTCTTCTTTGGGAGAAACCACTTGGAGGATCTGAGGAGGCATTTTATGGCGGGATTTCTTGATGGGGTAGCTTGGGCCATTCTTGGAGGCCATACTTTTCCAACCCAAAGACAAAGGCAGCCTCATATGAGTAGCATATGGAGAGAGGGCCATCATGAGAAGTACAAGCACACTCTCCATTCAGCCCCAACACATTGCAGAAATCAGGTGTGAGATTTTTACTTGGATGATAGCATGGATGAGAGGATCATCATTTGGGAGCAGAATTTTCCCATGCATAGCATCACTCCTACCTTAAGGAGGCATTAGCACAGCAAGAAGGATTCCACTACACCTTCTATCTTTCCATGAGGAGCATTGTTGCCAGCTTGCATACTTGGGAGAGAGCATTGGAGGACATTTTCATTGCAGCATATTTGAGCAGTGGTGGGACCATTGATGAGGAGGCCACAAGAGAAGAAGGGGGAGACAATTTTGTTCTCTCTATGCATTTTCTTGAGGGCAAGCAACATGTGGGAGGGGAGGCCTGTAATATTCCCAATTTTAGCCTCAAGCTAAAATGGAATATTATAGTTGCACATTTTATTTTTGTTTAATAAAATGGGCAAGGAGACACCTTAGCCCCTTTTAGATGAAGAAATAACACTCCTAATATGAAAAGGAGGAGAATAAAGAAGATGAAATAAACACCAAGGGTGTGAATGGAACCTAGCTCACTTGATTAGTCACCTTTGACTAAAGTCAACAGTGCTGCCCAAGGAGGAAGAGGCTTCCTAGAGAAGCTGCATAGTTTTGGAGGGAAGACATTCATGCAAGGGTGGAAACCCTTATTGGTGGGACCATGGTGGAGAAGAGTTCTCTCACTTTATATGGAGGAGATAGCAACCCATTTTCATTATGTTATGATTTAGAGTTTCAGAATTTGGGTCTGCAAAGCTTGCATTCCCGGGTTGTTTAGCAGGGTGACGGTGCCCTCGGGCACTAGGGTGTTCCCGGTTGGGAATCCCTACCTCTAACTCAAGGAGGGATGAGGATTGAGCTACATTTCCTTAATCCGGCATTGGCCATAGCTACATTCATCTTCTACAACTTTATTTCTGCAACAGAGAGGGCGTTGTGTTGTTGGGTGCAGCAAGAGAGGAACTCATGGAGTCTCTCTTGTCTTGTTTTCTTCAGTGGAGGAGTGATCCACTCATTGGAGGAGCTGCAAGGAGGATTCCTGGGCTTGATTTCAGATCAGTTGCATGAGGCCACACTTCCATCATCTCCCACTGCGCAGTCCATGGAGGAAACTACATTATTTTGGAGGAGGCAGTGAGAGAGGGGTTTCTGGAGATTCAGAGGAGGATGTTTCTGAGACAAAGTGATCAGCACTTTGTATTGGAGACATGATCAGAGGAGGGAAATCATATTTCAGATCAGCCACAGCCTCATTCATATTTTGTATCATTTGCAGTGACAACTCTGTTGTCACATTTTGGGTTTCTCCGGCATTTCTAGCAATCTTCATAGATTGGCTAGAAATCTTGTATTTCTGCCCATTTCTTGTTCTTGGGCTTATTTATTGTATTCCTTCAGCCACATATGTATTTCATTTATATTCAGTAGCTATTCCTTCATATACACTGTGCAATTGCAAGTACTCCAACATTTTATGGAGTTGCAGCAATTCTTGTATTTCATTTCTTATTCATTGGAGGTTGGATCTTCAAGCTTGAGTGGCTTTTCCCTCAACTATTTCTTGTATCTATTTGCTGATATATCATAATATCATTATGGATATAGCATTTTCCCTCTTATGGTGTATTTCAAATTTGCATATTTTTTGGTTATGTTCATATATTTCTGTAGCTCTCCCATTGAGCCTTGTTTTAGAGACCTAGATTGGGGAGATCTGAGTAACCCATCTAGAGTTATTTCTGTGAGCTCATTTTATGCAGGGGAGTTTTATTAGATATGTTCTAGGGCATCCCAGCAGTTTTTTTCCTTATTTATGTAAAATTTTCCTTATACAGCGTCCTCAAGGACCCTGTAGCAGAAATTCCTGAGGTGGAATATTGCATATCCATAAACAGAGTCTGTGAAGGGCCAGATAGCCTCAGGATCTCTCCCTTCTTTATAAGGAGTCATATCCTGTAAATTCTCCAACAGTAAATCTCTAAAATGGACTTGTGATGTCTCACTAAAGAAGGAATTGGAATATCTTAAGATATTCCCGATGGAGCAGAATTTCCACATTTGGAACTTTATAGTGGTATCGGAGCATGATCTTGGCTCAGTAGGTGCCTAAGATCTAATGCCATCAGAAAGAGGAGCTTCTATCCAAGGAGAGGAGATTGACAGAGGAAACAAGGAAAGAGGAATCATGGAAGAGGAGGTTTCCCTTCTTCTTTTCCAGGAGATCATTGAAAATCTTGATGAAAGGGAAAAGCGGAAGATTTTCTGAGAGGGTTTGTTGATGAGACAAATCCTTGCTACTTTACATGAAGGGTGTGGGCATTCAGCAACACATGCAGATCCACAATGCAGCCACTTGTTCACATGCATTGCAAGGGATTAGAGGAAGAAAATGAGGCCATAGGAGGAGAAGCACTACAACTCAAGGTATGGCTCATGATTTTTGGTATGAATTTTCCATTTTTCATTGTCATGCAAATGCAAAAACATGTGATTCATTCACTAAGGGTTTGATGGAAAAAAATGGTGAAACTCATTGTGGCATAAATACAAACACTTTGCATGCATTGGAAAGAGCCAGTAGCGTTGTCACTTTTGGAGGAGATCCATCACCACATGGGGATGAAAAGGGAGCCAATGCTTCCACTAGAGGAGCCCTTGTGTCTTTGCAAGGAGTTCCAAATAATTTTGCATGTGGGTACCAAGACATAATTCCAGAGCCATATGTAGCATTTTTTGGGGATTGTGAGATGGAGAAAGAAAAGCAGAAGGATCAGCATGAAGTGATGAAGAGCATTCTCCCTTATCTATTTCAGAAATTTTCTGCACAAAGGAAAGAGACTGCACTGCGTAGAGGAGAGAGGGACAAATCAGTCCACTCATACATGCAGTCTATTTTAGATCTTGATGTCTCACTTTTTTCTGGCTTTCCATCTAGTATGCCATTTGATCTAGAGATGATGAGAGGCATCATGCTATTTGGTTCACCACTCATTGGATTTCGGAGGGGTGGAGACATTTGAGGAGTCCAACACATTGCAGAGAGTTTGGGGATAAGCACAAGGAGGAGGGATGCACTCTCTCATTTTCGGTACCACCCATTCTCATCATTTTTACTGCGCAAATAGAGTTGCTGCATAGATAGAGGATAGCATCTTCATGATGCGGGATGGCTGCTCCATGGATTTGGTGAGAGAAAGGTTACTTCCTTTCGGGAAGAACTCTTTCATGATTTGGATTAGATGGAGTCCACTCATGCTTACATTGCCCAGGATCGAGAGATTCTTTGGAGGTGATAGTCTCTTGTGGGAGGCTCATTTTCAGAAAGCATGATTTCCATTTGAGCATGAGTAGTTGCATTATGGGCATGGCAAGAACTTGGAGGATGACTTTGGCATGAGGGGATGTCAAGGTAGCAGGCAGCAGCATGATGGAGCACCATATTGGAGAAAACCAGTGTTGTCTATGTGGAGGATTGATCCATGTTGGAGGACTCAACTTTTGGTTGAGTGGTCCCAGGATCTTGGTGCATGAATTATTCTTGGATGGCCTTGATGGAGATGGTAGATACTTAATGGATGATATGATCATCTATCATCATGGCAGACTCTTCTTGACTAAAGTTTCTAGTCTCAAGGAGGAACTTTTGCATGCTGCACATGAGGACTTCCTAGTTGTGCATTTGGATGCATAATTTTCTTTGCTAGAGGAGTTCATTTGGATGGCATTCAGTATGATCTACATCGTCATATGGATAGATGCATAGCCCAATTGTTTTTGGAGAGGTTGGCACAACCATTCCCTTACTCATTGGAGGGGAGGGAGAGCATTCATATGAGCCATTTCAGCTCAGGGTCTCAAGTACATGGTAGAGAAGGTATCATTACATTTTGTACCTCTTTACTTCATATGAGTAGCCTATTGTCTCAAGGAGGATCATCCCTTCTTGCATTTGATATGATGTACTTGTAGCTACTTGTAGCCATGATTTTGGCTATTTGTATGATGGTTGTGGGGGAAGAAAAATGTTTCTCGGTGTGCACCATTGGCACCAATTTGTATTCTCATGTTTTATCTTGTGATGAGATGTTGTGGCAGCAAAAAAGTGGCTAGTACAACACTTGTTACTTGTGATTTTGAGATAGGCCAAGAGGCACTGCGCAGGTTCCATGAAGTGGAACTTTGAACCACTCTCTAGTTGTCATTTGGCAACTTGCTTTTATTATGTATTGCTCCTTTCATTTCAGATGTTGGTACACTCATGAGGGACATTATTTGGAGAGTCCTTTATGTACAGCCCATTGGGACCATGATTCTCCCTATTATACATGTTTCATTTTGCAGGAGACACCATGGGCAAACCATGATTGCCACATAACTACTTGTCTCTTCTTGTGGGAGAAACCACTTAGAGGATCTGAGGAGGCATTTCATGGCGGGATTTCTTGATGGGTAGCTTGGGCCATTCTTGGATGCCATACTTTTCCAGCCCAAATACAAAGGCAGCCTCATATGATCATCATATGGAGAGAGGGCAATCATGAGAAGTACAAGCACACTCTCCATTCAGCCCCATCACATTATCGAAATCAGGGGTGAGATTTTTACTTGGATGATAGCATGGATGAGAGGATCATAATTTGGGAGCAGAATTTTCCCATGCATATCATCACTCCTACCTTAAGGAGGCCTTAGCACAGCAAGAAGGATTCCACTACACCTTCTATCTTTCCATGAGGAGCATTGTTCCAGCTTGCATACTTGGGAGAGAGCATTGGAGGACAGTTTCATTGCAGCATATTTGAGCAGTGGTGGGACCATTGATGAGGAGGCCACAAGAGAAGAAGGGGGAGAAAATTTTGTTCTCTCTATGCAGTTGCTTGAGGGCAAGCAACATGTGGGAGGGGAGGACTGTAATATTCCCAATTTTAGCCTCAAGCCAAAATGGAATATTATAGTTGCACATTTTATTTTATTTTAATAAAATGGGCAAGGAGACATCTTAGCCCCTTTTAGATGAAGAAATAACACTCCTCATATGAAAAGGAGGAGAATAAAGCAGCTGAAATAAACACCAAGGGTGTGAATGGAACCCAGCTCACTTGATTAGTCACCTTTGACGAAAGTCAACAGCGTTGCCCAAGGAGGAAGAGGCGTCCTAGAGAAGCTGCACAGTTTTGGAGGGAAGACATTAATGCAAGGGTGGAAACCCTAACTGGTGGGACCATGGTGGAGAAGATTTCTCTCACTTTATATGGAGGAGATGGCAGCCCATTTTCATTATGTTATGATTTAGAGTTTCATTCTTTGGTTCTGCAAAGCTTGCATCCTCGGGCTGTTTAGCAGTTTGATGCTGCCCTTGGGCACTAGGGTATTCCCGGTCGGGAATCCCTACCTCTACCTCAAGGAGGGATGAGGATTGAGCTACATTTCCTCAATCTAGCATTGGCCACAGCTACATTCATCTTCTACAGCATTATTTTTGCAGCAGAGAGGACGTTGTGTTGCTGGGTGCAGCAAGAGAGGAACTCATGGAGTATCTCTTGTCTTGTTTTCCTCAGTGGAGGAGTGATCCACTCATTGCAGGAGCTGCAAGGAGGATTCTTGGGCTTGATTTCAGATGAGTGGCATGAGGCCACACTTCCATCATCTTCCACTGTGCAGTCCATGGAGGAAACTGCGTTATTTTGGAGGAGGCAGTGAGAGAGGTGTTTCTGGAGATTCAGAGGAGGATGTTTCTGAGACAAAGTGATCAGCACTTTGTACTAGAGACATGATCAGAGGAGGTAAATCATATTTTAGATCAGCCACAGCCTCATTCATATTTTGTATCAGTTGCAGTGACAACTCTGTTGTCACATTTTGGGTTTCTCCGGCGTTTCTAGCAATCTTCATAGATTGGCTAGAAATCTTATATTTCAGCCCATTTCTTGTTCTTGGGATTATTTCTTGTATTCCTTCAGCCACATATGTATTTCATTTATATTCAACATCTATGCCTTCATATAAACTGCGCAGTTTCAGCTACTCTGAAATTTTGTGGAGCTGCAGCAATTCTTGTATTTCATTGCTTATTCATTGGAGGTTGGATCTTAAAGCTTGAGTGGCTTGTCCCTCAACTATTTCTTGTATGTAATTACTGATATATCATAATATCATTATGGCTATATCATTTTCCCTCTTATGCTGTATTTCAAATTTGCAGAGTTTTTGGTTATGTTCATATATTTATGTAGCTCCCTCATTGAGCCTTGTTTTAGAGACCTAGATTGGGGAGATCTGAATAACCCATCTAGAATTATTTCTTTGAGCTCATTTTCTACAAGGGAGTTTTATTAGAGATGTTCTATGGAATCCCAGTAGTGGTTTTTCTTATTTATGCAGCAGCTTCCTTATACAACGTCCTCAAGGACCCTGTAGCAGAAATTCCTGAGGTGAAATATTGCATATCCATAGACAGAGTCTGTGAAGGGCTAGCTAGCCTCAGGATCTCTCCCTTCTTTGAAAGTGTTTCTGCTGATGTAATGTCTTCATCTTGTGGCAGCTGATCTAGAGAAAGAAAGGGATGTGCCAAGCAGCAGGCATCTGGCCTACACCAAAGATTTATCCTCTGAATTCTTGACTCCTTCGAGAAGAAGCCATCCCCATGTGGAGCCACTGTTAGCCCCTTATAAATTTCTTGACAAGCAAGCAAGGGGCTAATTTGTTTTACAAGCCTACAAGGAATGCATTTCCCTTGAAAACACATCATCCTTGCAGCCTTTTTAGGTTCCGTGCCTTGTGACTGTTTCCCTCTGCTGTTCTGAGTCAATAGGCCTTGCTGATAAAGAATTATGCTCCAAAGGGCTTTATTCTGCCCTTTATACCCTTGCAAATTGCTTCATTTTCACCCCTTTTTTCCTTTTGTCAAAGTCCCCTCTGTTCCCCTTAAATTTCCCCTTACGCTCCTAAAACTTTCCAAAATCCCCATGAAATCCCACCCACTCCCTTTGTTTATGCCGGAATCCCCCTCTTTCCCTTATCGTTGCCCTTGGCTGGCCTTAAAATGCTTTAAAAACAAGCCAAAAACCATATTTTCTGCATAGTCTGGGCCTAGCCCCTTTTCGGCCTAGCCCCCGCACCTTCCCCCCCGCAGAACCCAGCGCTATGACCGAGCGCTAGCCCCGAAGGCGCTTGTCTTATATGTTTATCGGGAGCATTCTCAACTGTTGATCTGTACAGATTGGACGGCAATTGCGGCCCTCGCAGCCTCCCATGTTCACAATTCATTTCTTCGATCGCGCCATCGTCGTCCATTTACCCGCAGATCCGACGGTTCGGACTCTTCCTGCCCCTGTGGTCCCCGCCGCGCACTATCCATAAAACAGCCCGGTTTTCATCGCACCGCTAATGGGGGTCGGGCGGTATTTTCCCATTGCCCAGCGATTCCACTCAGCTTGCGATGCGTGGCTCCTGTACGATTCCAAAACCGCTTGCTCATCTCACGTTATCTTTCGGTACAGGACGCGCAGCGATATGCATATCAGTCGTCAGATCTTCCCTTGGCCATCCAACGGTCATCGCTCAATGAAGCTACACGGGGTTTTAATCCATGGTCATCATACTCGTGGCCCACCGTTCGTCGTCCTCCGTCGCATGTTCAACTGTCGATCTCCTCTGAAGATCGGACGGTCCAGATTTGTTTCCCCGCTGTTGACTTTTCTGTCATCACCCGGTCCCGCCACGTCACCTCCGCGTGTGTCCGTCGTACGTCCGCCCATCCCATTGCATAGATTCATTCAAAAGGTCGATGTTTATAAGGTTTTCACGTATAATTTTCTCTACATTCCGCCAACCTTTCGCCATCTTTGTTCTCTACCATTCCACAGCATGTTTCCGCCATTTCTTTGCAGTTCCACTATCACCCATGTAGACATCCACATCATCCGACCCCATGCATTATTCTCTTAATAGGTTTAGTGTTTTGTAGGGTTTGAGGTGGTGAAGGCCGCCATGATTTGCACACGCTGTCACAGTGACAGAAAATGCAAGAAAAGACCGTGTGCAGAGGCAAAGATCATGAAAAAAGGCCCAAAGAGGTACCACAACGGGATTTGCATTTAAAGGGCAGGGTTTAACTCTGTGAAATTGTTCCAGCACCATAAACGGCACAGTTTCTGCAGACAGGGATTTAAATTAAGCGGCAGAGAGCTTAAGGCACGCAAATGAAGATAAATAAGCCTTATGTTCAGAGATTTAGAGGAAAAGTACCAGATTGAAGACCCAAGGATCACGTAGAAGGTACAACACACAAAAATCAATGCATATCAGGGTTTCTACAGTAGCATAATGTTTTTGCTCCATAAAGGACAAAGCACCCATGTAGTTTTTATTCTACACCATGCTCCTGAAGAAATTTCCACCCTGACAACAGTCCCAAGCTACCAGAGCATTTGTTTCATAAGTATGGCAGACTTCTCCATCATTCATTTATCTTTTGTTTATTCACCAATAGTACTACAGAGCACTGCAGCCAAAGTACATCAAGAGACATACCGAAGTAAATAGAGGCCCGAAGAAAACCACTCTTCCATCCAAAGAGTGACAAGAATTGAATGCTCAGAATTAAAACCGAATGGAGCCTCAGCTCTCCCACTGCTTCAGAGTTTTAATACCGCATTCAAGTTTACAACTACCATTTTTATTCTTTCTCCTATAATAATTCCCGAGAACATATTGTAAAGGGTTGTTGTTTGGCTTCTGTCGTTGTAGTTAGAGGGATTCAATTTTGATTGTTAGAATAGTTTTGGGAGAAAGTAGCACAGTAGTTTGTATTGTAGTAGGTTGGGAGGAGAAGTTTTGATTGTAACAACTATTGCGCTTAGTGTATGTGATTGGTTTTGCATCAATCAATCAAAGCACATTTCACAGGATCCTGGTCTATTACTATTGGTGATGTTTTTCTAACTCTGTTTATTATATTTTCATGCTGTTTCATTCTTTACTGGCTTGCATCAGAAATATGGCATAGGATTTACCCTTGTTAGGTACCCTATGTCTCTGTTGTCCTTGCCTTCAATGTTTTTCTTCTAAATGTGTTATCTAAGGGTTGATTCTAGTTAATTTAACTAGTGTAGTAGTTCCTTATCCTGCTAGCTGATGTATGAGTTAAATGGAATCTGTCTTTAGTTTTTCTTGTTGGGTTTAAGCTGGAGGATTTGGGAACAGTGGGGATTAGAGTTAGCCCTGTCCACTAGGATCCTTGCGCGACCAGCTGGCCTTTCTAAGATCTCTTTGTTAAACTTATCTTTGTTTTCCCTAGAGCATGCTAAAGCTGACCTGGATTTAAATGACCTCTGGTCCGATCTAGAAGCTGCCCCTTTGTCCTCCCATTGAAATTTGTCTATGAGTATGTCCACGCAGGTCTGGAGTTAAATGACCTCTGACCTGATCTATAGACAGAAATTAGGTTTCTTTCCTTCTTTCATTTTCAATCCTTAATGTTCCATCCCACCATCTAATCTAAAAATCCTTTAGTATTAGATGACTTGCCCTCTGAAAGCTTTGGCTAGTTGTTGCAAGTAATTCCCTTTCATGACTTCATAGCCCAATGGATGGCGCTTTCTTGACCTACCCTCTTTGTTGAAGTATCCTGCTGCTTTGTCCTTTTCTCCCATTACTTTCTTGGTCTATGATCTCATGACCAACCCAGCAACCAGCCAACCAAATCATTTTCAAACCCCCCTTTGTGCTTCATAACTAGCCTAACACCTCATTTGAGCATTCAAAGATATATCATTCTTTGTTTCATTGGAGAGATCCCTCTCCGGGTCCAGGAGGGCTAGATCCTAGGGCCCCAAAGCGGTTCTGATGGTGTCTCATCTTTTGGTCTTGCCAATCTAGAAAAAACATGGGAACCCCAACAGGGAGATTAGTGAGGGAGTTTTGATCTTCATTCCATCATCTTTGGTATCAGGCCAATCATTTTCCATCAGCAGAAAATCATCCCTCTTCCTTGACTGCGCAGTTTCTAGAGAGAATTTGCAGTGAGGGTTGCAGTATTTTAGTGGGTGGTGAGATCTTCAATGAAAGGATCAGCCTTTCATTTGGAATATTGAACAAAAGAGTTATTTCAGAAAAGGCATCAGATTCAGCAAGCTCCTTTCATTCCCAGTTACTATTGAGTTGCAACAGCTGCCCAGCAACTCCGGCATTTTGGTAAAAATGCCATTTTTTCTAGTTTTCATCCAATCCTTTTAGAGGATTGTTGTATTGTATTTTCAGGGGTTGAAGCCTTGCTCCCCCTCCTTTATTTGAGCTTACATTATTGTATCATTCATGTTTATGTATTTACTGCCGTAGTACCTCCATAGACTGCGCAGTCTTAGTTAAGAATAAAATTATGCAAGCAGTGTTTTCTCCATTTCTATGCACATGTCTCATTGAGACTCTTTACTTGATTTGAGTAATAGATTTCTCAAGAGTTTGACTGCATTTCCTACTGCATATGTATTTGAAGGCTGATTTCATCTTCTTGTGACATAGCTCCTTAGAGATAACGTTTTCATTTCCTTTGTTGAGCAAAGTGTTGTTGCAACCCTCTTCATTGGGCCCTTTTCTGAAGATAACAGGTGAAGGAGGCTTGTCTCAAGCTCCTAGAAGGATTTGTTTTGAGTCTACTTTAGGATTTCAGCTCCAGACAGATATATCTAAAGGATTCCAGACCAGGGATCAAATCCTGCTGCCTCCATTGCTGGAAAATGCATTTTCCAGGCTTGGGTTGCTAGTCATTCCTATTAGGAAATTTCACATATCTGTAGACAAAGTCTGCAAAGGGCCAGAAAGCCTCCATATCTCACCCTTCTTTAGAAGGTGACATATCCGATAAATTCCCCCGCAGTCCATCTCTAGCATAGACTTGTGATATTTCTGAAAAAGGAATATTACAGTGGTATCAGAGCATCTTTCTTGGCTCAGCCTATGGCCTTCAAAGCCCAAGAAAGAGAACAGAAGATGAAGAGGATGAGATTGATCTCATCCATTTTTTAGAAGAAGAATAACCTCCCTAAGGAGAAAGAGCAAACAGAAAAGGAAGACCCCTGCACTTCCTATTCTCATCTAGAAGGAAATAAGGAGTTGAGCAGGAGAGAGACTCCATCTCTTGGAAGAAAGGAGAAGAAAATACTCACAAGTATTCTTCCCAAATCTATGTAAGGCACACATGAAGATTTCAGAAAATTTAGGAGGGTGATTGATGGAGAATCTCAAAGAGGGTTCGAAACTAAAGGAAGCCCTAGATTTTCACATGGTGAGGGTAAGCATGCAGCCACACACCATGATGAAAAACGCAGTCAAAGGCCCAGCATTTCTATGAGGGAGATGAAAGAAGGAGGAAAGGTGACTAAGGAAGAAACCCTCAGTGATTTCTTGAAGGAGTATGAGTCTCACACTCATGGATTCATAAATCAGCCTACTTTTTCTGAATTTTGCAAGAGCAAGGTGAAAGGGAAGGAGCAACAAGATAGATTTCATCTATCTACTTTTGGAGGTTCACCTTCATATTCAGCCACAAATTGGGTGGAAGAGCCAAACACCTTCCAACAGTAGCACCACATTTTAGAAGAAGAAGAAATCATCAAATTTGCAGCACTGCATTTGAGAGGTAAGGCTCATGCATGGTGGAAACTTGAGCCCATTTCTTTTGAGAATGTTAAAGCCTCATTTTATGTGAATTTCACTAGGTCATTGGTGAAAGGATTTGATCGGAAAATTCTTGGAACTCATGAGATGGAGTTAAACCAAGGGGCTCAAACAAAACCATTACATAAGAATGCAGAACCACCTCAAGAAACAATTGAAGGAGCTGAAAACTTACATCAAGCCTTGTTGGAGGCCAAACTTTCATCCCACCCCTTTGAGAAACAAAACAAAGAGCTCTCTTTTTCAAAGGTGGATCAGGTTATTGGGATGTTGCCCAAATTTATTGCAGAAACAGAGGACAACAACGCTGCCAAATCTAGATATCACCTAGTACCTCATGTAGAGGAAGAAGGAGCTTTTGCTCCAAATAGAGGGGTTCTTGTGTCTTTGCAAGAAGGTCCCCAAGATCTCATGCATGGAGATCAAGGAACACTTCATGATTCACATGTGCCATGGAAGATGAGGTGTAAAACCATGAAGATTTAGGAAGAAGATAGAGGAGAGACCCAGCACCATGTGATGAGGAGGGCCCATCTCTATCCATTTTTGGAGGTCATTGCACCTAGGAAGGTGATTGAGCTGCACAGTGGAAGCATGGACAGGGTTGTTCATCCATGTATACAGTCATCTTCAAATGAGAGTGTCTCATTGAGTGGAGACATCATACCAAGGAGGCCACTGGTTCAGAAGAGGAGGATAGATGTTTCAAACAGTGAGGCATCAATCACTGATTTCAGCAGTGTGGAGGCCTTGGGATAGCTTGTTGCAGCGCTGGGGATTTTGGGTAAAACCAAATCAGAGGGTAACATTCCCTCACTATCATTCTTACCCACTCTCCTTTCAGTACCTGCACTGTGGCAGGGGAAGCAAGGGAGGGACATCAGCCTTCCCACTTGTATAGTTGGCATGGGAGAAGTATATGCACACCACTCTTTGGAGGAGTGGGCACAATTACTTCTTTTCCTTAGGAGGAAGAGGAGAGATTCATCTATGATTTGCTCCCTTTGCTTGAGCAGAAAACATGGTAAGTATATTGTTCATTTATATGATTTACATGTTGATTCCTTAACCATGTATATGCAGGATGATGCTCCAAGGAGGAGCATTCTTTGTCAAAGGCTCTTTGGTCTACTTGGGGCCAAGAGCATAGTTTATGGTCATCCCCTTGATGGACTTGGGGGAGATTTATATTTTGGAGGACATGCTCACCATGCATCATACACCACTCATTTTCTCCAAATGCATGAGGAGAATGTAGCAGCAAACCGGTGGTTGAGGAACCACATCTTTTATCATTCTCTATTATAGTTTATGCTCAAATTGCATTGGTTTCATATGAGGGATAATTACCCCATCTCACTCATTACATATGGCAGCCAACATGACTTTCATTATGGATCTCTATGCTACTATATATCACACTATTTTTGGGAGAATGATTGGAAGAAGGGCATATAGGATGGATGTGTCCGTTGGGGGAGAAGATCGCCATATTTTTGCAAGGCATGCTCTAAGGGAAGCATGAGAGATGATGTGGTCACCATATTTCAGCATTTATTCCTTCTTGAGGTGAGCCATGAGAGTGATGGGGAGTCATATGATGGTGTTGATCTCCTTCCCATCACAAAGGAGAGGCATTGGGCCAGATTGATTCACAATGGAGGAGGGAAGATCTTTGGAGATCCAAACTTCATCTTGCCAGTTGAGGGAAATATTTCCGCAGCCCAAGAGCAACCTTCACTCTACACTTTTCATGAGTGGAAAGGTGAACAGTATGGGGTAGGCTATGATGCCTACCACTTTCAGATTTTTATCCCACCTTTGTTGGAGCTCAAGGTGGAAGAAGATGTTCAGCAGTTGCCTTATCTGGAGGTGACTAGATTCTTGTGGATGATTGCTTGGGGGGTGGAGGATTCACATGAGGGGAATGTTCTCCCCAATTCATTTTGACACCATGCCTCTAGGAGACCTCTAGACAACACCTTATTGCCTTCTTGAGTACACTCCATGTTCATGATGATGGCCACCTTGGCTAGATTACATTACTTGAGAGGAGCAGTATGGAGACTCTTTGTTGATACAACATCTCATTCTTCATGAGGAGTTCATCATAAGTAGATGCTATAGTTGGAGGGAGAGGACATCCTTCAGTTCTATCCTTACAAGTTGCTTGAGGGAAAGCAACATTTGGGAGGGGAGGACTGTAATGTTCCAAAATTTTGTGGAACATTAAAAACTTTTGTTTTTGCCTTAGGAGAAGAATAAATGGGTAGGAAAACCCATTGATAATAAAAATCTGAATAAGGAACCCTTGTAATGTGAAAAGGGGTCAATAAAGAACTAGATTTCACACCCCATGTGTGAAAAGAGACATATTGCATATGGATAATTCTAGAAGAGGCCAAGTAGACTGTGCAGATAGAGAAGATAAGATTCACTTGGTGGGCCAGCGCAGTTTGCATGAGGAGGAGATCATTCTAGAGAGGGAACCCTAAGGTGTGGTGCCCATGGAAAATAACCCTTCACTTGTTTAAAAGGAGAATGAAGTAGCCATTCTCATTCATGATTTTGATTATCATTTTTCTTGTCTTCTCAGACAAGAGCATTCTCAGGTTGTTTAGCTGAGATGCAGTGCTGCTAACACTGGGTGTTCCCAGGAGGGAATCCCATCTCTTCCATTGAGTAGCTTTTGGAAGAGCTTGTTCTTCATTTTCCCCATATTCTGTCTTGAGGCCACAGCATTCCATTCAGCTCCAGCGCAGTCTCCATTGGTGGTTGAGTTGTGTTGATGGGTGTTGCAGGGGAGGGTCTCTCAACACCACTTCCGGCATTGTATTTCAAAGGAGGGAGTCTCCATTCCTTTGGGAGATCAGTGAGGGAGTTTTGATCTTCATTCCATCATATTTGACATCAGGCCAATCATTTTCCATCAGCAGAAGAGCATCCCTTTTCCTTGATTGCGCAGTTTCTAGAGAGCATTTGCAGTGAGGTTTGCAGTGTTTTAGTGGGTGGTGAGATCTTCAATGAAATGATCAGCCTTTCACTTGGAAGATTGAAAAAAGGAGTTATTTCAGTAAAGGCACAGATTCAGCAAGCTCCTTTCATTTCTAGTTTCTATTGAGTTGCAGCAGCTACCCAGCAACTCTGGCATTTTCGTAAAAATGCCATTTTGTCTAGTTTTCATCCAATCCTTTTAGAGGATTGTTGTATTGTATTTTCAGGGGTTGAAGCCTTGCTCCCCCTCCTTTTTTGAACTTACATTGTTGTATCATTAATTTTTATGTATTTACTATCGTAATACCTCCATAGACTGCACAGTCTTAGTTAAGAATAAAATTATGCAAGCAATGTTTTCTCCATTTCTATGCACATGTATCATTGAGACTCTTTAATTGATTTGAGTAATAGATTTATCAAGAGTTTGACTACATTTCCTGCTGCATATGTATTTGAAGGCTGATTTCATCTTCTTGTGACATAGCTCCTTAGAGATAACGTTGTCATTTCCTTTGTTGAGCAAAGTGTTGTTGCAGCCCTCTTCATTGGGCCCTTTTCTGAAGATAACAGGTGAAGGAGGCTTGTCTCAAGCTCCTAGAAGGATTTTTTTTTAGTCCACTTCAGGATTTCAGCTCCAGAAAGATATATCTAAAGGACTTCAGACCAAGGATCAAATCCTGCTACCTCCATTGCTGGAAAATGTGTTTTCCAGGCTTGGGTTGCTAGTCATTCCTACTAGAAAATTTCACATATCTGTAGACAGAGTCTGCAAAGGGCCAAAAAGACTCTGGATCTCACCCTTCTTTAGAAGGTGACATATCCGATAAATGCCCCCGCATTCCATCTCTGGCACAGACTTGTGATATTTCTGAAAAAGGAATATTACACAAGAAAAAACAGCAGAAGTTTTCTGCTATGAAGGAATGAAGTGGTATGATGGACTTGGAAGTTTCCTAATTTTTTAACGAAATTTAGGGGGATAGGGGATGAGTTTACTGAATTAAGGAAGCAGGAAGTTTGGGAAATGATTAAGGGGAGGGGGTTGAAAGGCCTAAACACAGTCCTACCCTAGAAAGACATAGAGTAGATTAGGGTTTATAGGGAAATGATAGAAAATTAATGGAAATGGATTTTTGATGGATGGAGGTGATGTATAAACTCTAAACAGAGATGTTGGGATAAGGAAATTAGGCTTTAAAGAATCAATCCATCATTTGGAGACCAACATCATGAAATTCATGCAAACCCTAGGAGGCTAAGCTTGTGATCAATTTCTTGGCATTCAAAACAAAGGAGGGCATGAAAATGAGTAAAATTACTTGTTATAGAGCTTGGAGGTGAAAAAATCTAGATTGGAGCTTTGAAAAGCTGAATTTGGTGGTCAAATATGAAATTTTGACAATTCTGCCCCGTGCACACCATAGGCTACTAGTGCGTAGCACAATCTTCCTACACGCAATGTCGTCCTCTAGAAACATAATGCAGTGTCTGTATGCGCAGCGGCAGCCAATTTTTCCCAATTTGAGGTAAAAAAACACATGTTTTCTTACCAAATGAAGGATGATATCAATGATGAGAGGTAATAAGAGAGCAAATGGAATGAGCTTGTGTCTTTTTGGCTCTTTTATAAACTTGAAATGACTTCCTTTTGAGGGATAATGGGCCCCACATGTCTTTTTCTAGCATGTCTGTCATGTTTGGAACTTTGTAACCTTGGACATTGTGATTTTTTGGACTGTTGTGGCTTCTTTGGAACAATGAATATTTTGGAACCTTGAACTACAACTTTAGTAACATGAAGTACTTATTACATATAGAAATATAAAATTACATTTTGAAATGAAACATTATTGAATAAACATGCCTATTACCACTCCTCCATTTTGCCAGATTTTATGCATGAAATGGCAGATGTTGTGACTAAAACCCTAATGACCTAATGGACACATTGAACTGAATGCAATCATGATGGTGATGACTAAAATGATGATGATAATCTTTGAATGATGATACACTCAGCTGAGTGATGACATGGACCATCATGTGAAAATTTTGGAAGGAGTGGAAAATAGTCCTAGACCTAATAGCAATTGAACAAATTTTTTCTTGAAGACCTAATGAAATGACAAAATTTTGATTATGGGACCCTAACAAGACATGATAAGAGTCCATTTGATCACCGGTGACAGGATGCAAAGACTGACAATAACAACGCCTACCACATGGACCTATACGTAGTGTATATGTGTCAGGTGCCACATGGTCCTGCGATGAGCTTGTGCACCTCATCACCTACCATGTGGGCCTCTATGATACTCCCATGTGGATTTCATGATGATGTGGTGGGTTGTAATTGGTCCAACTTTAGAGGCTCGTAACTTTTTATCTGTAGTTCGGATTGAGCGGAAATTTATATCATTGGAATCGGCTCACTGAGACCGAAAAAATGATTTTGTTTATTCAAAATTATGGAAAAGTCATAAAAAAGTCAAAAAATTGAGCTCCTATTCCCATAACTATACTTTGGGAGCTGGGTCAATAGAGTAACCACCTCCTTCTAACTCTAATTTTGTTTGGGGTTAGAAGGGGTGTGTTTACAGAAAACGTCACCTACCACACCCTTCAATGAGAGTTAGGTCACCTAAGGATTTAACCAATTCAAGACATAATAATACCTGCTAAAACCTTGAAAAGTAAAGGGGGGCCCAAAATTGAAGAAGATTGGACAAAAAAAACTTGAGGGTGTTGTAACAGCTACATCAATACCCTATGGAAATTAGGGTTTGTGAAAAATCATGAAATAAATTTTAAATAGGTCATCTGGGTATTTTTTCTATATCCTCTTATCTGGGAATTTCCGGACTCTAAAATCTTCAAGAATTTTAGGAAGAAAAAATAAGTACCTCAAATGTAATTTTCATAATTATATTTAAATAATTAAAGATGTGTCACACTCTACAAGTTTTCTTGTGGAAAGAGGCCATAAATTCTACAAGTTTTGGGAAAGTTACCATAAATTTCAATGGTCGCATCAAATTTAGTTCACGCGTGTGGAATTATAGATAATGCATATAAGAGTATTAAAAAATAAAAAAATAAAATTCATAAGGCATCAAACCTTAGAGATATATTAATAAATCTCCAGTGATTCTAATATTCTCCAAATAAAGGTGCATATCTTACTATTGACCTAATTGTTCATTAACCTAACTGTTGAATAGAAGATCTATTTTATTTTGTTTTAATAAAGAGAAGTGTTATTATTATTTTCCAACATGCCTCCAAATAAAACTACTACACTAATTAAATCTATTGAAGGCTCATCCTTGACTCATGAAGAAAGTGAAGACTTAGAATTTAAGTTATCTCAATTAGAGAAGAAATTTATTGAAATAGATGGTAGTATGTTGAAATATGTGGATTTATTAAGTTCTCAAGAAAATATTAAAGAGGAATGGAAAGGAAGTAAATGAAAATAAGGAAGGAATAAAAAGAAGAATGAAAATAAGGAAGAAATGAAAAATGTGAAGGAAGATATACAAAAATCCATCAAGGAAGAAATAAAATAGTTACAAAAGGGTCTATCCAAATACTTCCCTAAAAGGCATGTGGAAATTTAAGGAAACTAGGAACATAAGGAGAAGCATGGTGTTGAGAATCAATATCATAAGGGGAGTATTCTATCAAAATTGGCGACCAGAAATGTTGAATACAAAACCATAATCATGAATTTTCAATCAAATCATCAGGGCTTCAAGTCAGCACTAAGGAGCGACTACATTCAAAAGATTGATATGAGGAAATTTTATGGTAATGATCATGTGACATGGATATTTATGATTAAGCAATACTTTGATATAAGCCAAGTGGCATCCTTACAAAAGGAAAATATCACATCCTTGTTTTAATAATGCAACCAACATGTATGGTATCAATGCCTTTGTGAAAGGAAAAAGGATTTTGTTATATATTGGTCCATTTTTACAGAGAAATTGATAGCATGTTATGGGTATATTAAGAGCAACACATTATGCAGTCAATTGGTAAATCCTTGTTAAAAAGGTCTAGTTACAGAGCACATTCAAAAACTCCAAAAGTTGAGTCTCAGGGTAAAGAATATTTCAGAGAATAACTTGTTAGACCTATTTATGGAAACTTTAATGGAAATCATCCAACATGCAGTGTGTCTCTTTGATCTAGATATATAGAGCATGCTTTCAATATAGTACAGAAAGTTGAGAGTAAAAATATGTCCATTAGGAAATTGATCACTAATAACTATGGAGAAAATTATGCTCCCTTTATTGAACTGAAAATTTTGACTCCTCATAAAATGGATGAAAGAAAATCAAAGGGACTGTGTTTCGAATATGACAACAAGTATTGCAAAGGGCATAAATTCAGTGAGGATATTTTTTCTACATAGATTTTGAAGATTAAGAAGATTAAGAAGTGGAAACTTCACAAGATATAGAGCTAAAAGAGATGACTCCAACAATCTCTTGTCATGCATTGGTCAACATTAGTACTCCACAAACCCTCAATATAAAAGGATATATCAAAAATAAAAAGGTAACAATAATTATTCATTTACGTAGCACCCATAACTTCATGAATTACAAATTGGAAAAACTTCTCAATTTCTTTATATATCCAACACCAGAATTTCATGTAATAATTGTGGATGAAGGTACCATAAATTTTTCAGAGAAGTGAAATAATATTAAGTTGAATATGGGGGAGTATTTAATGGTTAGTACGATAATTTCAATCTAAACGGTTGGTCTTGTCATTGTATTAGGGGTCCAATGGGTACAATCATTGCGAACAATGGCCCTTAATTTCCAAGATATTTTTATAACATTTTTCTGAGAAGGAAAGGAAATTGAGTTTACAGATATCCAAGGGAAACCCAATAAAGTGATAAGCTCTGATAGCATGAACATTTTCTAAAATGGAGACACTATTGGAGATAGGGTATTTGCATTAGCCTTTGCTTATTCCATGGTAAAATTGTACCATTTGAATTAATTATACACCTTAAAAATGATTTTCCTGGGGATAATTTTTTAAGTATTGTTGAGCTCAAATGTTTCATCTCTAGATCTATTTGTGAAATGGATTTCTAAAGCCAAAGTGATGTTTGTATGTCTCCTCTATATATACCCTCTTCTTTAGATATATCCTCTGCTCCAGTAGATCTTCAAAAAGTTATCGACAATCATGCTAAGGTATTTGGAGAAATTCCTAAGTGTCTTCCACCTGTCCGAGATCATGACCATGTTATTCATTTGTAACCTAAAAGTGTACCACCTAACATTAGGACTTGTAGATATCCACACGTACAAAAGAGTAAGTTTGAGCATATGGTTCAAGAAATGTTGTAGGTGAGCATCATTCAACCTAACTAGAGTGTTTTCTCTTCACTAGTGGTGATGCTTATAAAAAATGATGGTTGATGGTTTATGACTACATATAGATCAACAAATAACAAAAAAGGATATGTTTCCTATTCATAATATTAATGAATTGTTAGATGAATTACATGGAGTAATTTTCTTTACAAAGTTGGATCTTCATTCTAGATATCATCAAATCAAAATGAGGCAAGAAGACATTCCCAAAACAACCTTTAGAACATGCGAAGGTCATTATGAGTTTTTGTTTATGCCATTTGGACTTACAAATTCACCTTCAACATTTCAAAGCTTGATAAGTTATATTTTCAAACTCTTCCTTAGAAAATTTATGCTAGTAATTTTTAATGACATACTAACCTACAACAAATATCGGAAAGAGCATGTACACCATGTTGATAGGGCCTTGACATTATTGAAATGGAAACAATTATATGCAAAGCCTTCCAAGTGTCTTTTGGGTTCAAGAACTAAAATATTTAGTTCATATTGTATAACATGATGTGTCAAGGTGGATCCTAACAAAATCAAAGCTATGAGGGAATGGCCCGTCAACACTACATTGAAGAAAATTAGAGGAGTCTTAGGATTGATAGGATATTACAACAAAATTTTCAAGAATTATGGTCAAATAATAGAACCTCTAAAAATAAATTTGAGCAAGATATTTTTCTTTGACTAAAGAATCAACCAAAGTGTTTGAAGAAATTAAAGAGGCTATGTTTTAAACTCATATCTTGGTGACACTTGACTTCACAAATATTTGTTGTGGAGTGTGATGCCTCATGACATGGCATTGCTGCAGTTTTGATGCAAGAAGGAAGGCCCCACATATGAAAAATAAATTTTGGCCATATTACATGTAGTTAAGATGATCTGGATTTATGCAGGAACGCAACAGAATATAGAAATAACCATAAACATAGAGATGCATCGGAAATAATGCATCATTTCATTAATATCAAATAACAGAAATATGTTTACAGACATAATGGAAATAAAATAGCTAGGGTGCTGGTAGCGAATCTCTGAGAAGATATGTGGAGGCTACAGACCTCTAAACTGTGTTCCAATGAGGCTCGAGGGCCTATTTATTATTGATAAACAATGGAAAAACTGAAAATTCCAAAAACCTAACTCTACGAGATGAAGCGCCAAAACTGTGGGCCCCCGTTTGGGTAAGTTGGTGTTTCAATTTCTCGGGGACGTAACTTTGGCATCCGATCTCCGTTTGACACGCTCAATAGCTCATTAGAAAGAACTAACCGAGGAGTACAAATTTTGATGTGAGAAACATCAGTCCATGGAGCCATGTTGCTCCCAATTTTCCCAAAAAACATCGTTTAGGGCCTCAAAACAGCTCCAAAAGTTCAGGACCCGAAAAACTGCTAAAAATAGTAAGTTTTGCTGCAACTTAAAACTGTACAAACTGGTGGTGGGGGTTCAAATGGAATAGTTGGGTGGCCACCAATATCCACCTGGATCATTAAGGCCCCAAAACGGCGCCGAGAGTGCAGGACCCGAAAACCTGCTAAAAATAGTAAGTGGTGCTAAATGTGAAAAGCTGCAAGAATTGATGGTGTGGATCCACATGGAATAGGTGGGTGGCCACCAATATCCACCTAGATCATTCCTCCCTCCTTAGGAAGCAATGGTCCCCATTGCATTGAGATCCTCCCTGAGATGAAGAAAATTCTATTGAACTGGGTATTATATTTGTTGAAGATGTCATGGACCTGTGGGCAGACATGCTGGATGCATTTAGTGAATTTGGTTTCTTTATTAGCCTCAGACAGTACATGTGTATATTCTATATGTTATTTGCAGGAGGTATGGTAACATCAGGCGGTGGTGCGTTGGGGGTCAGATCAATGGAGTACTTGTCCTGATAGTGTAGAGGAACCTCTGTGAGTGAGGAGAAAATGTCCTCGTATTCCTCCATGAATTTTTCCATCTGTTGCAACCGTGCAAGGGAGCCCTGTTTCGAGGTTGTGGCCACAATATTCTTCTTTCCCTATGAGCGAGTTGTAAGGAAAATTAATTTCCTCGTTTGGGAAACAATCTTACTGTGTTGTTTTGCAGTAGTCAAAGAGATGATAAGAGGCAGTACTACCTCTGGTATCCTGTACAAGTTATTTCCCAAAGTAATAATAATAGCACGAGGCCTAGAATCATACACAGCATGTTGCCTCCACAAGTATGGTTGGCCTAATAATACATCAGCTACATCAAGAGGAGCAACATCACATAATACCTCATCTGTGAATGGCTTGATGTTGTACGAAAGGCAACATTGTTGGCTGACGTGGGTATCTCTCCCTGGGTGAAGCCACCCGATGGTATATGGCTGCGGGTGTGCTATGGTCGGTAGGCCGAGCTGCTTCACGAACTCTACTGAAACGAGGTTATTTTGGCTTCCGCTATCGACAAGGAATTGCAGTGGAGAACCCTTCACCCACATTTGCGAATGGAAGAGGCACTACCCCTCCTCTGGATCCTTTGGGTCCTCCCTCTAGATCTTGGTGGTGGCAACAATGGCACTGGGATCCGCATCAATGATCTGCTTCCCTTTTTCATTGCCTTTGTCTGGTTCTGACCCAGGATCAGAAAATGCATCAGATTCGGGTGCCTTTAGTTCGGCCACTAATGACTATTTGCCCCAACACTCATTTGTGTTGTGAGTGGGGTTGTTATGAAATTCACACCACTTCCTTGTGTCCTTCTTTTGATTTGTGGTGTTTTTCTGAGCAGCACCGCTTTGGCCTTGCCCCTTTTTCTTCGGTTCAAGGGCACCTTTCGGATTGGCAGATCCAAAGTCTCGCTTATTCTGCTTAAATTTCTACTCGATCTTGGCGGCGTAGCGATATGTCTTTCCAAGCGATGTAATGTCGAGGAACTCCATTTTCTCCTGAATGGGTTTGTGTAGACAGCCACGGTACTTGAGCACCAAATGTCTCTCTGAATATTTAATCCCCAACTTTATGCGCAGGGTGTGGAACAGATTCGTCAGTTCGTGCACATCTTGATCCCTTTGTTGCCGCAGTGTGGTCCATTGGATGTATTTGTCCTCATAGCTCCCCACGGGGTAATATTGTTCCTTGATACCGTCTCGGAACGAATTCCATGTGGGTGTGGCCAAGAAAAAAGAGGGTTCCCCTCCATCCTCTTTCTCATGGTAGGTTTCCCACCAGTCTTTGACATGGGGGGCAGCTTTGAGGAGTGCAAAAATAATATTTTCTCGGTCAGAGAAATCATGGACCAAGAAATACCCTTCCAACAAATTAAACCATCTATTTACGACGTCTGCATCTATTTGGCCTTCAAATACAGGAATATCAAATTTTACCTATACGCTGAAGGGAGTGGACCTCCAGAGTGGTTTTTGGATGTAGATGCAACATACGTGGGCATTCGTTGAAGGATCTAAGCAAAGTTATCCATCATCGCGGTCCTTTGTTTCTCGAGGGCCTCCTCAAGAAATATTTTGATAGGATATCCCGCTCCCTCGTCTTTCTTTTCTTCTGCCATGGGAGTTCATCTGGGTTTGCGAGGTTGATCTTGCAAGGGGTCAACCAGATCGAGCCCTAACTCCTTATACCTTGACCGCGTTGGGGACATGCAAAGAAAAACAAAGAAAGAGCAGACCACTCTAATACCACTGATCCGGATTTATGCAGGAATGCAACAGAATACATAAATAACCATAAACATAGAGATTCAGTGGAAATAATGCGTCATTTCATTAATATCAAATAACAAAAATATGCTTACAGACATAATGGAAATAAAATAACTAGGGTGCTGGTAGCGAATCTCTGAAAAGAGATGTAGAGGCTATAGACCTCTGAACTGTGTTCCAATGAGGCTCGAGGGCCTATTTATTATTGAGAAACAATGGAAAAACTGAAAATTCCAAAAACCTAACTCTAGGAGATGAAGCGCCAAAGCTGTGGGCCCCTGTTTGGGTAAGTTGGTGTTTCAACTTCCCGGGGACGTAACTTTGGCATCCGATCTATGTTTGACGCGCTCAATAGCTCATTAGAAAGAAATAACTGAGGAGTAAAACTTTCTATGTGAGAAAAATCATTCCATGGACCCATGATGCTCTCGGTTTTCCCAAAAAACATAGTTTAGGGCCTCAAAACAGCTCCAGAAGTTCAGGAACCGAAAAAATGCTAAAAATAGTAAGTTGTGCTGCAACTTAAAATTGAACGAACTGATGGTGGGGGTTCAAATGGAATTGGTGGGTGGCCACCAATATCCACCTGGATCATTAAGGCCCCAAAATAGCTCCGGGAGTGCACGACCCCAAAACCTACTAAAAATATTAAGTGGTGCTAAATGTGAAAAGCTGCAAGAATTGATGGTGTGGATCCAAATGGAATAGGTGGGTGGCCACCGATATCCACCTGGATCATTCATCCCTCCTTCGGAAGCAATGGTCCCCATTGCGTTGAGATCCTCAATGAGATGAAGCAAATTCTGTTGAACTGGGTATTATATTTATTGAAGATATCATGGACCTGTGGGCAGACATGCTGGATGCATTTAGTAAATTTGGTTTCTTTATCAGCCTCAGACAGTACATGTGTATACTCTGTATGTTATTTGTAGGAGGTATGGTAACATCAGGCGGCGGTGCGTTGGGGGTCAGATCAATGGAGTACTTGTCCTGATAGTGTAGAGGAACCTCTGTGAGTGAGGAGAAAATGTCCTCATATTCCTCCATGAATTTTTCCATCTGTTGCAGCCGTACAGGGGAACCTTGTTTCGAGGTTGTGGCCACAATATTATTCTTTCCCTGTGATCAAGTTGTAAGGAAAATGAATTTCCTCATTTGGGAAACAATCTTACTGCGTTGTTTTGCAGTAGTCAAAGAGAAGACAGGAGGCAGTACTACCTCTGGTATCCTGTACAAGTTATTTCCCAAAGTAATAATAATAGCATGAGGCCTAGACTCATACACAGCATGTCACGTCCACAAGTATGGTTGGCCTAATAATACATCAGCTACATCAAGAGGAGCAACATCACATAATACCTTATCCGTGAATGGCTTGATGTTGTACGGAAGGCAGCATTGTTGACGGATGCGGATATCTCTCCCTGGGTGAAGCCACCCGATGGTATATGGTTGCAGGTGTGCTATGGTCGGTAGGCCGAGCCGCTTCACGACCTCTGCTGAAATGAGGTTCTTTTGGCTTCCGCTATTGACAAGGAATTGCAGCGGAGAACCCTTCACCCACATTTGCGAATGGGAGAGGCACTCCCCCTCCTCTAGATCCTCTGGGTCCTCCCTCTAGATTTTGGTGGTGACAACAATGGCACTGGGATCCACATCAATGATTTGCCTCCCTTTGTCATTGACTTTGTCTGGTTCTAACTCAGGATCAGAAAAAGCATCTGATTTGGGTGCCTTTAGTTCGTCCACCAATGACTGTTTGGCCCAACACTCGTTTGTGCTGTGAGTGGGGCTATTATGAAATTCACACCACTTCCCTGTGTCCTTCTTTTGATTTCTAGTGTTGTTCTGAGTAGCACCGCTTTGGCCTTGCCCCTTTTTCTTCGGTTCAGGGGCACCTTTTGGATTCGCAGATCCAAAGTCTAGCTTCTTCTGCTTAAATTTTTGCTCGATATTGGCGGCATAGCGATATGTCGTGCCAAGCGATGTAATGTCAAGGAACTCCATTTCCTCCTGAATGTGTTTGTGTAGAAAGCCGTGGTACTTGAGCACCAAATGTCTCTCTGAATCTTTAATACCCAACTTTGTGCGTAGGGTGTGGAACAGATTCGTCAGTTCGTGCACATCTTGATCCCTTTGTTTCAGCAACGTGGTCCATTGGATGTATTTGTCCTCATAGCTCCCCACGGGGTAATATTGTTCCTTAATGTCATATCAAAGCGAATTCCAAGTGGGTGTGGCCGAGAACAGAGAGGGTTCCTCTTCATCCTCTTGCTCACGGTAGGTTTCCCACCAGTCTTTGACATGGGGGGCGGCTTTGAGGAGTGCAAAAATAATATTTTCTCGGTCACAAAAATCATGGACTAAGAAATACCCTTCCAGCAAATTCAACCATCTATCTATGGCATCTGCATCTATTTGGCCTTCAAATACAGGACTATCAAAGTTTACCTGTACCTTGAAGGGAGTGGTGCCTCTAGAGTGGCTGTTGGATGCAGATGTGTTGTAGGTGGGCAGTCGTTGAAAGATCTGAGCAAATTCATCCATCATCACGTTCCTTTGTTTCTCGAGGGCCTCCTCGAGCAATATTTTGATAGGATCTCCTCCTCCCTCATCTTTCTTTTCTTCCACCATGGGAGGTTGTGGGGGTTTGCGAGGCTAATATTGCAAGGGTTCAACCAGATCGAGCCCTAACTCCTTATACCCTGACCGCGTTGGGGACATGCAAATAAAAACAAAGAAAGAGCAGACCGCTCTGATACCACTGATTCGGATTTATGCAAGAACGCAATAGAATAAAGAAATAACCATAAACATAGAGATGCAGCAGAAATAATGCATCATTTCATTAATATCAAATAACAGAAATATGCTTACAGACATAATGGAAAGAAAATAGCTAGGGTGCTGGTAGCGAATCTCTGAGAAGAGATGTGGGGGCTACAGACCTCTGAACTGTGTTCCAATGAGGCTCGAGGGCCTATTTATTATTGAGAAACAATGGAAAATATGAAAAGTCCAAAAACCTAACTCTAGGAGATGAAATGCCAAAACTGTGGGCCCCTGTTTGGGTAAGTTGGTGTTTCAACTTCCCGGGGACGTAACTTTGGCATCTGATCTACGTTTGACGTGCTCAATAGCTCATTAGAAAGAACTAGCCGAGAAGTACAACTTTCGATGTGAGAAACATCGGTCCATGGACCCATGTTCCTCCTAATTTTCCCAAAAAACGTCGTTTAGGGCCTCAAAACGACTCCAGAAGTTCAGGACCTGAAAAGCTGCTAAAAATAGTAAGTTGTGCTACAACTTAAAAATGAAAAAACTAATGGTGGGGGTTCAAATGGAATAGGTGGGTGTCGACCAATATCTGCCTAGATCATTAAGGCCCCAAAATAGCTCCAGGAGTGCAAGACCCGAAAACCTGCTAAAAATAGTAAGTGGTGTTGAATGTGAAAAGCTACAAGAATTGATGGTGTGGATCCAAATGGAATAGGTGGGTGGCAACCAATATCCACTTGGATCATTCCTCCCTCCTTAGGAAGCAATGGTCCCCATTGCGTTGAGATCCTCCCTGAGATGAAGCAAATTCTGTCGAAATGGGTATTAGATTTGTTGAATATGTCATGGACCTGTGGGCAGACATGCAGGATGCATTTAGTAAATTTTGTTTCTTTATCAGCCTTAGACAGTACATGTGTATATTTTGTATGTTATTTTCAGGAGGTATGGTAACATCAGGCGGCGGTGCGTTGGGGGTCAGATCAATGGAGTACTTGTCCTGACAGTGTAGAGAAACCTCTGTGAGTGAGGAGAAAATGTCCTCGTATTCCTCCATGAATTTGTCCATTTGTTGCAACCGTGCAGGGGAGCCCTATTTCAAAGTTGTGGCCACAATATTCTTCTTTCCCTGTGAGCAAGTTGTAAGGAAAATGAATTTCCTCGTTTGGGAAACAATCTTACTGCGTTATTTTGTAGTAGTCAAAGAAATGACAGGAGGCAGTAATACCTGTGGTATCCTGTAAAAGTTATTTCCCAAAGTAATAATAATAGCACGAGGCCTAGACTCATACACAGCATGTCGCCTCCACAATTATGGTTGGCCTAATAATACATTAGCTACATCAAGAGGAGCAACATCACATAATACCTCATCCGTGAATTTCTTGATGCTGTACGGAAGGCAGCATTGTTGGCGGATGCGGATATCTCTCCCTGGGTGAAGCCACCCGATGGTATATGGCTGCGAGTGTGTTGTGGTCGGTAGGCCGAGCCGCTTCACGACCTCTACTGAAACGAGGTTCTTTTGGCTTCCGCTATCGACAAGGAATTGCAGTGGAGAACCCTTCACCCACATTTGCGAATGGAAGAGGTGCTCCCCCTCCTCAGGATCCTCTGGGTCCTCCCTCTGGATCTTGGTGGTGGCAACAATGGCACTGGGATCCACATCAATGATCTGCTTCCCTTTGTCATTTCCTTTGTCTGGTTCTGACTCAGGATCAGAAAATGCATATGATTCGGGTGCCTTTAGTTCGGCCACCAATGACTGTTTGGCCCAACACTCGTTTGTGTTGTGAGTGAGGCTGTTATGAAATTCACACCACTTATCTATGTCCTTTTGATTTGTGGTGTTGTTATGAGTGGCACTGATTTGGCCTTGCCCCTTTTTCTTCGGTTCAGGGGCACCTTTCGAATTCGCAGATCCAAAGTCTCGCTTCTTTTGCTTAAATTTCTGCTCGATCTCAGCAGCATAGCAATATGCTGTGCCAAGCGATGTAATGTCAAGGAACTCTATTTCCTCCTGAATGTGTTTTTGTAGACAGTCGTGGTACTTGAGCACCAAATGTATCTCTGAATCTTTAATATCCAACTTTGTGCGCAGGGTGTGGAACAGATTCGTCAGTTCGTGCACATCTTGATCCCTTTGTTGCCGCAGCATGGTCCATTGGATGTATTTGTCCTCATATCTCCCCACGGGGTAATATTGTTCCTTGATGTCGTCTCGGAACGAATTCCAAGTGGGTGTGGCCAGGAACGGAGAGGGTTCCCCTTCATCCTCTTGCTCACGGTAGGTTTCCCACCAGTCTTTGAAATGGGGGGCGGCTTTGAGGAGTGCAAAAATAATCTTTTCTCGGTCAGAGAAATCATGGACCGAGAAATACCCTTCCAGCAAATTCAACCATCTATCTACAGAGTTTGCATCTATTTGGCCTTGAAATACAGGAATATCAAAGTTTACCTATACCTTGAAGGGAGTGGCACCTCCAGAGTGGCTGTTGGATGCAGATGCGCCGTAGGTGGGCAGTCGTTGAAGGATCTGAGCAAAGTTATCCATCATCGCGTTCCTTTGTTTCTCGAGTGCCTCCTTGAGCAATATGTTGATAGGATCTTCTGCTCCCTCGTCTTTCTTTTCTTCCGCCATGGGAGGTCGTCGGGGTTTGCGAGGCTGATCTTGCAAGGGTTCAACCAGATTGAGCCCTAACTCCTTATACCCTGACTGCATTGGTGACATGCAAAGAAAAACAAAGAAAGATCATATCGCTCTGATACCACTGATCAAGATTTATGCAGGATGCAACAGAATACAAAAATAACCATAAACATAGAGATGCAACGGAAATAATGCGTCATTTCATTAATATCAAATAACAGAAATATGCTTACAGACATAATGGAAATAAAATAGCTAGGGTGCTGGTAGCAAATCTCTGAGAAGAGATGTGGAGGCTACAGACCTCTGAACTATGTTCCAATGAGGCTCAAGGGCCTATTTATTATTGAAAAACAATGGAAAAACTGAAAATTCCAAAAACCTAACTCTAGGAGATGAAGCGCCAAAACTATGGGCCCCCGTTTGGGTAAGTTGGTGTTTGAACTTCCTGGGGGCGTAACTTTGGCATCCGATCTCCATTTGATGAGCTCAATATCTCATTAGAAAGAAGTAATCGAGGAGTACAACTTTCGATGTGAGAAACATCGGTCCATGGACCCATGTTGCTCCCAGTTTTCCCAAAAGACGTCGTTTAGGGCCTCAAAATGGCTCCAGAAGTTCAGGACCCGAAAAAATACTAAAAATAGTAAGTTGTGCTGCAACATAAAACTGAACAAACTGATGGTGGGGGTTCAAATGGAATAGGTGGGTGGCCACCAATATCCACCTAGATCATTAAGGCCCCAAAACAGCTCCGGGAGTGCAGGACCCGAAAACCTACTAAAAATAGTAAGTGGTGTTGAATGTGAAAAGATGCAAGAATTTATGGTATGGATCCAAATGGAATAGGTGGGTGGCCACCGATATCCACCTGGATCATAAGAAATGTTGTCCATACCTAATAGGAGAAAATTCAAAGTAAAAACATATCATGATATTGTGAAGTATTTCTTGGAGCAAATATTATCTTTAGAAGAGCAAAAAAAATGGATCACAAACATGTTGGGTTATGACTTTCAAATTATCTACAAAAGGGAAAACACAATATTGTAGAAAATTCACTCTTAAGGAAAGACTAAGACACCAATGGTTTACTATGTTCTATTTTCATTCCACAATCTGACTGGGTGGAAGAAGCAATGCTAGGATGACAACAAGATGATAATATATGCAAGATCAATCAACATCTACAGGAGGACCCCAACGTAGTAAAATTTTTTACATGAAAATATGATTTGTTATGTTATCGGGATTTCTTATACATATGTAAGAATTCCCTACTTAAAGAAAAGGTCCTTTTGGAATTACACACTTCTCGTGTAGAAGGACATTCAGGCCCTTGAAGACATACAATAGGATCAAGAAATATGTTTTTTGGTAAGGTATTAAAGCACATGTGGAAAATTTTGTGGTGGAATGTATGGTATGCCAACAAAATAAAGGAGATTTTATCAAGACACTAGGGCTCCTTTAGCCATTAGCCATACTAATCCAACGTTGAGAAGAAATTTGAATGGATTTTATTACAGGTTTACCAAATATGAAGGAAAAAGTGTTGTTATGGTAGTGATAGATCGAATTACAAAGTATGCCCACTTTTTCTCTCTTTCTCATCCCTTTAAAGAAAATATTGTGTTAGAAACATTCATGGAAACAATCCCAAAGCTACATGGAATACCAAAGGTTATTGTAATTTACAAAGATTCAATTTTCACTAAACTTTTTTAGAGTGAATTATTTTTTTGTTTGGGTACTTAATTGGCTCACTTCTCATCTTACGATCCACAATCTGATGGGAAAATAAGTTTGTGAATAAATGTTTAGAAGGATATCTGCAATTTTTTGCATTTGACAAGAAAACATAATGTGTTAAATGGTTTCCCTTAGCAGAATGATGATCGAACACATCCTTCCATACTTCATAAAAAATGTCACCATTTATGGAACTTTATGGATATCATCCTCCATCCATCACATCACCCTTGAAAGGGACTATAAAGGCTCAAGCAGGAGAGGATCACATACAACACCAACAAGAGGTTCTCAAACTATTGAATAACAACTTGGTTTTGGCACAAAATAAAATGAAACAATAAGCAAATCAACATTGTAGTGGAAGGGAATTTGAAGTAGGGGATTGGGTATTTGTGAGACTACAACCATATAAACATGTGTCCCTCAAGCAAGAAAAGAAAGAAAATAAATTAGCTTTGAAGTATCATAGTCCTTATAAGGTGTATCAAAGGATTGGAAGAATGACTTACAAATTGCAGCTACCTCCATCTTCATATCTATATGCATTCTTCCATGTTTCTCGCTTAAAGAAGGTAATTGGTGACAAGATCCCAGTCCAAACTATTATCCCAAAGATTAATGAAGAATGGAGAACAATACTAGAACCAAAAGCAAATTTTGGAAACAAGGACTAAGCAACTAATAAATTGAGCAATTACTAAGTACATCATCAAATGGAATAACCTAACAATAAAAAGTGACATGGGGAGATGAGTTGTTTAAGGAGAAACACACACAGATAGTCAAGTGTTGAGGACAACACTTATTTAATGGGTAGGGGCATGTCAACCCCTATATAAGCCCCATTTTAACCCAAAAACCCCTAATTAAGCCCTAGAAATTGAGTGATTACATTTCTATTATTATATTGTTATGTAGGCTAGAACTTCTCATAATCCCATTTTATTATAATTCTACCCTTTGTCTCATACATATATATATATATATATATATATATATATATATATATATATATACATACATACATACATACATACATACATACATACATACATATATATACTAAGGAAACCTAGTCTTAGGAGCATCAAATATTATTTTGTACATTGTATTAATTGTAAAAGGAGGTTTCCTCCTCACAGGGGACTATAATTGTTTGTTTCGTATCACCATTTAGGTGCAATGATAATAACATATAGAGTACTTGTAACATGGTTGGTTGTAGAGTTTCAACATCATTCATGTTCATGGAATCTACAACACTTCTCAAGATGGTTATAAGTATCCACATATTCTTACTTATTATCAAACAACCAATAAAATGTAAAAAAATGGAAACCACAAGTACCTTATACCAAAATATGCCCCCCCCCCCCCCCCGCTCGAATAACAAGCTAAGGTAACTCTTCTAGGAGTCTCACACATGCATTTAATGATTAGCTTTAATAATTCAAATGGAGATTGCCGTTGGTAATGACAAATAATTTAGAAAAATGACATGGGATTATAGGCATGTGGAATTCCCCTTGGACCTTCTTTAGCCTCATCACGTGTGAAATCATAACCCTTTTAACTATGTCCTATTCATCTTATAACCAATGATGTATTTCATTTTATTATTTTTGATGTACAATACTTGCATATTACATAACTTAGCGCAAAATCATTTATCATTTTACTGTTGGAGTTAACGCTTACATTCCATATTTTAGAAATTGGTTTGTGATGGTTGAGAAATTCTCTCAACCTCTCTATCTAAATTAGGAATAAGTTGGATCTCAGAAGCTCTATTTAATAGAGTGATCTGAATGTAATCTGTGTGTGTGAATGTGTTTACACATACACCATTTGTGCATAATATATGATTGTGTTTATGTAATTGTGTGATTTTAGCTATTTCTATCTTGGTATCAGAGCACAGGATGAGAGGCCTGTATGTTTTGTTGTGAGAAAATTCCTAGACTGTATTTATATTAGTTTTATATGAAATGTGGCCAGTGATGAGAGTGCGATGGTAATGAGAGGTGCAAGCATGAGCTGGATACACAGACCTGCTTTCTACGGTGTGCGCGACAACGTGAGGAGATGAGCATGGAATGAGCACCATCATCCGCATGTGAGACTGTTTAATTCAAACTTCCAGGTCGCCGATTGAATGCGTTGGAGACCAGTTTACGCAAACAAAATTTTTCATCAACTTCTATAACATGCGTAAACCCTGCAACCTGTAAGGCGTGTTACTTTCAATGGTGTTACAAATATTTACGGAATGCCTTGACCTCTTCACGCAGCGCCATGACCCCTTCACACAGCGCCAGGTCAACCTGAACAGAGGTAAAAAAAAATGAACAGAACTTTACTGGTTTGTTTTAGGGGACAAAGCCAATTGCCGTCCGAGAAAACTGTTTCGGGCTCTGTTCCTGCCGCAGCGAAGGTATCATGTATCGTTGACAGAGGGAAAGAGAAAAAGGTTGCGGGAATCAAACGTTGGACCGATAGTGGGAGAAACTGAAGCGCCCTACAAAATGATCAGAGGTGCCATGGAGGATATTTCAGTCAACAGACGGATCAAGCAGAGGAAGAGACTGCTAATGTCAGGGAATTATCTCTAATCCGCTTTAAGCTTGTGGCCACGGGTGCTGAAAAGACCTGTCAGGATCTTCGTTTAAGGTGTTGTGAAAATGTATGACTCGAATTGTCTTGCAGTATTGCGTGAGATCTGTGACGTGAAGCTTGAGATCTGTGTTTTCTAGAAGTGAAAACACGACGACGGATGGGAGTAGTTGTGCAAGGGCCAACGCCGAACCAATGAATAGATCGAGCCATCGGTGGGTGTAACGTTCTTCCGTGGAGCGAAGAGTGGATTGTTTTCACCACTTTCAATTTGTTGTGGTTAAGTAGTTTTTTATGAATTGTTTGTAAGGATGAATTTTCAAAATCTAATAAAAATGTTTTGATGTAATAGTTGAATCTAGATACATTTCGTATTTAGACGACTCTTCTATATAACTAGCGAATACAACGGTTTGCACCCATGTATCTCGGTAGATGGGAGGTCGTCCATAAAATGACTAGCAGTTCAGCTATGTGTCTGAAGCCAGTACTTAAAAGATCGAGTGGCAGTAAGGCTCAACATGGATGGTTGTCCAGATAATATGGCAGTTGGGGATCTAGGGAAGGATCCCTTGTTTGTGGTAGACGTGGAAGTGGTCTCCTAATGAGGTTATGCGATAGATTGGGATGTTGTCCAGTAATTGACTTCAAGAGGTCCTTGATTCGGGAGTTGAGGAAGCGAACTCGGGAATCCAACTTGCCAACTACACCTTTCCGATGGTTATGAGGCAACTTGATGGAGCATCTACTGATAAGCTTGATTATTTTGTTATTTTCACGTAATGTAATCATTAAGGGGGGATGTTGAAGTTAATGCTTACATTCCATATTTTAGAAATTGGTTTGTGATGGTTGAGAAATTCTTTCAACCTCTCTATCTAAATTAGGAATAAGTTGGATTTCATAAACTCTATTTAATAGAGTGATCTGAATGTAATCTGTGTGTGTGAATGTGTTTACACATACACCATTTGTACATAATATATAATTGTGTTTATGTAATTGTGTGATTTTAGCTATTTCTATCATTTACAAATATATAAAAATCCAAAAAACAATCTAGAGTTAATATATATATATATATAACAAATAATTATTTAATTTAAATATTAATGTGCATAACTTCCTTTATTTTTACACGGATTTATATTTTTAACATTCATAAGATAATCCTCCAATGCTCTTAACAAGTGATCGTGCATGAAATTTTTCTAGTCATTCACATTTAAAAAGAATATTACCAAAAAATTACTAATCTTTTTAATTTACAAAGATTCTTGATTAACCTATGCTTTCATTAAAATACTATGCACCTATATATACAAATTTACAAATCAACATCATCCACTTAACATTACATGCAACATTGCAAAACTAATTTCAGTGGCAAGTACTGTAACAATAGTTTCAACAAGCCACGAGAGGGTCACAATACTTCACCAAAAATCAATGTATTATACAAATACAATACAGAGAATCACAGCATTGTATTTTCTCACCTCAACACTCAAAAGTCTTTGTTGTTTTATGACAGCATTGATTGATTGAGCATACGGGTATGTATGCTTTTTAATGTATTGTATTTTAAATATAACATTGCAAAACTAATTTCAATACCAAGTACTGTAACAATAGTTTGTATGCTGTTCAATGTATTGTATTTTAAATATAACATTGCAAAACTAATTTCAATGCCAAGTACTGTAACAATAGTTTCAACCAGCCACGAAAGGGTCACAATAATTCTCCAAAAGTCAATGTATTATACACATACAATATATAGAATAAGAGCAGTGTATTTCTATCACCTCAACACTCAAAAGTCTTCGTTGTGTTATGATAGCATTGATGGATTGAAAGGGTAAATAGTGTATTTAATTATTTTTTTTAACTGAACAATTGTGTTTGTATACATCACATATATAGTTTTGTTCATGATTGGACAAGGAAACTTGTGAGATCAAACTTCTCACTTTTAAAACATATTCTCAAAACTCATATTACATTTTAAAATATACTATATATAATAATACTCTGATACATTTATCTAATAAAATTCTAGAATTAAATCCAAACTATAAAATCATCTTGGCAACAATCCCATATTTTCTTCTCTTTTGTTTATGGTCTGATATTCTTTTGTTGAAAGGTATTTTTGTATAACTCCATTGTTTTAAAATAGAAAAATAAATCTAATATTGTGGGAAATCGTTAAGATCTAAGGATTATGTAAAATCAACAATTTACTACTATACAAATTTCAAACAAAGAGGAAAAAAAATTCACTAAAATAATCCCAAAAAATACTATAAAAATAGTTTAATTAGTCTTTCCTACTCTAGCATTATTATATAAGCTAATTGGTCTTTCCTAGTCAGCATTATCATATAATTTAACTGGTTTTTCCTACTCAGCATTATCATTAATTGCAAGACCATTATCACTTTGGACAAGGTTCTTAAAAATTTAATCAGCAAACGGGGAGAAGTTACTACAGAACCTAAAGTGAAGAAGGTCAGAATGGAGAACTATCCTCTCTGTGCTCACAGAACGTTCTTTTCGGAAAGCGACCTCGCACCAGAAGATAAGGAATGGCGGGTCCCCACTGCATCTATATAGACTGTACAAATCACAAGCACAGTCAACTCCATTACTCCATTACTGAGATCATAAAGCTGTATTTACCAACCGAATAAAATAAGAAATAATATAAACAACTATGTCACCTTTAGGCAGGACGATCAGGATTATAGCCTGAGCCGTCACTCTCTTTACGTACATGTAAGCACCTTAGTACGCGCTTTCATTTCACCAAATCTCTCGCTCCAGTTTGTTCTCTGCAGTGCAAGAATTTCATTAGCAGTTAAATGCATGAAAGTGACGGGCTGTCAAGTGGGCACTATAGAACCAGGTACAAAACATGATCTGCAACACATACCTAACACAAATAATATGTTTAGTGAACAACAAAACCGACATTTCCAGGCCATGTGGGGTAGTGAAGGTAAGTGCAAGTCATTGACATGGAGTGAATAAGAATATCAATGCAATCACATTCAAAGATATTTGCAGAGTTCTCTAAATGTGCAACAACTTTATAATACATTTATTTTGGTGGTATGTGTTTGATTATAATTTTGCTATAAATTAATATTTTTTTTATTGAAGTTTGATTTGAATGAGTGATCCATTAACGAGTAATGAAAAGGTTGGAGTATTTTTTGCTTTGGTGGGCAAAGAATTTATTATTTTTTGATATAAAAAAATGTTTTATTAGGTAGACTTTGAGGTATTTGGTAGGAGTGAAAGTCTGCACCCATCATCTATGACAGGTAATTTCAAGTAGCTTAGTTTTATTTAAATAACCATCATGAGTAGATCATGAATAGACATGCATTCTAGGATAACAAACAGTGATAATTGTCCTCATTCTTGATTTGACAACTGAATTATGATAAATACACTCATCAATAAACATGCATCAAAATAAATACCTATTAAATAAAAATAAATGATAAATCATTCAACCACATAATAATGGTTATTAGTTAAAATATATAACAGTATTATTATTTTGTTGAATTCTGAAATTTCAATTTCTACATTATTCATTACTTTGCTGCCAAACAATTGGACAAACTCTCCGATAATTCAACCATATAAAAAGTTACCTTCCATCATAACTTAAATTTGTATCAAATTTTTTTGTTCAAAATGAATTTACTAGATTAGAGTGCATCATTATTGGACAAACTCTTACATAATTCAACCATATAAAGACTAAATTTCAATCATAACTTAAATTTGTATCAAATTCTTTGTTCAAAAATAATTTACTAGATTAGAGTGAGAAACTTGCACTCTCTCTGAAATTGTGGCCTAGACAACTTTCATTCAAAGATATTTGGAGAGTTTTGTAGATATGCAACAATTTTATAATACAATTATTTGGATTGTCTGAATTTTATTATAATTTTTTCATAAATTAAAAAGAATTAATTGAATTTGAATATAATTTTATTAAAATTTAAAAATAAAAAATAAAAAAAATTGAAGTTTGATTTGAATGAGTGATCCATTAATAAAAGGGTTGGAGTATGCTCTAACACTGCTTTTGTTTGCAATTTAATTGAATTTGATTATAATTTTATCATAATTAAAAATAATAATTGAAGTTTAATTTGAATGAGTGATCCATCAATAAAAGGGTTAGAGTATACTTTAACACTGCTTTTGTTTGTTAGGGTTAGATATACTCTAACACTACTTTTGTTTGTTATTTAATTGAATTTGATTATAATTTTGTCATAATTAAAAAATAATAATTGAAGTTTGATTTGAATGAGTAATCCATCAATAAAAAGGTTGGAGTATGCTCTCACAGTGCTTTTGTTTGGCATTTAATTGAATTTTATTATAATTTTGTTATAATTAAAAAAAAAAAATTGAAGTTTGATTTGAATGAGTGATCCATCAATAAAAGGGTTGGAGTATGCTCTAACATTGCTTTTGTTTGTTATTTAAGTGAATTTGATTATAGTTTTGTCATAATTAAAAAAGTAATAATTGAACTCTGATTTGAATGAGTGATCCATCAATAAAGGGTTGGAGTATGCTCTAACACTATTTTTGTTTGGCATTTAATTGAATTTGATTATAATTTTGTCATAGGTGATGATTGAGGCTATGTGATTCATTTCACTAGTTTCAATCCCACTTCTCCCATCACTAGATGCAATGAGTGCTAAGTGAAGTATTAAAAAATCATTAGAAATTAGTGGACTACCTCTCATGGAAATGGTCATAGATGAATGAACTACTTTACTTAACCCAATTGAATCCCAAAAAAATGATATCTAATTTTGTCATAATTAAAAAATAATAATTCAAGTTTATTTTGAACTTGAGTGATCTATCAATAGAAGTGTTGAAGTATTCTCTAACACCACTTTTGTTTGGCTACGAGCTCTTCTTCCTAGGGCATAAAGAAACAGACCCAGAAACAGAGATTTTTGGTAGAGTGAGAGTTTGCCCATTAAGGAACACCACCAGAGATTTTTGGTAGAATGAGAGTTTGCCCATTAAAAAACACAAGTTCCAGTACCTAGATAACTTAATTTTCCTTGAATAACTATCTTAACTTAGCCTACATTAGAAAATAACAACTAGTAATGACTATCCTCATTTTGACAAACTAAGTCTTAATAAATACACCCACAATTAACATACATCAAAATAAAAAATTCATCAATAACAAATCATTCAACCACATATTCTACAAGTTAAAATAGATAACAGTATTATTCTTTGTGGAATTCAAGCATTTCAATTTCAACACAAATACTCATAAAATGAAAATAAGTAATAAATCATTCAACCCCATATTCTATAAGTTAAAATAGATAATAATTAAATCATTCAACCACATATTGTATAAGTTAAAATAGATAATAGTATTATTCTTTGTTGATTTCAAGCATTTCAATTTCAACACCATTCATTACTCTGCCGCTAAACAATTGGACAAACTCTCCAATAATTCCACCATATAAGGACCGACCTTCAATCATAACTCAAATTTCTATCGAATTCTTCGGCGAAAAAGTAAAATCTTTTGTTGTGAGATTGGCTTTGGTTTTTGCTTCCAAATAAGACGCTGCGCCATTCCGTAGCTGTGTCAATTGACTCGAGATATGTCTGCCAAAGTCGCGAGTTCGAATCCTGGCGAAATCAATGGCCACTACTGTGCTCCGCCCTGCGCGATTCTCTTTTTGTTCTTTTGGGTGGGGTCGCCAATCGCCATTGAAGTTGCCCGGCCGGGTACCCGACAAGATATTCGATCAGTGACAGCGGCTTTCATCTTCTTGTGTATTTATAATTAGCGATTGGATTGACATCTTCCGTGCCGTATCGGGTGTGGATTTTCTTGCAAACACCTCCTCTGTTACTGGCGGACTTGTGCGATTGGACGCACCGCCTTGCCATATACGAAACGATTTGGATTATTATTCACCGTCACTCATTTTTATTTTTTTAAGCCGTCACCGTCATTGTTTCAAATTTGGTTTCAAACTCTTTCTTTCACTCTCTAATAAAATCTAACTTTTTCATAATTTTAAATATATTTAATTTTAAAATATCACCATGATTGTAAAAAGTTCGTTTTTTTAAATAAATTTAATATTAAAATATAATTGTACAATATCACCATGATTGAAAAAAGTTTGGTATTTTAAAAAAATCTATTTTTAAAATATCATTATGATTACTTAGTTTGAAATGATTGGTGTAACGTATTTTTTGGTCCCTTATAAGTGGTTCTGAACCTTCCTTTTTCTATAAAAGTTGAATTAATAATTTAATAAATATTAAATCACTCACATCAACGAATCTACTTCTTGTAAAACTTAAATATCATTTTAATTAGTTAATTGATATGAAACAAAACTAAATATCATTTAAATTAATTAATTAACGTTTCATAATTAGTTTAATTTATTCCTTGTATTTCTTTTTCTTTTTACAAAATAGAAAAAGAATCGATTCAATTTACAACTTATACAACTTATATCTCTTCTGCTCTACACAATTTAGAAAAATAATTGATTTACTTTATTTATCCATAATTTTTTCATCTATTTACTAGATTTGTTTTTGTTTTCTTAATAAATAATAAATTAAATAGAGTTTTTCCTTCACTAAATTCTTTGAATTTATGTTTTTTTACAATGAAAATAGATAACATTTATTTTTTCTATATATTTATGGATGTAAAGATAGATAATAGACCCTTAAAGATAGTAAGAGATCACTTTAAGTTTTTTAAGTTTTGGATGGCTTATAACTTGATAGCCAACAAACCTAGTTTCTTACGGGCAAGCTGAGGTCAGAAGTTGTATATTTTTATAACATGCATTTTGATTTAATAAATAGAAAATAGAGAGGCACTACTAAATTTATAAAAAATTTAGTTATAAATTTATTTCTTTAATAATACTTTTAATAAAAATTTATATAAAATTAATATCACATTTTTTTTATTAAAATTTATTTTTTCCAATATAATTATGATAATTGAATATGGTTAATCTCAATATGGTTTATTCTAAAAAAATGTTTGGGATTCTTTACAAATTTATGTCTGTCTTAGAAAAGTATTAAGAAATGTGTTCTAAGATCAACAAAATTTAGATAGGATAAAAGATTAAGAAAATTAATAATTTAGTAAATATTTTGATAATTAATTTAATTTAAATATATGATAAATAATTAAAAAAATGGTTTGTATTTTTTATTTTTTTAAGTGTTATAAATATTGACAAACTCTTTCATCTCATTATATTTTGGAAATTAAATAATATTCAATTTGGTTATACAGAATCTAAAAATTTATTTTTATTTTAATAGTGTTTTTCTTTATACACTAATCATAATAAAAGGATATTTTTTATTTTCAAATTTTGAATTGATCACCATCTTATAATAATTTCTTTTCTTTTCTTTTAACTCTTTATCAAATTACAAAATTCCCTTTAATTTTAATGTAATATTATATTTAATATTATTTTTATTTTCTAAAATAATCTATATAATAAAAAAATATTATTTATTTATATAAAATATTATGCATTAATTAGCATTAATATTGTTGTTTCCATTAGAATATTGCTTCGTGATCCATAATTGTTAAAAAAAATCTTTCATTTGGATGATTTTTACTTAAAGATTTTTGATTAATATTGTTGTTTCCATTAGAATATTTAATTTTTTTGTATTTAATCAAATTTAAAATATTCATAAATAATTTGATATTAAAATTTATAATAATATTATAATTAAAAAAATTATAATTTTTTAATTAATTATTAAATTAGAAATATGTTTTTATCAATGATCCAACCTACCTTCAAACTATTAACTCTACATAACATGGACATTGTGGGAAAACTAATAAGCCCCATTTCAGCATCATAAACATTGAAAGCTTGAAAAAAACATGATGTGCAGAGAGTTTGTAAACTTAATTTAAATTTAATATGTTTTTTTATATAAAAAATAAATAGGTTAACAAAAAATAAATTTATTTATTTATTTAAATTTGAAAAAATAATTTTAAATAATTTGATATTCTATTGATAAACAAACATATATCTATTTTTTAAATAAACAAACATAAATTTAAATATAAAAATAAAAAAAATAAAAAAATAAATATATTATCTATACAAATAAATATATTATCCATACAAATAAATATATTTTTATAATTCACTAAAACTAAATTTATGTTTTAATTTATTTTTCCAAACTATAATTATACCAATATAAAGAAAAATGTTGTCATCATGTAGGTGTCTTTATACTTTGGTGGAAATGGGTATAACAAAAACTACTCCATCCTTTGTTATAGTCCAAAATCTATTTGGATGTATGCTTAACTATGAAATAAGTGCAATGCTTAAAAAAAAATGGAACTTTTTGTGTCGTATAGTTACCTAGAATTTGATAATAATTTAGAATTAGAGTTTTAAATGCTTCAACTTTAAATTTATTTTAGAATTTAGGAAGTTGTAAAATCTTATTAAAAATCCTCAATAAAAATCTTATTAAAAACTTTCAATACCATAATAGTAAAAATCTTAACCCAAAAAATATTAGATATCATTTTTGGGATTCCACTGCTTTAAGCAAGCCATTTATCTATGACCGGTGATTGAATAGTCAATTTAGCACTCATTGCCTCTGGTGATGCTCTCACAAGGGTGAAGAAGTGAGATTGAAACTAGTGAAGCTCAGAGGTGTGAAGAAGTGGGATTGAACCTAGTGAAATGAATCACACTTCATTGTGGAGTCAAGCTCACTTAACTATGGAGTTTTTCCCACAATCAAGTCTACTTAGCTTGCTGCCCCATTTGCAAGACGTTAACAAGTATTGTGCCTGGTAATCCATTAAAAAAAAATACTACTAAAACCCCTCATACCAAAAATTATTATTTAATATTTCAAAACATGTTTAAAAAAAATTTAATTCCAAATCCCTATATTAAATAGCCAAAACAATAAATTTTTATTTTTTAATTAAAAAATAAAAAATAAAACCAAACTATAAAATATTCTATTTAAATTTTTATTAATTAAAATAAGCAATATGCCCACTACATTTAATATGCGATAACCTAGAAAAATAACTCAGAAAATATATGTATCGCCTCCAATACAGTGAATGAATTTAAGCTGCCTGTACATACACCGTACACGCAGACCCATTCATACTTCGAAACTTCACTGTGCCTTCTCGGTAACAGAGACGAAGGGCGGCGTACAGACAATTACGTACGCCCAAAAAGTTAAAATATACGAATGTCTTTTCATCTTCTGCGGATCTGTAGATTGTTGACAGTAAAAAAACAAAACAGGAGCCGAGTAGAGTACCCTGTCATCTCCAAACCATATAGACCTCAAATTAAATGAATCGAGTCCAGAATAATAAGTGACATGGTGTGATTTATAAATCATTAAGAGTACAGAGAAATAAAGGATTGTGACCGGGTGTCAAAATTCTGAGTTGGATAAGAGGACATTTCACAATTAGTGCATTTTTCTATAACCAGAGTAAAATGACTCGTAATAATTTGTTTTTGGATTTACTTTGGAAGAGTTGTTTTTGTTTGATGAATGAGTTGTTTTTGTTTGATGTGTAGGATTCATATGTCTTATATCATTAAGATGAAAGAGGATCAAATCAATGAATATCACTCAAGGTTTTTGTCTGATGTATATGATTCATATGTGTTATATCATTAAGATGAAAGAGGCTCAAATCAATGAATATCACTGAAGATTACTTCGGTATGACTTAACAATTTGATTTTTGGATGATTTAACAATTTCATTTTTTTTTTGTAGCTTTCACATTCTTAATAATTTGATTTTTGTAGCTTTCACATAGTTAATAATTTGATTAAGATGAAAGAGGCTCAAATCAATGAATATCACTGAAGATTACTTCGTATCACTTAACAATTTGATTTTTGGATGATTTAACAATTTGATTTTTGTAGCTTTCATATTCTTAATAATTTGATTTTTGTAGCTTTCACATAGTTAATAATTTGATTTTTAAAGCTTTAACTCTATGAAAAATTTATATTAATGGATTTTGTATTCAAATTTATGTTAATGGATATTGTATTCATCTTGTAAAAGATATGAGTTATGACTTAACAATTTGATTTTTGGATGATTTAACAATTTGATTTTTGTAGCTTTCACATTCTTAATAATTGATTTTTGTAGCTTTCACATAATTAATAATTTGATTTTTAAAGCTTTAATTCTATGAAAAATTTATGTTAATGGATTTTGTATTCAAATTTATGTTAATGGATATTGTATTCTATCTTGTAAAAGATATGAGTTATGAGTTTTGTTGTTGAAATAAAAGAGAATGAATAATATTTTAAATGATGAAAAAATTACAATTTTACAAAAATAATAATATATTTCAAAAAATAATAATAATATTTTATTTTTATAAAAAAATAGCTATCCATACCCCAAAAAAACAAAATATAAACAAAATATATTTTGAAGGTTAGATTTTAAGATGGACCACCATTGGCCTCAATAATATCAATGGAATATGAGTTATTTGAATCTGACCATATAGATAGTAACTTAAACCTATTTGATTCTTTAAGAAGGCACAAACATTTAATAGGATGTAGTGGATGTCCTTTTAATGACTAAATAGTTATGTTACAATTACACTTCAAATTTTTTATTTAAATATTATTTGTTTATTATTTTATTAGTTACTTATATGAATTTGAGTTTATTATATTAAGTAAGTTTTATATTTTAATATCTTAAGGTTTGCTAAACAATTATATAGACATGAACTAAATCGCCCTTTATTAAGTTTTATATTATAATAATTCTTCTTAAAGTTTACTAAGTGTTTTATACTATAATAATTTTTCTAAAGGTTTATTAAACAATTATAAAGACCTAAGCTAAATCATTATTTAGATGATTCTCTTTGACATACCTGCTTGGATTGAGTAGGGCCTCATAACCCGTATAAAGGTATACCTCCCAAGCTGAAATCCCAAGTTCCGAGATTCCACTTCCTTGAACTCTCAAATTAAATTACTAGATAGCAATTCACTCGCATGTCACATTTCCTCATTATTGGACAGTAATCTTCATGCATGTTTTAAAACTCTAATGAGTGATAATAAGTGAGACCCACAAACTCTTGAGCTATTTGGAAAACAATCCATGATGAGCGTCACCTACACTTGATCCCTTTCTTGTCTATAAGGCATGGACCTCTTAAATCATGAAAGTGTCATATACTTTCTTGTCTATACAGTGTGGACCTCTTAAATCATGTAAGTGTCAGATTAAGTTTTATTGTCCAATGCTTTGATTAGACATAGGAGTATCCAAGGGTTATGTGTTGAGTTGTGAAGAACACCTGTAAGTGTGATATACTGGCTTCAAAGGCTTATCTAGTGTGAGAGGACCAGTAGGCACAATAGGGATGACCCTTGGATTGCAATCACATTTTTTCATGTATTTATCATTTTTCATGTAGCAGGGTCCATCAAAAGTATGCAACATGGGTACTCCTTGGATGCGGAATTAAATTTTTCATCCAACGAGTACTCCCACTCGAAATTTGAGTAAAACTTGAGGGAGATAAGTTGAAAATACAAGTTGAAAAAGTAGTTTTATTATTTTATTATTTTTTAATCTTTTTACTTTTTTACTCCTGTTAGGGTCCTATAAATTTTATAAGATAAATTGTTGGAGTTGTTAGCCATCAGTAAATTTTGTTTCAGCAAATGATGGCTAAAACAAGTCTTTAGTCTTCAAGAAAAAGATTTCATGCAAAATTTGTGACTTCTTGAAGCCTATTTGTGATCCTTGTCTCGAAAGGTCCATGTCCTTGGTGTTTTCACTTCAAAACCTTCAAGAGCCTGTTGTCACCTTTAAAAATCCACCAAGAAATCTGTTGTTCCCTTCAAAACTGTCTCCTAAGCAACCCCATTTTCATCATTTCATTCACTCATTGTGACCTTTTTTCATCCTCCATTTTCCTCTGAAAAAGGCTCATTTTCTCTCATTCATTTTCCTTTCATCATCCTAAAAAACCTTCAAAATTACCTTTAATTTCATAAAAATCCCCTCTTATGGCTATAAAACCCTTTGTTTTGGTTTGAAACCCTTACTTTTAGCTATCGAGACTTCAAAAAAGCTACAAAAACCCACACAAAATGTATAAAACCATTGAAAAACACCCTCTTTTTCGCTTTTATATTAAATAGCAGGCTCTAAGCCCCGCAGGGCTTAAAAACTTGGCCTTTTTCGGTCATATGACCTGGCCCCGCAACCAGGTCCCTAAGAACCTTTAGCCCCTCTAGCCTTGGCCCTTGGTCGTTTCTCCTCCACAGAACTGTGCCCCAGCACTTTCTCCTTAAGCCCCTTCCCTTATCCCTTTATACCATCGCGCCCTTTAAAAATTCATTTCTCCTTTAAAAATCTCCTCGCACTATACATACCTCCCAAGCGATCTTGACCGTCGATCCTATCAATCTGACGGTCATCACTTGTCCGCTGCATCCCCCGATCGCCTGACCCATTTCTTCTTTTCACCCTCCGCACCAATCCCCACCATTGGTTTATTTAAACCAACGACCCTCGTTCATCCCGACATCAAACCACCTCTGGACCCACCATCCATTACCCAGACACTTACCCAATCATTCGCCGACACCTGGCGTCCACTAAATTCTCTGCCCGTGCATTTTTTCCCCTCACGCTCATCCCTCCTCCGTTAGATCTACCCCACTTGATCCAACGGTTGATATTGCATATCGCACAATTTTCGCGTCTGAGGTTTAACAACCAAACATCGCGCGAAATAGGTGGTATTGAAAAGGCCACGCGACGCGATTTAATTGGATCGCGTTCAATTCATCAAAAACCATTTACCACTTGAATTGAACGCGAAAACCATTCGTGGTATTTCCAAAATCGTCGAACCCTAATTCGTGCCAAATCCAGTTTTGAACCGCATTTTCACTGGTTTTCTTCATAAAACTCCTCCGCCTGCATAATCACCCCCTTCACACTGCTTCTCCGCTCCGCCAGCCTCCTAAGTAATAAAAACCCTCCATCGCAAGTTTTTATAACGTATTTTGTTGTGTTTTGCAGGTTTTATGATGGTTTTTGAGGTGGAAACCCTGTCCACAAATCACAAAAGGACAAAGCCAAAGTTTTCCATCTCCAGGGCCAAACCACGAAGAAGAATGGCTGCTAGTCTTCATTCGATTGTTTGGTCAGTGTTGTGAGAGCGTTGGTCATACCATTAAACCCTCCACCTCACTAAAACCACTTGCGCACATCAAAGAAGAAGAACGGTGAGGGTAAAGCTTGAAGATTAGAGGTTAAAGAAAAAAACCAAAGATTTAAAGATTTAACCAATAAATTAAAGGTTAAAATAGTGGCTTAAAGGGAAAGCCATCGAAAAATCAAAGTAAAAAGGATTAATGCATAAAAGTGAAGGTTTTAAGGTTTAATCCCGCAGTTTTAATATTAAAACACAGTTTAAAGGTGGATACAGGCTTAAAGCACCAAAGCCTAATTCAGTTGAAAAAGGAAAAAGGTAGATGATTCAGGCCTAAAACAGTTGAACAGTCAACAAAGGACAAATGGAAGACCAAAGAAGAATGAAAAAGGCATGATCAGCCTTAAAAACAAAAAATCATTGTTAAATCAGTGTTTCAAAGGTATTAAGACGGATGGATCAGCAAACATAACCTCCTAATACCACATCATTGAGGCTATTACTCCTCAAAATGCCACCTACCAGTTGTTTTCATCCAAAGGAGTGCATATTAATTACACAGTCAAAGATATTTCTAAGGAGAGCTCAAAATTTATTGCCAGCCTACCAAGGGCCCCCAAAGTCAACAAAACTGACTAAAGTTGATGAAATTTAATGTGATAATCAATTGGCAGAGTTAAAACATCAGATAACTTCTTCATTTGGCCCTTCAAAGGCCGAGAAGCACTTACTCTGCATCAATTGAATAAATGAAACCTTATTTCGCTCCACCTCCTCATTCTTCTATAAATACTTCTCTAGAAGACAGTATAGAGGTTGGTCTTTTGAATACCCATCGAGTGTAAATAGCTTTGAGGCTGTTAAAGCTCTGTTTGTAATAGAAGAAAGATAGGCTGAGATGAGAATTCTGAAGCTGTAAAGACCCACTAGACTTGAAGATTGTCACTGGTTTGAACATCAAATACAAGCTGATTTATGGGATCCCGGTCTATGTCAATGGTGATGTTTTTCTTATTGTAAATTGTTATTTTTCTCATGTTTTCCATACTGTCCATCTTCTCTGATAAATAACAACAAATATAGATTAGGATTTACTGTAAAATACCCTATATCTCACTGATAAATATTTATCTTTATGTTTACTGCTAAATTGTCTATTTGAGGATAATTCAATAGAAAATAACCAGTGAAGTGTTGGTATGCCCATGTTTCCTAAGTACAGCTTGAGATATTGTCTTTGAATGTTCTTGAAAAGTCTGCTTAGTAAAGTTGAACTAGGGAAGTCTATGGTTAGCCTTGTCCTCTAGTTTCTTCTCCAACAGTTGCTTTGAAAAGTTCCCTTAAAATTATGTCAAAAGCAGGCTAGGTTAAAAGTCCTTACTTGATCTTAGACTACTTTTTATGTTAATCTTGAATGTTCCCCTTTGAATATGCTAAAAACAGGCTAAGTTGAAAGTCTTTACTTGATCTTAAGCTAGTCTTTGTTTTTAAATGTTTTCCTTTATAAATTATATCAAAAGCAGGCTAGTTTAAAAGTACTTACCTGATCTTAGGTTGCTTTGTGTCTTTACTTTGAGTATGCTGAAAGCAGGCTAGGTTAAAAGTCCTTGCTTGATCTTAAGCTGCTCTTTGTTCTCTTATATGTTTTCTTCTTCACTACACTTTAATGTTTCATTCCATAAATCAACTTAAAGAGATCTGTTGACATAGATGGCTTCCCCATAGACCACTCTTGGAACTTTCTGTCCAATTGAATCCTTTATGACTCCACAGCCCAATGGATTAACATTGTTTCTTACTTGTCCTATCAGCTAAACCATTTTCAACCTACTCACAACTTTACCCTTCAAAGGACTTCCTTCATTTTAATGATATTCATCCCAACCAAACAAACAAAAACCTTGTGCTTTATAGCTAGCCTAATATCATATCATAAGCTTTAAAGATCATATCTTTGAAAACACCTATATAGAGAGATCCCTCTCCGAATCCAGGAGGGCTGGATCCTAGGATTCCAAAGTGGTTTGATGTTGGCCTCTGCAGTGTTTATTCTTGCCAATCTTGCAAACTACGAAGACCTAACAGAGTGGAGACCATACTGGGGAGATTATTGAGTAATAGATAACTTCACAACTCAAATGACCCCTATTCTAAATGAATAAAGTGTCACCAAGACTGGTTATTTTGATTGTTAATGGTAAACAACAACCAAACCTTGAAAACAAATAAAAATCCTTCACCTAGCGACTCCATTGGTATTCAGTAGGCTTGTTGACCCCACTGGTTTTTCCTAAGACTCCACTGGGAAGACATTTACCATAACATCATAGAAACTCAGTTAGGAAGACTTTGAAGATTGAGTTTTCTTTGAAAAGATTAGTTAGCCTCTTAAAGACTGTCATATTTCGCTAAACTTTTCTCATTAAATGGTCTAAAAACACCACATAGTGGCTTCTAGAAATATTTACAATAGAGCCAATCCTGACCCAAATCCTCCTGAGACAGTTGATAATCCAGAAAGTATCCTTAGGAAATCTCCTAAATCCAAGACCCCAACTGTTGTCAGACCAATTCATAGAGCTAATTATATCCCTGAAAACCTCCTAGCTCTACAAAATACACAAGTTGACTTAAGAAACCCATCCAGAACTAAGTCACTTAGTGATATAGATAAGATAGACTTTGAGTCACCACACTCACCCCAACATAGTGGTGAACATCTTGGTAGTAGAGAAACCACTCCACCTGACCTTCATTTCATTCATAACTTTGTTTTTTCTCATCCTAGATCTACTCAACAGTCTTTTGCTGGTCCAAGTACTACTTCTATCCATACACCCACTATCCAAACTACTCCATTCCATTATCCTCCTCCTTTCATAAACCCTCCACTTGTAAACCCCCCATTTTTTCCACAACCTCCTATCATGGCAGCATGGTATGCTCCTCTAGTCATTCCTTTACCCTTAGCAAATTTGCCACAAGACTATCAGTCCAAGATTCCATTATATGATGCTAGTGGTACTATTACTGCTCAAATACATGTGGATAAAATGAATTACTATTTTGATAGAAATGAGATAGATGATGAGACCATTAAACTTAGATTATTTGGTCAAAGTTTAGGGGGAGAAGCAAGAAAATGGTTCAAAGGCTTAAACCCCCAGAGTATTAATGACCTCCAAGCTTTCCATCAAACATTCATAAACAAATGGCAAGTTAGGAAGAAACCTCTTCAAATACTTTCAGATTACAACAGCCTCAAAAAGAATGCTGGGGAAAGTGTGCAAGATTATTGCACTAGGTTTAATAGTGTTTATAATGCACTACCCCCAGATTTTAAACCTCCACAAGGCTCAACTTTATCAAAATTCCCTGAAGGATTTGATCCTAAAATGGCCTATCAGCTTAGAGAAAGAGATCCCTTAACCTTAGAAGATATGCAGAAGGGAGCTCTTAGCATGGAGACAAATCTGATTGAAAAGAGATCCAGAATGAAAACTGAGAAGAGAGTGTCCTATAGGGAAGATATTGCACCTTCCACATCTGAATCAAAGCTGGAAAGAATTATGGAGAAGATGATGGAAAGAATGAGCATTCTTGAGAGAGCTTAATCTAGGGAAAATAAATCAGCTCCTCAAAACAAAAATCAGCCCCAAAACCAAAATCGGAGCTTTAGGAGAAATCAACCTCAAAACAGACAAAGAGATGTTGCTCAATAGGTTAGACCTCCTTTTCAAGAAAATTATGTCAATGAGGATGAAGAAGTAAATGAAAAAACAGAGGATGAGCGCATGAACATGTTAGGAGTAAGAAATGAGGATGTTGATCTCATTTATGAAAGAAAACAGGGTCTATATACGCCCTATGGAAGACTTTGAAAATGCCATCATAGGGTCACCTAAACAATATAATCTAAGAATTCAGAAAAATCAAGAAACTCCCAGGGAAAAAACCTCTGATAAATCTGCCAAAAACAATCTTGAAAATGCTTCTAGAATGACGACAGAAATTCATAAAACAGTGGCTGTAAATTCTGATCCAAACAAAGGGAAAAACACCCAAGCCAATGAAAAACAGAGTGTTAACCCCAGCAGCACTCGCATCTCAGCTAATTCTCCTGAAAAAACCATTTTAACTGCTGTAAATACTAAAAATAAGCAAGCCGATTTTGCTGAACAAGGAGTGACCAACAAGGCTGAATCAAACATTTTAAAGAATCAGATTCCTTTTAGCCTAGAGAATGAAATTTCCAAAATCAAAATCTCTGTCCCACTTACTGAGTTAGTCACTCAAAATGTATATAGAGGTCAAATTTTGAAAGCTTTGAACATAGAAGATGTTCATGACAGAGTTAACTTAAATGATGATACCCCAAAGCTCATTTTTGGACCAAAAATTGAAGGAAAATTTCAAGAAGGAACTACCCCTCCATTTTACATCAGTTTGAACATCCATGATAATATTTTTCACAATGCCATGCTTGATTCAGGAGCATCACATAACCTCATGCCCATGGTAATAATAGAAAGATTAGGCTTAGAGATAACTAGACCCTACAAAGATTTATATGTAGAAATTTGATAAATGATATGTTATACACCGAGATTCTCCTCATCACACACTATTTTAACTTCATGCACAATACAGAATCTCTTCTACCATTGATCATTAATTGCGGAAATAAAAACAATCGCATGTGCACATTAAAACCATAAACAATCACACATATGAACACAGTATTTTATGGGAAAGCTTAAAGCTGAAAACCCCCAACTATCTATATATTATATGTCATAGAGATCATGTAACAATAATTATACAAAGCTCCTCACAAGCTCTCAGTACAATCTCGAATTTCTACACACTAATCAGGTTCGATCTAGCAAAACACATGCTCCAATCTCTGCCACCTGCTAGCCTGCCTCTACTGCGCAATCACTGCTGAAGAATGGCTTTGAATGAACTCGAATTGGTCCAGCCTTGCTCATGCAATCCTCATTGGCATCTCCAACCACTGTGTGTTGCAAATCATGCAACACTATAGTCACAACTGATAGTCAACCTACTCTTTCACCTACCTCTCCACTGGTCTCCACTGAAATTGTCCATGCAATGTAGTTAACTGATGTATTCTTTAGTTGATTAATGAGTTAATAATTAGTGAATTAATTAATAATTAATTCACACCACTCTCACTAGTGTATCAATCAGTTAGACTAGATACAACTAGCTCAACTATGTTTAACTCAGTTAAAATGAACACAACTCCATCAACTATCTCAATAACTCCACCAAACTCTGTCACATGAGTTCTAACTGAAGTATCCATGCAATAGCTCCACTTAACCCTCACGAATAGCGTAATTCCTTCTGTCAGCTCTTGTGCCACATCTGTGCACTTAACTAAAGTGCTCCAAGAGAATAAGTTAATGTTTATAGTCCAAATATTATTAAGAGCTAATAATATTCGACATATCTATTTTTAGACTGGTTATCTAAAAATAGATTCCGCCCAATATGTCTAAAAATATAAGTCCATCTATTTTTCCAACTTGACCAACCATCCACAAATAGCATCCTGCAACTCATAGAATATGATCGACATGTCTAAAAATAGACTTGCGCCAAAAATAGCCTGCGGGCCCACTTAGTGAAGGCGACTTCTTTCCACTAAGCTCATCATCTTGTTGCAATCTTAACAGTATATTCCTTTGATTCAAGTAGGGTAAGATCCCTAGGCCTAATAAAGGACCTGTGTGTTAACTTAGCCCAAATACCAGCCAAGAGCTTAGTGATGGACATTGTAGTGGCTGATATACCCCCCAAATATGGCATGCTCCATTCAAGGTCATGGGGTGCTAAGCTACAAGGTACTATGTAGATGGATATGACTTATGCCACCATCCTTGTCTTCAGTCAACCTAGAACACTATATAGGGAAACACACATGGAATACATGGTGAGTAACCAAGAAAGACCAGAGAATTCTCATCTCTATTCCATACACATTGACCTTGACTCATTCATTCTTTACAATGATGATATTGCTAATGAGTAAGAGTTAGTCAATGAAACATCATCCAATGTAGTGGTCACTACACATCTGAACATAGTAGCAGCAAATGATGAAGAGAAAAGTAAGGAGGAAACTAAAAGGTAGTTTGCTGATTCATAAATTTACAACAAACAGATTAAAGGTCTTAAGGTGCAAAAAAGTCACAAAAATAACGTGGATTATGAAAATCAATGAGTAAAACCTCAAAAAAGTGAAAACCTTGAGGAGCAAAACACAGAAAAACCTAGTGCAGACCCTTCTATGGAATAGAATGATGAAGAAGACAGAAAGGACAACAATGAAATAAGTCACAAATCTGAAAACAATCCTCTTTGGAGCATGAATTTTGATGGGTATTGCACAAAAAACGATGCTGGACCAGGCATATGGATACACAACACTGAAAACAATCATGCTGAGGGGCATTCCTATAGATTAAACTTTCAATGTACAAATAACATAGCTGAGTATGAAGCTCTCCCTTTAGGCCTGCATTTATTGAAAAAAATTGGTGCCAAAAGAACAAAAGTCCATGGGGATTTAGAGTTGATTATTAGGCAAGTAAATGGGGAGTACAGTGCTAAACATCCCAGACTTAGAGCCTACAGAGATGATGCCATGGACTTTTTAAAAAATTTTGATGAATTCCAACTTATCTTTATCCCAAAAAACCAAAATGTCCTTGCCAATGGTTTAGCCTTTGCTGCTAGAACTTGTCTAACACCTTATGAAACCAAGCAATGCACCACCCAAGTCAAATTTAGACTAGCTGTCCCAGATAATGAAAGATATTGGCAATTTTTTGATGGAGATAAAAAAATAGAAGACTTCCTATAGTCCAAAAATGAATTTGAAACACCAAATTCAGATTCAGAGTATGATGAAGATTGTTCTATGGAAGATAAACCACTTTCTAAAAAAGAAAAGCCTCCAGAGATTGCTGAAATAAATCTGTTAATAAATGAACCCAAACAGATAACAGAAACTAGCACAGATTTAGAAAATGAAGACTTAGAAGTGCTACAATCCAAAGACCAAAGCTTGCCAAAAGGACTGGTCCCTTTAGAGGAATTATTTGATTTGAATGATGTGGCCAAGAAGCCAAAACTAGAACCCATAGAAACTGAAGTGGAAGAATGCAACATAGGCAGTCAAAAGAAACCCAAAATGATCAAACTATCTAAAACACTGCCAGCTCATATCAAACTGAAATACACTGAGCTGTTTAGAGAATTTTCTAATGTTTTTGCATGGAATTATGAAGATTTGAAATCATATGATACAGAAATAATCCAGCACAAGATACCTCTCAAAGAAAACCAGAAACCTTTCAAGAAAAAATTACACAGAATCAACCATGTTCAATTACCTCTGGTAGAGAAAGAAATTAGAAAAATTATGATGTTGGAATTATAGTCCTTGTTAGATACTCAGAGTGGGTGTCTAATCTTGTATCAGTTAGGAAGAAAACATGAGAAATAAGGCTTTGCATTGATTTTAGGAACTTAAACAAAGCCTTATTAAAGGACAATTACCCCTTACCCAAAATGGATCATATCTTATAAAGAGTAATTGGTTCTATATGAATTTCTTTGCTAGATGGCTTCTCAGGTTACAATCAGATTTTGGTACATCTTGATGATCAACTCAAAATAGCCTTTACTACACCATGGGGTACTTTCATGTATTTGAAAATGCCTTTTGGTTTAATGAATGTTGGTGCCACTTTTCAGAGAGCCATGGATATCACATTTTCAGAAGAAATTCATAGTGATTTACTTAGATGACATCACTTTCTATTCTAAAATAGATGAAGAACACCTAATACACTTGAGAAAAGTCTTTGAAAAATGCAGAAAATTTGGACTGTCCTTGAATCCAAAGAAAAATTTGTTTGGTCTCCAAGAAGGTAAACTTCTTGGGCATATCATATCTGAAGAGGGAATAAGGATAGATCCAAAGAGGATTGATGGTATATTTCAAATCACTCATCCCAGAAACATCAAGGAACTTCAATCTTTCATTGGAAAGATTAATTTATTGAGAAGGTTCATACCCAATTTAGCTGAACTCCTTAGAAACATAACAAACATGCTTAAAAGAGAAGAAGGAGTTAAAAAAACCTTAGAAGCAAAGAAATCATTTGAACTGATAAAACAAGCACTCACCAGAACACTAGTTCTTATCAGTCCTGATTTTTCAAAAGATTTTTTCATTTTTTCATTTGCATCAGAACACACTGTAGCTGCTCTCCTATTACAAAAAAACTTGAATGGACAAGAACAACCCATTGCATTTTTTAGTAAGGCAGTAAGGGATGCACCTCTGAAGTAAAACATAATGGAAAAACAAGCCTTTGCTTTGGTCAAAGCCTTAAAAGACTTCAGAGTCTATATTTTACATTCCCACATCATAGCATTTGCGCCTCATTCAGTTGTAAAAGACATATTGACCCAAGATCCAGATGGAAAAAGAGGAAAGTGGATTGCTGCAATTTTAGAGTATGACTTAGAAATTAAACCCACTAAGCTCATAAAAGGTCAAGGACTAGCAAAACTTATGATTGAATCCAACTTTCAAGCTCTTGATATAAACATGTTTAATGCATTAGATGAACAAGAGGAGTTTTCAACTCCAATTATTGAAGATCATTTTCTGAATTCATCTTGGTATGCTGATATTTTGTATGTTTTGCTCAATCTTTATGTCCCTCCTGGTTTATCTAAAACAAAGGCAATATTTTTAAAGTTAAAAGCTATAAATTACTGCATTTTGGATAAATGTTTATATTGGAAAAATTCTAGTGGATTATTGCTTAAATTTTTGCCTGAGAATGATGCAGAAAAGATCAAGCATGAGTTTCATGAAGGAGAATGTGGAGGCCACCTCCACTGGAAGTCAATTGCTAATAAAATCCTTAGAGCTGGTTACTACTGGCCCACCCTCTTCCAATATGTTCATAAGATGATTATTGTCTGTCACAAGTGCCAAATTTTTGAAGGCAAAAGAAAGATGCTTCCCTTACCTCTGCAACCAATCACTGTTGAAGCTCCTTTTTAGTAGTGGGGTCTAGACTTCATTGGGGAAATCCATCCTCCCTCATCTACCCAACATAGATGGATCCTCATAGCAACAGACTATTTTACCAAGTGGATAGAAGCCATCCCCTCTAGGAATGCCACAGACTCAGTCATCATTTCATTCCTTGAAAACCATATACTGTCCAGATTCGGGTGTCCTAGGAAGATCATAACCGACAATGTTGCTGCATTTGGATCTAAAAATATGGTGGAATTCTTTCATAAATACCAGATTATATTGGGTCATTCTATAGTTTATTACCTTCAGGGTAATGGGTTGGTTGAATCATCAAATAAAAGTTAGGTAAACATTATCAAGAAGTTGTTGGAAGATAACAAGAAATCATGGCACAATAAGCTAGTACATGCATTATGTGCAGACATATTGACAATTAAGAAGTCAATTGGGATGTTGATATGGGTTTATGCAGGAATGCAACAAAATACATAAATAACCATAAACATAGAGATGCAGCGGAAATAAGGCTTCATTTCATTAATATCAAATAACAGAAATATGCTTACAAACATAATGGAAATAAAATAGCTAGGGTGCTGGTAGAGAATCTCTAAGAAGAGATGTGGCTACTACAAACCTCTAAATTGTGTTACAATGAGGCTCGAGGGCCTATTTATTATGGAGAAACAATGTAGAACTCTAAAAGTCCAAAAACCTAACCCTAGGAGATGAAGCGCCAAAACTATGGGCCCCGTTTGGGTAAAGTGGTGTTTCAACTTCCTGGGGACGTAACTTTGGCATACTATCTCCATTTGACACACATGATACATCATTAGAAATATCTATTTGAGGACTACAAATGTTCCAACGAATATGATTCAGAAACGAAATCATATTTGTTGGACAAAAGATGCCCAAAAAATGTCGTTTAGGGCCTCAAAATGGCTCTGGAAGTTCAGGACTCGAAAAACTGCTAAAAATAGTAAGTTGTGCCGAAATTGAAAAACTGAAAGAGACAATGGTGGGGCCCCAAGTGGAATAGGTGGGTGACCACCAATATCCACCTAGATCAAATGTCTCCTTACCAACTAGTTTATGGAACTGATGCCATTTTTCCAACTAGTTTAGGAGTGCCAGTCATAAAGCTGATCCAGGAAGTACAGTCTGAAGATAATGATATGACAAGAAGAATAAATTAGACTATACATCTGCAACAAACCAGGGAGGAGGTATACATCATAGCACAAAAACTACAAGAAAATATCAAGAAGTTGTTTGACAAAAGAACCAAGGCAAGTGATTTTAAAATTGGTGATAAAGTTTTAAAATGGGATTCAAGGAGAGAAGATAAGGTTAAACATGGAAAATTTGATAATTTATGGCAAAGCCCTTATCTTATTCAATCTGCTATTGGGAACAATGCATTATTTCTTCAAGAATTGGACGGAGCTGAATTTTTTAGAGGTCCTGTCAATGGCAGGATGCTCAAACATTATTTCTGTTAGTTGATATTTTAAAATTTTAGAGCTTTTTGTTCATTGTATATATCATTTCTTTTCAAATTGAAAAAAGAAAAACACAAAAACAATAAAAAAAGAAAAGAAAAAGAGGGTAGAAATAAAACAAGAAAGGTACAACCCCATACCAAAAAAGAAAAGTTATGAAAGTGTGCAAGCTTAAATGCCACTACCAAAAACAACACTGCTATTTAGTCATACAGCCTAATCATGACTAAGGTAGATTTCAATTGTTTATTGATAGATTAGTGAAGAAGATTTTTCAAACTTCTCAATATTGGCTTATCAGTAGAATAGATTAGGATAGAAATATAGTGGTTCAAACAAGCCTAAATCCTGAACTTGTAAGTTTGATGAAGAATTGGTTCTAATATACTCAAAATATGAACCAGGAAAAGAAGAAGACAACTCTAAAAAGATAAAAAACAGAGCTAAAAAAAAAAAAAAAAAAAAAAAAAATGAAGGATGTCCTTATATTTTCCAGATCTTAAGCCCTTCACAGTTTTGTTTTAAATTTCTGCAAATAAAGTCTATGTGCAACTTGTTTTTATGCCATAGTCCCGCAACAAATCAGACTGCTTAACCCTTATTTGAATGGATTTAAATTTCCGTTTTAGAAAATAGAGAATAAAATCTGTCAGACAGTCTAATCCTGGCAGATAACAGCTTAGGTAGAGAATTTATGAGTTCAACATTTTAATCTGAACTCATGGAAGAAATAAGGGTAGATTTAGATTATTTTTTTCTGCATTCAAAAGAATAAAATGTTGATGTCAAAAGTCTGTAAGTTCAAAGCACCTTCGGAAGAAAAAATGTTAGGAAGTAGGCTGTATAGGTAGAATGATTGAGAGAATTTGTTTGCTGATATGAAATACTAATAATCTTTTCTAAGCATAAAAACCATAGAAGAAGCAAGTTTTTAGTGGATTAAGGCACATGTCTGCATCCCAAAGATAAATTTCTGAAATTCTTGACACCTCCAAGGAGCTACCATCTCCAAGTGGAGCCACTGTTAGCCATCAATAAATTTTGTTTCAGCAAATGATGGCTAAAACAAGTCTTTAGTCTTCAAGAAACATATTTCATGCAAAATTTGTGACTTCTTGAAGCCTCTTTGTGATCCTTGTCTCAGAAGGTCCATGTCCTTGGTGTTTTCACTTCAAAACCTTCAAGAGCCTGCTATCCCCTTTAAAAATCCACCAAGAAATCTGCTGTTCCCTTCAAAACTGTCTCCTAAGAAACCCCATTTTCATCATTTCATTCACTCATTGTGGCCCTTTTTCATCCTCCTTTTTCCTCTGAAAAAAGGCTCCTTTTCTCTCTTTCATTTTCCTTTCATCATCCTAAAAAACCTTCAAAATTACCTTTAATTTTGTAAAAATCCCCTCTTATGGCTACAAAACCCTTTGTTTTGGTTTGAAACCCTTCCTTTTAGCTATCGAGACTTCAAAAAAGCTATGAAAACCCACAGAAAATGCATAAAACCTTTGAAAAACCCACTTTTTCCACTTTTATATTAAACAACAAGCTCTAAGCCCCGTAGGGCTTAAAAACTTGGCCTTTTTTCGGTCATATGACCTGGCCCCACAACTGGGTTCCTAAGAACCTTTAGCCCCTATAGCCTTGGCCCCTATTCGTTTCTCCTCCACATAACCGTGCCCCAGCACTTTCTCCCTAAGCCCCTTCCCTTATCCCTTTATACCATCATGGCCTTTAAAAATTCATTTCTCCTTTAAAAATCTCCTTGCACTATACATACCTCCCAAGCGATCTTGACCGTCAATATTATCGATCTGACGGTCATTGCTTGTCTGCTGCATCCCCCGATCGTTTGACCCATTTCTTCTTTTCACCCTCCGCACCAATCCCCACTGTTGGTTTATTTAAACCAACGACCCTCGTTCATCCCGACATCAAACCACCTCTGGACCCACCATCCATTACCCAGCCACTTACCTAATCATTCGCCGACACCTAGCTTCCACTAAATTCTATGCCCGTGCATTTTTTCCCCTCGCGCTCATCCCTCCTCTGTTGGATCTGCCCTACTTGATCCAACGGTTGATATTGCATATCGCGCAATTTTTGCATTCGAGGTTTAACAACCAAACATCGCACGAAATAGGTGGTATTGAAAAGGCCACGCGGCGCGAATTAATTGGATCGCATTCGATTCATCAAAAAACATTTACCACTTGAATTGAACGTGAAAACCATTCGCGGTATTTCCAAAACTGTCGAGCCCTAATTCATGCCAAATCCAGTTTTGAACTGGATTTTCGCCGATTTTCTTCATAAAACTCCTCCGCCTACATAATCACCGCCTCCGCATTGCTTCTCTACTCCGCCAGCCTCCTAAGCAATCAAAACCCTCCATCGCAGGTTTTTATAACGTATTTTGTTGTGTTTTGCAGGTTTTATGATGGTTTTTGAGGCTGAAACGCTGTCCAAAAATCACAAAGGGACAAAGCCAAATTTTTCCATCTCCAGGGCCAAACCATGAAGAAGAATGGCTGCTAGTCTTCATCCGATTGTTTGGTCAGTGTTGTGAGAGCGCTAGTCATACCATTAAACCCTCCACCACACTAAAGCCACATGCACACAGCAAAGAAGAAGAACAGTGAGGGTAAAGCTTGAAGATTAGAGGTTAAAGACACAAACCAGAGATTTGAAGATTTAAACAATAAATTAAAGGTTAAAATAGTGGCTTAAAGGGAAAACCATCGAACAATCAAAGTAAAAAGGATTAATGCATAAAAGTGAAGGTTTTAAGGTTTAATCCCACAGTTTTAATATTAAAACACAGTTTAAAGGTGGATACAGGCTTAAAGCACCAAAGCTTAATTCAATTGAAAAAGGAAAAAGGTAGATGACTAAAGCCTAAAATAGTTGAAAAATCAACAAAGGACAAATGGAAGACCGAAGAAGAATGAAAAAGGCATGATCAACCTTAAAAAACACAAATCCCAATTAAATCAGTGTTTCAAAGGTATTACGACAGATGGATCAACAAACATAACCTTGGAATGCCACATCATTGAGGCTATTACTCCTCAAATTCCACCTACCAGCTGTTTTCATCCAAAGGAGTGCATATTAATTACACAGTCAGAGATATTTCTAAAGACAACTCAAAATTTATTGCCAGCCTACCAAGGGCCCCCAAAGTCAACAAAAATGACTAAAGTTGATGAACTTTAATGTAATAATCAATTGGCAGAGTTAAAACATCAGATAAATTCTTCATTTGGCCCTTCAAAGGACGAGAAGCACTTACTCTGCATTAATTGAATAAATGAAACCTTCTTTCACTCCACCTCCTCATTCTTCTATAAATACTTCTCTAGAAGACAGTATAGAGGTTGGTCTTTTGAATAATTATTGAGTGTAAATAGCTTTGAGGCTGCTGAAGCTCTGTTTGTAACAAAATAAAGATAGGCTGAGATTGTAAGTCTGAAGCTGTAAAGACCCAGTGGACTTGAATATTGTAACTAATTTGAACAACAAATACAAGTTGATTTATGGGATCCTGGTCTATGTCAATGGTGATGTTTTTCTTACTGTAAATTGTTGTTTTTCTCATGTTTTCCATACTGTCCATCTTCTCTAATAAATAACAACAAATATAGATTAGGATTTACTGTCAAGTACCCTAAATCTCACTGATAAATCTTTATCTTTATGTTTTCTACTAAATTGTCTATTTGAGGATAATTCAATAGAGTATAACCAGTGAAGTGTTGGTATGCCCATGTTTCCTGAGTACAGCTTGAGATATTGTCTTTGAATGTTCTTGAAAAGTCTTCTTAGTAAAGTTGAACTAGGGAAGTCTATGGTTAGCCCTGTCCTCTAGTTTCTTCTCCAACAGTTGCTTTGAAAAGTTCCCTCAAAAGTATGTCAAAAACAGGCTAGGTTAAAAGTCCTTACTTGATCTTAGACTACTTTTTATGTTAATCTTGAATGTTCCCCTTTCAATATGCTAAAAGCAGACTAAGTTGAAAGTCTTTACTTGATCTTAAGCTATTCTTTGTTTTTAAATGTTTTCCTTTATAAAGTATATCAAAAGTAGGCTAGTTTAAAAGTACTTACCTGATCTTAGGTTGCTTTGTGTCTTTCCTTTGAGTATGCTGAAAGCAAGCTAGGCTAAAATTCCTTACTTGATCTTAAGCTGCTCTTTGTTCTCTTATATGTTTGCTTCTTCACTACACTTTAATGTTTCATTCCATAAATCAACTTAAAGAGCTCTGTTGACATAGATGACTTTCCCCATAGACCACTCTTGGAAGTTGCTGTCCAATTAAATCCTTTATGACTCCACAACCCAATCGATTGACACTGTTTCTTACTTATCCTATCAGCTGAACCATTTTCAACCTACTCACAACTTTACCCTTCAAAGGGCTTCCTTCATCTTAATGATATTCATCCCAACCAAACAAACGAAAACCTTGTGCTTTATAGCTAGCCTAATATCATATCATAAGCTTTAAGATCATATCTTTGAAAACACCTATATAGAGAGATTCCTCTCTGAATCCAGGAGGGCTAGATCCTAGGATTCCAAAGTGGTTTTGATGTTGGCCTCTGCAGGGTTTGTTCTTGCCAATCTTGCAAACTACTGAGACCTAACAGGAGTACCTGATTATTAGGTTTGAGAGATGCAAATAATGATTCATTTATGAAATTATTTCCATGAAAAGGTTGATCATAACATTTGGAACCTAAATATCTTAGCTAGTCATCATTAGTGTTGTCAACTCAATGTACTAGTAATGAAATTGACACCTAATCACCTGTAATATACCCTCATCAAAGCTTTCCCTCCCCTTTTACTTCACTCATCCCATCCACTCATTCCATCTCCCCTCATTAAAATTCCCATCAATCACTCCCCTTACATACCTTTCACCCTCATTTTCATACTCAAAATCATTCCTTAGTCTTCATTTCCCAAAGAAAAAGTCGAGCAATGGATCACAACAAAGAAAGGAGGGATATTTCCACAAGTTAAGGCCCTCATCATTTATAACTGCGCAAACCATCATTGGGCAAATATTCCCCTTCATCTCGATGTCACCTCAACAATAATTTTTCCGGTTTTTTAAACACCTCACCATCCACAGGTTAGCCCCTTCGAAACCCATGTCTTGGTTTTTTGCTAGATCGCCCTCCAAGTATTAAAACCATAAAAAATCCCTAAGGTGACTGCTCAAAATTTCACTCCCATTTCCGGGTTGATTCTGCCTATGCATGATAAAATTTACATATATGCCTCATAGGTACATGCCATGACCATTGTTTCCCATAAATTTCGTGTTTAAAACTAAGAGAATTATATGTCCTTTACCTTTTCCTAAACCCTATTTACACAATTAACTTAGTCCAAAGATCCTCATCCATTAACTAAGAAACCGGTTCTCATATTCCCTGTAACATCATCCCATCACCTTGTATTAAGACAACTCATACCAAATACGCCTCTATTTTCACTTTGTTGCCTTCATCTTTGTTCATTTTGTTAGGTTTATAACTCCTTAGTAGATTGATCATTATTGCTCATATTTTTCATCCTCGAGCATAAAACAGTGGTAAAATTCACCAGCTAAGATGTATACATCAGAAGGAAAGAGAAGGATCACAACAAAACCCCTCAGAGTGGAACCTACAAGCATAGAAATGTTGCCAAATGACCCATCCCTTTGGACAACATTTGAAGAAGTAGAATGTACAGAATTTTACAAGAAATGTCAAATTCATGGCTTTCATTCCCAAGTGGCATAACAGTTTGCACATAACCTTAAAGGAATTTTGGTAAAGGTGGGAACCATAGAATTTGAAGTGTCAGAAGAAATTATTGCTTTAGCCACTGATATCCAATTGACATGAGATTGTTGGTTTAAAAACATGGATTTGGACCTTGCTTTATACAAGACCTTCCTCAAACCTCAACATAGGAGTAATTATGGAAATATTTTCCCAAGGTACTATCTCTTGAACAGATATAGGATTTTAAAAGCTATCCAAAGGTACTTTACATGTGAGGGAAAATTCAGTAGAATTTATCAATATCATATTAGGTTGCTTATGCATTTCACCAGGAGAAAGAGCCTTAACATGCCTTTCTATCTGTTTAAAATTTTGGGTAAGATGGCAGAAAAAATGCAAACAAAAGGAGGGAAGCATGATGCTAGCTTGTTTCATTTTTCCCTCATCAAGTTGTTGGTTTTGAAGGAGCTAGAGAAGATAGATACCACTTGGGAGAAATTATTGGCAGCATCAAATTTCATAAACCAGTCTAATATGTCAAATATTCAAGAGCAAGAACCCACACCTGAGGTATCTCAAGACACACCAGATAAATAGGATTCAGTTGAAGAGCCAACATGGCAAAGGATAACTACTAGATCACATGCAAAGAAGAGGAAGGCAAGTGAACTCCAAAAGGTCAATAAAGACATTCAGCTCCAGAGAAACCAAGCAAGATATTACTATGATTTGTAGAGTAATGATAAGAGTGATGAAGGAAAAAATCAAGAGGACCAGGAGGCAACTGAGAAAGCTCAAGAAAGCAAACACCAGAAAGAGGAACAACCTTGACACTTTGGCTGAAGTAGCGACTAGCTAATTTTGTAGCCACAAGTGCAATTTTATCTTTGTGAATTTTTGCATGAAGTTTGATAAGGTTTGGTAATATTATTTTTGAACTGATTTCATAAGGAGGTTAGAGAAGAAAAACCACCAGCTGCAGCATCATTTGATAGCTAAAGGGAGATTTTGGACATTTTGACCATGACTAACCTTTGACTGCACAATGTCTAAAAGGGTGCTTTGAAAAAGAGTATCAATTTGAGAAAGAGTATTAGGGCTACATCATCATGTTACGTACTCCTATGCATCCATTCATCTACAAAAATGATCAATAGGGCTCTTCAAAAACAAAATTTAGCACTTGACTGTACTTTGACTGTGCAAAAATGTCAGAAATTTCTTTATTTGGGTCATCATTTTGAAAACTATTTTGTAAACAACCAGAGCTAAATTTTTGGAAACTAGAAGAGGGTTTTCTTCCTAAGACACCAAATTAAAATAAATTTTCTCACTTTCTACACAGGTATTACATATTGGGAGATCCACTCACATATTTATAACCTATTTTTCCTACTGTGCAATGTCTTGTTTTAGCCATATTTTTGCATAGTCGAGTATGAAGAATTGGAGCAGAATTTGTGGAAACAGAGAGAGGTTTATTTTAAAAACAAATTCATCTACAATCCCTCAAATTTTAGACATGTTATACAGTTTGAAAGTTATGAGGGTAACTTGGAGACCTAGTTTTACAGTTTTACAGGAAAAAATGAGATGAAAGTCAACCCAATCATTGTCAAGATTTAGAATTTTTTGAAAGATATGATCATATATGAAGTAGTTGAGAGATGGAGGCATGTAATAAGATGTAATAGAAAAATGTATTAACATTAAGTATCAACTATATAGTGTTTTAAAACATTTTGGTTTAGTAAATGCAACTCTTGCTTTTCTGCATTTTAGTTTTGGGTTCATTGAACCTAGCCTTTGATTTTATGAAGAGGAATTCAGTCACCTTAGTGATGAATTCAAATCCCTATTTAGTGTAAAGATGAGAAACAAATGTGGTTAGTTATTAGATGATTCTATTGATCAAGATATTTTTTAATTATTCACCTATTAATACTTCAACTTTGAAGCATTATTGGTTGGAACCTATGGAAAAGAAAGACTCCTTGATGTAAAGAAGCTCATAGAGCCCCATTTGATCAAACATCAGTAATGCAATTGCCACAATTACAAGATTCTCGTGTCACTTATGTTGGTGAATTGCATCTATCTTTGTATCTATGTTTTCATTGTTTTTCATATGTTATTCATTGATTTCTGGATTATTTTAAGAAGTTAACGACCATAACTTGTTGAAAAATACACTCTACTTCCGGCTTAATTATGATCTTAATGTTTTCTACTTGATGATTAATTTTGGAATTATTAATTTCTCTGGTATAATCTGATCCCCTCTCCTTTTCTTCCAAATCATCTCAACCTTAATAATCTAGCAAAGGTGTATATCTTGCACTGTAAGGTTGCCTGTAGAACCTGCCTTGATTGAACTCAACCAGTGACTCCATTTCCCAATGAATATCTTCCTTGTTTCAACCCAACTCAATTCTAAAATCCAAAACCTGAACCTAATATCTAGCCTAATATTATTCAGAAGAACATATCTAAATTAGACAGAGAGATCCCTCTCTGGAGTTGTAAAGGCTAGACTCCCAACTCCTAAAGCGGTTTTGTGGTTACCTTTGCAATTTTTTCCAGCGTTAGAAAATTATAGAGTGATTTAACAACTCCAAAAATGGTGAATCATCCCCCATGGTTGACATCATCATCTTGAATCATATTGGTTCTTATAAATTTTATTTTGGTTGTACATTTTTCTTAGGAGGCCCATTTTAGACCTAAAACTTCCCCTAATGGCTTGGTCCTAACTAACCTCTCATGTATTCTCCACTCATGGATATGATTCATTAGGGGAATTTTGAGGTTTAAAATGGGCCTCCTAAGGAAATTATAAAATAATAGTGTAAATAATAAAAGAAGATTTGATTACATCATCAAATTTTGGAGGGAGAAAATAAAAAACTACTTTTTCAACTCGTATTTTCAACTTATCTACCAAAGTTTTTACTCAAATTTCGAGCAGGAGTACTTGTTGGATGAAAAATTTAATTCTTCATCAAAGGAATACCAATCTTGCATACTTTTGATGGATCCTGCTACATGAAAAATGAAAAATACACGAAAAAACATGATTGCAATCATGTTTTTCATCCCAATCATTTCTGTTAGCGTTACATACCTTAGTGAGCATTACCTCCAATACTTTGTTGAATGCTTCAACCACGCCATTTGCATGTGGGTGGTACGGGGTACTCTTCGGGTGATGCATCTTGGACTCCTCTGTGATTTCGTCAATGGTTTCATTGACAAAATGCGTGCCCTAGTCGTTGATCAAAATCTTAGGTCAACCAAACCTTGTCACAATGCTTTCGAAGATGAATTGTGCAGCAGTATCGACAGTGCAATCCCTTATAGGTTTGGCTTCAGCCCATCTGGTAACATAATTCATTTTTGTGATGATGTAGTGTGCGATTTTAGCTCCCCGTAATTTGCTAGATTGATTGAGATACAAAGGTACAGGGTAACATCAAACCAAGCTTTGGAATCTTAGAACCTAGCCTTCCTAGATTTGGAGAGGGATCTCTCTAGTAGGTGCAAAGATGTGAACTTGTTTGCTGATTAGGTTGATTTTAGGCTAGATGTTAAGTGCAGGGTATTTTGATTGTTTTTGGTTGGGTATGATGCTCAGATGGATTTATATAGAAAACATGGAAGATTGTTAAGTCATTGGGCAATGGAGTCAAATAAGGTCATGATGATTTCATCAATGGTTTCAAGAGAATTTGCAGTGCAATTCTGACTTGGTTGGTTGGTCTTTAAGGTTGTGAAAGGATCATGAGATGGACATTAAACTTGAGAACAACAAGCTAATAAAGGGTAGAAACAAAATCCTTTATATACTTGTAAACTGAGGGAGTTAGAAGATTTATAAGCATAGCAAGAGAGTCAAAGGCTTAAACAAAACATAATCCATTTGATTTCAGACTGAAAACAGATAATCAACCAAGACAACATTCAGATAAAACATAAAAATGGAAAAAACTTATTTAATATTTCATGGATTTTATCATCAAGAGCAGGAAAAACATTTAAGATGCACAAGTAACTATAACCATAGAAGGAGATAAAACCATAACATCCAAAGTTACAGCTACGAAAGTTCCTTGAAACAATTTTAGCTAAGTAAAGGCAAAGAGCATGGTTAAGAGAGACTTCTTTGACAAACTATAGGCAAAGCTACTTCAAAAGATGATTTCAAAAACAAAGTATTTCAGAGGTAACAATATGCAGGGCTAGCCATAAATCATAATTGATACTAACTGATCTAAACCATTCAAGAAAATAGACAAGCCAAAAACTTATTAGAAAGCAAGAGATGAATTCCCTAATATATCTTAGCAGAAGAAAACATTAAGGCAGTAAAGGAAACAAACAGATCTAAGGTGCCATCAACAAACATATCTTAGTCTAAATTTTTTTCCTACTGTAGCATAGATGGGTGGAAAACATATGAGAAACTTAGAAAACATTAACAATAGAAAAATTCACCATCAACTAGGCCTATGGATCCTGCAAACAGTCCTTCTCCATCAACAATCAAATCAGATCATGCATAAGCTCCAAGACATCAATTTCTCATCAAAGGCTTCGAGGGACTATGTATTAATTCAGCATAAGTCATCAACATCCAACAAAATACATAAGAGCCTCATGCTATATTTATGGAGAAAATGAGGAGGTGGAAACCCTAAGAGGCTTCTAGAAACCCTAATTCAGCCATAAATGTCATAAATGTGCTTAATGACCATGCAAGGCCCAAGACACATAAGAGATAAGAAAATAAATGAAAAACACCAAAACATAACTCCCCAATCAAATTAGGAGTGTTTTTTCCAAGAAAATATTAAAAATCCAATTTGCCAATAATTAGTGTCTTTTGTTGACTTTTTGGCAAAAAGCTGTCTCTGTGCGTAGCTCCATATCATCAAAAAATAGGGTCTGTTGCAGCTGAGTTGTGGACCCCTTCTTGGCATCGGATTTGGCCCCGTGATGGCTTGTTGGAAAGCGTGAAGAGTCTACTTTCCAGAAATACTTGAGTTGTGCTGAATGGATACCATTTACTTGCTCAAAAATTCAATCTCCCATGACTGCTCAGCACGCAGCGCGAGGCCTGAAAAAGAGGTAGAAAGGTCATTTTTGAGGTGTTTTTTGACCTTTTGAGGGGAAAAAATGCTCCAATTGACCTAAACTTTTGTGGGTAGACCGTTGGTGACATGAAAAATCCAAAAATGTAAAATTTAGCAGATGGGGATGCCCCAAAAAAGAATGTAGTGCCTAGGGTGCTGTGATCCTAGGAGCCAAAATTTGGAAAAAACAAAAAGTTTCCGGATTTTCTTCAAAATTGGTGTGTAGACCCCTCAAGGGGTTTTAGACACCTGATGAGAAGCATCAGCCAAGATACTGAGGCTGTCATGAAATTTGGTCCTTTTTAGCTCTTCTAGCTCTAGGAGGGCTTGCTTCAATTTGGCGCTAGCAAGCATGCTCTTCCTTGCATAGTGTTTGACCATTTTTTTCTGCAAGGAAAGGCCCCTTTTCACCTCTTTGAAATGTTTGTGCTCCTGTTTATAATAGTAGATGACCCTTTGCACCCTTCCAAAATCATTTTCCCATTCTTGAAGCTGGGCATCTTTTTCTAGGAGGAGAAATTTTGTACTCATCCCTTGGTCCTCATTATCACTGTCTAGATCAACAAAGAGAGGGCCTTGAGAAGCTGTTTTGATCCTTTTGCTCCTCGCGACTGGTGCCTTTTTCTCAACACTCTTCATTTTTTCTTTGCCTTTGTCTGATGCTTTGGTATTTTGTGAGGGGATGGCCCTTTGCCTTTTAGAGGCAGCAAACACATCCCTTTTCCCTCTGTGATAAGTGCATGAGAGAGGGGCAATAATGGGAGTCTCAAAGGCAATGTTGTCATCAGTTTTTCCTTCACTTTGCTATGATTTTTCTGTGCCTTCCTCACTTTGATTCTCTTTGTCTTCTATGGACTGATTTTTTTCAAGATAGTCATGAAAACTGTCATGACTGTCATGACTCTTTCTTGGACTGCCTTGGGCACTTAGATAGCTGCCTTCCTCATCTGGCTGTTCTCCTTCTTCACTATCTTCTTCTTCCTCATCATCATGTTCACTGCTTTCATCCTTGTGGCTGAATTCACTGATGTTATCTTTGTGGCTGCCATTACTAGTTTCATCTTTGTTTTCTCCTTCATTATCTTGCTTATCTTGGCCATTGCTGCTTTCTTCTTGGTCACCTTCCTCTCCTTCATCTTCTTCTTCATCTACATCATCTCATTTTTCAATTCTTTCCTCATGATCACGACTGCTTTCTTCATGATCATGGTTGCTTTCTTCATGGCCAATACTGCTTTCTTCATGGCTACTTCCCTCCTCTTCATCATTTTCTTCTTTACTGCTCTATCCTTGTCCATCATTTTCTGTCTCATCTTCTTCTTGATTGTTGCCTCCTATTTTCTCTTCACTAGGGCTACTGTTAGCCCCTTCACTTGGTAATTTAGGGGAGGAGGTAATAGGTGAAATTCTTTGTGGAGAAGGCATATGGGGAGATGATGGATGTGTGGAGGTAGATGGTTGTGAAGTGGAAGGCAATTTCTGCTGGATGAAGGCCTGGGGGTCTGCAAACACATCATGTGAGATGAAGGTCTCCCAAGATATACCTTGTTTGTCTAGCTGGTATAGGACAATCAGCTTGATCAGGGAGTGATGAAAGAGGCAAGGCATTTGGTGGTCATAGCTTTTCCTTTTGACAGCAGAGGCCATTTTATCAATACTCTGGAAGAGGTAATAAGGTAGGTTCATCATCTTGACTTTGGTAAAATGCATCAACAACCTGATATGATATGAATAGAGCTGGGAGTATCTTCCCTCACATGTGAAAAAACTGATAATCTACCTCATTAATGCTACATACCTCTCTAGAAAATAAGAAAAAAGAAAAATAGCCTTGCAGTTTTGCTGATAGGTGGGTTTCAAATAAGGCCCATAATAACCAAAATCCAACTTCTTTTGTTTGAACCAAAGCTCACCAATGTCTGGTATATTGGTTTCCTTGGAAATGATTTTAGATGAAAGCTCAAATTGGACCCCTGCTAGATTAACTTGGTGGTTTTGTAGGCTACATGAAAATAGTCTAGTTAAGTCTGGATGACTGTTGACTTGCTTGACCTTCTCACAAAAATTGTAGCACCCTACATCCTGGAAGCATGAAAGGATCATAGGAGAGGAAGTGATTGGAGTGGTGTCTATGGGCTCAAATATTTTTGCTTTTCCTCCATGATGTTTTGGCTTGGTGGGAGTATGACTCTCATCACCACTGGTATGACTATCTCTCTCTGACATGGTGACTTGTCTAAAAACAACAGTGGGGCTTTCGAACTTTTCTTGAGGGTTTTTTGGGCAAACTAAGTGCTTTTAGTGGCCTTAGGTCAATTTTTTGCAAAAGGAAAACTAAGGTGAAAATGATTTTTTAGAGCTTGCACTTGGGGTTTAGAGGTTAGAATATAACTACAGTCACCTCTTTGCACAAAAAACAAAATTTTCTTACAAACCCTAGTTCAAAGACATAACAATTGATTTTTGCATAGTCTAGGGTTTGGTCAAGTTTAACTATGGATGACATCTTTGATTTTAGGAAAATAATGCTTGGGAGGAGAAAAAAAGGGTTTACCAACCTTGTATTAACTTGCAGAAGTTTTAGAGGCCGAAAAACTCGATTCTTGAAAGTATTTGGCAAAATTTGTGGCGTGTTGCCAGGGGCACAGCGCCAGCGCGCAGCGCCGGGCCGGTCGAGCTATCTGAGCATAGCGCCGGGCGAAACAGGCAGTCTCCCAAGCGCCAGTGGTGGTTTCTAGGCCTGCACGTAGCGCCAACCTACGAGCACGTAGTGCGGTGTAATTTTACACTGCCCGTCTCGCCTCTGTGGCGCCGAAGGCTAGGGGCGTAGCATCGTGCTCAGCGTGTAGTGCCTGTCAATTTCCACAGTTTACCCGAAAAAAACACCGCACTCTCCTCCAATGGTTTCCTTTCCTTGCAAAGTGGAAAATGCTGCGGGGGGGGAATTTAGAGGGGGCCCTTTATAGTCTTTTTGAAAATAAATTAAAAGGGAAAACCCACCTTTGTAAATTTTATGTTTCCCTCTATCTTTGCTTGTGTCTTTTTACTGATATTTCAATATGTGGAACTCTTTTTTGGCACAGTTTTTTGCAAAATGTTTACTTACACTTTTATCATCTTTTTGTCGGACAATCCCTTGACAAGGATGTCCTTGTTGGGGTCTTCAACAGAGATGTAAATCATGGAAAAAATGCATCTTAAGCCATTTCTGTTAAATGAATTATGTCCCATTTTGATTCTAAAGAAAAATTCTATTTTTTTTTGCCTCTTTTGTGAAATGAGACTCTACACACTGATACTCTTTATCCTCCCCTTTTTTTTTCCATCTCTGCTTCAGATTACTCTTCAAAGTATTTTTTCAGAAAGGTTTGAAGGTGATAGTTTATCCTTTGGATGTTTAGGTGCTGAAACAAAAGGCTGCTTTTGGAGGTCCCTTTGACATTCCTTCTGCTGTTTATGAAGGGGAAATTTTATCCCATTACCTTGCCTTTTTTCTAACCTGATGTCTTTTTGACTATTCTTGCAGAGATGTGAGCAAAGAGCAACTGTCTCCTTGCAAGAGTCATGTCTTTAGGCATAGAAAGTTCCTTGACTGATCTCTTTGGTGTATATAGGACCAGTGACTTGTCCCCTTATTTTGAATGTATTCCCTATATATAGAAGAAGAAAAATCTTTAGGGCACCTAATCCATCCTATGACTTTGTGAAAACCCTAGGTGATCTAGTGGAGGCCTTATTGGACTTGGTTTTTGGGCTGGGATCTAGAATTAGAATTTACAAGGGTAAGACAAGATCCATGCCAATCTTTGTGTATTTGTGGGCCTAATATGCAGCATACATACTTGACTATCTAGAGGCTCTGTAGAGACACCCAATTTTTAAAAGTTGCTAAAGGAGGCACAACAAAGCTGCTCTATTTCGCAGGCTGAGGTAGGGGTGGGGAATTGTGTGGGTAAGAAAAACAAAGTTTTTGAGCCAAGGAGACAAGTTAGGTTAAAAAATGAGTGGCTTGAGCCCCTGATGGGTCTTCCGAGAGTAGTGGGCCAGTTATGACTAGATAAGATAAAAACATAGTGGAAATTATACCTTAAAGATAATGAAGGCAGTGAGATTTCTAGAACTCACAATGTTCTATAAACTTTGTTTCTAGAAATATTGGGGTAATCATTTAGTCATCACCACAACAAAATTTATTGATGACTAACACACGCCACTATGCTTTCCAGGGGGATAGATAGGGCTGATGAAATCAATAGCCCATTTTTCAAAATCCTGTAGGGCCATATGGGATCGCAGGGGAATTTCTTCTTGGCATGAGGGCTTTCCTCTCCTTTGGGAAAAATCGCATGTGCGTCAATGTGCAGCAACGTCACTATGCAGCGTGGGCCACAAGAAGGTAGCTTGAAAAATATTTTGTGTCGTTGTCTTGACGGCATAGTGACCCCCAACGGCTTCATCCGGAATTGTGTGTCTCTCATACTCAAGTACATACTTGCGCAATACTTCATGTGCACCTAGTTTATATAATTTCCCTGCGATGATGGTGAAGTCAGTCGCTCGTGCTACGAGTTATTTCTTCTGCTGGACTGTATATTTGTTAGGTGTGCATCCAGTATTCAAGAACTGAATGATATCTGGGAAATTCTCATCACCCACCTTTATTGCAAACAACTGCACGTTGGGCATTGCATCCTCCAGGTTGCTCGAGTCTTCACCAATTTCAATGGGTGACAGGTGATCTGGCCCGACATTTAGGCGTCTAGGCTTTACCACAATCTCAAAATCATATTCCTAAAACAATAACAACCATCGGCAGATCCTCCCCCCCAAAACATGCTTGTTGACCAGGTATTTCAAAGCAAAATGGTTAGTGAACATCTTGAAGTGGCCCCATAACAGGCAGTGGTGGTACTTCTGCAACATATACATCATAGCTAACCATTCTCGTCCTGAGGTTGAATAGTTCTGTTATGCGCTGGAGATTTTTCCATTGGCATAGTGTTGGCTTGAGGGGTCCTGACCTGGGTTCAAAGCTAAGGTTAACCAACAAAACCCTCTTACTACTATCCCTTTCAGCAGTGACCTGCTGTTGAGATTCAACAAGATGATGAGCTTATTGAAAATCAGTCACCTTCACTAAGTGGGCCCACAGGCTATTTTTAGGTGTAAGTCTATTTTTAGATTATGTCTATTTTTAGACATGGTGATCATATTTCAGAAGTTGCAGGATGCTATTTGTGGATGGTTGGTCAAGTTGGAAAAATAGAGGAAATTATATTTATAGAATATTGGGAAAAGTCTATTTATAGATCATTGATCTAAAAATAGAAGTGTCGATTATTATTAGCCCTTAATAATAATCAGACTCTAAATATCAACTTATTCTCTTGGAGCACTTTATTTCAGTTTACATATTTGGAAAATCAGTGGGCTGAAGGAATTATGAAATTCCTAGGGTTTACTGGTGGTTCATGCATGGAGAACTTAGTTAGAACTGAAGTGGAAAAGTTATGACAGAGTTGGAAGAGTAGTTCATGGAGTTGTTATTTAGTTTAACTTAGTTAATGGAGTTAAACTCAGATGAGCTAGTTGTATCTAGTCTAACTGAATGATGCACTAGTGAGAGTGGAGTGAATTAATAAGTTAATTAATTCACAAATAATAACTCACTAATCAACTGAACAAATACAACAGTTAACTACAGTGCATGTCAGTTCCAGTGGAGACCCAGTGGAGAGATAGGTGAAAGGGTGAGATGGACTATCTGTTGTGACTATAGTGATGCATTGTGTTGTTATATCACCCACCACCTTAGTTATAAGAAGCTTATAAAGGCAGAGCACCCAACAGCATAAAGTGGTGAAATATTTTAAAAATGTGAATGGGAAAATATGAAAGGAGATCTATATAAAAAGGGGAATAAGGCGCTATATTATATGATAGACTTGATACAAAGCTTGAAACGAAACAAAAGGGACAAAGGTGCAAGACAGCGATACAGGACGAGGCCCGCCCACATTCTGCATACTCAAAAGATAATGGCGCGTGAACGATTCCGGGGGGGTCAAGGATGGCAAGGGGAAGGCGGAAGCTTCCCCCTCCAGAATTCTGGTGATGTGGCATACGTTGGGACCCAAGGCACATATTCCATGGGGAAATGGCCGTAGGGTTAAGGCTGCTATAAAATCCTGCCGGTATTTCTAGTGGGCCCGACCATGAAGGACACATGGTGCCATGAATACAACGGTAAGGTAAGTCCTAGGACACCCTGTACATGACCAGTACCGGCATTTAACCTGACGCATGGTATTCACCTAACCAAAATATGATAACAAATAACTAGATGCCATGCATCTCAGTGTCGACGTCCTTATGACGTCAGCCCTACTAGTGTCGCCCTAGTCACAGTTTCTGGGAAATATGAAACTATATAACTCTGTCCTATAATTCATTGTGGTAAAATACTTTCTTTTATAGTTTATTGTATAGCTAAAGCGCGAGTTCCCAGTAGTAGGTCCGCCAAGTCACTTTCAACCTCCCTGCGTCGTTTTTCCTGAAGCTTTGTCCTTACTGCACAAGTATTCCATCCCTTTTTCACTATTTGGTTTCCTTCCAATTTTCATTTTTCATAATAATCATGGGTAAAGTAACAATTAAGAAGTCAGAGCCTGAAACCCCTCAAGGTCGTGATTTCAGGGCTGCCCCTGGACCTAAGCCTTTCACAGACTTACAAATCCACATTCGAGACCCGCAATACCCGTTTTTCATTAGTAGTGTCAAGCCGGAGCTTTTCAGAAAGCATGTGGAAAATAGGGACAGGTTCAGAATCGTTTTGTCAGGACTATATCACCAAATTACTCCCCCTGTCTACCCAGTTGTTGAATTCATTTTTTGGCTTAGAGAAGCTTACGACGAACGCCGGGATATGTTCTTATCATCTGAGGGGAATAAGATACTCAGTATATCCCCCAAAATCATCAGAAAAGCCCTCTGTTACCCTACCAGTTTAAATTATGTCAGTTTCAATGAAATGACGCTATCCCGTCAGTTTTCAAAGTTACCATGGAGGTAGCAGAGCAATTTCATCGCTGCTATTTCTGACTCCCGCCTCACAGCTTTCCCGTCCGCGGACCCGGTTCCCTTGAACTCATTCAAGGACGCTGCGCGCAACCTAGCACTGGGTAGTTTGGAAAAGCTGGCGATATGCTTGGAACAGTTCGAGACAGAGTGGACCGAACTAACTCTTTCTGGCCTCCCATCATGCTGGGAGCCTTCAAATATGATCCTTCAACCGTTATCAACATATGAGTCCCGAATGATGAAAGTGATGAATCAGACTGACATACCATTTGAGAAGAATGCTTGGCTTAAGGCTGAAACTATAATTGCAGTACTCAGCAAAGAATTCTTTGTCCTTCATCAGGTGAGACAACGGTTACCCACTCATATGAGCTATGCCGAACTAAATGAAGTATATGTTTGGACCGAAGCTTTCACTTCGATACCTGATCCTGCAGCCGACACTTAGCAGAGGTGCAACAGTCATGAAAGTACGTCAGCCACTACATCTACTCCGTCTGCCTCTAAGAAAGCTAGCTCCTCTGCAACCAAAGTACTGCCTCCCTCAGCTACAGCCTTGACTCCGTCCCACCACTGAAATTGTTATCTCATGATTGGGCCCACGTGGCCTCTTGTTTTCTTTTTACTTTCAATATTCGAGTGAAATTCACATTTCACTCTTGAAACTTTATTTTCAGTTAGACAGTTGTGTTATTTTTATTAGAAATGGCTACGAGCCCGATTTGTAAAATGATGGGAGTCGTTTCTACCCCATCATCAATTTTGATGTTTTGATTAAGACTTGAAACTACCTATAGGCACGCGGAAAATATATTTTCCCAAAATATCTTCCCGCATATGATCATTGGAAATGTTATAAAAGCAAGAAGAAAAGACATCTACAGGGTTCCAGATTTTCCAAAGAACTCACTAGTTCAAATACTCTGTATGTATGTTGTCTAAATTTTGATAATTGATGTTGAAGATCCCGTAGGGACTCAGTGATAAAAAGCTTTGTTGTATTGGGGATTCTGATCTAGGTGATTCTTAGTTTGTAGCTCCTCTCTATATTGTTTAATACAAATGTTCATTTTACATATCTCCACATTTCTTATATCTATGCTCTGGAATGCGAGTGCTCCTATGTTGAAATGTGAATTTATCATTATTGATACTCATGTTTACTCAGCTATAGCACTTTAAATATAACTCAGGCATGATATTTTGTTTCATTTTCATCTCTTCCATCGTTCCTCTAATATTGACTACAATGGATCATTGTCTTTAGAATTGTTCACATATATGGATTCTTATCTTTGCATAGGCCCAGTATATATGGATTTCTGTCTTTGGATAAGCCCTGTTATGGTTAATATCTTTCAAAGTCATCGCCTACATGTTAATTGATATCTATGAGCCATTTTAGAAGTCGGCCCCCTCTACGACATTCTGTCTTAAAGCTATCAGATGCATTTAAGTATTGGAGTTTATACTCAGTTTTTGCAGTTTCATAGTTATTGTGTTTAACTTTGGGGTCTTGGTTCCACCCATATTAAAACCATTCATCCAAGTGATTATAGCATGAGAGCATAGCCTTGTCAACTCTTATTAGTTGATTCATATGCTCCTTGCAGTTAAGATGTCCTAGGCACTGGTCTTTATACAACTCAAGGCTATCTCTAGGAGCTACAACATCTTTCTGCCACCATTGCTGGGGAAAGAATATAAAGAAATAAATCCCTAGGCCTCAAAAAATATTCATCCACCCTTCAAAATAGGTGAGCAGGAAGGGTTGGGAGTTGTAGATCCTTCACCTTGGAGACTCCACTATCATTTAAAGAATAAATCTATTTGCAGTCCTGGCTTCCCGAAAGCCACACCTAAGGTCAGATAAATCTTAGTTAAGAACACCTTCTGTGTCTGATCCAGAAATTTTTTTGCACAAGAGAGATTGTAGAGAAAGACAATTAGCTTATACAGATATTCCTAGATTCTCCTTGGAAGACTCTCCATCCTCCTCTCAACTAGATCAAGATCAAGGTCCTGATTCTACTGTAAGAACCCTTGACTATAATTTAGCTAACCCCTCCAGGGAAAATATTGAATTAAAAGATGAGGCCGAGTCTGTAGACACGACTAGCTTCTTTCTACATCCCACTCCTGAGGCCGAAGAAGTTAAAGAAGTCACAGAGGTTTCCGCTGCTCATATTCTGACATTCCAATCAGCCCCCCAGGCCTCTGTTCAATATATCCCCATCGTCATACATACTTCTCTTCCACCACCTCCTCTTACACATCAGATTCTCCCACCACCTCCACAACCTCCAATGGCTGTTCCTGGCCTCTTTTTGAACAAATATGCCCCCTTGGCATTGCCCCAGGTCCTAAATGACATGCCTCAAGATTACTTAAAGATCCTACCTTGGTTCAATGGAGAAGATGATATTGAAGCTCAGAAACACCTGGAATTTTTCTGTGCCTTTGCAGAAAATTTTAATGTTGAACATTTGGATGTGGTGCAGAGATTGTTTTTCCAGTCTCTAGATGGAGAGGCCATAAAATGGTTCAATACTTTGGGAGACTGCTCCATTACTAACTGGGAGGAGATGGAAAATTCCTTTATCAGAAAATGGGGAGAAAAGAAAGACCATGGATACTGTCTTACAGAGTTCAATGCACTTAGAAAGAGACATAATGAAGGTGTGCCCGAATTCATCAAACGGTTCAAAAAATTATATACAAGTCTCCCAGCTAAAATGAAGCCTCACCAGACTGCTACTAAAGTGGTGTTCGTAGTGGCCTTTGATTCAGAATTCGGATTCTCTTTAAGAGAAAGGAAGTCTACTACCCTGGATGAGGCCCAAACTGATGCATTGGAGGTGGAGGCTAACTTCGCCTCTACAGGTAAATCAAAGGGGAGGTCAGACCATGATGCTAGGCACAAAGGGAAAGAAGAGACATCCACCTCTAATAAAGACAGAGAGGTAGTAGATAAAATAATTGAAGAGATGAATACAATGATCAAGAATATTTCGGGCAAGCTAGTGAAGCTTGAACTTGAGGCTAAGAGCTCCTCCTCCAAGCCATTTAAAACTACTCCAAATAGGGGTTATAACCCCCAATACAGAAAGCCTCCCCTACAAATATTACAAAGAGAGCGGAAGGAGCAGCAAGACCACATACAACCCCCATTGTATCTGGAAGGGAAGGTGGATGGCTCTACTGAAGACATCCCTGATGGGCAAGAGGACCAATACCTAGCTTATTCAAATAGTGATGAAGTTGAGTCTTCTTTGCAAGAAGGCGACTGTTGGGGTCCTGTGTTTGGATAGATTGGCAAATCAAAAGACAAGGCAACATCAAAACCAATCTTTAGAGTTCCGAGATCTAGTTGTTGGAAATACTGAGAGGGGGGGTGAATCAGTATTTCTTTCAATTAGAGCATTAGTTAATCTTCAATTATTATCAGTGTTTGTACAATGATAGCAGCAAACAAGAGGAACACAAATGCACACAATTTTTAAGGTGGAAACCCACTCCAGGACAATTTCTAATAATTCTTTTCAACTCCAATTGAAAATAAAGCTCCAACTTCCTAGAATCTAGAAAAGCATTCTTCTCTAGCTCCCACTGGATGGACGCTCCAACGCCCGAGATTCTTCAGTAGTCACTGAACGGATGCACCAACACCCAATGAGCTACAACTCACCCTAGCACCACCCTACCACCCTATAGAAGATTAAAAGAACAATGGACTCTCGTACCAAAGAAAATGGTCCACTTTACAATGATATAGAATGATGTAGAAGAATAATATATACTAGACCATAACCCCAACTTTGACACAACCACTGCCTCTTCAACCCTTGGCAGATAGACACTAGTACAATTTGTACAATAATGTATTTACAATGACTAAGCACAACGATACCTTTACAATGATTGTATGCAGTGCTGCCCACTTGAAGAATTCATATGATGAACTTCTTGATGCTGTTATGCACCTTGGTTGCTGCTCTTGTCATGCTAATCTCTGCTGCACCTTTCTTTGCTTTGCTTCCGTAGAAATTTTGGTCCTTTGCAACCCTTGACAACACATGATCTAGCTTTTTCTTGCCTTCTAGGAGCTCGATATTGAATCTGGTGTATCTCTGTTATTTTAGATCCTCAATATCTAATTTTCGGTCCTATAGTATTCCTCTGAGTCTTCTTTCCAATGCCATAGGTCTGACCCAATTTGGATTCTCCAAGAGAGATTTATACCCAATTTCTCACACTGCCCTAATTATGGATTGTTTCCGTAGAGCGCACTTGTATGGCATGCCACGTGTCACCGTTTCTTCATTTGTATCTGAAATTGATAGAGCGTAAAGTACAGACTGTGCAATATTGTCACTTTTTACAAAATTCCAATCCGATACTCAGAGAGGGAGTTATGACGAATTTACTAAGGTCACTTCTTTGAGATGAATTTCAGGAGCCTACAAAAACCCTTACTTCCACAGATCATATCTCCACAAATATTTCACAACTTGATCTGAAATTTTTACTGCAACTTCCTCACGATTTCAGCTTCGCCTCATAAAAATTTCAGCTTTTGAGCCTTCGTAGAAAAAATGTTAGAGCGAAAATTCCACGATGACCTATTTCAGATGGCTGAATCCCTTGCCTAAGGAGGAAATGAAGATCACAATATATATGAATGCTTAAGTTGAGAGGGGCTTCAACAAGTGAACGTGGGAGGGATTTTAGAATCATAAAAAATATTAATTATGACTTTTCAATGACCCATGCCCCAACCCCATGGGGTTTTAGCCCACTAAATGGGGTACAAACTTCAAACATGAATATCTCTCAAACCATGAAGAATTACATGGCGTGCCATATATCAATGGAAACATCTTGACAAGTATAAACCATAAAAAGCATTATTGACCCAGAATATATTAATTTTTAGGTAAAAATTCCCATTCAATTTTTGGTTAGCCCCTGGCGCTGCTTGGGTTGACATCAATGACAACAGCTGATCAAAAATCCCCCCCTTTTGCATTGATGGCAACACAAGTACTCCCCCTGTGATCATGACACCTCTTCCTACAAAATTCTCTCCCCCTTTGACATCAATGGCAAAGGGTAACTCCCCCTGAAACACAACCATCCTGCAGACCTGTACACACTTCCACTTGCGCTGACACACAACCGTCCTGCAGACCTGCACACACTTCCACTCCCCGTTTATATTCTGAAAAAGGAAAATCTAATGAGAACTGGGGAGAATCCCAAGCTTCTGGTGAAGATATTCCAATGCTGGCGAATATTTAATATGTGATTCTTTTGGTGCTGCTTTGAATCTTGCTACTTGTCCAACTGCTTGCATAACATCTGGTCGGGAGGTTATTACATATAGAAGACTACTAATCATAGATCTGTACAACCTTTGATCCACATCCTTAGATGAGTCATCTATGCTCAATTTGCAACCAAGTAAAGACATCTTGAAATCACTTTGCAACTTTGTAGCAAAATTCTTACTTAGTCGATCATCATTGCTACCAATTATTGTATCATCCTCTTTAGCTATTATACATGCTTTAGTTTCTTCATCCAGAACATATATGTCGTTTGGAGCTCAACTTGCTGTAGCCACAATTTCACCATACACGCCTTTCCTGATTTCACATTTCGTGAAGTTGAATAGTATTGTGTGTCCTTGATCACACATTTGTCCAACACTGAGTAGATTGTGATTCATGTTTTCAACCAGTAGAACATTATTGGCTAGAGAATATTTGCTTCTGAGAGTGACAATACCTGATCCTATAACATTTGAAGATCCATCATTTCCAAAGGACACGGTTCCATCCTTCTTCTCTTTTAGAGATACAAATTTATTTCTATCTCCAGTCATATGTGTTGAGCAACCGCTATCAACATACCACACATCTTTGTTCTTTTGAGCCTTGAGAGCGAGAGCACAATTATCATTCTTCTTCTTCTTCCATGTTCGTTCATTCTGTGGCTTCGAAGATTCTTCTGGAGGATTTTCAAGTCTACAGTCTTTGGCTATGTGTCCAAAGTTTCGACATTTGTAACATTCAATATTATTTATTAAATGTTCAAATCTATTGATATTTCGCTGAGCCCTGGGAGGTTCATATTTGACAGATCTCCTGGAATTATATTTGTTCCTAGGGTACGTGCGACATTCTACAGCTTTATGACCAAATTTTCCACATGAATAACAGTAGCCATAAAAAATATGTTGGTACCTAGATGGAAATTTTCGTCGAGGAATTGTCTTCCAAGGTTGTTCTTGCGAATCTTGTCCAATGAAGTCTACATGCATGTCATATCTCATAGGTTCATTGTATTTTGTTGTAGAAGGTCCTGCTTCTTCTTCTTTGTAACCGATGCCAGTTTTGTCGTTGTAAGATCGTTGATTGTTGATGAGTTCTTCCAATGCCCTTGAGCTATTGGCATAGTTTTGGATAGTTTTTCCTTTCTTCACTTCCTCACGCAGTGAGACTACTTGGGCTTCTAATTCTTCCCTTTCTTGGTTACTTTCTTCCAACTTCTTTTGAAGTGACTCTTCAATGCATTTGTGTTCTTCAACTTCAATTTTGAGACCTTGAACTTGTTCTTCAAGAGTTTTGGAACGGATCTTCTCCACCTTGAGATATTTTATAAACTTGATTGCTTCCTCATAAAATTCGTCTATGGTCCATCCTTCTTCTTCGTTGTTTGATACCTCTTGCTTATTGTGCTTGGCCATAAACAATACTCTCTCATTGGCTTCTTCTTCACTATCATTGTCTTCATCGGATGATGAGATATCTTCTTTAGAGAGAAAGTTCCTTTTGGATCCTTGCTTGTTGAATTTCTTAAAGCCTTTCTTTCTCTTTGAGTTGCCATTACTTTTGTTTGGAAATTTTGCTGCAAAATGCCCAACCTCATTATAGCTAAAACATATCAATGGAAGTTTACCTTTGAATTGTCCCTTACCAATTTGTAGTTTTCTCGTGAAGTAAGCATATTCTTCATCTGAAAGACCTTCTTCATCATCTCCCTTTTCTTCACACTTGCAGGTGCATGTCTTTTCAATTGAAAGTTGTTTATCCTTATTGGTTTTCTTAGATGCAACGAACGCAGTTTCTAGATGCGAAGTACCCTCTTCTTCATCAAGTCTCATTTCATATGCTATGAGAACTCCATGTAATTCCTCTTTGCTGAGTTTGTCCAGATTTTCATTGTATTCTAAGACCGATACCTTTGGGTTGAATCTCCCTGGTAACGTTCTAAGAATCTTCCGTATAATAGTCTTCTCGTCAACTGGCTCTCCCAATCCTTCTAGAGTATTGGTTATTTCATCAACGTATTGAAAGTATGCGGCAATGTTGCAATCTTCTTTCATTCTGAGTTTCTCAAATTTTGCTCTATAGATTTGAAGCTTTGCTTCTTTGACATTTGAGTCACCTGCATATATATTCTCAAGCTTGTCCCATACATTTTTGGCAGTTTTGCAACCCAACACCTTATGATAAGCAGATTCAATAAGTCCACTGATAATAATATTCTTTGTTTTTGCATCATTTACCAAATTATTCTTACCTTGTTCATCCATGGTTGATGTAAATCCATTTTTAACAATGTCCCATACTTCATAACCTTGCACCAAGAGATAGACCACCATTCTTCCTTTCCAAAGTGCATAATTATTTTCACTGAATAGAGGTACACCATTCTTGGTATGCTCCATGACCTCCTTCCAGTTGTTAAACTGCTATTGAAGGAACCAAGCTCTGATTCAAATTGTTGGAAATATTGAGAGGGGGGGTGAATCAATATTTCTTTCAATTAGAGAATTAGTTAATCTTCAATTATTATCAGTGTTTGTACAATGATAGCAGCAAACAAGAGGAACACAAATGCACACAATTTTTAAGGTGGAAACCCACTCCGGGACAAAAACCACCTAATGCTTTTCTAATAATTATTTTCAACTCCAATTGAAAATAAAGCTCCAACTTCCTAGAATCTAGAAAAGCATTCTTCTCCAGCTCCCACTGGATGGACGCTCCAATGCCCGAGATTCTTCAGTAGTCACTGAACGGATGCACCAACACCCAATGAGCTACAACTCACCCTGGCACCACCCTACCACCCTATAGAAGAATAAAAGAAGAATGGAATCTCGTACTAGAGAAAATGGTCCACTTTACAATGATATAGAATGATGTAGAAGAAGAAGATATACTAGACCATAACGCCAAATTTGACACAACCACTGCCTCTTCAACCCTTGGCAGATAGACACTAGTACAATTTGTACAATAATGTATTTACAATGACTAAGCACAATGATACCTTTACAATGATTGTATGCAGTGCTGCCCACTTGAAGACTTCATATGATGAACTTCTTGCCGTTGTTATGCACCTTGGTTGCTGCTCTTGTCATGCTACTCTCTGCTACACCTTTCTTTGCTTTGCTTCCATAGAAATTCTGGTCCTTTGCAACCCTTAACAACACATGATCTAGCTTTTTCTTGCCTTTTAGGAGCTCGATATTGAATCTGGTGTATCTATGTTATTTTAGATCCTCAATATCTAATTTTCGGTCCTATAGTATTCCTCTGAATCTTCTTTCCAATGCCATAGGTCTGACCCAATTTAAATTCTCCAAGAGAGAGTTATACCCAATTTCTCACACTTCCCTAATTATGGATTGTTTCAGTAGAGCGCACTTGTACGACGTGCCACGTGTCACCGTTTCTTCATTTGTCTCTGACATTGATAGAGTGAAAATTAAAGACTATTAACTATCCATAAATTTTTACGGCATTCCAATCCGATACTCAGAGAGGGAGTTATGACGAATTTACCAAGGTCACTTCTTTGAGATGAATTTCAGGAACCTGCAAAAACCTTTACTTCCACAGATCATATATCTAAAAATATTGTGCAAATTGATCTAAAATGTTTACTGCAGCTTCCTCAGGATTTCGGCTTCGCCTCATAAAATTTTTAGCTTCTAAGCCTTCGTAGAAAGAAAGTTAGAGCGAAAATTCCACGATGACCTGTTTCAGATGGCTGAATCCCTTGCCTAAGGAGGAAATGAAGATCACAATATATATGAATGCTTAAGTTGAGAGGGGCTTCAACAAGTGAACGTGTGAGGGATTTTAGGAGCATTAAAAATATTAATTATGACTTTTCAATGACCCATGCCCCAACCCCATGGGGTTTTAGCCCACTAACTGGGGTACAAAATTCAAACATGAATATCTCTCAAACCGTAAAGAATTACATGGCGTGCCATATATCAACGGAAACATATCAACAAGTAGAAACGATCAAAAGCATTATTGAACCAGAATATATTAATTTGGTAGGTAAAACTTCCCATTCAATTTTGGGTTAGCCCCTGGCGCTGGTTGGGTTGAAATTAATGACAACCACTAATCAACACTAGTCCTCCTGTTCTTAGAGAGGGATCTCTCAAATTATTTGTTTTGCAAAGATTTATCTTGTGTGCTTTGAGTATTGGTTTTAGAATAGTTATTAAGTGCGAGTTTTTGTTTGTTTGTTTGGTTGAATGACATAGCAGAACATGAAAGGTCTAGGAAAGATAGATAGAAAGGGGAAATGTTAGATTCATTGGGAAATGGAGTCAAGAAGGGTTTATGAAAAACTCATCAATGGATATGATATATCAGAGGGAAAATCTAACTTGGCCATAGGATCCTTTGGTTTTGTGAATGAGATGAACATCAATGATTTGGAAAGAGAAATTGAATTCTCAACAAAGGGAACTTGAAAACATAACTTGAACAATAAAGAGGTATTTGATAGACAGGGCTAACCATAAATTCTTCAAACACACTTCAAGAAAATAATGATTTCAATACAACTTTCAAAATGAAATCTAAGATTCGGGAGCACATCCTATTTCCTCAAAGATTTTATTTCAAATGACTTAGAAAACATAAAAGATTCACTGATAATTTCAATCATAGAAGAGGGAACACCTAACACATCTATGATCACGACTATAAAGACCTCTAAAACAATTTTTCAAGCAAGGACAAAGGGCATGATTAGAACAAACCTCCTTGGCTAACTATGAACAATGGTACTTCAAAGGGAGACTTCAAAAACAGCTTTCAAGTGGCAGCAGGCAAGCAGGGAAAACCATAAATCATGCTGAAACCAGCTATTCGAACTATTAGATAAATAAAAAAACATGAGGACTAAAGAGAGAGATTAAAGACTCTAAAATACCTCAACATAAGAAAACATAAAACAGTGAAGGATGAACAGGTCTAAGGTGCTTCTAGGAGTAATTTCTTAGCCTAAAACTTTCATCCTACTGTAGTAAGCATTTATGGAACAAAATGAAAACAGGAGAAAGCATTAAACAGTTCAGAATACTTCAACAACAGGCAAGCTCATGGATCCAATGATAGATCCTTCTCAAGAACAAGCATGTTTCAACATCATCAAGCTTCCAAGACTTCAAATTCTTCCTCAAATTCGGCCATACTATGTATTATTTCAAAGAGTTTCAGTATTACAACTAGTGAACAATCAACCCACATCTCATCTTCTTTAGAAGTATTTATAGAAGAAATGAGGAGGTGGAAGATTTTAGGATTGAAGTGTAATAAATTCTACACTAAATGCAACTCCTAGCCTCAAAAACCATGCAAGGCTTAAGGCAGGAATGCATTTCATCTACAACTCTGCTTCATTAACTTTGTTTCTGCTATTCTAGGCTTAATGGGCAAAAAGGGTGGACTCCGAGGCCTATTTATCTTTTACAATAACTTCACTGAAAGTTTAGAATATCTTCTTTTGTTTGAAATAACTATTTAGCTATCTTTAAACAAATATCTTCTATTCTAGCAATAACTAGACCTTCTTTTCGATTTATTGAGGCTGTAGGTGGCTTTTGGTAGCTGGAGAGGATTCAATTAGCCTCTTTGATGTGGCTCTGAGGTGTCCTTGGACTGATATTTTCCTCAATTTTTTCTAAAACACCTTTAATCTATCTTTGTTCTATGTTTTAGGCCTAATTAGGCTTAATCTTCATCTTCGGGTCATCATACTCTGCTGACTGTGGATCAGGCATTTGATTTTCTGAGTTTACGCCTTAATCCTCTTAAACACTCTAATTTGAACTTTTAAACCCTGATACTCTTTAATCTCCCGTATTCAACGCTGATTTTCTTCAATAAATGGTCTTTGACTGTGTTTTTGGCTGTGTTGCAGGTGCGCAAAGGGTTCTTATAATATTACCAATGTTCCTGAGTCATGGTAAAAATGGTTGTTCGAACCTTGTATATTCATGTTCTTCATTGATAACGGCCTGGGGAATCGTCATTCCCGGCCCTTGATTTTCTTTTAAAACTATGGAGAAACCTTGAAAACCTACATAAAATGAGAAAAGTTAAGAAAATCCGTGAAGGATAGGTTTAGACAGCTATGGGTGTGAGAATATATCATAGCCGTTGGATGAAAGAAACCAACTGGTAGGATCACTTATTGGGGTTGATGGGGAGGCGGTCGGAAGAAAATGATGATCAGATTAAGTTTGGGCCGTTGATCTAGATTGATCAACAGCTAAGATTAATCAGGGAATTTGTAATGTGGATGGGGTAATATTATAGTATAATGGAGGGAAATTTAATAAGAATGGGAGAAAACCTTTATCGGAGGTGAAAAAGGGTTTACATGGAGTTCGAGCACAACTTTGAATGAGAACTGTTAGATTAGGTCATCCAACAACGGAGATTGAATGAGGAAATGCAATACAAAAGGGAAAGGTGGTTTGGCGAAAAACAGCCGGTGGTATTCGCGTGGCTCTGAGGCGGTTTAGAAATTTCCCAAAATAAACGCGATATGCTTCTCTGGCCGACACATGTTATTTCAATACCGCCTATATCGCGTAATTTTTTGGCATTAACATTCGAGTGCAAAATTACGCGATATGGGATAGAAACCGTCAGATGTAAGGCGGGGAGATCCGATGGTGGGAATGAGAGTGCGATGAGATAAGATGCGCAGGAGGAAAATAGTGGGTAGGGTCAAGGCGGTTTAGATCTGGACAGTTGGATCTCAGGAATAGATGGTCAAGATCTATTGATGGGGGAGATAGTGTTAGCCACCTATAAAATTTGTCATATCAAATGGTGGCTAAATCATTTTTGAAGCCTTCAAGAAACAAGTTTTATTGTCAAAATTGTTATCTCTTGAAGTCTTATGAAGATGTCATATCCTTTGATTAATATTCACTGTTGTTTCCCTCTTAATTCTGAAAATATTCTATTTTCATGAAGAAAAGACTGTTGCAAAAATCCCCATTTTCCCCTCATTTTACCCCTCCTTTCACTCATTATTAACCTCCATTTTATTCCCTTTTTCCCATAAAATCCCTCTGTTTTCCCTTATTTTCCTTTCTTCCCTTCACTAAAATCCCTGTTATAAGGTTTAAAAATATTTTTTTACATTATCTAAAACCCTCAATTCCTTTGAAAGCCATTGAAAATTCATAAAAATGAGCCTTTTTGCATTACAGGACTATGCCCCTTTGGGATAAGCCCTAACCACTTCCCCTCCATGTGACTTGGCGCTCGAACCAAGCGCAAAGGCCGAAAGTGCTTATCGCATCAGAACTTCCGATGAGCGCAAGTCTATTTGTTACGTTAAAACTTCCGATGCCGATTGGTTCCTTTGTATATAGGCCCCAATCCTTTGTTTTCGTTGTAGAACCAAGAGCCCGCAATCGAGTGCTAAAACACAAAAAGACTTGGCAAAAAAATCAAGTTCCCCTTTGTATTTTGTTAAAACCCACTTTCCTATGTTTTATATGAAAACCCGCTGTTTCATTGTTTTAAAGGAAAAGAACCGTTGATCTTTTCCCCGATCGACGGTCAATAAACCTCACATCAGAGTTTTTTCATTGGGCGCAATTGAAAGGCCCCTCCATCGTTCTGATTCCGATGAGCCCCTTTGTGTTAAACCCCTCGGGCACTTCCCCACCATATACCCAAAAGCCCTACAATCGGGCGCTAATCATAAATAAAACCCATCCCCAATGCAATATTCCTTTGTATTTCACGAAAAATCCAATTTTCCTATGTTACAAAGGGTTCCATCGATTCATCGTTTTAACTAATCCTAACCTCTGATCTGAAACAATCAAACGGCCTGCACAATCTTGCATCGTAACTTTTGTTGGGCGCACTTTATATTTTATTTGCCTCTTCCTGATTGGAAACCCTCGATGGATTCTCAGCCGTCAATCTATTCCACCAGATCCAGATCCAATGGCTCTTATTGATCCATTCATAAGCCTTTTTCCCCGCATGTAACCTCTCGATTCATTCCCCGCCATTGATCTAGCCCCTAGATCAATGGTCCACATCTAATCGCATCGAAGTTGTTTACCCTTTGCCCCCGCCGATCAAAAACCTCCGATTGCATCTGGGCCATCCATACGCCTAGATCTGACGGTCCAGATCATTTCCCTCAACCTTTTTTAAATTCATGAACCTTTCCTTATAATGTTTTTCAGATGAATCCCGACCGTTGATCTCTGCAGATCAATGGCCCACACTGACCCTTTGCCCGCCTCATTTTATTTCATTTGAACCTCGAGATTTGATCTGCACCGTTCATTCATCTCATATGATGGTCCAAATTCCTCCTTATAGTCCCAACTCCTTGGGTCCTGCCTTCCTCCAGATTGAATATCAGCTGTTTATTCCTTGATTTGACGAATCAGATTGAAACCGCCCCACCTCTTTCCTTTTGCACATCTATCCTCCATCGCGCTCTCTCCCGACCGTCCAATTTGAGACCCCTGATCTGACGGCTGTCGTGCATTTTCGCGTAGAATTAAGCCCGAAAGTTAATTCTCCAAATTCTATGCAATATCGGTATTTTTAAAAGGCCACATGTCGGCCTCTGATGCATATCGCGTTCAGAAAGGCAAAACTGCCTATCCGCCTTTTTGCAGCGCGAAACCGCTAGTTTCTTGAGCCGAAACCACCCTTCCTATTTACATTACGTTTCATCGTGTTCAACCTCCGCCGTTGATCTCTGCAGATAAACACTCCCAGTTTAATCTCATTTTTTAGTTCATCGCCCTCCGCCATCCTTCAAGGGACTTCTTAAAGCAATCTTAGCCGTCGATTTATGAGGCCGATCTGACCCGATGACCCAGAATCATCCGCGAAACCCCAAATTTCCTCTGTGCCTTTTTCATTGTTGATTAAGGTTTCTAACCCCTTTTCTTTGTATTTTCTGCCATTTCATTATAATGTGGCCCTTTGCATTGTATTTCCCCAGATCAATCCCGATCGTTGATCTCTACAGATCAACGACCCTAACTTAAATCTCCCCACCATTTCATCAACCACCTCCCTTTTAATCTCTGCAAGCAATCTCCGCAGTTGGATGCTTTCATCCAACGGCCGTGACCTTACCGCAACCTCTGAAGTAGTCTAAACCCAAAAATGCAGGATTTTATTAAATTTTCTTGGTTTGTGCAGGTTTTAAAAGGTTTTTTAAATGTTTTAAAAGAAAATTGAAGGCCGAGGGTGACGACCCTCTAGGCCTTTATTCATCAAAGAAATATTTTGCGGGTTTCCCATCAAAGTTTATCAGTGCCTCATGAGCACTGATACTATTATAAGCCCTCTATGCACCTGCACATCAACAAGACACAAAAAAGATTAATTAAAACAGAGAGTATCAGTGTTGAAGATCCAGTCACAACAAAGATGAAGATTTGAAGGTTGTATACACAGTTTGGGTGGATTACAGCTAAAATTGACAATTAAAAACCTAATCCACTCAATTAAACACAGTTTAAAGAATAGAAGACAAGATTTAGGCCTAATTATGCCTAACACAGATCAGAAGCAAATTAGTCCTATTTTAGGTCAAAAGAAAAATATCTACCAAAATGAGAAAGCCTCCACTGCCACATCAGAGGCTATTTGAATCCTCTCAGCTACCAAATGCCACCTGTAGCCTCAAAGAATTAAAATAGGCCGAGTTATGACTAGAACAGAATATATTTACCTCAATAAAGTCGAACAATTAATTCAGCCAAAGAGACTTATTGTAAAAATATCAGCAGAGTTATTACAAAGATAACAGAGAGCCTTAAAGTCAACAAAATCTTCCCAGCGAGCTTAATACTTAATGAAAAACAATTAATACAGAGGAAATATTTGTAATCTTCTCCATTGAGCCCCTCAAAGGCCGAGAAGCATTAAAACTGTATTAATTGAGCCTGTAGATCTTTTCTCTTATTTCACCTCCTCATTTTTCCTATAAAATCTTCTTGAGGAGCTCATTGTAAAGGGTTGGTTGCAGAACTTTGAAATATACTTGTGCTCGAATTTTCTACATGTAAATAACATTCAAAGTTCCTTGAAGCTTTGTTTGTAATCGAATAAGTTAAGCTAAGAAGAAAAGATGATGGCTGAACTGAAACATCGTACTTGAAGAATGTAACTGGTTTGACATCAATAAACAAGATGATTCTTGGGATCTTGGTCTATATCAATGGTGAAGTGATTCTTTCTGTGTTATTGTTTTCCTTTCATGTATGCCATTTTTTCCATTTATTCTTTGATAAAGAACAACAAGCATAGAGTTATGATTTACTGTTTTTAGTACCCTTCTCTGACTGATAAGCTTTATCTCAATGTTTTCCTCCAAATTATGTATTTAAGAATGATTCAATACAGTTCGAGCAGTTAGGAATGCTGGCGTTCCCTTGTCCTACTGTTTACTTTAAACATTGTTCTTAAATGTTATTTTCATGATTTTATTAGTAGAGTTTGACTAGAAAAGTGATGGTTTGCCCTGTTTTCTAGCTTCTTTCTCCAAGGTAGTTCTGAAAGTTTCCCTAAGAGTATGCTGAAAGCAGTTTAGATTTAAAATTATCTTATTTGATCTTAGGCTACAGTTTGTTTTTCTTATTTTTTTTCATCCCTTCTGAAAGTAATTACGTGGATTACTGGATTGCTTGTCTGTTAAGTTAGCTTTAATACAAACTTATCCAAAGAAGTCTATGGTTAGCCCTGTCCTTTAGTCAGTTTTAAATAGTTACTTAAAAGGCTTTTCTTGTTTTGGACAGACTGATAAATCCTAGTTGAAATTATTGTCTGTTTCCACCCCTTCAACACTTTTATTGTTTCCATTCCATCATTTTATCTCAAAGATCTTGTGATATAGATGACTTGCCCCTTGGACCACTCTTGAAATTGTTGCAGAATTAAACCCTTTTATGACTCCATAGCCCAATGGACTAAAAACTAGCATCATATCTATCCTATCAGCCAAAGCTTGTTCTGATTGCTTGCAACTTCACACTTTTGAAACTCTTTCATTTTAGGACTTTCCTCTCAACTAAAATCATGCTCGACCATCCAAAAACAAACAAAAACCCTTGCTCTTAATAACTAGCCTAAAATCATACCCAAAAGCCTTAAAGATAAATCAATCTTTGCACTTATTAGAGAGATCCCTCTCTGGATTCAGGAGGGCTAGATCCTAGAATCCCAAAGTGGTTCAAGTGTTCTCTCCGCATTTTTGTTCTCACCAATCTGCTGAAATTACGGGGAACTAACATTTCTAGCGACTCCACTGGGGAATTTATGAGTTAGTGAGAATCTAAGTGCACCTTAAAACTCCACAAAGCCCTCGATTCAAGAATATTGTTCAGTAAGTACAAGTATCTCTCTTCAAGCACTACCAAACACATGGTAATCATGATAAAACTTGTTTGAATCAGTGACAAACTAAGGAAACCTTAGGATTCTCATAAGAGCTTATCAAACCTTGAAGGATCAACTAGCTTAGCCATAAGAGTAGAATTTCTTTGTCTCATCACCGTAGCTAAGTGTTGAAACTGATTTAGGAACACTCTTAGAACCCATAGGACTGAAAAAACTCAAAAAACCCAAAAATATTTCAGATTGGTATTCAATAAACATGGTGGTGGACCATAAAACCTTTTACCTCCAAAAGAGCTAAGAACTTCCACCTGGTGACTCCAAAATCCTAAACATACCTTAAGACTCCATTGGGAAGACCCATTATCATCATAACATCATACAAACTCAATAAGAGGACTTTAGGATTAAATTTTTCTTGTTTAAAAGATCAGTTTTCCTCTTAAAGATTGTCATATTTGGTCAAACTTTTCTTGTTTAGTTGAGGGCTGAAAAAATAGCATAGTGGCTCCTAGAAATATTCATACTATAGCCTATCCTGACCTAGACCCTCCTGAGATAGTTGATAACCCTGAAAGAATCCTTAGGAAGTCTCCTAAGATTAAATCTTCAACTGTTTTCACATCACCCTTTAGAGCTAATTCTGTTTCAGAAAACCTTGCAGCTCTACAAAAATCACAATTTGACTTAAGAAATCCATTTAGAACTAGGTATCTTGATGATTTAGATCAGCTAGATTCAGATTCTTCACTTTCATCCCTAGACAGAAGTGAACATCCTGGTAGCAGAGAAACTACACCACCTGATTTACATTTCCTTCACAATTTAGGTGTCTCTCATCCAAGATCAGCTCAACAATCTATTACTGGTACATCCACATCTGTTCTTCATAAATCCACTATCCAAACCACTCCATTCTAGCCCACTTTCCCTCTTGTTAATCCACCTCTTGTAAATCCACCTCCACCACCTATCATGGCAACATGGTATGCTCACTTAGTCCTTCCTTTACCCTTATTTAATATTCCATAGGAATATCAGTCCAAGATACCATTGTATGATGCCAGTAATGCTATTACTGCTTCACAACATGTGGATAAGATGAATGACTACTTTGACAGAAATGAGATTGATGATGAATCTGTCAAACTTAGACTATTTGCTTAGAGTTTAGGGGGAGAAGTAATAAAATGGTTTAAAGGCTTAACCCCTCATAGTATTAATGATATCCAAGCCTTCCATCAGTTATTCTTAAACAAATGGAAAGTGAAGAAGAACCCTCTCCAAATACTTTCGAACTACAAGAACCTCCACAGAAACACTGGGGAAAGTGTACAAGCTTATTGCACTAGGTCTAACAGTGTGTATAATGCACTTCCCCCAGACATGAAACCTAAACAAGGATCAGCTTTAAACAAGTTTGCTGAAGGATTTGATCCTCAAATGGCCTATCATCTGAGAGAGAGAGACCCTTTGACTCTTGAAGATATGCAAAAAGGAGCTCTCGCTGTGGAAGTTAACTTAATGGAGAAAAGAGCAAGAATGAAGAATGAGAAGAAAGTGTCCTTTGGAGAGGAATCTACACCTTCCACATATAGCTCGAAGATGGAGAGAATGATGGAGGAGATGATGAAAAATATGAGCATACTTGAGAGAGAACAAGTAAATCAAAACAAAACAGCTCCTCAAAACAGAAATCAAAACCAAAATCAAAATTTTAGGAGAAATCAGCCTCAAAACAGACCAAGGGAGGATGATCAACATATCACTCCTCCTTTTCATCAAAACTATGTAAGTGAGGTTGAAGAAACAAGTGATCAAACAGAGGAAGATGATATCAACATGCTGGGAGTAGAAAATGATGATTTCGAAGTTCATTATTATAGAAAACAAGGTCTATACACACTCTATGTTGATAAGAGAGATGAGGATGAAAGTTATTATCAGGAAATGGAAAATTTCATCATAGAGTCTAAAAAAAAATATGACCTTAGGAGTAAAAGCAGTCAAGAAACTCCCAAAACTAAAACCTCTGATAAATCTGTACAAAATAGCACTGTAAATAAACCCAAAGTCATAAAACATAAAGAAAAAACAGTGGCTGGAAATTCTGATAAAGGTAAAGAGAAAGGCACTCAAAACAATGAAAAACAGAGTACAGACTTTAGTAGCGTTAGCACCTCAACTAATGCTCCTATTAAAACAATTTTGAAAAATGTAAATAGAGGAAATCAGCAAACTGATTTTGCTGATAGAGTAGCAGTTAATAAGGCTGAAACAAGCACTTCAAAGAATCAGATTCCTTTTAGTTTGGGGTAGGAAATTTCCAGAATTAAAATCTCTGTTCCCCTTACCGAATTAGCTGTCCATAATGCATATAGATCTCAAATTTTGAAGGCTTTAAACATAGAAGAGAATAATGACACTATCAATATTAATGATGACCAACGAGAGCTCATTTTTGGTCCTAAGATTGAAGGTAGATATCAAGAGGGACCAGTTCCTCCTTTTTATGTTAGTTTAAATGTTCATGACAAAATTTTGCACAACGCTATGCATGATTCAGGGGCCTCTCACAATTTAATGCCCAAAGCTGTAATGGAGAGCCTAGGCCTTGAAATCACCAGACCTTACAAAGATCTTTACTCCTTTGACTCATGCAGAGTGAGATGTTTAGGATTAATCAAAGACCTCTATGTTAACTTAGAACAAATCCCAGCCAAATGTTTAGTCATGGATATTGTTGTGGCTGATGTGCCCCCAAAGTATGGTATGCTGTTATCGAGATCTTGGGGAGCTAAGTTACAAGGAACTATGCAGATGGACATGACATATGCAACCATCCCTATTTTCAATCAGACTAGAAGACTTTACAGGGAGTCCCATATGCAGTACATGGTTACTAGCCAAGATAGACCGTAGAACTCTCCTCTTTATTCTGTATACAGAGGCCAAGATTCATTTATCCTTTTTAACGATGAAACATTCACTGAACAAGTGACGTTAACTAAATTAATGGTATATAGAGAGGAGGAGGAAGACAATACAGAACTTTCAAAATAGTTTTCTAAACCCAAAAACTACAACAAAAAAAACACAGGTCTTGAGATACAAATCATGCGTCCTTTGATTTTAAACCTTGAGAGTCAAGAAAGTAATCCTCAACACAATGAAAAACCTGAGGAGTTAAAACAAATAACTAAGTGCCAATCTTCAAGAACAATTTGAAATCACTTTAGTTCAAGAGGATAGTAACCAAACTGAACCAGAAACTAGTCCTCTTTGGAGTATGAACTTCGATGGGTATTGCACTATGAGCAATTTTGGTGCAGGCGTTTGGATACGCAACACTAAGAAAAACCACACGGAAGGCCATTCCTACAAATTAAATTTTCAGTTTTCAAATAACGTAGAGGAATACAAATCCCTTCTTTTAGGCTTACATTTGTTGAAGAAATTAGGAGCCAAGAGAATTAAAGTGCATGGGGATTCAGAGTTAATCATTAGGCAAGTGAATGGGGAATACAACGCTAAACACCCCAGACTTAGAGCCTACAGGAATGACGTCATGGATTTATTGAAAACTTTTGAGGAATCCCAACTTATTTTTGTCCCAAGAAAAAATTATATCATGGCCCACAGTTTATCTTTTGCTGCTAGAACATGTTTAATGCCATATGAAACCAAACAATGTACAACTCAAATTAAATTCAGACCAGTTGTCCCTGATAACGAGAAATATTGGCAAGTGTTTGATGGAGACAAAAAAATAGAAGACTTCCTGTAGTCCAGAAATGAATTCGAACTACCCAATTCGGATTCAGACTATGAAACAGATTGTCCTAGCGAAGAAAATCTACTTGATGAAGAAGAAACCTCTCCAAATATTGCTAAGATAAATCTGTTGACTAACAAACTTGAAAACACAATGAAAATCAGTTCAGAGTTAGAAATAAAAGACTTAGAAACTCTACAGTCTAATAATAAAAGTTTGCCAAAAGGGTTGGCCCCTTTAGAAGAGTTGTTTGATTTCAACAATGTGGCCAAGAAAACAAAACTGGAGCTTGTGGAAACTGAAGTTGAAGAGTGTAATATAGGCAGTGAATTAAAAATGAAAATGATCAAACTGTCTAAGACTTTACCAGCTCACATCAAACTCAAATACATAGAGTTGTTTAAAGAATTTTCTGATGTTTTTGTGTGGAGATATGAGGATTTGAAATCCCATGACACTGAAATAATTAAGCAAAAGGTACCTCTCAAGGAAAACCAAAATCCATTTAAACAAAAACTGTGCAGAATAAACCCTGTTCAGTTACCTTTGGTTGATAAGGAAATCAAGAAAATATATGAAGCTGGTATTATTTTCCCTATTAGATATTCTGAGTGGGTGTCTAATTTGGTGTCAGTTAGGAAGAAAACATGAGAGATAAGGCTTTGTATAGACTTTAGAGACTTAAACAAAGCCTCATTGAAGGACAAATACCCTTTACCCAAGATGGACCATATTTTACAAAGGGTGGTTGGTTCTAAAATAATTTCTTTGCTTGATGGCTACTCAGAATACAATCATATTTTAGTGCATCTTGATGATCAATTAAAGACAACTTTTACTACACCTTGGGGCACTTTCATGTACGTGAAAATGCCCTTTGGTCTAATGAATGCTGGTGCTACTTTTCAGAGAGCCATGGACATTGCATTCTCGGAAGAATTGGGCTACTTCATCATTATTTACCTTGATGATGTCACTGTTTTTTCAAAGAAAGATGAAGAGCACTTAGAAAATTTGAGAAAAGTTTTCGAGAGGTGCAGAAAGTTTGGGATATCTTTAAATCCTAAGAAAACACATTTCGGTCTCCAAGAAGGTAAAATTCTTGGTCACATCATTTCAGAAGAGGGGATAAAGATAGACCCAAAAAGGATCGAGGCTATATTGCAAATCTCTCATCCTCGAAACATCAAGGAACTCTAATCTTTCATTGGAAAGATTAATTTCTTGAGAAGGTTCATACCCAACTTGGCTGAGCTCCTTAGGAATATAACAAACATGCTAAAAAAGGAGCAAGGGGTTAAATGGACCTTGGAAGCAAAGAAGTCCTTTGAGCTGCTGAAACAAGCATTAACCAAAGCACCAGTCCTAATAAGTCCTAATTTTTCAAAATATTTTTATATTTTTTCATTCGCATCAGAACATACAATAGTTGCTGTCCTATTGCAGAAAAACCCACAGGGACAAGAGCAGCCTATGGCATTCTTTAGCAAGGCATTGAGAGATTCTCCTCTGAAGTACAACATCATGGAAAAGCAAGCTTTTTCTTTGGTCAAAGCTTTAAAAGACTTCAGAGTTTACATCCTTCACTCACACATCATTGCCTTTGTCCCAAATTCAGTTGTGAAAGACATTCTAACACAGGACCCAGATGGTAAGAGAGGTAAGTGGATAGCTGTAATACTTGAATATGATTTAGAGATCAAGCCCACTAAACTCATTAAAGGCCAAGGTATGGCTAGATTAATGGCTGAATCCAATTTTGAAGTTCTTGATATTAATATGATAGATTCTTTAGATGAACAAGAGGAACTCTCAACCCCCATTGTTGAAGACCATTTTATGAATTCTTATTGGTATGCTGATATTCTATATGTTTTTCTTAATTTGAATACACCTCCTGGTTTATAAAAAACAAAGGCAAGGTTTTTAAAGTTAAAATATGTAAACTACTGCATTATAGATAGATGTCTTTATTGGAAAAATGCAAGTGGAATTTTGCTTAAATGTTTGCCTGAGAATGATGCAGAGAAGGTTAAGCACAAGTTCCATGAAGGAGAATGTGGAGGCCACCTCTATTGGAAGACAAAAACCAACAAAATACTTAGAGTTGGCTACTATTGGCCCACACTCTTTCTAGATGTGCACAAGATGATAATTGCTTGTCATAAATGCCAACTTTTTGAAGGCAAAAGAATTTTGATGCCCTTACCTCTGCACCCAATCATTGTTGAAGCTCCTTTTCAACAGTGGGTACTTGAGTTCATAGGAGAAATCCATCCACCCTCATCTGCCCAACATAGATGGATTCTCACTACTGCAGAATACTTCACCAAATGGATAGAATCCATCCCTTCTAGGCAAGCCAATGACTTTGTCATCATAAAATTCATTGAGAATAATATCCTCTCTATATTTGGCTGTCCTAGGAAGATCATCACTGATAATGCAGCAGCATTTGGATCCAAGAACATGGTTGAATTATGTCACAAATATCATATTACATTGGGTCATTCTACTGCTTATTACCCTCAAGGTAATGGGCTAGCAGAATCCTCAAACAAGAGTTTGGTGAACATAATCAAGAAGTTGTTGGAGGACAATAAGAAGTCTTGGCACACAAAGCTAGCACATGCACTATGGGCTAACAGATTGACACTTAAGAAATCTATTGCGATGTCACCCTATTTGCTTGTGTATGGTACAGATGCAATTTTTCCAACCAACCTTGGTGTACCAGTTATGAAGTTGATCCAAGAAATGCAGTCTGGAGACAATGACATGATCAGAAGGATTAATCATACTATTCATCTTCAGCAAACTAGAGAGGAGGTTTATAACAGAGCATTAAAAAAGCAAGAGAACATGAAAATCTTTTTGATAGAAGAACAAAGGCCAACAATTTCAATGTTGGGGACAAATTGTTAAAGTGGGACTGAAGGAGAGAAGACAAGGGCAAGCATGGGAAATTTGATAACTTATGGCTTGGCTGTTTTTTCATTCATTCTTCTACTGGTAATAATGCTTATTTTTTGTAGGAGTTGAATGGAGCTGAACTGTTTGGGGGTCCTGTCAATGGCAGGATGCTCAAACATTACTTCTCTTAACCATCCCCATGTGGAGCCACTGTTAGCCACCTATAAAATTTGTCATATCGAATGTGGCTAAATCATTTTTGAAGCCTTCAAGAAACACTTTTTATTGTCAAAATTGTTATCTCTTAAAGTCTTATGAAGATGTCATATCCTTTGATTAATCTTCACTGCTGTTTCCCTCTTAATTCTGAAAATTTGTTGTTTTCATGAAGAAAAGACTGCTACAAAAATCCCCATTTTTCCCTCATTTTACCCCTCCTTTCACTCATTATTAACCTCCATTTTATTCCATTTTTCCCATAAAATTCCTCTATTTTCCCTTATTTTCCTTTCTTCCCTTCATTAAAATCCCTGTTATAAGTTTTAAAAATACTTTTTTTACATTATCCGAAACCCTTAAATTCCCTTGAAAACCATTGAAAATTCATAAAAATGAGCCTTTTTGCATTACAGGCCTAAGACCCTTTGGGCTAAGCCCTAACCACTTCCCTCCATGAGACTTGGTGCTGGAACCAAGCATAAAGGCCGAAAGCGCTTATTGCATCGGAACTTCCAACGAGTGCAAGTCTATTTGTTATGTTAAAACTTCCGATGCCCACTGGCTCCTTTGTATATAGGCCCCGATCCTTTGTTTCTGTTGTAGAACCAAGAGCCCACAATTGAGCGCTAAAAAAAAAAAGACTTGGCCAAAAAATCAAGTTCCCCTTTGTATTTTGTTAAAACCCACTTTCCTATGTTTTATATGAAAACCCACCATTTCATTGTTTTAAAGGAAAAGGACCGTTGATCTTTTCCCCGATCGACGGTCAATAAATCTCGCATCGGAGTTTTTTCATCGGGCATAATTGAAAGGCCCCTCCATCGTTCCGATTTCGATGAGCCCCTTTGTGTTAAACCCCTCGTCCACTTCCCCACCATATACCCAAAAGCCCCGCAATTGGGCGCTAATCATAAATAAAACCCATCCTCGATGCAATATTCCTTTTAATTTCACGAAAAATCCAATTTTCCTATGTTACAAAGGGTTCCGCCGGTTCATCATTTTAACTAATCCTGACTGTTGATCTGAAACAATCAAATGGCCTGCGCATTCTTGCATCGGAACTTTTGTTGGGCACGCTTTATATTTTATTTGCCTCTTCCCGATTGGAAACCCCCAATGGATTCTCAGCCGTCGATCTATTTTGCTAGATCCAGATCCAATGACCCTTATTGCTCCATTCATAAGCCTTTTCCCCCGCATGTAACCTCCTGATTCATTCCCCACCGTTGATCTAGCCCCCAGATCAATGGTCCACATCTAATCGCATCAGATCTGTTTACCTTTTTCCCCCACCAATCGCAAACCTTCGATTGCATCTGGGCCGTCCATATGCCTAGTTTCGACGGTCCAGATGATTTCCCTCAACCTTTGTTATATTCATGAACCCTGCCTTATAATGTTTTTCGGATCAATCCTGATCGTTGATCTCTGTAGATCAACGACCCACAATGACCCTTTCCCCACCTCATTTTTATTTCATTTGAACCTCGAGATTTGATCTGGACCATTCATTCATTTCATATGACAGTCCAGATTCCTCCCGACAGGCCCAAATCCTTTGGATCCTGCCTTCCTTCAGATTGAATCTCAGCCGTTGATTCCTTGATCTGACGGCGCATATTGAAACCGCCCCACCTCTTTCGATTTGAGACCCCTGATCTGACGTTTGTCGTGCATTTTCGTGTAGAATTAAGCTCGAAAGTTAATTCTCCAAAGTCTACGTGATATAGGCGGTTTTTAAAGGCCATGTGTTGGCCTCTGATGCATATCACGTTCAAAAAGGAAAAGCTGCCTATCCGCCTTTTTACAACGTGAAACTACTGGTTTCTTGAGCCGAAACCACCCTTCCCATTTACATTACGTTTCATCGCGTTCAACTTCCGCCTTTGATCTCTGCAGATCAACGCTCCTAGTTTAATCTCATTTTTCAGTTCATCGCCCTTCGCCATCCTTCAAGGGACTTATTAAATCAATCTCGGTCGTCGATCTATGAGGCCGATCTGATATGACGGGCCAGAATCATCCGCAAAACCCCAAATTTCCTCTGTGCCTTTTTCATTGTTGATTAAGGTTTTTAAACCCTTTTCTTTGTATTTTCTGTCGTTTCATTATAATGTGGCCCTTTGCATTATATTTCCCCGAATCAATCCTGACCGTTGATCTTTGTAGATCAATGGCCCTAACTTAAATCTCCTCACCATTTCATCAACCACGTCCCTTTTAATCTCTGCAAGCAATCTCCGCCGTTGGATGCTTTCATCCTGTTGGAGTTCCCTTGTTTTGGCAAGTTTTGCAATACCAAAAGATGAGACAACATCAGAACCACTTTCAGACCTCAGGATCTAGCCCTCCTGGGTCCAGAGAGGGATCTCTCTATAATAGGCAAAGGTATATGTCTTTGAAGCTTAGTTTAAAGGTTTTAGGCTAGCTATGAAGTGCGAGGTTTGTTTTGTTTGATTGTTTGTTTGGTTGTTGGGAATCAGGAAGGAAGGGTTCAATATGAGACAAGGATGAGTAAAGGGGATTTTAGGCAAAGGAGAGGTAATTCAGAGAATACTCGAGACCATTGGGCAATGGAGTCAGGAAAGGGTTTACTTTCTATTCAATATGCAGGCTTTCAATTGGGCTAGTCGTCTAAAGCATTGGATCTTAAGGACGATAGTGTGGTATGAAATGGTAAGAAAGAAGATGAAAGGAAAGGAAACTTCCAAGATGACCATTTAGGAATCAAATCTAGGGATAGGACATGCCATTAGACACCTGTGATCCAGGACCTAAAAGGTTAACTCTTCAGACAAGGAAACGTTAAAGATTTAAATACAAAGGTGAAGGCCTGAGATCAGAGAGAGACTTTGAACTCTCAATGCTTCGGCATCCAACTTGAGGGAACTTAGAAAGGTTAAATTAATCAAAAAGGACCCTAGTGAGATAGAATCAACATCCTAAACTGACAACATCCCAATTCATTCATTTAAAACCCAACAAGAACATCTAAGAATGGATTCATTAATCCATACATCAACTAGTAGTAAATTATAGCCACTACACTGGTTAAATTAACTTAAATCAATACTCAGATAACACATACAGCAGAAAACATCAAAGGTAGGCAGAGCAGAAACATAGGGTACCATGCAAGGGTAAATCCTATGCCAAATTTGTGATGCATACCAGAAGAAATGAAATGTGATGAATTACAAAGGATAACAGAGACAGAGATAGGAAAACATCACCGCTGCTTTAAATCAGGATCCAAATAAATGTGCTTGTCATATTAAAGAGCAACACCAGTCATGTACAACACTGCCAGCAGCTTGATACTCAGTTTGAAAATATCTTCCTCAGCCTATCTTACAACTTTACACAGAAAACTATATCTCAGGAAGAACAACTTACAATTCACAGATATCTGATCAACAACCTTTACAATGACTTCCTTCATGAGTTTTATAGTTGAAAGAGAGGCAGAGGAGGTATATGAAACATTAAATGAAACATTAAAATAGAGGAGATGAAGAGGGTGGAGACTCACTCTGTTTTGATATCTGAGCATTAATTTTCAGTACTCTTTGGAAGAAAGAATGGCCTTCGACAGGTTGAAATTTACTCCAGGTATGTTCTTGATGTGCTTTCGTTGCAGTACTTGTAGTACTCTGGTGAATAAATAAAAAAGCAGGTAAATGGTTTCAAGGTCTGCCATGCTGCATAAAAAATTCTCTAGTAGCATTAGGACTGCTGTCAGGGTAGAAATCTTCTCAGGGACACAACGTAGAATAAAGACAGTATGGGTACTATGTCCTTTCTCGGGAGGAAACTTTTGCTGATGTGGAATGCAGATGATATTGTTTTTTGTGTGCTAGGCCTCACTAGGCCCTCTGTGAAAATCATGAGGTCTTAAATCTGGTACATTTTCCCTTTAAACAATGAATCAGAGCTTAAATTCTTCAATTAAAGGAATTAAACTCTCTGATTATCCACTGATACTCTTTGCCGCTTCGTGACTGTCTCTGTTAGTGAAATTTGAGCTTCAAAGATGCTGGAGAGGCTTTACAGATTTAAGCTTTGTACTTTGATGAAAAATTATGTTCTAACACCTTCCTAGGTGCTTCTTTGTAATCACAGGCTCTGAAAAGACTTCATCTACGCTCTGCGCCACTATAACAGTGATCAAGAGCAATGGCAGTTTTCATCGCCTGTAACCTGCAAAAGCACACAAATCTATTAAGAAATCCATGCAGTGGGAGGATGGATGTGGTGGAATGCCATGACGATGGCAGCACAATAGAAGCAAATGCTGTGGATGCAATGGAAAACGGTGGAAAAATGCAGTGAAATAGTGAAAATTGTTCCGATGAAAGTTGTGCGACATGAAAAACTTTAATGTAAAACATTAAAATTTTAATGTTTGCGGAATGATATGATGTCTAATGCAAAACCCAAGGTTTGGGCCTTTGAACGAAATACACAGAAAATGCGTGGGAAACATATGAAATGGGCCGATATGGTGGGACCTGGTCATGGGAAGAGGGTGATTCAATTAGGACCGTCAGATCCCAGGAGGAGATCGACGGTCGAGATGGTCCGATGCAATGATGCTGTTGCGCGATGAGAAATAATGAGTGGAATGCGAGATGCAATGAGGGACGTTGATCAAAACAGATCAACGGTTGGGATCTACTAATAGACCTTCAGACAATAAAGTGGGGAAGTGGTTTCAAAATACAACACAACCGTTTTCGTGTGACCAGAAGGCTGGAAGGTGGATTTCACTTTTTCAACGCGATATGGGTCTTTAGCTGACACGTGGCTTTGGAAAACTGCCCATATCGCGTGAGTTCTAACTGTTAAATCTCAGAGCCAAAAACAACATGATATTGCTGTGGACCATTGGATCTGGGACCGCCAGATCCAACAACGGTGGAGGAGCATGATCTGAGGAACGTGTAGGGTCAGTAAAGGTGGGGCTGAAAGGACGACGGTTTTATTGTAGGTCGTCTGATCTGAGGACGAATGGATGAGATCAGCGGAGGAGATACATAGGCGGAGAAAATGGTTAGTGGATGGGGGAAATCTGAGCCGTTAGATCATCACGGATGGACGGTTACAATATAATCGGAGGGGAGCGATGGGAGGGCCAAAAATCCGATGAGCGATGGTGCAATTGGATTTGGACTGTCGGATCTATGAGAGATTGATGGCTGCGATTGGATCGGAGGAACCCAATTGGAGGACATATAGCGAAATGAGGGCGGATCCTAGCCATTGGTTCTTGTGGATTCAATGGCTAGGATTGCGTCGGAGGGTTGCAATCGGGAGGGATGGAGGATGGCATAGTTTAAAATTTGCGATTGCGATCGGAGCGAGGGTGTGAGGGCCGTCGGATTAAAAATGAATCGATAGTGGGCATGCAATCAGAGGGGTGACAAAGGGGAGATGTGGGTGCGATGGGAATTGCGATGACCATTGGATCTATTCCAATCAACGGCGGAAAAAAAATCAAAAGCCGACAGACTATATCACCATTGCATCAGAACTTTTGGTTTTACAATGAAACAACATGTCCCGCTCCGATTCTCCGATGCAATTAGCGACTTATGGACTAGCGCTTGGTCTTAGCGCTTAGGCTTATGGAGGGGAAGTGGTTAGGGGCTGGCCAAAAGGGGCTTAGTCTGCACATGGAAAAATATGGGTTTTTTAGCCAAAATATAGAGTTTTTAAGGCTGAACAGAGGTTTGAGTAGGAGAATAAAGGGGTTTGCAATCAAATGAAAGGATTTCACTTGGTTTATAAGGAAGAATTTGATGGTTTGGGAAACTTAGGAGGGATTTCTAAGGTTAAAGGGGAAATTTTGCAAAGGGGAAAAAAGGCCAAGATGGGGCATTTTGCAGAGATACAAGGGCAGATGAAGGCTCTTCAAAGCACAATTTTTTCATAGACAGTGAGGCTTTTATTTTGGATGGAAATAGCAGTGAAGATATTTTTAAAGGCAACGAACACACAAAGGCTTCAAGGATGAGAGATTTTCACGGGAAATGTATATCTTGAAGTCTCATAAAATAATTTAGCCACATATTTTCTTGACAAAAATTTCATAAGTGGCTAACACATCCCACGACCACGACCTAACCACAACCTCTGAAGCAGTCTAAACCCAAAAATGCAATATTTTATTAACTTTTCTTGGTTTGTGCAGGTTTTAAAAGGTTTTTCAAATATTTTAAAAGAAAATTGAAGGCCGAGGGTGACGACCCTCTAGGCCTTTATTCATCAAAGAAATCTTTTGCGGGTTTCCCATCAAAGTTTATCGGTGCCTCATGAGCACTAATAACATTATAAGCCCTCTATGCACCTGCACATCAACAAGACACAACAAAGATTAATTAAAATAGAGAGTATCAGTGTTGAAGATCCAGTCACAACAAAGATGAATATTTGAAGGTTGTATACACAGTTTGGGTGGATTACGGCTAAAATCGACAATTAAAAGCCTAATCCACTCAATTAAAGACAGTTTAAAGAACATAAGACAAGATTTAGGCCTAATTATGCCTAACACGCAAAACATAAGAAAATTAGTCCTGTTTTAGGTCAAAACAAAAATATCTACCAGAACGAGAAAGCCTCCACTGCCACATCAGAGGCTAATTGAATCCTCTCAGCTACCAAATGCCACCTGTAGCCTCAAAGCATTCAAAGAGGCCAAGTTATGACCAGAACAAAAAATATTTACCTCAATACAGCCGAACAATTAATTGAGCCAAAGAGACTTATTGCAAAAATATCAGCAGAGTTGTTACAAAGATAACGAAGAGCCTTAAAGTCAACAAAATCTTCCCGACGAGCTTAATAATTAATGAAAAACAATTAATACAGAGGAAATATCTGGAATCTTCTCCATTGAGCCCCTCAAATGCCGAGAAGCATTAAACCTATATTAATTGAGCCTATAGATCTTTTCTCTTATTCCACCTCCTCATTTTTCCTATAAAATATTCTTGAGGAGCTCATTGTAAAGGGTTGGTTGCAGAACTTTGAAATATACTTGTGCTCGAATTTTATACATGTAAATAGTGTTCAAAGGCTCTTGAAGCTCTATTTGTAATTGAATAAGTTAAGCTAAGAAGAAAAGATGATGGCTGAACTGAAACATCGGACTTGAAGAATGTAACCGGTTTGACATCAATAAACAAGCTGATTCTTGGGATCCTGGCCTATATCACTGGTGAAGTGCTTCTTTCTGTGTTATTGTTTTCCTTTCATGTATGCCATTTTGTCCATTTATTATTTGATAAAGAACAACAAGCATAGAGTTAGGATTTACTGTTTGCAGTACCCTTCTCTGACTGATAAGCTTTATCTCAATGTTTTCCTCCAAATTATGTATTTAAGAATGATTCAATACAATTCGAGCAGTTAGGAATGTTGGCGTTCCCTCATCCTACTTTTTACTTTAAACATTGTTCTTAAATGTTATTTTCATGATTTTCTTAGTAGAGTTTGACTAGAAAAGTGATGGTTTGCCCTGTTTTCTAGCTTCTTTCTCCAAAGGTAGTTATGAAAGTTTCCCTAAGAGTATGCTGAAAGCAGTTTAGATTTAAAAGTATCTTATCTGATCTTAGGCTGCACTTTGTTTTTCTTATTTGTTTTCATCCCTTCTAAAATTAATTACATGGATTGCTGGATTGTTTGCCTGTTAAGTTAGCTTTAATACGAACTTATCCAAAGAAGTCTATGGTTAGCCCTATCCTTTGGTCAGTTTTAAACACTTACTTAAAAGGCTTTTCTTGTTTTGGACAAACTGATAAATCCTAGTTGAAATTATTGTCTGTTTCCACCCCTTCAACACTTTTATTGTTTCCATTCCATCATTTTATCTCAAAGATCTTGTGATATAGATGACTTTCCCCTTGGACCACTCTTGAAATTTTTGCAGAATTAAACCATTTTATGACTCCATAGCCCAATGGACTAAAAACCAACATCATATCTATCCTATCAGCCAAAGCTTGTTCTGATTTCTTGCAACTTCACACCTTTGAAACTATTTCATTTTAGGACTTTCCACTCAACTAAAATCATGCTCAACCATCCAAAAACAAACAAAAACCCCTGCTCTTAATAACTAGCCTAACATAATACCCAAAAGCCTTAAAGATAAATCAATATTTGCACTTATTAGAGAGATCCCTCTCTAGATTCAGGAGGGCTAGAACCTAGAATCCCAAAGTGGTTCAAGTGTTCTCTCTGCATTTTTGGTCTCACCAATCTGCTGAAATTATGGGGAGCTAACAGATAGGTCCCAAAGGAGCTGGGCCTATCGGGTTTAATCTAGACCGTTGGATCTCAGGAACAGACGACCTAGATTTAAATATGGAATGATGAAAGGAATATGAGATGGGGGTTCAGGCGGAGATCGGGTGAAATGTGGACCGTTGATCTATAGAGATCAATGGTGGATCTTTGCCGAAGGATTTTAAACTATGGGGCTTTGTGAAACAACAAAGAAAATCGGATTTGGTCTGGACCGTAGGATCTATGAAATGGACGGCCCGGATCTGATCGCAAGATCGCAAATCGGCGGAGGCAAGGGGAAGGCAAAAATGAAATGCATCGATGTGATTAAGTGCGGGCCGTTAGATCTAGGAGAGATCAATGGCGAGGATTGAATCGATGGGTTTTTACGGGGAGTGATGTGGATCGTCGGATCTGGGCACAATGAAGCAGATCAATGGTTGGGAATTGATCATTGGATCGCATCGGCGGGAAGGGAAAAAGCAAAGGGTAAGTTGGAAACTTGCGATGCGATTAGTCGGTGACCGCTGATTGGTTTGGATCGACGGTCAAGATTTGTTCCGAATCACTTCATCGGGTTTTATGAAATAACGAAGGAAAGTTGGATTTTTCGGAAATACAAAGGAAAGTAAGGTTTATGAAAAGGTTTTTAAGTCCTATAAGCACCAGATTGCGGGGTTAGGGTCTTATGAAGTGAAGGTTTATAGGAGTTAAACCCTCGGGGGCTAAAGCTCAATATATGCAGAAAAGAGTGTTTTTAGGCTTAAAAACATGGTTTTAAAGCCAATTTGAGGGTTCCAGTAGCGGAAAAAGGAAATTTTAAACCAAATGAAAGGGGAGAAAAAGGTTTAAAAAGGGTGTTGGAGTGAATTTTGAAGGGTAAATGAGGCTTTATGGAGGGTTTCTATAAAGAAAAAAGGGGATGAAAATGGGGGTTTTTATGAATGAAAGAAGGGGTAAAAATGATGAAAAATGGGGTTTTTCAACAGTCTTTTCTTCAGGCAAACAACAGATTTTTCAGGTTTATAAGGGAAACAACAGTGAAGATTAACTAAAGAAATAGTTATCTTCATAAAAACTTCAAAGATGATAGGTTTGGAAAGGGGGAATTATCTCTTGAAGTTTTGAAGAACAAAATTAGCCACTTCTTGGTATAATAGAATTTATCAGTGGCTAATAGTGGCTCCACTTGGGGAAGACAATTGGTTCTTTAGGTGTCTAGAACCTCAGCTGCAAATCTATGGTTTTCATTTAACCAGTGCCTTAATCCATTGGGTAGAAACCTTTCTTTTTTATGTTCTCTGCAGCAATTTGAAACAATGGAATTCTATCAAAACAACATGTCTACCTACCCATTCCTAATGATCCTATCATTTTTTCTTCTTTTAAGAGTGCATTTAGATTAACAAAATCTCTTCAAAAACATTTTATTCTTTTGAAAAACAAAAACTAATCTAAGCCTAACCTTATTTCTTCCATGAACTCAGTTTAAACAGTTGAGTTCATAAGCTTCTCTACCTAACTACTGTCTGTCAGGATTAGACTGTCTGACAAACTTTTATTCTCTAATTTCTAAGACAAAAATTTAAAAAAATTCAAGTCAAGATTAAGCTGTTGGACTTGCTGTGATCTATGGCATAACAAAAAGCTACACATAGATTATTATTTGCAAAAAATTTAAAACAAAATAAGAAGGCTTAAGATCTGGAAATTAAAAACGTCCTTCACTATCTTTTCAGCTCTATTTTTTGAATTTGTTTGAGCTGCCTTTTCTTTCTTTTTGGTTCAAGTTTTGAGTATACCAGAACCAAGTTTCTTTCAATATTAAAGGTTCAAGTTTTGGGCATGTAGGAACCTTCTTTATTCTAACCTAATCTACCTTATTGATAAGCCAAGGTTATGCTGTTTGACTGATCTAATTCACTAACCTATCAGCAATAAATCGAAAAGCTAATTAGTCATGATTAAACTATATGACTAACTAGAAGTGCTTTTTTAGGAGTGGCATTTGAGCTTGCACACTTTCAAATTTTGTTTCTCTTTTTTGGTATGGGGCTGTACCTTTCTTGTTTTACAATCTGCCCTCTTTTTTTCTTTTCTATTTGTTTTTGTATTTTTTTTTCTAACTTTGAATGCAATGTTTCAGACTATGATATTTACAATGAAAAATAAAATGATTTGAAACTCATGACTCTTGGTAGAAGTAATGCTTTAGCATCCTGCCACTGACAAGACCTCCATATAAATCTTCTCCATTCAATTCTTTCAGAAAAAACGCATTGTGACCCCTCTCAGCATGACTAATATAGGGTCCTTTCCACAAGTTCTCTAACTTGCCATGTTTTCCCTTCTCTTCCCTTATTGAATCCCACTTAAGGAAAACATTTCCAACTTGGAAATTTTTTTCCTTAGTCCTTTTATCAAAGAGTTTCTTGATATTTTCTTGGACTAACTGTGTTCTTTCATAGACTTCTTCTCTAGTTTGTTGTAAGTGAATTTTTTGGTTGATTCTTCTCTGCATGTCATTCTCTTCAATCTGCACTTCTTGGAGGAGTTTCATGACTGGAAATCCTAATGATGTTGGGAAGACTGCATCCATGCCATAAAATAGCTGATAGGGGGACATATTTATTGAATTTTTTGTAGTTAATCTATTAGCCCATAAGGCATGAACCAACTTACTATGCCATGATTTTTGATTCTGCTCCAACAACTTTTTGATGATATTGATGAGGCTCTTGTTGGAGGATTCGACTAATCCATTTCCTTGGGGATAGTAGGCAGTAGAGTGGCCTAAGGTAATGTGGTTTTTGTGACAAAAATCAACCATTCTTTTAGATTTAAAGGCAACAACATTATCTGTTATGATTTTTCTAGGACAACCAAATCTGGATAGGATATTTGTTTCAAGGAACTTGATAATGACAGAGTCAGTAGCATTCCTAGAGGGTATAGCTTCTATCCACTTGGTAAAGTAGTCAGTGGCAGTGAGGATCCACTTATGTTGGGCTGATGAAGATGGGTGAATTTCCCCAATGAAGTCCAAACCCCATTGTTGAAAAGGTGTCTCAACATTGATAGGATGTAAATGTAAGGGAAGGAGTTTTCTTTTGCCATAAAAAATTTGACACTTATGGTAAGACATGAATAAATTCTAAGTATCTGGGAAAAGGGTAGGCCAATAGTGACCAGATATAAGGATTTTTTTTGCTGTGGTCTTCCAGTAGAGGTGTCCTCCACATTCTCCTTCATGTAGCTCATGCATGATTTTTCCTGCATCATCTTCAAGTAAACATTTAAGCAAAATTCCAACAACATTTTTCCAATATAATACCCCATCTAAGATGCAATAACTCAAAGCTTTCTGTTTCAAAAATCTAGCTTTAGTTTTAGAAAAAGAAGGAGGGGCATTTAAATATAAAAGCACATAAATGATGTCAGCATACCAAAGAGAATTCAGAAATGTTTCTTCAATGAAAGGAGCAGTAGATTCTTCTATTTCTTCCAACACATCTACCATGTTTATGTCTAGTGCTTGGAAGTTAGACTTAGCCATAAGTTTTTCTAATCCTTGCCCTTTAACTAGTTTGGTGGGCCTGATTTCAAAGTCATATTCAAGAATAGTTTCAATCCATTTTCCCTTTTTACCATCAGGGTCTTGACTTAGAATATCCTTGAAAACAGTATGTGGAACAAAAGAAATTATGTGAGAGTGTAAAATGTAGACTCTAAAGTATACTAAGGCTTGCTTCTCCATGATGTTATATTTGAGAGGAGCATCTCTTAAGGCCCTACTAAAGAAGGATATTCATTGTTCTTGCCCCAAGTCATTCTTTTGAAGTAAAACTGCAACTATTGTATGCTCAGATGAAAAATAAAATATATAAAAGTCTTTGGTGAAATCTGGACTAATCAAGATTGGTGTTTGAGTTAGAGCTTGTTTAACTTGTTCAAATGATTGTTTAGCTTGTAAAGTCCATTTCACACCTACCTATTTCTTAAGCATGTTTGTAATGTTTTTTAATATCTCAGCAAGGTTGGGGATAAACCTCCTCAAAAAATTAATCTTCCCAATGAAAGATTGTAATTCTTTGAGGCTTCTTGGATGGCTGATTTGCAATATGCCATCTATCCTTTTAGGGTCTATTTTGATTCCCTCTTCTGAAATTATATGACCAATAAGTTTACCTTCTTGGAGACCAAAGAGTGTCTTCTTAGGATTCAAAGATAAGCCAAATTTCCTACACTTCTCAAAAACGTTTCTCAAGTGAATCAATTTTTCTTCATCAGTTTTTGAGAAAACGGTTATGTCATCAAGGTAAATGATTATAAAATAGCCAATATCTTCAGAGAAGGCTATGTCCATGGCCCTTTGGAATGTGGCCCCTACATTCATCAAACCAAATGGCATTTTGACATACATAAAGGTGCCCCAAGGTGTAGTAAAAGCAGTTTTGAGTTGATCACTTGGGAGCACTAATACTTGGTTGTAACCCGAGAACTCATCCAATAGTGATATTCTCTTTGACCCAAATACCCTTTGAAGTATATGGTCCATCTTGGGTAAGGGGTAGTTGTCCTTCAGGGAGGCTCTATTTAGATTTATGAAATCAATACAGAGCCTGATTTCCCCCGTCTTCTTCCTAACAGAAAATAAGTTTGACACCCATTCTGAATATCTAATGGGTACTATAATCCCAACATCATACATATTTTCAATTTATTTCTTAACTAAAGGAAAAAAAAACATGGTTTATTCTCCTTAGTTTTTGTTTGAAAGGTTTATGATTTTCCTTAAAAGGAATTTTGTGCTGAATGATGCTAGTGTCATAAGATTTTAGATCTTTGTACTCCCAAGAAAACACATTTTTATATTCTTTAAAAAACTCTATGTATTGCAATTTTATGTGAGCTGGGAGAGTATTGGATAGTTTAATCATCTTGGGTTCTGATAGGCTGCCTATGTTATGTTCTTCTACATCTATTTCCACAGGCTACATTCTTGGTTTTTTGGCTACATCATTTAAATCAAAGAGGTGTTCTAAAGGTGTGAGACCCCTTGGAATTGTATCATTCTTGCACTGTAAATCTTCCAAGTCTTTCTGGTATGCGCAGTCAATTAATTCTGCTTCCAAAGGATTTTCATATTGATTTATATCAACAGAATATTTCATTTCAACTTCTGGGATTTATTCAATATACAAATAGTTTTCTTTATGGTTGGTTTCTGATATTGGTATGGAAAAATCATTTTCTGATTTTAAGAAATCATCTATGTGTTTCTTAGAATCAAACACTTGCCAGTGATATTCGTTATCAGGCACTGCAAGCCTGCATTTCACCTTTACACTAAGATGTTCATTTATCTCAGGTATTTGGCAGTTGTTGGCATTGAAAGAAAGTTCATTTGCTAGATAATTTTGTGCTCTTGGAATGAAATTGAGCTCATACTTTTCAAAGGTTTTTAATAAATCTAGGATAGCATTTCGATACTCTCTAAGTCTTGGGTTTATAGCTAAGTATTATCCTTTGATTTGTCTTATGATAAGTTCAGAATATCCTAAGATTGATATCCTTTGGGCTTCTAATTGTTTAAGCAATTGTAAGCCAAGGAGAAGTGCTTCATATTCAACGATATTGTTCGTGCATGGAAAATCTAGTTTATATGAAAAAATCTGATTCTTATTTTGAATCCATACAACTACCCCTGCACTAGTTTTATTACAAGATCCATCAAAGTTGATTGTCCAAAGTATATCAACCTCATTTTCATTCTCTCGTTGCTGTTGATTTTCAATGTTTTGAATTTGATTTGAGGGAATATTTTATTGTTCTGGCGAACTGATTTGCTCTTGGTTTTCCTTTTCTTGTTGAGTGATTTCATCTTCATTGCATAATATGAAGGAATCTAAGCTTGACCGAATGGAATAGATTGGAGAGTTGTTTGGTTTATCTATGTTGCTCACCATGTATTTCATGTCGGATTCCCTGTAAAATCTTCTATTTTGGTTAAAAACAGGGATGGTGGCATAAGACATGTCCATTTGAAGGCTTCCCTAAAGTTTGGCTCCCCATGATCCTGATAAAATCATGCCATACTTTGGGGGAATGTCAGCTACAACTATGTCCATCACTAGACTCTTAGCAGGGATTTGAGATAAGTTAACACATAACTCTTTGATTAAACCCAAGCATTTGACTCTGCTTGAATCAAAGGAATATAAATCCTTGTATGACTTAGTAATTTATAAGCCTAAGCTTACCATTACTACTTTTGGCATAAGATTATGTGAAGCTCCAGAGTCTAACATGGCATTGTGTAAGATTTTCTCATGTATATTCAAACTAACATAGAAGGGAGGGACAACCCCTTCTTGGTATTTTCCTTCAACTTCTGGACCAAAAAAAAACTCAGGTTTGTCATCTGTTTGTTGGGGATGTGTTATATTCTTTCCACAACTAGCCACACGTGTTGTATGTTGCGCCAGGCGCAGCAAGGGGGTCACAAGGGAGGAGGCAGCCCCCACTGTTGGGGTCTGGGGCAACGCCCTAGCAAAAATTGTTTTGGTGTGCGGACCCACTCATAGGCAGACCCACCCATGTTTTGTGCATGAGTTTGCACATGTTTTTGAGGTACGATGGTTTTCAGCCCCTGGTATTTTGTAGACCCAGTCAAGGTAACTACGGTTATGTTCTAATCCAGGGTTAATGGATTGGGGTTTATGTATGCTTCGGCATGTATATATATGTGTTGTAACACTAAAGGAATATAATGAAAAATCAAGCTAGTCGTCCTGATTTGGGATCCAGGGGAAAATCTCTGTGTTTATCTGTTTTATGTTTTATGCTCTCGCTATTGTTTATTTTATGTTATAAGATTCATGTGTAGATAATTTCTGTTCAGGGTTAAAACCTACATTTGACATCAGAGCTATTTCAGCTTCAAGGGGATGCCTGTGCTGCTGAGGGTTTTTTGCTCGAGCTTGAGGTAGACCTTGTTCAGTGGGAGATCTGCGGGATCGATTCTTGCAGTGAAAGAAGATGGTGAGCGGCGGAAAGATAGAGATCGAGAAATTTAATGGTCAGAGTTTTGAGTTGTGGAAGCTCAATATGGAGGATTTGCTAGTGGATAAAGATCAGTGGATCTCGATAGATCCAGGTACTAAACCAACGGCAATGTTAGATGAAGACTAGAAGAAACTGGATCGGAAGGCTAAGAGCACAATACGGTTGTGTGTCTCAGATTCAGTACTATTGAATGTATCTGGGGAAGCTACGATGAAGAATTTGTGGGAAAAAATTGGGACTTTATACCAATCTAAGTCTCTGGTGAATAAGTTGTTCCTGTGGAAAAAGTTGTATAACCTGAGGATGAAGGATGGAGACTCGGTGACAGAGCATCTGAATGCCTTCAATACTGTGGTAAGCCAGCTGTCATCTGTTGATATTAAAATCGCAGATGAAGATAAGTGCATCAGTTTGTTGTGTTCTATACCAGACTCGTGGGACAGTCTGGTTATTGCAATAGGTAGCAATACAACTACCTTGAATTTTGATGACATTGTCTCAGCCTTGCTGTCGGAGGAAATGAGACGGAGAAATATGGAGGGCCATAATGGAGATGCCTTATCTGTACGAGGAAGGTCCCAAAACAGAAGCAAGAATAAGGTTTTGAGTGGGAGATCCAAATCTAGAGGGAGATCTAAATCTCCTAGAAGTTTTGTAAAAGTATGATGAAAATGCGGAAAGGAAGGGCACTACAAAAAGGACTGCAGATCTAAAGCTCCTGAGAAAGGAAAGGGATTTGATGATGCTCCTTCTGTAGAGGAAAAAACCACCTTGGATGAAGGTGGGGATGCGTATTTGGCTTCTTCTTCAAATACACATGTAGATCATGAGTCATGTTTGATTGACTCAGGTGCATCCTTTCACTTCACTCCCCATAGGGAGTGGTTCTGCGAGTATGAAAAATATGATGGTGATGTCTTCCTAGGGGATGATAGGAAGGCCAGAATCGTCGGACGTGGAAAGGTCAAGCTAAAGCTACAAGGTGGAAGGTTTAGAACACTTCCTGGTGTTCTGCATATTCCTGCTGTTGATCATATGGTTAACATTCATTTTTTTCCCCAATTTTGAGAAATCTCTGTTTGCAAAGAAGAATGCCCAAAAGGCCTCATTTTTCCTCTTATTTCATTCCCACTTATCCTTTGTTTCTTCACCTTTTTCCCCTCTCTTATTTCCTCATTAACCCCTTAAAATCACCCAAATCCCATTTTTAGACCTTTCCAATACCTTTGTTTGGCTTAAAATCCCTTCATTCCCCTTACCGTTACCCCTTCTTGGCCTCAAAATGCACAAAAATACGCCAAAAAAATCACCTTTTGCATATGAGGCTTTAGCCCCTTTTCGGCCAGCCCCTTAACCACTTCCCTTTCATGCAACCAGGTGTCGAGACCAGGAGCTAAGCTCGTAGGTGCTTATTGCAATCGGAAGTCTTGCGGCGAGCACAGTTCTTTGTTAAAACTTCAAAACTCTGATGCGATTGGGCCTCGTTCTATGAAATCCCGCGGAGATCTCCGCTGTTGATCTTAATAGATCTAACGGTCTAGCATGAATTGCATTGTGCCCATCGCACCACTGCTCCAATCGCAATCGCAACTTTTAAGGTGTGCCGCCCGCCGCGCTCCCCCGATTGCGATCCTCCGATCGTAATCTCCACCGTTGATCCATCGCTCTGATCCTACGGCCATCGCATAATTGCAACACCATCCCAATCGCGATCGTAAGTTCTACAATGTGTCACCCACTGCCCTCCCCGATTACGATCCTTCGATTGAATCTTCGCCGTCGATCTTGTCCCAGATCAGACGGCTGGCGCTCAATCGCACATCGCCAATCGCAAGTTCTAAAGGTGTTACCGTCCTTCCCTTCCGATTGCGATCTTCTGATCCAATTGTGACCGTCCTTTTGATCTAGATCTACGATCAACAATGTATCGCACATTTCACCATTTCTCTTCATCAGATGATCCCAACCGTCGATCTCATCCTGAGATCTGATGGCTCGCATTAAATCGCCCTCCACCCGCCGGGTCCCACCATACAAAGGTTCCGCTTCCATTCCTTTTCATTAGTTTCTTCTCATTCCGCATGTATTTCATCAGTTTTCCACTGCTCTGCCACCACTTCCATGGGCCTCCACAACATTCCTTCCACCACTCCCTGGATTTCCTGATGAGTTTATCATATTGTGCAGGTTTGTTACAGAGTGATGAGTTCACTCTAGGTTCCAAAATCACGGTCACTGTGACTCGGAACGCAGAGAGGTTATTGTAGTAGCAAGTCAAAGTATCAGTGTCGAAGACCTGCCATGGTAGAAACAGAAGATTGAAGACATTTGGGGATTTTCGCAATAGCCCATCCTCCAAATTAAATCAGAATTAAAGAAAATCATGAAGAGCTACAGGCAGAAAAGCCTCTACTTCCACATCAGAGGCAAATCGATTCCTCTCAGCCAACATTCTGTCATCTGTGACAATGACTGCCTCAACTCCACCTCGTCAGTGAGCATCGTCAATTCATGATTCGGCCCCAGTGGCCTTTTACTTCCATTTTAGTTTGTTACTTTTAAATTTCGAGAGGAGTTCACATTCCACTCCTGCATTTTACCCTCCGTCAGAAACTGTTATGTGATATTTTCGTTTAAAATGGCCTTGAGCCTAACTGCCAATGATGAGATGCCCTAATTCCTCATCATGAATTTTGGTTATTTTTGATGGAGACCTCAAATTGTTTTCCAGCACGCGAGGAAGATGTTTTTCCCAAAAATATATTTTCGCTCATGTTTCTGAGGCTTCTATATAAGCAAGAACTAAAGAGAACACCTGGGGTTCCATATTTTCTGAAGAATTGGCTGTGAAAGAGTTTCTTGCATGCCTTTTTGTGGAAGCTTTAATACAATGTGAAGAGCCCGTTGGGTCTCAATGAGAAGGAGTTCTATCTTAATGAGGATTCTGGTCTTGGCGCTTTACAGTGTGTAATTCTCTCCTATGTGTTATAGTTTAGCTGTTCATTTCATTTACATCCATTCATCTTGTATCATGTTCTGGAATGCGAGTAGCCCACTGGTTTTGGTATGAATTTATCCTAGTTGATACTTATGCCATAATCTGTCTGGCACTTTAAATATGGCTCAGGAATGATATGCCGTTCCATTTTCATTTCACCCATACTTCTACTATATTAGCTGTTATGAGATGTTATTTACAAATGCTATTATCATGTGTGGATTCTTAATTTCGTAAGCCCATCACATGCTAATATATGTTTCTAGATATTGTCTCAACAACAGTTAGTATTCTCTTTATTCTACATACGCAGTATATAATTTCTAATTATTCATCTCTGTGAAGTATTTAGAATCCAGCCCTTTTTGCAGTAAGCTGCCTTTGAATTGTCTGATACATTCATGTTAGAGTTTCACACCTTGCCTCTGTAGTATTTCTTTCTCTATATCAAGCTTCTAAAAGTTTTGGTCCCATTCAAATTAATCTTCCTATTTACAAGAGATAGCATGCGAGCCTTTTTCTGCTAATTATCCTTGTTATATCATATTGCTCCTTGCTATATAAAATGTCCTAGGCACTGGTCTTTCACAACTCAAGGCTATCTCTAGGATTGACAACATCTTTTTGGTGCCGTTGCCGGGGAATCGAAGTTAAGAGAAGTTGAATCCCTGGGCCTCGAAAAAACCTTATTCACTCTTCAAATAGGTGAGCATGGAGAGTTGAGAGTTGTAGATCCCTCACCTTGGCGACTCCACATTCATTTATCAGAAAAATTTACTTGCAGTCCTGGCTCCTCGTAAGCCACACCTGAGGTCAGATATGTCTCAGCCAAAGACACCTTCTGTGTCTGACCTAGAGAATATTCTACATAGAAGGAGTTGGAGAGAAAGACCATCAGTCCATACTGAGATCCCTAAATTCTCTTTAGAAGACTTTCCGTCCTCCTCCTCTCAAGTTGCCCAAGTGCAAGGTCCCAACTCCATTGTGGGAGATACCGATTACTACTCAGATAGTCCACCTTGAGGAGGCGTCCGAATTAAATACGAAGCTGAATCAAGGGACACCACATATTACCCCTTTCACCCTACTCCTGAGGTCGAAAAGGTCAAGGAAGTTACCGAAGTATCTGCTATTAACAGCCCGTTGTTCCCATCAACATCTCAAGTCGTTGTCCAATACATTCCTATTGTTATTCATACTTCACTTCCACCTCCTCCCCCTTCTTATACACATCAAACTCTTGCACTACCTCCACCTCCTCCAATGGCCAACGTTCCTAGCTTCTTGTTGAATAAATATGCCCCCTTGGCATTACCTCAAGTGTTGAATGATATGCCACAGGACTATCTAAAGATCTTACCCCGATTTAATGGGGAAAACGAGATTGAAGCTCAAAAACATCTTGAGGTCTTTTGTTCTTCTACAGAGAAATTTAATGTGGAACACCTAGATGTAGTCCTAAGACTGTTTGTGCAGTATCTTGATGGCAAAGCCAGAAAATTGTTTAAGACATTGGGAGACCGTTCCATCACCACTTGGGAAGGGATGGAAGATACTTTTCTCAGAAAATAGGGGGAGAAGAAAGATCATGGATATTGTCTTACTGATTTTAACACACTCAAGAAAATACATAACGAAGGAGTGCCAGAGTTCATCAAGAGGTTTAATAAATTGTATTTGAGCCTCCCTGCTGATATGAAACCTCATCAAACTGCCGCAAAAGTTGTTTTCGTAGCAGCTTTTGATTCAGAATTCGGTTTCTCTTTGAGAGAAAGAAAACCTGCCACTTTGGATGATGCTCAAATAGATGCACTAGAGTTGGAGGAAAATTTCACCTCCACTAGTAAATCAAAGGGAAAACTAGACCAAGATGATAAAAGGAAGGGAAAGGAGGAGGTGTCTACTTCTAGCCAACATAGAGACTCAACTAATAATAGAATGGAAGAAATGAAAAAATGATTAAGAACCTTTCAAGTAAGCTGGTCAAACTTGAACTCGAGGCCAAGAAATCATCCTCCAAGAATTTCCAGAATGCTCCAAATAGGGGTTACAATCCTCAGTATAGGAAACCACCTCTGCAAATACTGCAAAGGGAACGGAAAGAGCAACAAGATCAGGTACCACACCCGCTGTATTTGGAAGGTCAAGTAGATGGTCCTACTGAAGACACTACCTATGAACAAGAAGATGCATATCTTGATTTTTTGAATAGTGATGAGGTATAATGTCCCTTGCAAGGAAGTAATGAAACGAAGATTCCATTACAAGAAGAAGAGAAGGATAAAGGCGAAGAAGACCCAGAGATTGATGACTATTGCAAACAGTTTGTTGATTTCATGCAAGCACAGTTCAATAGAAGATATGACCTCAGATCTTCCAGGAAAAGGACTTGTACTCAAGATCAGGAAGAAGAGCCACCCCAGAAGGAATCACCCGCTCAGAAGGAGACAACAGTTCAAAAGGTCACATACAAAGGTAAGAGGCCTCTAAACGAATCTTTGCAGTCTAATGATCAAATTCCTTCCTCTTCAAAAGTAGTCACTCCCCCTAATACCAAGTGTGTGTCAAAAGAAGTAAAACCCTTGGCCAAAAATAAAGAGTCAAAGGAAGTCGCAACAGAAAAGTGCTCTCCTACCTTTAGTCTACAAAAGGAGCTTGAGAAGGTCAAAATCCCAGTTCCCTTGGCTGAATGGTTGAAGCAGCCCACATATCAGTCCCATGTCACTTCCTTCATGCTCCCTCCAGAAGCGGCACATATCCCAGATAGTCTCAACGTTGAAGAAGAAAGACCCATGGTTGTGTTTGGCCCCCACGTTGAGGAATTAGATGCTTATACTCCTCCTTTTATGTGTCTCTAGTGATTCATGACTTTCTATTACATAACTGTATGTTAGATTCGAGAGATTCCCATAATCTGTTGCCTCTGTCAGTCATGGAACAACTAGGACTACAAATCACCCATCCATACAAGGATCTCTATTCATTTGATTCCAAAAGAGTTAAGTGCTTGGGTATGATCAAGGATTTGGTGGTCAATTTGGTCCAGATTCCCGCAAAAAGTGTGGTCATGGACATCGTGGCGGCTGACATCCCAGCTTGCTTCGGCATGTTACTATCAAGGTCCTGGGGGACAAAAATCGGTGGGTCAATCAAGTTGGACTTAACATATGCTACTATCCCAGTTTTTGGTGGCCAGGAAAGGAGATTGTATAGGGAAACTAGATTTGTCAAGACAGTTACCAAAGCTGACAACTTGGTTAATTCCCCAGTATATAGTAAAGAGCGAGATTTATCATGTTTGATGCTAGAAGAAGATCAAGATTACGCTCAAGAACCATCATTTTCCAGATTAAGACCGAGCAGTCCATAGAGAGCCATGAAACAGGAATTTGGATACTTCATTTTGATGGAGCAAACTCCAGAGAAGGTAATGGGGCTGGAGTATTATTGATTTCTCCTATAGGCCAATGGGTCCCACTGTCTTTCAAGCTAGAATATGAAGCCACTATTAATGTGGCCAAGTATGAAGCACTTTTGTTAGGGTTACAGACAGCCAGGAGCATGAACATACAAAGTTTAAAGGTTCTGGGAGATTCAGAACTGGTGGTTAGACAAGTGAAGAATCAGTGCCAAACCAAACATCCTAGGCTGAGGGCTTATAGGAACGAAGTTTGGGACCTGGTGGAATTTTTTTTCTCGGCATTTAATATCAGTTCATGCCCCGGGAGCAGAATAAGATGGCAGACTCCCTTGCGGTGGCTGCTAGTACATTCCTTCCACCTCAAAACCCTCTTTTAAGATATGAAATTGAGGTGCGTTATCGGCCATCCATCCCAGATAACATCAAGCACTGGCAGGTGTTCGAGGATGAAGAGCAAGTGAAGAGATTTATGGAAACAATTGGAGAATTCTCAAAAATGGAGATTGACGTTTGTGAAGAAGAAGAAACTGAAGAATTTTCAGAAAAAAATGGGAGGAAAAGGTGGCAAGTCATAAAGTGTTGCAATTCAAGTGAAACGTGATACCTAGAGGGCTGGTGCCTCTAGAAATATTTTTTACAAGAACAATATCCCACTGCAGCCAAACAAAGTGGTATAAGAAAATCATGTAGAAGACCTGAACCTCTGTACTGATGCTGACCCCAAAATTGTGAAGCTGTCCAAGAAGGTCCTAGGAGAATATAAAGAGCTGTACCAGAAATTATTCCAGTCATATAAAGATGTGTTTGCATGGTATTATCAGGACCTAAAAACCTTTGACATCAGTATCATGCAACATAAAATTCCACTAAAGGGAGATGCAAAACTCCATAAGCAAAAGCTTAGACAGATAAATCCCCTACTGCTTCCTTCCATTGAGAAAGAAATTAAGAAGCTGTTAAAGGCCAAAATAATTGTGCCATTGAGGTACTCTGAATGGGTGGAAAACCTGGTCCCTGTCCGAAAGAATAACGGAGAAATAAGGCTATGTGTTGATTTACGAAATTTGAACCGAGCATCCTTAAAGGATAATTATCCACTGCCCAAGATGGATCACATCCTGTAGAAAGTGGTAGGAGCCTCTCGGATGTCGATGATGGATGGATTCTCTGGTTACAATCAGGTGGCTGTACTAGCAGAATATCAGAAGAAGACTACCTTCACCACACCATGGGGTACGTTTATGTATGCCAGGATGCCTTTCAGGTTGATCAACGCAAGGGCCACTTTTCAAAGGGCCATGGACATTGCCTTTGTTGGGGAGAAAGATAAGTTCGTGGTAGTATATCTGGATGATATCACTGTGTTCTCGAAAGATGATGCAGAGCACATTGAACACTTGCGTAGAACTTTCGAGAAGTGCAGAAGGTATGGTCTCTCTCTCAAACCACATAAGTCATTTTTTGCATTAGAAGAGGGTAAGATTTTGGGACATATTGTAACAAAAAATGGAGTAAAAATAGATCCTAGGAGAGTAGAAGTAATAAATGGAATCTCTCTTCCCAGAAATAAAAAGGAAGTGCAGGTGTTCCTAGGGTGCATTAACTTTTTTAAAAGGTTTATTCCTAACTATGCTGAGATAGTTAGACATATAAATGACATGCTGAAGAAAAATAATGAGGTAAACTGGTCCCAGGAATCACGAGAGGCCTTTTCCAGGATAAAAAATTCCTTTGCTGAAGCCCCTGTGCTAGTTGGACCAAACTACGCCAAGCCTTTCATGATATTTTCATTTGCATCACCTCATACAGTGGCAAGAGTTTTATTACAGAAAAATGAAGAAGGGTATGAGCAGCCCATCACTTTTTTCAGTCAGGTCCTCCGTGATGTAGAGCTGAAATATAACATATTAGAAAAGTAGGCATATGCCCTGGTGAAGTCTCTTAAAGCATTTCACATGTATGTCTTGCAGTCCCATATCACTGCGTTTGTGCCTACAACAGCTGTAAAATATATTCTTATCCAAGGAGATAGCGAAGGGAAAAGAGGGAAATGGATTTCCAAAATACAAGAGTATGAGCTAGACATCCGCCCTACCAAACTGATCAAGGGACAAGGGCTAGCCAAAATCTTGTCCGAGTCAAACTGTCAGGCTTTGGGTATAAATCTATCCATGATAGCTAATGAGGAACCTGAGAAGAAGGAAAAAAATAAAAGAGTAGAGATAGCTACTCAAAAGACACACATGAAGTATCTCATCAGCCCATGGTATAAGGAGATCATGGAGTATCTTCTGACCCTCAGTTGTCCTCCTAGCTGTGACAAAGGTAAATACAGATCACTAAGGTTGAGATCACAGAAATTCGTTGTTTCCAATGGTCGGCTGTACTGGCGAGATCCTTCAGGTATTCTGCTCCTGTGTCTCACAGAGGATGAGGTAGAGAACATAATGGCCGAATTTCATGAAGGAATCTGTGGGGGTCATTATAGTTGGAGGGCTTCTACTCACAAAATCTTGAAGGCCGGTTTCTTCTGGCCCAAAATCTTTGGATATGTGTTTGCCCGAGTTAGAGCTTGTGAGAAATGCCAAAGGTTTGCTGAAAGACAGAAGTTGGCACCTCTGCCCATGATCCCTATTCATGTGGATGAACCTTTCCAACAATGGGGAATTGACTTCATCGGTGAAATACATCATCCATCAAGTGGTCAGCATAGGTGGATATTAACTGCCACAGATTATTTCACGAAGTGGGTGGAAGCTATACCTGCAAGGAATGAAATATATGCTGTTGTAATGAAATTTATGGATGAAAATATCATATCCAGATTTGGCTGCCCTGCCAAGATAGTGACCGACAATGCACATGCTTTTAAATCTGTAAAGTTTGTCAATTTCTGCCAGCAGTATAAAATTTCACTAGGTCACTCTACAGCCTATTACCCACAAGGTAATGGCCTGGAATATTCTTTGAATAAAACCCTAGTGAGAGATCTGAAGAAGGCTATCAATGAGAATCAGAAAAATTGGGATTCCCAACTAAAGTTTGCTTTATGGGCCAATAGGATCACCAACAAGAGATCAATGGGAAAATCCCCATATGAATTAGTATACGAGAGGGAAGTAGTATTCCCTGTACAGTTAGCCTTACCAGTAGCCCGATTCATGTAAGAAAATCAAGAAGAACTCGATGATGTGACCAGGAGAATCAATCAACTGGTGGAGTTAGAAGAAACACGGAACCAGGTAAGTCAGAGGCTAACTGAATATCAAGAGAAGATGAAGGACCTTTTTGATCAGCATGCCAAGGACAGGAAGTTGTAGGTTGGGGATTTAGTGCTTAGATGGGATATTCGATGAGCTGAAAAGGGAAAACATGGTAAGTTTGACCCACTCTGGTTTGACCCTCTTAAAATTGTGGAACAAGGGGGCAACAACACCTTCAGGTTGGAAAACTTACAGGGAAACTTGCTTGATGCCCCTGTAAATGGTTAGTTCCTCAAACCTTACTTCCAGTTCTGATTCAGGCTGAGAGAGCCTGATGTACTATACTGTATATTAGTTCTCTGCTTTCATCTTTGTTTGAATGATGTGTGTGCCGTGATGAATCATGAAGAGAAAAATAAAAAGTGTTGAAGAGTGGTGTCCACACAGAAGATTAATAGGTGGTCTGCGAAGTTCTCGACATGCCCAAGGATGAACGTGTCATCCCCAGGTGGAGCCAATGTTGATCATATGGTTAACATTCACTGTTTTTCCCCAGTTTTAAAACTCTCTGTTTGCAAAGAAGAATGCCCAAAAGGCCTCATTTTTCCTCTTATTTCATTCCCACTTATCCTCTGTTTCTTCACCTTTTCCCCCTCTCTTATTTCCTCATTAACCCCTTAAAATCACCCAAATCCCATTTTTAGACCTTTCCAATACCTTTTTTTGGCTTAAAATCCCTTCATTCCCCTTACCGTTACCCCTTCTTGGTCTTAAAATGCACCAAAAATACGCCAAAAAAATCACATTTTGCATATGAGGCTTTAGCCCCTTTTCGGCCAGCCCCTTAACCACTTCCCCTCCATGCAACTAGGTGCTGAGACCAGGAGCTAAGCCCGCAGGTGCTTATTGCAATCGGAAGTCTCGCAGCGAGCGTAGTTCTTTGTTAAAACTTCAAAACCCCGATGCGATTGGGCATCGTTCTATGAACTCCCGCGGAGATCTCCACCATTGATCTTAATAGATCTAACGGTCCAGCGTGAATTGCATTGCGCCCATCACACCACCGCTCCAATCGCAAGTGCAAATTTTAAGGTGTGCCACCTGCTGTGCTCCCTCGATTGCGATCCTCCAATCGTAATCTCCACCATTGATCCATTGCTCTGATCCTATGTGTTAGCCCTTTATGAATTCCTTGACAAGCAAGCAAGGGGCTAGATTGTTTCATAAGCCTTCAAGGAATGCATTTCCCTTGAAAACACATCATCCTTGGAGTCTTGTTAATTTCCCTACCTTTGACTATTTTCCTCTGCTAATCTGTCCTCAATGAACCTTGTTAAATGACTAAATCTTGCTCAAAAAGGCCATTTTCACCCCTTGTATCTCTGCAGATTTCCCCCCATTTTATCCTTTTTTTTTCTTTCCACCAAGTCCCCTTTGTTCCTCCTAAATTCCCCCAAAATCCCCATGAAATCCCACCCTTGCCTCTTGTTTCCCCATTTCCCCCCTCTATCCCCCTATCGTTACCCTCCTTAGGCCTTGAAATGCATTAAGATGGGTTAAAAACCCACTTTTCAACCATATAATAGGCCTAGCCCCCCCGCTAGCCCCTTCAACCACTTCCCACACATGCCCGTGAGCTAGGACCGAGTGCTTAAGTCCTGAGCGCTAATCGCATCAGAAGATCGGAGCCAAACGTGAAATCCCTTTGTAACATCAAAATTCCCGATGCGATTGGTTTTATTTATTAAGTCCTGCGGCTTGTTTTTCAACCGTTGATCTATTATCAGGATCAGATGGCCCACACATATCGTAAACCTTTGCAATCGCAAGTCTTATGTTTTCCCCTCCGATCAGCCCATCGCAAACACTTGCGATGCGATTGATCGCAGCCCCGACCTCTGATCCTCCGATCTTGCCATCTCTCGATTACATCCTGACCGTCCATCCTCTCCGTCGATCCAAAGGTCATCACTCCTCCCACCTAATCACAATCAGAAGTTGCAATGTGTGTCACCCCTATTTTCCCCCGATTGCGATTGCTCCGAAGTAAATCTGACCGTCCGTTGGATCCGAGATCTGACGACTCAGATCTAATCGCACCTCCGATCATCGCAATCGCATTTCCTCCCCGCTTGCAACTTCTTTCCCTTTCCCTCTAATCGCCTTTCCCCTCCGATCATCGCATCGCACATTTTTCCTTTTGCAATTGCGATTAGTCCCCGCTTCCGATCTCCGATTGCGATTGACCCTTCGGGCCCCACCACTTAATTCCTCCTCCGGTTCATATAATATAAAGTTTTCCCTTTGCAAAAGGGAAAATTGTTATATTTTCCTTTTTACAAAGGATTTTCCCAATCGCATCGGAAGCTTTGTTATGTATCACTCCACCCTACTCCTTCTCCCGATTGCGATTGCGATTCCGTATGGGCCCTACTTCATACATCCATTTCATTACATTTCACTGGATTTCCTTGCATTTCTACCAAAGTCTAAGGTTTCACATTTTGCATTAAAATCTAATGTTTTATATTTATTATGCCCATTTCTCATATGTCATTCCACGGATTGATCTCCGCCGTTGATCTATGCCTCCACACCATGATCGAACGGTCCACGATGCATTTCTCCGTCAAACCCTATTGTTCACCGTTTACACCATATCATTGCATTTTCACCATTTTTTCACATAAACCACTGTCTCACCACTGCCGCTCTATCATTTCCTCCACCCACCATAATCAGTCTTCCCTTTGCAGGGATTTCATGACCAAGTTGCGTGTTTTTGAAGAGTATGAGCGGTGGAAGACTGCCATGATTCAAAGTCTCAATACAACTACAGAGGAACCAGGTAATTACCGTTTTCAAGAGCCAAAACTCATGGAGAAAGGGGCTGAAAAGACAATACAACAATGTTGGTCGTTACAGGGTACAGAGGTGAAACGCCACCATTAATACATAGTATGGATGCAATAGCAAGGTTTTCGCTGACAGAGGTGCAGAATTTAATGTATGACAGTTTTCTCTACATCAGCAGAATGATTTTCCGAGGAAAGGACAGGTTGCCCATATTGTTTTCAGTCCATGCCGTGCTCCAAAAGAGATTTTTTCCTAGACCACCGTCCGAAGCTACCAAAGCATTTGTATGGTAGACCATTCTGTTATTTCTTGACCATTTTTCTCATTCACATAAGGTACTACAGAGTACAACAATCCAAATGCATCATAGACCTAAATGGAGTAAATGAAGCCTGACGAAGACCATTTTTTCCTCCAAAGTGCCAGAGATTAATGCTCAGAGTTAAAACAGAATGGGTTTCGACCCTCTTCATTTCCTGAGTGTTAATATTGCATTTAGTTCCTTACCTACCTCCTCGGCTCTTCTTCTGCTATAAAACTCAAGGATAAATTATTGTAAAGGTTTTTGATTGGATATCAGTAGAATGCAAGCTGTTCTCTTGAGACAAGTTCTCTGTGTAAGACTGTAAGATAAGCTGAGGAAGGTTTTCAGACAGAATATCAAGCTTTTGGCTATGTTGTACTTGACTGGTTTTGTTCTTAATATAGCAAGCACATTTCTTTGGATCCTGATCTAAAGCTAAGGTGATGATTTCCTGTCTATGTGTTTATTTCCATTTCATTCCATTTCTTCTGGCTTGCATTAGAAATCTAGCATGAGATTTTCCCTTGTTAGGTAGCTCATGTTTCTGCTCTCCTTGCCTTAATGTTTTCTGCTTAATGTGTTGTCTGAGAATAGATTTCAAATGGTTTAAACAGTGTAGTGGATGATATTGCCTACTAGCTGATGTATGAATTATTGAATCTGTTTCTTAGATGTTATTGCTAGTGTTTAATTTATGAATCGGTAATGCTAGGAGTTTAGAACTCAATCTCTTTCTCTCTAGGATCCTTTCAGTCTCTTAAACCTATCTAATTTCCCTCAAGCTGCTTTTAACCACCTTTGAGAGTTGCCTATGAGTATGTCCAAGCAGGTCTGGAGTTAAATGACCTTTGACCTGATCTATAGATGGAAAATTGGTGTTTATCTCCCTTTCCACCTTTTCACCTTGCTCTCCTTGTTGTTCCATTCCACCAAATCATTTTAGGATCCAATGCTTTAGATGACTAGCCCAACTGAAAGTTTGCATGTTGATAGCAAATAAACCCTTTCCTGACTCTATTGCCCAATGGCCTTGATGTTCTCTGGTTTGCCTCTCCTTTGCCTAAAATCTCTCTTGTTAATCCTTGTTCTATATTGAACCCTTATTTCCTGATTCCCAACAACCAAACTTCAAATCAAACAAACAAACCTTGTGCCAATAACTAGCCTAACATCTTAACATTTGAGCTTTCGAAGACATAAACATTTTCTTATATAGAGAGATCCCTCTCTGGACCCAGGAGGGATAGATCCTGAGGTCTGAAAGTGGTTTGATGTTGTCTCATATTTTGGTATTTCCAACCTTGCAAAAACATGGGAACCCCAACATAATGGCGACTCCGCTGGGGACTTTCTGAAATACTCTCCATCCTACTGCATTCTAAGAACTTCAGAAACCTTCAATCTCTGGTTAGGTTGGCAGTTAAACATTCCTATTCACACATCAACCTCTATACCATTTGTTGTGTTTTCCCATACTCTTGGACAAAGTCTGGAAAGGGCCAGGTAGCTCCAGATATCACGCTCTTTCAGAGGTGACACATCTGGTTAAATCCCTCCCAGTCAATCTCTGGTTAGAGTTTGCTATGTTTAAAGATATCTTTGAAAATGGATATTTCACAAGCACTGTGGTGGATAGTGTACCCTCCAAAAACATCCTAAACCTTCCACCTGGCGACTCCATAGTTCCTAAACGATTTAAAGACTCCACTAGTGATCAATAGGCCTGCTGAGTATCTTGGTTCACACAATACTCCACTGGGGGACCAACCACCATAGCAACATCAACCATAGTAGAAGTAACAAATAGGGCTAAGCTGCTTGGTTAAACAACACTCTAGCTTACAGAACCATTCACACAAGAGCTTACCCTAACCCAAACCCACCTGAAATAGTTGATAATCCCGAGAGCATCCTCAAGAGATCTCCTACACCTACAAGATCATATATTTCCACTCATATCCATAGAGATAAATCTACACCAGAAGATCTTATAGCACTATCACATTACCACCTTGACCTAGACCCACCTAATAGATTACCAAGTACTAGGTCATTCAGTGGTCTAGATCAGCTAAGCCTTGAGCTTCCCGGTTCACCATCTCATAGTGGTCAACACGTTAGGGACAAGGAGACTCCTCCATCCACACCCCCTAACATTCAATTTATTCAAAACTTGGGGCTCAATCATCCTAAATCAGCTCAATAGACTTCTGTTAGTCCTAGTATCCCTGTCATCCATATATCAACTGCTCAAGTCAACCCTTTACCCCATCAGAACATCATTATGGCAGCCTGGTATGTGCCTTTGGTTTTACCCCAGCCTATAGTACCCTTACCAAATGATTATCAGTCAAAGATCCCACACTTCACTGCAAAAAAGTCCATCACTGCCCAACAACATGTAGATAATATGGAAGATTCTTTTGACTACATGGAAATAGATGATGATACAGTCAAAATGAGAATATTTTCCCAGAGCTTAGGGGGCGACGTGAAGAAATGGTTTAAGGGCCTAACTCCAGGTAGCATCAATGATATTCTAGCTTTATATCAGACTTTCATAAACAAATGGGAAGCTAAGGCTAACCCTCACCAACTCTTAGCAGAATACATGAACCTTAAAAGAAACGTAGGAGAGAGTGTCCATGATTACACAACAATATTTAACAGCATTTACAATGCCCTCCCTCCACATATGAAACCTCAACAAGGCATGGCTCTAGAAAAATACCCTGAAGGCTTTGATGTTGACATGGCCTATGAGCTTAGGGATAAAGAGTACAACAAATTGGAGGACATGCAGAAAGGAGCAGTGAACATAGAGGCAAATTTGATTGAGAAAAGAGCAAGACTGAGATCTGAGAAGAAGGTAACATACATAGATGACAATGTAGCTTCCACATCTGACCCTAATTATGACCGACTATCTAAAAATGTGGAAGAGCTACAACAAATGGTGAAGAAAATGGTTGTCACAGTTAGTAACCAAAATAGAAACCAAAACCAAAACCAGAACTTTAGAAGAAACAATAACACTCCCAACAGACAAACAGAATCATATCAGCAAGTTATTCCCCCTTTTCAAGAAAAATTTCTTGATGAAGATGAAGGAATCATATAAGAATCTGTGGGAAATACAATAAACATGTTTGAAGTAGAAAAATCAATCCACAACTATTCCATAGAGGAAGATTAGCTCTCTCCCTCAGGTTGGGATGCGGAATGGTTTGAATCTGAGGATTACAGGTTAGGGTTTGAGAATGCTATGATGCAGGTCAGAGAAAAATATGAGCTCAGAAGAAAGAAGAGTGAGGAAAATTACAAAACTAAGGCTTCTGAGGTTACCATCAAAAAGAGGCCTGAGAAAACTTCTAAAGTGATTGCTAAAAGTAAAAAATCAGCAGCTGAGAGTTCTAGGAAGAACAGAGAAAAAGACAACCAAAAGAGTGATAAACAAATTCAGCCAGTTAGTAGCACTAGCACAGTAGTTAGTGCTCCTAATAAAAATTTCACGAACACTGTACATAATGAGAATCAACACACTGATTCAGCCACCAAGGTAGTGGCTAGCAAAACAGAGTTGAAATTTCCTAAGAGTCAGTCCACTTTCAACTTGGAAAGTGAGATTGCAAAGATTAAGATCTCTGTACCACTCTTTGAGTTGGCCACTCAGGATGTATATAAAGGCAAGATTTTGAAAGCGTTAAACCTAAGTGAGAGTGGTGACACTATAAATCTGAATGATGATCATCCTGCCCTCCTGTTTGGACCTAAGATAGAGGGGAAGTTTCAGGAAGGGGTAGTTCCACCTTTCTATATCAGCCTCAACATTCATGACAAGACCCTGCATAATGCAATGCATGATTCTGGAGCATCTCACAACCTAATGCCTAAGGTAGTCATGGAGAGGTTAGGCCTAGAGATAACTCATCCCTACAAATATTTATACTCCTTCGAATCTAGCAGAGTAAAGTGCCTAGGCCTGATCAAAGACTTATGTGTGAGCTTAACTCAAATCCCAGTTAAATGTATGGTCATGGATGTTGTGGTGGTAGATGTACCACCCAAATATGACATGTTATTATCGAGATCTTGGGGAGCCAAGCTGCAGGGTACAATGCAGATGGATGGCTCATATGCCACAATTCCTATCTTTGGCCAGCCTCGAAAACTGTATAGGGAGGCACAGATGAAATTCCTAGTCAGTAGCCCCGAAAAACCAGAAAATTCACCTGTATATTCTATACACACCGACCTTGACTCTTTCATATTTTGTAATTATGAATCCTCAGAAGGGTTAGAGTCCCAAAATAGAGATACAAACGGAAAGGCAGAGGCTATTGACTTTAACATAATGGCTGCTCTGGATTTAGAGGAAAACGAAGAAGAAAACAACAATGAAGTCTGTAGACTGTGCGGTGGAGACCTAGCTCTGAGTGAACAAGAAACAGAACGTAAACAACCATCTAGCCAGATCTCTGAACCTCATACATTTCACGAAGAACAAAACGACCCGCAACCTAGTATGGACCATATAAAGCAACATAATGGAAAAACCAGCTGTAAAGAAGAAAACAATGATAAACAAGAGAACAATTCCTTGTGGGAGATGAGCTTCGATGGGTCCTGTACTAGAAAAACTGCAGGAGAAGGGGTATGGTTACATAATACTGAAAATGATTATGCAGAGAGCCATGCCTGTAGTCTGCATTTCAAATGTACAAATAATGTTGCGGAATACGAGGCTCTAATCCCGGGTCTAAATCTGTTGAAGAAGTTAGGGGCCCGAAAGATAGCTGTGCAGGGAGACTCGGAGTTGGTCATAAAATAGGTAAACGGTGAATATACAGCTAGGCACCCTAGGTTGAGGGCGTATAGGAATGATGCCGTGGACATACTGAAAACATTTGTTGAATATGAATTAGTGTTCGTCCCTAGGAGTCAAAACATTATCGCAAACGGCTTGGATTGCCTGGCTAGTTCCTACCCTAAGAATCAAATTGACCAGCATATCATCATACAGACCAAATTCAGACCTGCAGTGCCAGACAACGAAAAATATTGGCAGGTTTTCGAGGGGGATAAACAAATTGAAGATTTCCTGACCAGCAGGAACGAGTTCGAGTGTTCGGACTCTGAATCTATGTCTAGTAACAGCTGCCTGAGTGAGGAACCCCCAGACGAGGAAGAACCACCTTTAAACATAGAAATAAATGATTTGAACAAAGAAACTAGAAATACAAATGGAAATTGTGAAAACTCAGAAAATGAAGAAGTCGAGGTGCTGCGGTCCAGGGATAAGAACATACCTCGCGGTCTGGCTCCACTAGAAGACCTGTTTGACTTCGACGATGTAGCTAAAAAGCCCACCATAGAACATGCAGACTCTGACATAGAAGAATACAATATAGGCACAATAGATAAGCCAAAAATGATTAAATTGGCAAAGTCCTTACCCACAGAAATGAAAAAGAAATGTCTAGACCTTTTTAAGGAATTTGTTGACGTCTTTGCTTGGAGTTATGAAGACCTAAAGGCTTATGACACCAACATTATACAACACAAAATACCTTTAAAAGAGAATCAGAAACCCTTTAGGAAAAAACTTCGTAGAATAAATCTGAAACAATTGCATGCAGTGGAAAAGGATATTAAAAAAATGTATGAGGCAGGCATAATAGTTCCTGTAAGGTTATCTGATTGGGTCTCAAATCTAGTGGCTGTGAGAAAGAAAACTGGGGAAATCAGAATGTCTATAGACTTCAGAAATCTCAATAGAGCCTCACTCAAAGATAACTACCCTCTACCAAAAATGGAGCACATTCTACAGCAGGTAGTAGGCTCAAAAAGGATTTCTCTTTTGGATGGTTTTTTAGGATACAACCAAGTTTTAGTACTCCCAGCGGAACAACTCAAAACAGCTTTTACCACTCCCTGGGATACCTTTATGTATGTAAAAATTCCTTTCAGACTGATGAACGCTGGATCCACCTTCCAAAGAGCAATGGATATAGCTTTTTCAGATGAGATAGGACACTTCATTGTTATTTATTTGGATGACATAACAGTATACTCTAAAACTGAAGAAGAACATCTTAAACATCTAAGGAAAGTGTTTGAAAAATGTAGAAGGTTTGGTCTGTCCCTGAATCCTAAAAAGACGGTTTTTGGGCTGCAAGAAGGAAAGCTTCTCGGCCACATTATATCTGAAAAGGGGATTAGGATAGACCCACAGAGAGTTTAGGGGATACTACAAATCACGCACCCGAGGAACATCAAAGAGTTACAGTCTTTCATTGGGAAAATAAAATTCCTTAGGAGATGTATTCCCAACCTAGCTGAACACCTTAGGAATATGACTAACATGCTGAAGAAAGGTCAAGGAGTTAAATGGGCTGTGGGAGCCAAACAATCCTTTGAAATAGTAAAACTTGCACTCACCCAAGCTCCTGTTCTGATTAGCCCTGATTTCTCAAAATAATTCCTCATATTTTCATTTGCATTTGAGCATACAGTGGTTGCAGTCTTACTGCAGAAAAACACAAAGGGGCTGGAATAGCCAATTGCCTTTTTCAGCAACGCACTAAGAGATGCACCCTTGAGATATAACATAATGGAAAAACATGCCTATGCCTTAGTCAAGGCCTTAAAGGACTTTAGGGTGTACATTTTTCATTCTCACACCATAGCTTATGTGCCTAACATTATAGTCAAGGATATTCTGTCCCAAGACCCAGATGGGAAGAGGGGCAAATGGATTACTATGATTTTAGAGTATGATCTTGAGATAAAACCCACCAAGCTGATCAAAGGTCAAGGCTTAGCCAAATTAATGGCTGAATCAAATTTGCAGGCCCTTGACATTAACATGGTAGCTGCCTTAGATGAGTAGGAAGGATTGCCTGATCCCACTGTTGAAGAGAAATTTCAGAATTCCCCTTGGTACTCTGAAATACTTTATGTGCTCACCAACCTTAATGCTCCACCTGAACTGTCAAAAACCAAGGCCAAATTCATAAAAATTAAAGCCAGAAACTACTGCATTTTGAATGAAAACTTGTACTGGAAAAATCCAAATGGCCTATTGCTTAAATGTTTGCCCAAAACAGAGGCAGAAAATATTAAACAAGAATTCCATGCAGTAGAGTGTGGAGGCCACCTGAGCTGGAAGGCCATTGCAAAGAAAATTCTCAGGGCTGGCTACTACTGGCCCACACTCTTCAATGACATCCATAAGATGGTAATTTCCTGCCACAAATGCCGGATTTTTGAAGGCAAGAGAAAACTCCTTCCCCTCCCTTTACAACCCATCACTGTTGAAGGTCCTTTCATGCGATGGGGCCTAGATTTTATTGGAGAAATCCACCCTACTTCTTCTTCACAACACAAATGGATCTTAACAGCCACGAACTACTTCACTAAGTGGATAGAGTCCATACCCACTAGGAATGCCACATATTCAGTCATCATTAGGTTCTTAGAAGGTCACATCCTCTCTTGGTTTGGTTGTCCAAGGAAAATAATCACCGATAATGTTGTTTCCTTTGGATCCAAAAAAATGATTGATTTTTTTCATAGGTATCAAATAGCGCTTGGTCATTCAACTGCCTATTACCCACAAGGTAATGGCCTAGCTGAATCATCAGACAAGAGCCTCGTGGCCATCATAAAAAAGCTGTTAGAAGAGAACAAAAAGTCATGGCATAACAAGTTGGTGCATGTCTTGTGGGCTGATAGGCTTACAACAAAGAAATCCATTGGCATGTCACCATTTTAGCTTGTCTATGGTGCTGAAGCAGTATTTCCTACCAGCCTTGGGATACCAGTAATCAAGCTGGTCCAGGAGATTCAAACAGAAGAAGACAATATGGTGAGAAGAATAAACCAAACAATTCATCTCCAGCAAACAAGAGAAGAGGTTTATAACAGAGCTGTCAAAGTTCAGGAAAACATAAAGAGGTTGTTTGAAAAGAGAACCAAAGATGTTGATTTCAAAATTGGGGATAAAGTTCTGAAGTGGGACTCAAGGAGAGAGGACAAAGGGAAACACAGCAAGTTTGACAGTTTGTGGCAGGGTCCATACATCATTCAAGCTACTGTAGGACCGAATGCATTCTTCTTATAGGAATTAGATGGTACAGAGTTGTTTGGGGGTCCTGTCAATGGCAGGATGCTCAAACGCTACTTCTGCTGATTTACAATTTCCAGCTTTCATTTCCATTGTACATACCATTGCAGAATTTTGTTTTCAAGAAAAGAGAAAATGACCCAAAAAACAGAAAGAAAAAGCGAGAGAGTTCGGACATGCTTAAACATATGAACCTACGAAGTGCAAAGGATTGGCTCTAATATGATCAAATACGAACCAAAGAAATCAAAATAGGCGGTCCTAACATGCTCAAAATTTGGACACGTAGGAAAGAAAAATCAGCTCAACATGCCTAAAATCGGAGCTAAAATGAAGAAGAAGGAAAGAAGTGACTATAACATGCTCAAAATTGATCCACGAGAAGAAGGGATATCTGATTTCCAGATTTTTAAGCATGGGGTTTTATTGAGTTTTTACAATTTCTACATCCGTGTATATTTGTTTTTATGCCTTGGATCTACGGCAAACTGTAATATCCTGGTGTTTGTCTAATCCTAGTTTGACTGTTTTTAAATTTCTGTTGTAGAATGAAGAGAAGAAATCTTCTGGACAGTCTAATCCCAACAGATATTAGACTAGGTAGAGAAACATATGAGGCCAACAGTCTAATCTGGCCTCATGAAGTAATAAGGGTAGATTTAGAATAGGTTTATTTTCTGTTATAAAATAAATGATGTAGAGGGTCTGCTAGTTCAAATGCACCCCAGAAGAAAAAATTCTAGGATTGTAGAATGGGTAGGTATATTGTTGGGATGTTTTTCTGATCTAACATATTTGTGGCAGCTGAAAATCAAAGAAGAAAGGTGGCTTAAGCAGCAGGCTTCTGGCCTACACCAAAGATCATTTTCTGAATTCTTGACTCCTTCAAGAAGAAGCCATCCCCATGTGGAGCCACTGTTAGCCCCTTATGAATTCTTTGACAAGCAAGCAAGGGGCTAGATTGTTTCATAAGCCTTCAAGGAATGCATTTCCCTTGAAAACACATCATCCTTGAAGTCTTGTTGATTTCCCTGCCTTTGATTGTTTCCCTCTACTAATTTGTTCTCAATGAACCTTGCTGAATGACTAATTTTTTCTCAAAAAGGCCTTATTTCACCCCTTATATCTCTGCAGATTTCCCCCCATTTTATCCTTTTTTCCTTTTCACCAAGTCCCCTTTGTTCCCCCTAAATTTCCCAAAATCCCCATGAAATCCGACCCTTGCCTCTTGTTTCCCCATTTTCCCCCTTTATCCCCCTATTGTTACCCTCCTTAGGCCTTGAAATGCATTAAGATAGGTTAAAAACCCACTTTTCAACCATATAATAGGCCTAGCCCCCCCCGCTAGCCCCTTCAGCCACTTCCCACACATGCCCGTGCGCTAGGACCGAGCGCTTAAGTCCTGAGCACTAATCGCATCAGAGGATTAGAGCCAAACGTGAAATCCCTTTGTAACATCAAAATTCCCGATGTGATTGGTTTTATTTATTAAGTCTTGCGACTTGTTTTTCAACCGTTGATCTGTTATCGGGATCGGACGGCCCACGCATATCGCAAGTCTTATGTTTCCCCTCCGATCGACCTATTGCAAACACTTGCGATGTGATTGATCGCAGCCCCGACCTCCAATCCTTTGATCTTGCCATCTCCCGATTACATCCCGACCGTCCATCCTCCCCGCTGATCGGACGGTCATCGCTCCTCCCGCCTAATCGCAATCGGAAGTTGCAATGTGTGTCACCCCTGTTTTTCCCCGATTGCGATTGCTCCGAAGTAAATCTGACCGTTCGTTGGATCCAAGATCTGACGACTCAGAGCTAATCGCACCTCTGATCATCGCATCGCACATTTTCCCTTTTGTGATTGCGATTAGTCCCCGCTTCCGATCTTCGATTGTGATTGACCCTTTGGGCCCCACCACTCAATTCCTCCGCCGGTTCATATAATATAAGGTTTTCCCTTTGTAAAAGGGAAATTTCTTATATTTTCCTTTTTACCAAGGTTTTTCCCAATCGCATCGGAAGCTTTGTTATGTATCACTCCGCCCCACTCCTTCTCCCGATTGCGATTGCGGTTTGCTCCCATCTCCCAATCTCGCTTCGATTGCGATTTGCGATTCCGTATGGGCCCTATTTCATACGTCCAATTCATTACATTTCACCGCATTTCCTTGCATTTCTACCAAAGTCTAAGGTTTCGCATTTTTCATTAAAATCTAATGTTTTATATTCATTACGCCCATTTCTCATATGTCATTCCACGGATTGATCTCTGCCATTGATCTACACCTCCACACCATAATCGAACGGTCTACGATGCATTTCTCCATCAAACCCTATTGTTCACCGTTTACACCATATCATTGCATTTTCACCATTTTTTCACATAAACCACTGTCTCACCACCACCGCTCTATCATTTCCTCCGCCCACCATAACCAGTCTTCCCTTTGCAGGGATTTCATGACCAAGTTGCGTGTTTTTTCAGAGTACGAGTGGCGGAAGACCACCATGATTCAAAGTCTCAGTACAACTACAGAGGAACCAGGTAATGACCATTTTCAAGAGCCAAAACTCATGGAGAAAGGGGCTGAAAAGACAATACAACAGTGTTGGTCATTATAGGGTACAGAGGTGAAACGACACCATTAATACATAGTATGGATGCAACAACAAGGTTTTCACTGACAGAGGTGCGGAATTTAATGTATGACAGTTTTCTTTACATCAACAGAATGCTTTTCGCAGGAAAGGACAGGTTGCCCATATTGTTTTCAGTCCATGCTGTGCTCTAGAAGAGATTTCCGCCCAAACCACCATCCGAAGCTACCAAAGCATTTGTATGGCAGACCATTCTGTCATTTTTTCACCATTTTTCTCATTCACATAAGGTACTACAGAGTACAACAATCCAAATGCATCATAGACCTAAATGGAGTAAATGAAGCCTAACGAAGACCATTTTTTCCTCCGAAGTGCTAGAGATTAATGCTCAGAGTTAAAATAGAACGGGTCTTAGCCCTCTTCATTTCCTGAGTGTTAATATTGCATTTAGTTCCTTACCTACCTCGGCTCTTCTTATGCTATAAAACTCAGGAAGAAATTATTGTAAAGGTTGTTGATTGGATATCAGTAGAATGCAAGCTATTCTCTTGAGACAAGTTCTCTGTGTAAGACTGTAAGATAAGTTGAGGAAGGTTTTCAGAAAGAATATCAAGCTTTTGGCTATGTTTTACTTGACTGGTTTTGTTCTTAATATAGCAAGTACATTTCTTTGGATCCTGATCTAAAGCTGAGGTGATGTTTTCCTGTCTATGTGTTTATTTCCATTTCATTCCATTTCTTCTGGCTTGCATCAAAAATATGGCATGAGATTTTCCCTTGTTAGGCACCTCATGTTTCTGCTCTGCTTGCCTTAATGTTTTCTGCTTAATGTGTTGTCTGAGAATAGATTTCAAATGGTTTAACCAGTGTAGTGGATGATATTGCCTACTAGCTGTTGTATGAATTATTGAATTTATTTCTTAGATGTTCTTGATAGTGTTTAATTGATGAATCAGTAATGCTAGGATTTTAGAACTCAATCTCTTTCTCTCTAGGATACTTTCAGTCTCTTAAACCTATCTAAGTTCCCTCAAGCTTCTTTTAACCACCTTTGAGAGTTGCCTATGAGTATGTCCAAGCAGGTCTGGAGTTAAATGACCTCTGACCTGATCTATAGATGGATAATTGGTGTTTATCTCCCTTTCCACCTTTTCACCTTGCTCTCCTTGTTGTTCCATTCCACCAAATCATTTTAGGATCCAATTCTTTAGATGAATAGCCCAACTAAAAGTTTGCATGTTGATAGCAAATAAACCCTTTCCTGACTCCATTTCCCAATGGCCTTGATATTCTCTAGTTTGCCTCTCCTTTGCCTAAAATCTCTCTTGTTCATCCTTATTCTATATTGAACCCTTCCTTCCTGATTCCCAACAATGAAACTTCAAATCAAACAAACAAACCTTGTGCCAATAACTAGCCTAACATCTTAACATTTGAGCTTTCGAAGACATAAACATTTGCTTATATAGAGAGATCCCTCTCTAGACCCAGGAGGGCTAGATCCTAAGGTCTGAAAGTGGTTTGATGTTGTCTCATCTTTTCGTATTTCCAACCTTGCCAAAACATGGGAACCCCAACACTATGGCCATCGCATAATTGCAACACCATCCCAATCGCGATCGTAAGTTCTACAATGTGTCGCCCACTGCCCTCCCCGATTGCGATCCTCCAATTGAATCTCCGCCGTCAATATCGTCCCAGATCGGATGGCTGGCACTCAATCGCACATTGCCAATCGCAAGTTCTAAAGGTGTTACCCTCTGTCCCTTCCGATTGTGATCCTCCGATCCAATCGTGACCGTCCGTTTGATCCAACTCTATGGCCCGCAATGTATCGCACATTTCACCATTTATCTTCATCGGATGTCCCCGTTAACTCCATCAGATGATCCCAACCATCGATCTCATCCTGAGATCCGATGACTCACATTAAATCGCCCTCCACCCGCCGGGTCCCGCCATCCAAAGGTCCCGCTTCCATTCCTTTTCATTAGTTTCTTCTCATTTTGCATGTATTTCATCAGTTTTCCACTACTCGGCCACCACTTCCACGGGCCTCCACAACATTCCTTCTGCCACTCCTTGGATTTCCTGATGAGTTTATCGTATTGTGTAGGTTTGTTACAGAGTGATGAGTTCACTCTAGGTTCCAAAATCACGGTCACTATGACTTGGAACGTAGAGAGGTTATTGTAGTAGCAAGTCAGAGTATCAGTGTCGAAGACCTGCCACGGCAGAAATAGAAGATTGAAGACAATTGGGGATTTCGGCCAATATTGATTATCAATAGCCCATCCTCCAAATTAAATCAGAATTAAAGAAAATCATGAAGAGCTACAGGCAGAAAATCCTCTACTGCCACATTAGAGGCAAATCAATTCCTCTTAGCCAACATTCCTTCATCTATGACACGACTACCTAAACTCCACCTCGTCAGTGAGCATCGTCAATTCATGATTCAGCCCCAATGGCCTTTTACTTCCATTTTCGTTTGTTACTTTTAAATTTCGAGATTCACATTCCACTCCTGCATTTTACCCTCTATCAAAAACTGTTATGTGATATTTTCGTTTAAAACGGCGGTGAGCCTAACTGTTAATGATGAGATGCCCCAATTCCTCATCATGAATTTTGGTTATTTTTTATGGAGACCTAAAACTGTTTTCCAGCACACGAGGAAGATATTTTTACCAAAAATATATTTTCACTCATGTTTCTGAGGCTTCTATATAAGCAAGAACTAAAGAGAACACTTGGGGTTCCAGATTTTCTGAAGAATTGGCTATGAAAGAGTTTCTTGCATGCCTTTTTGTGGAAGCTTTAATACAATGTGAAGAGCCTGTTGGGTCTCAATGAGAAGGAGTTCTATCTTTAATGAGGATTCTGCTCTTGGCGCTTTACAATGTGTAATTCTCTCCTATGTGTTATAGTTTAGCTGTTCATTTCATTTACATCCATTCATCTTGTATCATATTTTGGAATGCGAGTAGCCCACTGGTTTCGGTATGAATTTATCCTAGTTGATACTTATGCCATAATCTGTCTGGCACTTTAAATATGGCTCAGGCATGATATGCCATTCCATTTTCACTTCACCCGTACTTCTGCTATATTAGCTGTTATGAGATGTTATTTACAAACGCTATTATCACATGTGGATTCTTAATTTTGTAAGCCCACCGCATGCTAATATATGTTTCTAGATATTGTCTCAAAAACAGTTAGTATTCTCTTTATTCTACATACGCAGTAGATACTTTCTAATTATTCATCTCTGTGGAGTATTTAGAATCCATCCCTTTTTGCAGTAAGCTGCCTTTGAATTTTCTGATACATTCATGTTAGAGTTTCACACCTTGCCTCTGCAGTATTGCTTTCTCTGTATCAAGCTTCTGAAAGTTTTTGTCCCATTCAAATTAATATTCGTGTTTACAAGAGATAGCATGAGAGCCTTGTTATGTTAATTATCCTTGTTATATCATATTTCTCCTTACTATATAATATGTCCTAGGCACTGGTCTTTCACAACTCAAGGCTGTCTCTAGGATTGACAACACCTGCATTGGCCAGAAATCTAATTTCTGTAAGCAAGATGGATGATGCAGGTGTAAAAAAAGTGTTCGAGAAGGATTCCTGCAAGATGGTTCGGGGAGCACTGGTATTAATACGGGGAGTTCAGACTGGAACTCTGTACAAGCTACAAGGTAGCACTGTTATTGATGGGTGTAATAGTTATGTGGTTCTTGAAAGTGGAGTGGAAAGCCTAGTTGTCTCTGGAGAAAAGACCATGCTATGGCATCAAAGGCTTGGACATATTGGAGAGAAGGGCCTTCAGATACTACATAGAAATGGTATGGTAGAAGGTATGTCTAATTTCTCTCTAGAATTTGATTTCTGTGAACATTGTGTATATGGGAAGCAGAATCGAGTGAGTTTTCCTTCTGGTGCTAAGAGGGCAAACAAGATATTAGAACTTGTGCACAGTGATGTGTTTGCACCTGTGTCAGTTCTATCACTGGGAAAGTCTGTGTACTATGTTTCATTTATAGATGAATTCTCAAGGAATACATGGATATATTTCTTGAGGAAGAAATCTGAAGCTTTTAAAAGATTTAAATAACTTAAGGCTCTGGTGGAAAACCAGACAGAGAAGAAGATAAAGGCGTTGAGGACAGATAATGGTGGGGAGTAATGCAAGAAGGAATTTGAAGAGTTCTGTAAGAAGTGTGGTATAGCACGGCAGAAGACTACTCCATACACACCTCAGAAATATGGAGTTGCAGAAAGAATGAACAGAACACTGATGGAAAAGGCAAGAAGCATGCTTAGTGGTATCGGGTTAGGACAAGAATTCTGGGCAAAGGTAGTGGAGACTGCATGTTACTTAGTTAACAGATCACCTTCATCAGCGTTGGAGGATAAGACTCCACATGAGGTATGGACTGGTAAGAAACCCTCTCTTTCACATCTAAGGGTATTTGGATGTGATGCATATGTACATGTTCCAAAGGAGAAAAATACCAAGTTGGATAATAAATCTAAAAGGTGCATCTTTATTGGGTATAAGGATGGTTTAAAAGGTTACAAGCTTTGGAACCTGGAAACAAGGAAGGTTGTGTACAGCCGAGATGTGGTGTTTAGAGAGGTGAAAGATGTTGTTAAACATGAAATCATACCAAAGGAACCTGAGAAGATAGATTTTGAGCTAAAGGAGGATGAATCAGACTCTACAGCAGAAGAAGATTCAAAAGAGGAAGAGCCACAAACTCCAGCTTTGAGAAGATCAGTTCGGGAAAGAAGGAAACCATAAAGGTATAGTCCATCTGATTTCTGTTCAGGTTTTTCCTTAACTATAACTGATGATGATCCCAGAAACATCAGGGAGGCAGTAGATTCCGAGGATGGAAAACTCTGGAAGGAGGCCATGGTTTATGAAATGGAATCCTTGCATAAAAATGAGGCATGGGATCTGGTGGAGTTGCTGGCTGGAAGGAAGCCCATTGGGAGAAAATGGGTGTTTAAGAAGAAGATGAATGTAGAAGGAAAGGTGGAGAAATACAAATCTCGGTTGGTAGCAAAAGGTTATTCCCAAGTGCCGGGAATTGATTTTGGTGATATTTTCTCTCCTGTTGCCAAAGTTACTTCTATTAGATTACTTTTATTTGTTGTTGCTGCATTTGATTTTGAGATAGAACAGATGGATGTGAAGACAACATTTCTTCACGGGGATCTAGAAGAGGAGATCTACATGAAGCAACCTGAAAGCTTTATGGTGAAGGGTAATAAAGAACTGGTATGCAGGTTGAAGAAGTCTCTGTATGGGTTAAAACAGTCACCAAGGATGTGGTATCAGAAATTTGATACCTATATACGGGGACTTGGCTTCACCAGAAGAAAGGAGAATCATTGTGTTTATTTTAAATTAATTGGTGACCATGTTATTTATTTGGTCTTGTATGTGGATGATATGTTGTTGATTGGAAATGATAAAGAAATTATCCAAGATTTGAAGACCCAACTGTTCTCCAAATTCGACATGAAGGATATTGGTGCTACAAAATATATTTTTGGCATGGAAATTAAGAGAGATCGAGCAAAGAGGAAGCTTTGGTTAAACCAGAGGAAGTATGTCGAGACTATATTGAAGAGGTTCAATATGCAGGATAGTAAACTGGTGAATGTTCCTATTCCTGTAGGTGTAAAGCTGTCTGCTGAACAGTGTCCCAAGACACACGAAGAAGAGGAGTATATGTCCCGTGTTCCATATGCAAGTGCAGTGGGTAGTCTAATGTATGCAATGGTTTGTACTAGACCATACATTGCACACGTAGTGGGAGTATTGAGCAGGTTTATGTCAAACCCAGGGAAGGAGCTGTTAGCCACCTATAATATTTTGTTATACCGAAAGGTGGCTAAATCTTTTTGAGCCTCCAAGGAACAAATTTTATCATTAAAAAATTGTTGGCTCTTGAAGTCTCTTTAAGGCCTCATGCCTCTGTCCAAAATCCTCATTACTGTTCCTATTAATTCTGCTGATTTCCTGTAAGAAACTGCTGAAGAAACCATCACTTTTCCCCTTTCTCCCACTCATAACTAACCTTCATTTACTCCACCTTTTCTCCATATTATTTCCCTACTTTTCATAAGTTTCTCCCTCCATTCGTGAAAATCCTCCTGACATGGTTTAAAACTTCTTGTTGAGCTGTGCCGAACCCCCAAAATCCCCTTTAAAATCCTTCCCCTAACCTTTGTTGGCCATTTTCCTCCCTTACCCCTCTATCGTTCCATTCCTTGGCCTTCAAATTCCATTTAAAAAGGCCAAAACCCACCTTCCGACCTTAATATAGGCATAAGCCCCCTCCCGCTAGCCCCTTTCAAACCACTTCCCCGCACATGCCCCGGCGCTGGGACCAAGTGCTTAAGTCCCAAGCGCTAATCGCAATCGGAAGTCGGGCGGGTGCACAAATCCTTTGTAAATAGTCAAAACTCCGATGCGATTTATTTATAACAATAAATCTTGCGATGCGTTCCACACCGTTGATCTTCCGCGGAGATCTGACGGTGGAGCGCTAATCGCAGCCCCCGCCCGATCGCAATCGCAATACTTCAAGTGTACCCTCCGATCAATCGCAGTCCATACCTCCGATCTTCCGATCCTGCTCTCCCTCCGATTTATTCTTGACCGTTGATCTGTCCCGCCGATCCAACGGTCTGCGCAAAATCGCATCGCAATGTTTCACCCCCTTGCGATTACCTCCGATTCTTTCCCCGCCGTCGATCTGGTCCTCAGATCAACGGCCAGCGCTCAATCGCAAAAGGCTCAATCGCAAAGTTTTCAATCGCATCCCCTTTTCTGCCACCCCCGATTGAGACCCTCCGATTAGATCTGGACCGTCCACGTGTCCAGATCGGATGGTCCAAAACTGCTTCTCCTTATTCTTCTCCCGCTATCCTTTTTTCCTTTCTATGCGATCTCCACCGTTAGATGTTTTTTATCCGACGGCTACGCTCCTCCCCCGCCATCTGAAGCAGTTTAAACCTATTTTCCGCAGGATCTCTTAATTGTTTTGTGTTTGATGTAGGTGTTCTAAATGGTTTTCCATTGTATAACAAAGAAATGCCAAGGGCTGGGAATGACGATTCTCATGCCCTCGTTGCATTACAGAGAGGCCATCTGGGGGCTCCATTCCATGTTTTGTCAGTACTCTATGAGTATTGATGTCGTAAGGCCCGGTGCGGCTCTGCACATTGACAAGACACTGCGTTTTAACGCGATTTTAAAAAGAGAGTATAAGTTTTAAAGAACAGAGCGCGGAAGGACAGAAGATTGAAGACAGATTTGGGGGATTATGGCTAAGAATGCTTATAAAAACCTAATTCCCCGAATTTAGACACTATTTAAGAAAATCATAAATGTTTTGATGACAGAAAGGTTTCCACCGCTTCAACTAAGGCGAATTGATTCCTCAGCTACTACAAAGAGCCACCTGTTGCCTCAAACCTTTCAAACAAAGGCCGAAGTTATTGATTCAGGAAATATCTGCCTCCAGCGCTGCCAAGAAGTTAATTCTGCCAAAGGAGTGTAATAGAAAATAGCTGCAGAGTTGCTCCGGACAGAACATAGAGCCTCAAAGTCAAATAAAGCTCCCATCGGGCTTTGATATTAATTGTAAAACATTAATACAGTGATCCACCTGTACACTTCTCCATCGAACCCCTCAAGAGACCGAGAAGTCATTTAATCTGTATTAATGGTTCACGAGATATTTTTGTTAGTTCTCACCTCCTCATCTTCCTATAAATACTTCTGCATAAGATGAGAAGGTGGGTTGATGTTTGATCACAAGTTGTAATATCAAAACTCTCTAAAATAAATATACAAGTCTGTTGAAGTTGAAAATAATTTGGAGTTTTGGATGTCTTGATGATGCCGTTGCATGTCTGTTCCTGAGAAGGCTCTATCATTTGATCCATGAGCTTGGCTGTTGGTGAAGTGCTCTGAACTGTTAAATGTTTTTTCTTTGTTTTCATTATGTTCCATAATTTCTTACTACAGTAGGCTGAAAGTTTTAGGCTAAGAAATGACTCCTGGAAGCACCTTAGACCTGTTCACCCTTCACTATTTTATGTTTTCTTCTGCTGAAGTATTTTAGAGGCTTTAAAACTTCTCTTTGGTCTTCATGCTCATTTATTTCCTTGATAGCTCAAATAGTTGGTTTCAGCATGTTATGGTTCTCCCTGCTTGTCTGCATCACTTGAAAGCCGTTATTGAAGTCTCCCTTCAAAGTACCATTGTCTTAAGTTAACCAAAGAGGTCGGTTTTGATCTTACCCTTTGCCCCTGCATAAACAGTTGTTTTGAAGGTCTTTATAGTTGCAAACACAGATGTTATTTAGGTGTTCCCTCTTCTATGAATGCAACTATCAGTGTATCTTTCATGTTTTCTAAATCCTCTAAAATAAAATCTTTGAGGAAATAGGGTGTTCCCCGAATCTTAGATTTCATTTTAGAAGTTGTCTTGAAATCATTATTTGCTTAAAGAATGTTTGTAGAATTTATGGTTAGCCCTGTCTATCAAATATCTCTTTATTTATAAGTTATGTTTCTCAAGTTCCCTTTGTTGAGAATTAAACTTCTTTTTCTAAATCATTAATGTCCATCTCATTCCAAAACAAAGGATCCTGTGGCCAAGTTAGATTTGCCCTTTGATATCCCATATCCCTTGAAGAGTTTGTCATGACCTTATTTTGACTCCATTGCCCAATGAACCGGATATTTCCTCTTTCTGTCCGTCTTTCCTAGACCTTTCATATTCTGTTGTATCAACTCAACCCAACCAAACAAACATCTGCACGTAATAACTAGTCTAAAATCCATAACCAAAGCAAACAAGATAAACCTTTGCAAACAAATATTTGAGAGATCCCTCTCTGAGAACAAGAGGACTAGATCCTGGAACTCTAAAGATTGGTTCGGATGTTGCCTTGTCTTTTGATTTTCCAAACTGTCAAAACACGGGGAACCAACAGGAGCATTGGACAACAGTGAAGCGGGTTTTCAGATATTTACGTGGCACTAGTTATTATGGCTTGTGCTACCAAGGAAGACCAGGATTGGAAAGAATGTTGGAAATTAGTGGTTTTGTTGATGCAGACTGGGCTGGAGATCTGGACCAAAGAAGATCTACTAGTGGGTATGTGTTTAGCCTATTTGGAGGCATAGTCAGTTGGATGAGTAAAAGACAGTCTGTAGTGGCTCTTTCAACTACAGAGGTAGAATACATAGCAGCCACTCATGCAAGCAAGGAAGCAGTTTGGTTGTAGAGATTGTTTTCAAGTATGGGTTTGGTACAACAAGCTATAAGGATAGACTGTGATAGCCAAAGTGAAATTTTCTTGGCTAAGAACCCTGCTTACCATTCAAAGACAAAGCACATTGATGTTCAATATCACTTTGTTAGAGATATGATTGAGGCTAAAAGGGTGTTGCTGGTAAAGGTGGACACTTTGAAGAATGTTTCAGATGCATTGAAGAATTCTGTGAGCACTCAGAAGTTCTCTTGGTGTAGAGAAAAAATGGGTGTTGAAGAATTGGCCCAATGACTAAGCTCTCCTGTGGCCCCCTGTGGAAAGAAAACAAAAAGTGGGAGAATGTTGGGGATGTGTTATATTATTTCCACGACTAGCCCCACACGGTGTACGTTGCGCCGGGCGCAGCAAGGGGGTCACAAGGGAGGAGGCAGCCCCCACTATTGGGGTCTGGGGCAGCGCCCCGACGAAATTTTTTTGGGTGTGCGAACCCACTCATAGGCGGACCCACCCATGTTTTGTGCATGAGCTTGCACATGGTTTTGGGGTAAGATGGTTTTTGGCCCCTGGAATTTTGTAGAGCCGGTCAAGGGAACTACGGTTATGTTCTAATCCAGGGTTAATGGATTGGGGTTTATGTATGCTTCAGCATGTATATATATGTGTTGTAACACTAAAAGGAATATACTAAAAAATCAAGCTAGTTGTCCCGATTTGGGATCCATGGGAAAATCTCTGTGTTTATCTGTTTTATGTTTTATGCTCTCGCTATTATTTATTTTCTGTTATAACATTCGTTTGTAGATAATTTATATTCAGGGTTAAAACCTACACTGTGAAGTTTAAGGTGTCAGTATCACTTCCTAAGTTCAAAGCTTTCAAAACTTGGTTTTTGTACACTTCTTGGGTTACTAGTTCAGCTAGAGGGATGGTAAGTTTTATCTTTGCAATCTCTCCCTCAAGGCTAAAAGGAACTATTGATTTGGTAATATTTACATCTGTTTTTTCAATTGAGTTTCTTTCAACAATTTTGATTTGCTGAACTTTGTTTGGACTGGTAATTGGGACAGTTTTTTTAGGACCACTAGGTAAAGTGCTAGGGGTACTTTGTTCAACATTTGGCTAGCTATTTTTCTCTTTGTTTCAATCTGGTTTTTTAGCCAAAATGTTGGGTTTGTCTATTGTTTTCTTAGGCTGATTTTCTACATTTTTCTTAACAGCAGTGTTGGTGTTTTTGTCTTTCGAATTGTCTATGTTCCCTTTTCTTCTAAGATCATATTGTTTGTGCACCTCCTGATTGCATTTTCAAACCCCAATCTATAATCATCAGAATCTTCATAAGTGTTTTTATTTTGACCAGAGAAGAAACCTTGTTCTTATTCAGTGAGGAAAACATCATCCCCAATGTCTGATCCAATAAAGTTTACATGACCTTCTCCCAACCTTTCAATCTCCCTATATTCCTCATATTGATCTACATAGTTTTGTTGGAAGGGAGGTCTAATCTATTGGTCACTTTCCTTTTGCCTATCTTGATTTTTTTTTGTTCTATAATTCTGATTTCTATTTCTATTTTGGTTGTTTTGAGGTTCTCTTGGTGGCACTCTATTGTTAGTATGAATCTTTTGTCAGAAAAGACCACTTTAGCTACGCATAACAAATAGCCTTGACATCAATTATGGCTGCCAATATCTTCAAATCTGCAGTTAGTTGATCAAGACAAAGCTGCACAAATCTAGATCTATGCATAAAAATACATTAAGCAATAAAAATGAAATTTTGCTCCATGCATGCAATCGACAAGACAAGAACAATATTTTTGAAAGAATTTTTATATTAAGGGGCACGTGAAAGGAAAACAAGAAGGGTGTTTCCAATTCTCCTCAATGGGATGGGTTCTTGAAAGTCCTCAACACTTTAGATCTAGAATTTCTCTCTCTTGTTGGTGTAGAAAACCCAGACAAACATAGAACTCAAAGGGAGCTCACAAAGAAAAAAATGGAGAATGTGAAAATGATAATGGCTCAAAGTCAGACCAAGAGTATAGATCTAGAGTGATCTAATATGCAATGAAAGGTGACAAATGAATGAGAAAACCCTTCTATTGATAACAAAATATTGGGTCATTCTAGATCTTGGTGTATGATTAAAATAATATTAACCAAATCTAGATCCACCTTTTATGGAATATTTTATTATATTTGTTGGAGGGAAAAGGTACTTGACTTGGGTCAAATCCCTTTATTTTTAAATACTAAATAAATAAATGATTTATTTATTAATTTAAGGAAGTGGTTGAATGATAATTAAATAAATAATAATTTATTTGATTTATTTATAAATGATTTAGTTATATTTAACAAGGAATATTATTTAAATAAGATTTAAATAATTATTCCTAGAAAATAATAAGATAAATAAGGATTTATCTAATTAATTTCCTTGTTTTGGGTTAAATATAACTTGGAATAATAATTAAATTATTGTTTAATTGATTATTCATGAGGAAAATCAAACAAATAAAGATTTGTTTAATATTTCCTTTTGGGGTTTCCTATTTGGACCATAAACAACCTAAGTATGACCGAAGTACATTGTAATAACTCAATCACCAGGCATCAAAAGGGAGGTCAGAGAGAGAAATGTAAGGTAGCCTAATGCGCTGAAGAACTAGACCCTGAGGAGATGAGACTTACAGGTGCAACAAGTATCTTTGTATGAGAGGGTACCTGTGCTAGAGGCGGTGGGGGAGGCATACCTATGCCCGCCGAGACAAAGTACAAAAGAATAGTGCGTCCAGTAAACAAGGGACCAAACTATAAAGTACATGCTGGCATAAACATGAGCCAGATAAAAGATAGAATGAGGAATCCCACATACATGCTGTGCCTGGGATAACAGCCAGGACTTATACAATAATATCTGAGTACATGAGATACAAATACAACCCAAATGCCCCCTATCAACGGGGAAGGGCTCGCAAGATCTGACTGATACATGAAAATCAAAGAGGTGCTGCAAGCAGCTAAGGCCAACATCATCAAATATGTGGAGCTTCATCGAAGGCTACAATGAAGAGGTCATCCGGGCATGTGTGGCACTACCTGCAGGGCCACCCCCTCATGAGGGTTGAGACATCTTAGACACACCAGGGAATCATAGAGAACAACTGCTGCATCACTGGACCATCAAGTATACGAATCTCGATCATGCTGAAAGGAGATGAAGGTGAGAAGCAACCAAGTCAAAGGGAAATAAGTAGTCCCTTTGCCTGATCTGAGGCGCCGAACAAGAGTGGAAGCTGGAATAAAGGTACACCGCCCTCTAGACCTGTCTTCTGGAATGAATGAGTTGATGTCGATAGAAGGAGGTCTGCCACAGGTGAGGCAATAAGGAATCCTAAACTAAGGCATGAGAAAAAATAGTAGAGCAACTGACAGACTGACACTAATGATGATGATGAAATGGGGGGTACTGAGTAGCGAATGGAAGACTTTCCTTGTTAAAGCATAAAGGGCATGGATTACCTGGTAGCGAATGACACAATATCATGAGGGATAGGGGACCATGGGACTGAAGGCCATAATGTGCGACACGAGAGAGGGACGAAGCAATGAAGGATGGAGGACTATAGCGGGGACAAAGGGACTCGGGATAGACTCCATGAATGAGATGATGACTCAACTCGAATGCTCTAAACAAGGGCGACTCGATGGTGCTGCTACACAGTAAAGGTCCAATGGGGGACCATGAAAACATGAGTACAAGATGGTAACTCATGACGAAAATCAACACGAATAAGGACAAGTATGGAGGCAAAGTGGTGCCTCAAGTACAAATGTTGTGAGTGAGGAAATCCGATTTTGAGGAGAGGTGAAGAGACCTTTCTTGGGAAAAATGTGTCCTGGTGAAGTATCAAGGTACTAAAAACTAACAGGTACCTGGAGCTCATGAACAGGTTAGGTCACACTTTTTGGGGTCTGTTCTGCGACCTGGGTAGCAGGTACTGGGCAAAAAACTGAGACCTGTCCTAGGAAATGACCTGAAAAGTGCGATCTGTCAGAGAAGGGGGTTTCAATGTTGTTTTTGGCTGAGATCTGGGATTTGTATGGTTGAGGGGCATATGTGCCCCCAAGCATGTTGTGGTCATGCCAAAATTTATTTAGAAAAAGGGGAATCTAAACACATTTTAATGATATGGAGCGTCATTTGTTTTCGTTATGGTTATATAGTTTGAGAAAGTAAATGGAGGATTACCGATCTCTTTTAGTATTGCATATATGAATCAAATGGAATTTAAGTTTCTTGGTTGGCATACCTGGTGTAACTATCCAAAAAAGAGGATTTGGAGATAATGAACTGATGCTCTCTTAGAAAACCTAAAGGTTGGTCAACAACCATGGCTAAAAGACTGGGTTGCTGAGGTAAGATGAAGGAATGACAATGGGTATCATCCCTAGAGTGATCTGAAGTCATATGGGACTCTAGAGGTTCTTGTAAATGTGGAAGAATAATGGTACTAAAGTTGGCATGACCAAATACACTAGGAGAGTTGTGGAGAAGTGCTTCTCTTGGTCTCTCAAATATGGGTGCCCCCTTACCCAAACAGTGGGTTTCAATGTAATGGCCACAAGGTGTATGTGGTGTGAACACATGGGTTTGATGTAAGGGGGAATAGATAAAGTCAGGGGTGGTGATTTCTTCCATAATGTCATCATCATGATAGAAGATGGGGTGACTGGTGGAAGAAAGACCACCTGACGCAGCGAAGCTACCTGATTCATCATCACGAGAAGAGAGGGTCACATGTGCATCATCACATGGGGTGACAGAAGAGTAAGCAGATAAAGGATCTACCGATGTTGAGCCACGGGTGATCGTTGAAGGGAGGTCAAGTGAAACATCAGGGGAAGTCTCCAAGGGGACTTCCACTAAGGGTCTCATGGATGATGATAGGTAGAAAATGGTGGCAGTAGGCTCCGTCATCTCGACATCGGGAGGGGGAATGTCAATGGGAGCAGGTAAATCCTCAAGATGACCTGAAGCATACTGCGCAAGTATGGGAGAGGCGCATTGATTTTGTTCAATGTCGTACTCTTGAATTACCTCTAAAGAGGTGCGGTAATGTGTCAAGTGGGGAAAATGGTGGGAATAATGGCCATGGAAACCACACAGAGCACAGGGTTTGTTGGTGCGAATAGTCTTTGGGTTCTTGGCTACGGTTGAGGAAGAAACAAAGGTTTCAGGGACTCTAGACTCAGGGAACATGACTTTAACCATGGGTTTAATACGGGGAAACTCGGGACAAGTATGGTTGGCATGACCGACACCATCACATGAGGCACAAGGCTTGGCACGTGGAGGAGGGGTAGGGTCAGTTGGGGTGGCCTTATCTTTGGATTCCCTCTTGCGAGCTTTTCCTTTCTTTCCTGTAGCTGGCACAACAGGAGAATGGTCTTGTTGAGGTGCTGGTGGTACTGTAGCGATGGAAGAAGCTAAAGGAATTGGTTGAACCGGTGTCAAAGAAAGGTATGGTTTGGGGTGACCTGGTGGTGTCTCGGCTGGAGGGTTAAGGTACCAGACATGTATTCCTAGGGTCAAATTGGGGAGGGAAAGGGTGGCCATGATGGGGAACGAATAGAATTCGGGAGGGGGAGAAAGGAACGGTATCTGACCAGAGGGGTAATGGCCAGGTGGGACGGCTCCTAAATGGATAAGGCTTGGAGGGACCATTCCAGGAGGGGAAAGAGGCTCATGAATACTAGCTGTAGGTGAAGGGCTAGGAGCAGGTTTCGGAGAGCACGATTGCTGACTAGCCGAAGCAGGTGGCTTGAGAGCAGCCCGAGACGATTGCATCATGAAAATATTTGATGATCTGGGGTCAGAGATAGGAGGAGGAGGAAGACCAGCGAAGGTTCTAAGCAAAGAGGAATATTTGTAGACACTAGGAGAGACACTGGTCAAAGAATCGACAGTTTGCTTATTAGCTATAGGAGAGGTGATCGTCTCAGGGGAATTCTGAGATTTCGGCTCCTGGTATGTCAACTGGTTAATGGTGACTATATTTCCATTATGAGGGAAAGACAGCGTGCGATATACCGTGGATGGGACAACAGACATGGCATAGGTGTAGCTACGCCCCAAAATAATGTTGTAATCGAGAGGGGCGTTGATGACTTCAATGTCAATGCAAATAGTCTTGCCTGCAAGAGTGATAGGACAGTTGTGGAAAAGGCCGATGGGCTGGGAGGCATGGCCATCCCACGCTCGAAGAGTGATCGTGGAAGGGGCCAACTCAGGAGATCCGAGTTGTTTCCAAACCGAAGCGGACATCACATAGGTGGATGCCCCCTCATCAATGATGCATCGGCAAATGTTAGCGTTCTAGATTTTGACTGGGATTTGGAAAGCTACGGAAGCAGGAAGAGGAAGAGACTCTAACCGATGGGCATCAAAAACAATCAATTGGTCATTTGCTGGATCTACAATGCCCAGGGCAGATAGTAGAGCTTTTATTTGAGAGGGGCATGATTGGAGGAGTTCCAGCGTTGAAATGGTAGCAGGAGATTAGGCTAGCTCATCTACTATGCTATATGAATGGGAAGCTCAGTCAGAAGTAGAATTTTGGCATAATGGTCCCTTAGGAATCTTGGTATGAACCTCGGCTTTGGGCTGAGGGATATGCAATGGACCATTAGTTTTCAAAAGAGGCTCTGCAAAACCTGAAGAAGGTGACTCGGGGACAAATGGAGCAGGAGGATGGGGGTACGGACGGGACTGAGTTTGAAGGTTAAGGTTGACGGTTATAGGTTGGTCAGAGTTCATCATGAGGATCTGGTAATCAGAGGTACCAGATGGAGGAGGTCGAGTGGTTACCGGTCTGTGAGGTGCTTGGGTAGCCACGAACCTTTGTTGAGGGAAAGGATTGGTAAACACAGCCGGTTGAGAAGTTGCCACATTGGGGGAGTAGTAGGGGAGGCATGTTGTCCTCACAATGTGGCTTGAGACTCCCACATCTGCCGCATCTATCGTAAAAGGGGGCAATCATGAGTGGAATGACCATAAACACCATAACAAGAACAAGGCTGGTTCATGGGAACAAGCTTGTCCTGCTTGGGCTGAGTGCCCTGTTGCTGGTTAAGAGTGTTAAGTGCATTATTTTGAGGATTAAGTCTAGTATTACTAGGAGCGGATTGATGTGGAGTGTCTTCCTTCATCAATTTGGAGGGAGGAGGATTAGTCGTGCCCTGCTGTGCATACACCTGCCCCTGAGGGGGTGGTGGCTACTATTGCGAGGGTTGAGAAGACAAGGGAGAAGGGGGTGCTAATGCTGGAGGAGTTGGAGTACTAGGCTGTGGATATGGATGATAATGAGGTTAGGTAACAGTGTGGTAAACAGGGGGTTGGGAAGAAAGAGGAGGCATGCCAGATCCTAGATGCGTGCTACCGGGAGGGGGAGAAGTGCAGGAAGTGGTGTCCCCTCCCCTAGGAAAACCATAGCTCATGGGAGGTTGAGCAGATGGATGAGAGAGAGCTCCAACGATACCGTCGATGACATGAGTTTCCCCAAGTGCATTAGCGCCACCGTGTCTGTGGAGGTCAGGAAGGATGGTATAAACATAACCGGATTGAGCATAGATCAGGTCATATTTCAAGGCTATTTGGAGGGAGGCTTCTTCGGTTTGAGGAAAATGTGATGCGACATCTTTGCCGATGGTGGGTAGGAGAGATCTAAGGAACCAGTCCATGTAGAAATGGTCTTTAAAGGTAGGGGATTGACATAGGCTCTTTCTTCTCCACCATTCCTTAAGATGATTGAATAGGTGGGTCGCAGAAGATTGACAGAAAGAAGTCAAAAGTTCGATACCAGTGTCATAATGAGGGGGGAAGCTAGAAATAAGATAAGAAGGTGTGGGCAAGGGTCGCAAAGGTGGTATGGGAAGAGGCAGGTTGGTCAAGATACCACTTAGAAGCTTCGCTTGTAAGCGTGCGTTGGAACAACCGAAGATAGATAGAATCTTTGGTAATGGAATTGGAGGAACACCACATATGGAAAGATCAGATATGGTTGGAGGGATCTTCTCCAACAAGGCCTTCGAACTTGGGAATGTCGGAGGGGAGCTTGGTTGGCATAGCAGGCCAACTAACATTGTGGCGGATAGGATTGTTGATCAACTGATTGAAATCTTGGAGACTAAGACCTACCATATAAGGGAGAAAAGGGACAGTCGAGGTAGTTCCCATGGTGGTTCTACTAGTAACAGACCCAGCAGTAGGACTGGGGTTGCTGCTAGCATTAGGCCCTAAACTAGACATGGTGAAGGTTACAGGGGGAGAACTAGAAGTAGGGGGAGAACCCAAAGAATCAGAAGAAGAGTCGGAGTGCAGACTCGGGGGAGGACTAACTCAACGACGACGGGAAGGAGTAAGGCGACCAACTGGAAACTGAGGGTGAAGGCCAAGAAGTCTTCGGGACAAACTCCTTGGAGGCGCAATGATGACGGCACAAAGGGAAGAAGAAGGACCAATAAAGGCAGGGAGGTGCAGAATCAAATGATGACGATGTCGAAACAAGGGCAGAGAGGTGCAGTTTCAATTGATTTTAAAGTCTTTTCCTGGCGGTGTTAACCAGGCTCTTCTTCACTTAGGGTCAATGTGTGGCATGTGTTAATTTTAATTTTTAAACCCAGACGTTTTGAGAGTAAAAGAAAAAGTGTGCTACGTAACTGAAAAGAAATCTGCAGAGAACAGTAAATAAGGCTGAAATAACAGAAAATTAACAGCTAACAATGCATCGATCTAACCCAATAAGGTGGTCTCTCAAAACTAGTCTAAAAGAGGGAAAACAATCTAATCAAAACACACAAAAAAGAGGCCAATAGATCTAAGGTTGGGAGGGACAGGGATATAAAGGAAAAATCTGCTGAAAAGAGGTGCAGAAAACAACAAAAAGCCAGAGGCAAGGTTGCTGCAACAAAGGAGGAAATCAGCTAAAGGTAGAAGGGAAAAGGAGGTGACCCTAGAGGCAAACCAAACAAAACTATATGAGGTGATTTGAAAGGGAGAAGAGCTGATCTAAAAGGGATCTAAAAATGAGGTATCAGATCTGAAAAGAAGAAGGCTGAAACTCTGAAAATTCAGATGTCTGAACTAGCTAAAACTCTTCCACAAAAGGTGGAGGGTACTAAAGCCCTAAGGGGCGATATTCCCACTTAGTTGAGTAAAACATATCAGAAACAAGTCTAAACGGGTGGAGACAGAGGCTGGAAAACCCTGACAGAAGCTTCAGACAAACCCAGAAAAGTTGCTGGAAAAGTACAGAAAAAAGTGCAGGTCGCAGGTTTTGACCTGTTTTCAGTCCAGGTCACAGTTTTGGGGTAGAAAAGTGCATACTCTAGGCCAGGTCGTAGGTTTTGGGCCGATAAGTGTGACCTGTAGATCCGTGTCTCTTGGCGGCAGATTACAGAAAAATTTGTCGTCTCAGCTGCGGCTGATGTCTGTCACCTGCGCAATAGGGCTAGAAACACACAGAAGTTAAAAATTTTAGTGTTTGAGGGTTTTTGAGGTGAAAAACACCATAAAAATAGGAAAAAAAAACTGAAGAGAAACTCTAGGGTTTGAAATAGCTGGATATGTAGGAATATATAAACGACAGTGGTCGCAAAAGAAAACCCGTGTGGAGTCGCCAATTGTTAGTATGACTCTTTTGTCGGAGAAGACCACTTTAGCTACGCATAAAAAATAGCCCTAAAATCAATTATGGCCACCAATATCTTCAAATCTGTAGTTAGTTGATCAAGACAAAGCTGCACAAATCCAGATCTATGCATAAAAAGACATTAAGCAGTAAAAATGAAATTTTGCTCCATGCATCCAATGGACAAGACAAGAACAATATTTTTGAAAGAATTTTTATATTAAGGGGCACCTGAAAGGAAAACAAGAAGGGTGTTTCTAATTCTCCTCAATGGGATGGGTTTTTGAAAGTCCTTAGCACTTCAGATCTAGAATTTCTCTCTCTTGTTGGTGTAGAAAACCCAGACAAACTTAGAACTCAAAGGGAGCTCACAAAGCAAAAAATGGAGAATGTGACAATGATAATGGCTCAAAGTCAGACCAAGAGTATAGATCCAGAGTGATCTAATATACACTGAAAGGTGACAAATGAATGAGAAAACCCTTCTATTTATAACAAAATATTGGGTCATTCTAGATCTTGGTGTATGATTAAAATAATATTAACCAAATCTAGATCCACCTTTTATGGAATATTTTATTATATTTGTTGGAGGGAAAAGGTACTTGACTTGGGCCAAATCCCTTTATTTGTAAATACTAAATAAATAAATGATTTATTTATTAATTTAAGGAAGTGGTTGAATGATAATTAAATAAATAATAATTTATTTGATTTATTTATAAATGATTTATCTATATTTAACAAGGAATATTATTTAAATAAGATTTAAATAATTATTCCTAGAAAATAATAAGATAAATAAGGATTTATCTAATTAATTTCCTTGTTTTGGGTTAAATATAACTTGGAATAATAATTAAATTATTGTTTAATTGATTATTCATGAGGAAAATCAAACAAATAAAGATTTGTTTAATATTTCCTTTTGGGGTTTCCTATTTGGACCATAAATAACTTAATAAATGTGTTTTACTAAGCTATTTTACATAGCGAAAACAATTTTACTTAGGGTAAAATTGGTCTTACATGGTGTACTTGGGTCCATCTAATGATAATAGGTTACATGACCAAAAAATGGTGTAACATCTATCATTCAAGTTGATATTTTCAAGCATCTTCTCCATTACTTTCACTAGGTTGTCAATTTTGGTGTCAGAAGATGAGGTTGAGGGTGCAATGTCATCTTTATTAGCTACCCTCTTCTCTGATCTCAACCTATTTCTTTTCTCAATTATGTTTGCTTCTACACTCACAACTCCTTTCTACATGTCTTCTAGAGTTAAGTAATCTCTCTCCCTTAGTTGATAGGCCATTTAAGCATCAAAACCTTCAGGATATCTTACTAAGGCCATGCATTGGGGAGCTTTCATGTGAGGTGGAAGAGCATTATAGATAGTACTAAACTTGGTGGAGTAATCATGAACACTCTCCCCTTGATTTCTTTTAAGACTGCTATACTCTGCTAAGATTTGGAGAGGATTCCTTTTGATTTCCCATCTATTTATGAATTTTTGATGCAAAGTAGGGAGATCATTTATGCTGTTAGGAGCTAGGATTTTAAACCATTTTTTTACTTCTCCTCCTAAAATTCGGGCAAAGATTCTCATCTGTATGGTCTCATATTCTACCTCCATGTAATCAAATGCATCATTCATTTGGTCTATATGTTGCTGGGTAGTAGTAGGTTCATTGGCAGTGAAATGGGGAATTTTTTATTGATAATAATTTGGTAAGGGAACCAGAGGTTGTGGTAACAGTAATGAGGCATACCATGTTGCCATGGCTGGAAAGAAAGGTGGATTTACAAGAGGGAAAGTGGGCTGAAATGGAGTGTTTTGAACCATGGTAGTATGGATTGGAGTGGAAGAAACACTTGGGCCAGCAAACTAGTTTTGAGCAAATTTGTTATGAAAAAGGCTAAAGTGATGAAGAAGTTGGGAATCAGGAGGAGTGGAAGGTGAGGCGTCTCTACTAAATCTCTGTTGCAAATATGAAATGTAAATATCAGTTTGGTTTCCATCACCTTCAGATCTAGTTCTAAAGATGTTCTTTGTGTGATGTAAGTCAATGTGTAAATCCTCTGAAAACAAAGTTTTCAGGGATAGATTTTGTTCTTAAGAGGCTCCCATCAGCAGTTGATTTTCTAGATTTAGAAGTCTACCATAGAATTCTCTCTGGATTGTCAGCTATTGTAGGAGGAATAGGGTCTGGGTGAGATCTAGTGTTGATCTTATGTGAACCCAGACTTCTTTTTCAAAAATGAGAAAGGCTAAATTTTTTAGGGACTGTTTTTGAAAATTTTGCCTCTCACAACGTCTTATCTAGTATGGGACTAGGTTTCTAAACTTCCTCGAGGCTGGTTAACAAAATCTTAAGGAAATATGGAGAGCTAGACTGGTAATAGGTATACTGGGGCTAGTGGAGTCGCCAGGTGGAAAGTTTTTAGCTTTTATGAAGGTAAAATATTGAATGGTTTCACCACCATGTTTATTGGGAAGCCAATCTGAACTGTTTTTGGGTTTTTTTGAGTTTCTATGGTTTTTAATGAGTCTATAAGAGCTTGCCAGGAAACTATGAACTCAGTGGTCCCACCGTGATCTCCATTATGTTGGGGTCCTGTGTTTTGATAGATTGGCAAATCAAAAGACAAGGCAACATCAAAACCAATCTTTAGAGTTCCAGGATCTAGTCCTCCTGTTCTCAGAGAGGGATCTCTCAAATTATTTGTTTTGCAAAGATTTATCTTGTGTGTTTTGAGTATTGGTTTTAGACTAGTTATTAAGTGCGAGTGTTTATTTTTTTGTTTGGTTGAATGACATAGTAGAACATGAAAGGTATAGGAAAGATAGATAGAAAGGGGAAATATTAGATTCATTGGGCAATGGAGTCAAGAAGGGTTTATGAAAAACTCATCAATGGATATGGGATATTAGAGGGAAAATCTAACTTGGCCACAGGATCCTTTGGTTTTGTGAATGAGATGGACATCAACGATTTGGAAAGAGAAATTGAATTATCAACAAAGGGAACTTGAAAACATAACTTGAACAATAAAGAGGTATTTGATAGACAGGGATAACCATAAATTCTTCAAACACACTTTAAGCAAATCATGATTTCAAGACAACTTTCAAAATTAAATCTAAGATTCGGGAGCACATCCTATTTCCTCAAAGATTTTATTTCAAATGACCTAGAAAACATAAAAGATTCACTGATAATTGCAATTATAGAAGATGGAACACCTAACACATCTATGATCACGACTATAAAGACCTCTAAAACAATTTTTCAAGCAAGGACAAAGGGCATGATCATAACAAACCTCCTTGGCTAACTATGAACAATGGTACTTCAAAGGGAGACTTCCAAAACATCTTTCAAGTGGCAACATACAAGCAGGGAAAACCATAAATCATGCTGAACCCAACTATTCGAACTATTAGATAAATAAAGAAGCATGAGGACTAAAGAGAGAGGTAGCTGGAGAGGATTCAATTAGCCTCTTTGATGTGGCTCTGAGGTGTCCTTGGACTGATATTTTCCTCGGTTTTTCCTAAAACAACTTTAATCTGTCTTTGTTCTGTGTTTTAGGCCTAATTAGGCTTAATCTTCATCTTCGGGTCATCATACTCTGCTGACTGTGGATCAGGCATTTGATTTTCTGAGTTTACGCCTTAATCCTCTTAAAAAATCTGAATTGAACTTTTAAACCCTGATACTCTTTAATCTCCTATCTTCAACGCTGATTTTCTTCAATAAATGGTCTCTGACTGTGTTTTTGGCTGTGTTGCAGGTGCGCGAAGGGTTCTTATAATATTACCAATGTTCATGAGTCATGGTAAAAATGGCTATTCGAACCCTGTATATTCATGTTCTTCATTGATAGTGGCCTGGGGAATTGTCATTCCCAACCCTTGATTTTCTTTTAAAACTATGGGGAAACCTTGAAAACCTGCACAAAACGAGAAAAGTTAAGAAAATCCGTGAAGGATAGGTTTAGACAGCTCTGGGTGTGGGAATATATCAGATCCATTGGATGAAAGCAACCAATGGGCAGGATCGCTTTTTGGGGTTGATGGGGAGGTGGTCGAAAGAAAATGATGATCAGATTAAGTCCGGGTCTTTGATCTAGATTGATCAACGACTGAGATTAATCAGGGAATTTATAATGCGGATGGGGTAATATTATAGCAGAATGGAGGAAAATGTAATAATAATGGGAGAAAATATTTATCGGAGGCGAAAAAGGGTTTAAATGGAGTTCAGGCACAACTTTGAACGAGAACCGTTAGATTAGGTCATCCAACGGCGGAGATTGAATTAGGAAATACAATACAAATGGGAAAGGTGGTTTGGCGGAAAACAACTAGTGGTATTCGCATGGCTCTAAGGTGGTTTAGAAATTTCCCAAAATAAACGCGATATGCTTCTTTGGCCGACATGTGTTCTTTTAATACCGCCTATATTGCGTAATTTTTTGGCATTAACATTCGGGTGCAAAATTACACGATATGGGATAGCAACTGTCGAATGTAAGGCAGGGAGTTCCGACGGTGGGAATGAGAGTGCGATGAGATTAGATGTGCGGGTGGAAAATGGTGGGTGGGGTCAAGGTGGTTTAGATCTGGATCGTTAGATCTTAGGAATGGATGGTCGAGATCTATTGATGGGGGAGATAGGTCCCAAAGGAGTTGGGCCTCTCGGGTTTAATGTAGACCGTTGGATCTCAGGAACGGACGACCCGGATTTAAAGATGGGATGATGAAAGGAATATGAGATGGGGGTTCGGGTAGAGATCGGGTGAAATGTGGACCGTTGATCTACAAAGATCAATGGTGGATATTTGTCGAAGGATTTTAAACTGTGGGGCTTTGTGAAACAACAAAGAAAATCGGGTTTGATCTGGACCGTAGGATCTATGAAATGGACGGCCTAGATCTGATCGCAAGATTGCAAATCAACGGAGGCAAGGGGAAGGCAACAATGAAATGCACTAATGCGATTAAGTGCGGGCCATTAGATCTAGGAGAGATATGGGGCCAGGATTGAATCGACAGGTTTTGAATGGGGAGCGATGTGGACCATCGGATCTGGGCACGATGAAGCAGATCAACGGTCCGGAATTGATCGCTGGATCGCATCGGCGGGAAGGGAAAAAACAAAGGGTAAGTTGGAAACTTGCGATGCGATTAGCCGGTGACCGCTGATCGGTTTAGATCGACAGTCAAGATTTTTTCCGAATCACTTCGTTGGGTTTTATGAAATAATGAAGGAAAGTCGGATTTTTCGGAAATACAAAGGAAAGTAAGGTTTATGAAAAGGTTTTTAAGTCCTATGAGCACCCGATTGCAGGGCTAGGGTCTTATGAAGTGGAGGTTTATAGGAGTTAATCCCTCGGGGGCTAAATTTATATATATGCAAAAAAGAGTGTTTTTAGGCTAAAAACAGGGTTTTTAAGCCAATTTGAGGGTTCCAGTAGGGGGAAAAGGAAAATTTAAACCAAATGAAAGGGGACCAAAAGGTTTAAAAAGGGTGTTGGAGTGAATTTTGAAGGGTAAATGAGGCTTTATGGAGGGTTTCTATAAAGAACAAAGGGGATGAAAATGGGGGTTTTTATGAATGAAAGAAGGGGTAAAAATGATGAAAAATGGGGTTTTTTAGCAGTCTTTTCTTCAGGAAAACAACAGATTTTTCAGGTTTATAAGGGAAACAACAGTGAAGATTAACTAAAGAAATAGTTATCTTCATAAAAACTTCAAATATTATAGGTTTGGAAAGGGGGAATTATCTCTTGAAGTTTTGAAGAACAAAATTAGCCACGTCTTGGTATAATAGAATTTATCAGTGGCTAACAACGATGGAGTGGAGCTTTCATTGCAAGAAGAAGAAGAAAAAACAAGTGTTTCAGAAGATCTAGAGATTGATGATTACTATAAGAAATTCGTAGACTTCATGCAAGCAAAGTTTCATAGAAAATATGATCTTAGGTCCTCTAGAAAGAGAACCCACGCACAAGAACAAGAAGAAGAAATGCCTCAGAAGGAGACAACTGTACAGAAATTCAGAGAAAAAGGTAAGATACCTATAACCGAAACTTTACATTATGATAAATACGTTCCTTCTTCTTCTAATTTAGCCCCTACTCCAAATGAAAATGCTAAACCTATTCCAAAGGAAGATAAACCTCCACCCGAAAGTAAAGAACCAAAAGAAAGTACCACAGAGAAGTCTCCCTCCTTTTTAAATCTTCAAAAGGAACTTGAGAAAGTTAAAATCCCAATCCCCCTGACTGAACTATTGAAACAACTGGTCTACCAGTCTCAGATCTCTTCCTTTATTCTTCCCCAAGGAGCAGCCCCAATCCCAGATAGCTTAAACCTTCAGGAAGAAAGGCCCATGGTTGTGTTCGGCCCTCATGTTGAGGAGTTAGATGCTTCAACTCCTCCTTTCTATGTCTCAATAGTAATTAATGATCTGTTATTGCATAATTGTATGCTGGATTCGGAAGCGTCTCATAACCTCCTACCCCCTGTCAGTGATGGAGCAATTGGGGCTGCAAATCACTCGCCCATATAAAGATGTCTACTCTTTTGATTCCAAAAGAGTCAAATGTTTGGGGATCATCAAGGATTTGGTGGTGAATCTAGCCCAAATCCCAGCTAAGAGCATGGTGATGGACATAGTAGTGGCAAACATCCAGCCCAGTTTGGGATGCTATTATCAAGATCATGGGGTACCAAAATCGGAGGATCTATAAAGCTAGTTCTAACTTATGCGACCATCCCTGTGTTTGGTGGTCAAGAAAGGAGATTATATCGGGAAAAAAGGTTTGTGAAGATGGTCACTAAAGCTGATAATTCAGTGAATTCTCCGGTATACAGCAAAGAGGGTGAGTTTTCCTGTTTAATGTTGGAAAAAGACCAAGATTACTTGCAGGAGCCATCTTTCTGTCAGATCAAGACTAGCAAGCCCTCAAGTAATGAAGGAAGTGGGGTCTGGACATTGCACTTCGATGGAGCCAAATCAAAGGAAGGAAATGGAGCTGGATTTCTTCTTATCTCCCCTAATGGACAGCTGGTCCCATTATCTTTTAAATTGGAATATGAAGCCATGAACAATGTGGCCAAATATGAAGCATTGCTCCTAGGTCTACAAACAACAAGGAGTATAAATATTCATAGTTTGAAGGTTCTGGGAGATTTAGAGCTAGTGGCGAGATAGGTAATAAATCAGTGTCAAGCTAAGCACCCACGACTGAGGGCTTACAGGAATGAGGTATGGCTCTTGGTAGAGAACTTCTTCTTAGCATTTAATATTCAATTCATGCCAAGAGACCAGAACAGAATGGCTGATTCTCTTGTAGTAGCTATAGGAACTTTCCGGCCACCTCAGAATCCCCTTCTAAGGTATGAGATAGAGGTCCGATACCATCCTTCCATCCCTGACAATGTCAAACACTGGAAGGTATTTGAAGATGAGGATCAGGTGAGAATATTTATGGAGACTATTGGGGAATTCTCCAATATGGATATAGATGTTGGTGGAGAGGAAACTGAGGACCTTTCTCAGAATAAATGGCAGGATACCATGGCTAGGCACAGGGTGTTGCAGCTTAAAGGGAATGTGATACCCAGAGGACTGGTCCCTCTGGAAAGTTTTTTTGATAAGAATGATGTCCCATTACAACCAAGCAAGGCTGTTGAAGAAAATCAGGTAGATGACCTAAACCTCAGCATTGAGGCTGACCTAAATATTGTGAAACTGTCTAAAAAGGTACCTGCAGAGTATAAGGAGAAATATCAGAAGTTATTTCATACATATAAAGATGTTTTTTCTTGGTCCTACCAAGATTTGAAGACTTTTGATATCAACATTATCCATCACAAGATTATGTTCAAAGGTGATGCAAAGCCACAAAAACAGAAGTTAAGACAGATTAACCCTTTACTCCTTCCTTCCATAGAAAAGGAAATCAAGAAACTGTTAAAGGCTAAAATCATTGTACCACTAAGATATTATGAATGGGTGGCCAACTTGGTCCCAGTCCGAAAGAAGAATGGAGAAATAAGACTGTGTGTAGTTTTTCGGAACTTGAACAAAGCATCTCTGAAAGATAATTACCCGCTGCCAAAGATGGATCATATATTGCAAAAGGTGGTAGGTGCCTCACGAATGTCTATGATGGATGGCTTTTCTGGGTATAATCAAGTAGCAGTGCTTCCGGAGGACCAAAAGAAAACTGCATTCACTACTCCTTGGGGAACATTTATGTATGCTCGAATGCTGTTTGGACTGATTAACGCAGGGGCTATATTTCAAAGGGCCATGGATATTGATTTTGTGGGGGAAAAATACAAGTTTGTGGTGGTCTACCTGGATGACATTACAGTATTCTCAAAGGATGATGTCGAACATATTGAGCACCTGCGCAAAAATTTTGACAGGTGCCAAAGGTATGGATTGTCTCTAAATCCTCAAAAATCCCTGTTTGCTTTAGAAGAAGGTAAAATATTAGGGCATATCGTAACAAATGTAGGGGTGAAAATTGACCTGAAGAGGGTAGAAGTTATAAATGGTATATCCTTGCCCAGAAACAAGAAAGAGGTTCAAGTTTTTCTTGGGCATATCAACTTCCTCAGAAGATTCATACCGAGCTATGCTGAGATAGTTCGGTACATAACTGAGATGCTGAAGAAGGATAATGAAGTAAAATGTACCCTTGAGTCAAGATATGCTTTCAATAGGATTAAAAATGCTTTCGCAGAAGCCCCAGTGTTGGCGGGACTGGATTATGCAAAGCCCTTCATGATATTTTCCTTTGCATGTACGCACACCGTAGCAGCAGTCTTGTTGCAAAAGAATGAGGAAGGGTATGAGTAGCCTATCGCCTTCTTCAACCAAGTGCTTCATGATGCTGAGCTAAATACAACATCCTAGAGAAACAAGCTTATGCCTTGGTCAAGTCCCTCAAGGCTTTTCAGATGTATGTCTTATAGTCAGCCATAACTGCATTTGTATCCACATCGGCTGTAAAAGACATCTTGATCCAGGGAGATAGCGAAGGGAAGAGAGGAAAATGGATTTCCAAGATACAGGAATATGAGCTCTAGATACGCCCCACTAAGCTAATAAAAGGACAGGGAATAGCCAAGATCCTTTCAGAATCAAACTGTCAGGCTTGGGGGATAAATTTATCTATGGAGGCAAATGTGGAATTTGGAAAAGCAGATGAGAAGTGTGGGATAGAAACAGCTACACAAAAGACCCATATGAAGTACCTTCTCAGTCCTTGGTACAAGGAAATTGTAGAGTACCTCTTGACTTTAAGATGTCCTCCAAGCTGTGAAAAAACAAAGTAAATAACCTTGAGGCTCAAATCTCAGAAGTTCATTGTAGCAAATGGCCATTTGTACTAGAGAGACCCATTGGGTATACTGATTCTGTGTCTCATTGAAAATGAAGTAGAATAAGTAATGGCAGAATTCCACGAGGGAATCTGTGGTGGCCACTACATCTGGAGAGGCACTACACATAAGATTTTGAAAGCTGGCTTTTTCTAGCCCAAACTCTTCGGGGATGTTTATGCTCGGGTAAGAGCCTACGAAAAATTTCAGAAATTTGCTGAAAGGCAGAAGTTCGCGCCTCTGCCCATGATCCCAGTGCACATCGAGGAACCTTTCCAATAGTGAGGAATCAATTTTATTGGTGAAATTCATCCTGCTTCAAGTGGGAAAGACAAGTGGATATTGACAGCCACAGATTACTTCACTAAATGGGTAGAGGCCGTGTCAACAAGGAATGCGACAGACACAGTGGTGATCAAATTTCTAGAAGATAACATCATCTCAAGGTTTGGTTGCCCTGCTAAGATTGTCACAGACAATGCTCAGGCTTTTAAGTATGCTAAATTCATCAATTTCTGCCAACAGTATAATATTGTGCTAGGGAACTCTACCGCATATTACCCATAGGGGAATGGATTGGCAGAATCATTAAACAAAACCTTAGTGAGGGCACTGAAAAAGGCCATTAATGAGAATCAGAAGAACTGGGATTCCCAGCTTAAATTCGTGTTATGGGCGAATAGAATCACCAGTAAGAGGTCAACATGCAAAGCCCCATATGAATTGTTTTACGGAAGAGAAACAATTTTCCCCATACAATTGGCCTTACCAGTGGCTAGGTTCATGCATGATTGTCAAGAGGAACTGAACGATCTCACCAGAAGGATGAACCAGTTAGTAGAGCTGGAGGAAAATCGAAGTCAAGTAAATCAGAGATTGACTGAGTACCAAGATAAAATGAAGGACCTTTTCGATCAACATGCTAAGGATAAAAATATGTAGGTCAGAGACTTGGTACTAAGATGGGACATAAGAAGGGTTGAAAAATGAAGCATGGAAAATTTGATCCTCTATGTTTCAAACCCTTCAAAATTGTTGTGGAAGGAGGAAACAACACCTTCAAGCTGGAGAATTTGCAGGGTGATCTGCTTGACGCCCCTGTAAATGGGAAATTCTTAAAACCCTTTTTCCAGTATTGATTCAGGATGAAAGGTATCATGTATGATATTGTACATTATTCAGTCGTTTTTATTATAATGTTTCCTATTTTAAGTTGTCATGAAAAAGAGAAAAGGGTGCTGAGGAGTCATGTTCACAAAGAAGAGGCTAACAGATGGTCTGCAAAGTTCTCGACACGTTCGAGGACAAGCGTGTTGTCCCCAAATGGAGCCAATGTTTTTATATCACCCACCACCTTAGTTCTAAGAAGCTTATAAATGCAGAGCACCCGAAAACATAAAGTGGTGAAATATTTTAAAAATGTGAATGGGAAAATATGAAAGGAGATCTATATAAAAAGGGGAATAAGGCACTATATTATACGATAAAATTGAGACAAAGCTTGAAACAAAAAAAAAGGGACAAAGGTGCAAGACAGCGGTACGAGATGGGGCCCGCCCACATTCCACATATTCAAAAGATAGCGGCGCATGAACAATTCTGCGGGGGCTCAAGGATGGCAAGGGGAAGGCAGAAGCTTCCCCCTCCAGAATTCTGGTAATGTGGAATACGTTGGGACCCAAGGCACATATTCCATGGGGAAATGGCCGTAGGGTTAAGGCTGCTATAAAATCCCCCTGGTATTTCTAGCGAGCTCGACCATGAAGGACACCTGGCACCACGAATACAATGGTAAGGTAAGTCTTAGGACACCCGGTACACGATCAGTATCGGAATTTAACCTGACGTGTGGTATTCACCTAACCAAAATATGATAGAAAATAACCAGATGCCATAAGTCTCAGTGTCGACGTCCTTATGACGTCAGCCCTACTAGTGTTGCCCTAGTCTTGGTTTCAGGGAAATATGAAATTGTATAACTCTGTCCTGTAATTCACTGTGGTAAAATACTTTCTTTTACGGTTTACTATATAGCTAAAGTGTGAGCGCCCGGTACGAGGTTTGCCAAGTCACTTTCAACCTCCCTGCGTCATTTTCCCCGAAGCTTTTTCCTTACTACGCAGTTATTCCATCCCTTTTTCACTATCTGGTTTCCTTCCGCTTTTCATTTTTTATAATAGTCATGGGTAAAGTCACGGTTAAGAATTCAGTGCCCAAAACCCCTCAAGGTCATGAGTTCAGGGCTGCCCCTGGACCTGAGCCTTTCATAGACTTTCAAATCCACATTCGAGACCCACAATACCTATTTTTTGTTAGTAGTGTCAAGCCGGAGCTTTTTAGAAAGCATGTGGAAAATCGGGACAGGTTTAGAGTCGTTTTGTCAGGACTATATCACCAAATTACTCCCCCTGTCTACCAAGTTTTTGAATTCATTTTTTGGCTTAGAGAAGCTTATGACGAATGCCGGGATATGTTCCTATCATCTCATGGGAATAAGATACTCAGTATATCCCCCGAAATCATCAGAAAGGCCCTCTGTTACCCTACCAGTTTAAATTATGTCAGTTTCAATGAAATGACGCTAAACCATCAGTTTTCAAAGTTACCATGGAGGCAGCAGAGTGATTTCATCGCTGCTATTTATGACTCCCACATCATAGCTTTCCTGTCCGTGGACCCGGTTCCCCTGAACTCATTCAAGGAAGCTGCGCGCAACCTAGCACTGGGCAGTTTGGAAAAGATGGTGACACGCTTGGAACAATTCGAGATAGAGTGGACTGAAATAACTCTTGCTGGCCTCCCATCATGCTGGGAGCCTTCAAATACGGTCCTTCAACCGTTATCAACATATGAGTCCTGGCTGATGGAAGTGATGAATCGGACTGACATACCATTTGAGAAGACCACTTGGGTTAAAGATGAAACTATAATTGCAGTACTCATGAAAGAATCCTCTCTCCTTCATTAGGTTAGACAATGGTTACCCACTCAGATGAGATATGCCAAACTGACTGAAGTATATGCTCAGGCCAAAGCTTTCACTTCGATACCTGATCCTGCAACTGACACTTGGTAGAGGTGCAACAGTCATGCAAGTACGTCAGCCATTGCATCTGCTCCGTCTGCCTCTAAGAAACCCAGCTTCTCTGCAACCATAGTACTGCCTCCCTTAGCTACAGCCTAGACTCCGTCCCACCACTGAATTTTTTAACTCATGATTGGGCCCACGTGGCCTCTTGTTTTATTTTTACTTTCAATATTTGAGTGAAATTCACATTTCACTCTTGCAATTTTCTTTTCAGTTAGACAATTGTGTTATTTTCATTAGAAATGGCTACGAGCCCGATTTGTAAAATGATGGGAGTCGTTTCTACCCCATCATCAATTTTGATGCTTTTATTAAGACCTAAAACTGCCTATAGGCACGCGAAAAATATATTTTCCCAAAATATCTTTCTGCATATGATCATTGGAAATGTTATAAAAGCAGGAAGCAAAGACATCTACAGGGTTCTAGATTTTCCAAAGAACTCACTAATTCAAATATTCTGTATGTATGTTGTCTAAATTTTGATAATTGATGTTGAAGATCCCGTAGGGACTTAGTGATAAGAAGCTTTGTTGTATTGGGGATTTGGATCTAGGTGATTCTCAGTTTGTAGCTCCTCTCTATATTGTTTAATACAAATGTTCATTTTACATATCTCCACATTTCTTATATCTATGCTCTATAATGCAAGTGATCCTATGTTGAAATGTGAATTTATCATTATTGATACTCATGTTTACTCAGCTATAACACTTTAAATATAGCTCAGGTAGGATATTTTGTTTCATTTTCATCTCTTTCATCATTCCTCTAATATTGACTACAATGGATCCTTGTCTTTGGAATTGTTCACATATATGGATTCTTATCTTTGCATAGGCCCAATATATATGGATTTATGTCTTTGGATAAGCCTTGTTATGGTTAATATTCTACTACATTCTCTTTCACAGTCATCACCTACATGTTAATTGATATTTGTGAGCCATTTTAGAAGTTGGCCCCCTCTACAACATTCTGTTTTAAAGCTGTCAGATGCATTTAAGTATTGGAGTTTATACTCGGTTTCTGCAGTTTCATAGTTATTGTGTTTAAATTTGGGGTCTTGGTTCCACCCATATTAAAACTATTCATACAAGAGATTATATCATGATAGCATAGCCTTGTCAACTCTTATCAGTTGAGTCATATGCTCCTTGCAGTTAAGATGTCCTAGGCATTGGTCTTTATACAAATCAAGGCTGTCTCTAGGAGCTACAACACATTGATTGCATCACATACGCATTGGAGGTGCCAATGAGGATTGTGCAGTCAAGGCAAGGCCAATTTGAATTCATTCAGGGGTCTTCTTTAGTAGGGATGGCACAGTGGAGGCAAGCTATCAGGTGGCAAGAAATCAGTGCATGGATTTGCAGATTTCTTCATGTTAGTGTGTGACGATTGATTGTACTGAGAGCTTGATGTACTAAGCTTTGTATAAGATTGTTACATGATCTCCATGATACATAAGATATGATAGTTGGGTTTTTCAGCTTCAGGCTTTCCCGTTAAACAACTATGTTATGTGAAATTGTTTTTATTGTTTCATGTGTTTGCAATTGAATGTTTAATTTCCACAAAAGATTAACAGTGGAAGGATTCTGTATTTAGCAAGAAGATAAAATATTGTTAGATCAGGAGAATTTGGATATATATATATGCTTAGTGTATATAATTTCTACATGGCATCGGAGCTGTGTTATTTCTTGAAGATTGCAATTGTGAAGAATTGTTGAGTTTGTGCTGGTGGACAATTCAAATTTGCTACAAAAAATTATTGGTGCGACAATTGAGTATACATTGAAATTTCTTTCAATGGGTTGCGATTGGAGTATTCCCTTGATGGCAGCTCGAATTACATAGCCTAGAAGGATAGGATGGAGGCGGTGTTAGAAGATAATGGATTGAAGGTGTTCATCGAAAGCAATGTTCCTAATCCGAGATCTAGTGATGCTGCATTACTTGATGCATGGAAAAAGAAGGTAGAAAAGGAAATTATGTTGGAAGGTGTGAAGGACCATATTGTGTCCAGCCTTCATAGGAAAGCCAATCCATTTGCAATGTGGAATTATTTGACAAATTTTTTCCAAAGAAGTAGTGACCAGAGAAAGTTGGTGCTGAAAGATAAGCTCAAAAAATAAAAATGGAGAAGGGCGACAATATTCCAAAATATCTCACGAAGTTTGTTCACTGTAGGGATGAACTGGGAAGTGTGGGGATTACTGTTTATGATGAATACTTGGTGGGCTTGGATCTCCTCATGCTTCTGAAGAGTTGGCATAGCTACAAAGACTCTGTCAATGGACATGAGAAACTACCGGGTTGGGAGCAAATTTGGTCGGATCTTGTGCAGGAGGAGATAAGGAGAAGTACCAGGGATGGCTCTTCATCGAAGAATGAAGATGAAGAGAATTGTGCTTTGGCTTCCAAAGCAAGGAAATGGAAGGGGAAGAGATCCCATCCAAATCCGAAGCTAAAGGCAAGAAACATGATTTGTCCAAGGTGAAGTGTTTTCACTGTCACGAACATGGGCATTTCGCCACTAACTTCCCACAGAAGAAGAATAATAGGAAGGATGCTGGAGCTGCAGCTGGAGATGCATTAGCCTCACAATTTGAACTTGATTTCTCTTTGATCGCATGCTTGGTTTCAAGTGCAATGGGATTGGTGTGGTATCTTGATAGTGGTGCGTCTTTCCATATGACGGGAGACAAGGAGTTGTTTAGTGACTTCGAGGAGAAGGACCTTAAAATGCATATAGAGATGGGCGACGATGGTAGATATAGTGTGACTGGCATTGGGACCGTTACCTTTGATAGGGATTCAGGTAATCCATTTCTATTGAAAGATGTTATGCATGTTCCAGGTCACAAGAAGAACTTGGTCTTAGTCGCAATGTTGAAAGATAGAGGTTATGCCATTGTTTTTAGCGATGGAAAAGTTTTCATGCGAAATAAAAAAATGGGTCAAACCAAGAGGATAGGGATTCGAGTTAAGAATCTCTACAAGATGGAGGTAGATGGCTGCGTTGCAATGATGGGCAAAGAAGAAGAAGTGGTGAGTCGGGATGAGGGCGAATTATGGCACAGGAGATTGGGCCATCTTCACTATGGCGCTTTAAATATTTTGCAACAGATTTCTATTGGACTTCCCAAGGGTACCCTTGCGTAGTTAGATCAGTGCAAGGGATGTACTATGGGTAAGTTTGTGAAGACCACCTTTCATGAGAAGGAGAACCATGTTTCGGTGATCCTGGAGAGAATTCACACAAACGTTTGTGGACCTTTCTCGGTTGCTTCAATAGCAAAGCACAGGTATTATGTTATTTTTGTTGATGACTATTCTTGTAGATGCTGGATCTTATTCATGAAGAAGAAGAGCGAAACATTCTCAAAGTTCTGTGAGTTTAAAGCATTGGTGGAGAAGGAGTCGGGGAAGCAAGTGAAAGCTCTGCGGAGTGATAATGGTGGTGAGTATATCTCGGGAGAATTCGAAGACTTCTATATAAAAGAAGGAATTCGAAGAGAACTCATAGCACCTCATAACCCACAGTAGAATGGGGTTTCGGAGAGGAAAAACATAATGATTTTGGGTGCCGCACAAGCTATGCTTGAGAGGGAGATAGAATTTCATGTCGAGGAGGAACTTCTTGTTCCCAAAGATGAGCCTCTAGATGTGGATCAACCACAAGAGGAGAATCATGGAGTGTAGGAGTCCACTCATGCAAAACCAAACATTAGAACTAGCAGAAAGTGCACCACAGAAGTTGAGAGACTGAAGCTTGATGTGGCAGAGAATGTAGGAGTCCCTACATCACAGTGCAGATAGAGACAATCACCTGGCCGATTTAATGGATACGTGGCTCTTATGAACAAGTGTATCGTGACATAGCCATCTTCTTTTGAAGAAGTAGTGCAGGAGCCCACATGGGTAGATGCCATGGTGGAGGAGTATGACTCCATTTTCAGAAAAAATTCTTGGGAGATTGTTCCAAGGCCAGTGGGTAAATCAGTTGTAGGATTAAGATGGATCTACAAGGTAAATCAAGATGATGATGGGAGCGTCGAGAAGTATAAGGCAAGATTTGTTGCCTGGGGCTTCTCACATATCGAAGGGATTGATTATGAAGAAACCTTTGCACTTGTTGCATGGTATTCTTCCATAAGGACCATCCTTTCTCTCTCAGTGCAGATGGGTTGGCACATTCATCAGATGGATGTGAAGACTGCGTTCCTTAATGGGATCATTGAGGAAGAGGTGTACATTGAGCAGCCTGAAGGATTTGAGATCTTCAGTAGCAAGTCGCATGTGTGCAGGCTCAAAAGAGCGTTGTATGGGCTAAAACAAGCACCTCTTGCTTGGTACACTCGGATCGACAACTATTTCACTGGACTTGGCTTCACCAAGAGTGAGGCGGATGCAAACCTATACCAAATTGTGGTGGAGGGTAAGCTTTTAATCATTGTTCTTTATGTTTATGATTTAATAATAACGAATGATGAGAATTTGATACACTCGTGCAAGGAAGATCTTGCAAAGGAGTTTGAGATGAAGGATTTGGGCCTCCTTCATTATTTCCTTGGATTGGAAATATGGCAGCGGGAAAGTGAACATTTTGTGTCTCAAGGCAAGTATGCCTGAGAGATACTGGAGAAGTTTCACATGCAAGGCTGCAAGCCTATTGATACTCCTCTTCCAGGAAATTGGAGGAAAGAGGATGGTACATCGACAGAGTTAGTGGATGCCACTGTTTATCAACAGTTGGTGGGTTCACTCATGTATTTATTTAATACAAGACCAGAAATTTGCTATGCGGTGAACCAAATTTCACAAGCGATGGTTAAGCCTACCAAGCTCTTTTGGAAGGCAGGCAAGCATGTCCTGAGGTATCTCATTGGCACATCTGAGTATGGATTATGGTACAGATAGATGGATGAGGTGAAGTTGCATGGCTTCATGGATGCAGATTCGGCAGGCAGCCCAACAGACAGAAAGAGCACATCAGGAGGGATTTTCAGTATCGGATCTACAACAGTTTCTTGGTACAACAAGAAACAAAGATCTGTGGCACTCAGTTTAGTGGAAGCATAATACATGGCAGTAAGTCAAGCTACATGTGAGGCTATCTGGATGAAGAAGATCCTGGTCATTTTTTTCAGTTCACATTTAGATCCTACAGTGATACATTGTGATAATAAAAGTTGCATTAAACTCTCGATTAATCCTGTGTTTCATGATAGATCTAAACATATTGATATCCAGTATCATCATATCAGAGATTGTGTGCAACGGAATATCATGTTGCTTCAATACATTCCTATGGAATATCAGGATGTAGACATTCTGACGAAGGTTCTCGGCAGGAGAAAATTTAAATACCATAGAGGCAGGATCAGGGTGAAGGATAATCCCTATCTTTTTGAGAGGGAGTGTTGAGATTCAACAAGATGATGAGCTTAGTGAAAATCAGTCACCTTCACTAAGTGGGCCCGCGGGCTATTTTTAGGTGTAAGTCTATTCCTAGACATGGTGATCATATTTCAAAAGTTGTAGGATGCTATTTGTGGATGGTTGGTCAAGTTGGAAAAATATATGAAATTCTGTTTTTAGAATATTGGGCAAAGTATATTTATAGATCGTCGATCTAAAAATAGAAGTGTCGATTATTATTAGCCCTTAATAACAATCAGACTCTAAATATCAACTTATTCTCTTGGAGCACTTTATTTCAGTATACATATTTGGAAAATCAGTGGACTGAAGGAATTACACAATTCCTATGGTTTACTGGTGGTTCATGCATGGAGGACTCAGTTAGAACTGAAGTGGAAAAGTTATGATAGAGTTGGAAGAGTAGTCCATGGAGTTGTTATTCAGTTTAACTCATTTAATGGAGTTAAACTCAGTTGAGCTAATCTAGTCTAACTGAATGATACAGTAGTGAGAGTGAAGTGAATTAATTAGTTAATTAATTCACAAATAATAACTCACTAATCAATTGAAAAAATACAATAGTTAACTACAGTGCATGTCAGTTCCAGTGGAGACCCAGTGGAGAGATAGGTGAAAGGGTGAGATGGACTATCTGTTGTGACTATAGTGATGCATTGATTCCATCACACACACATTGGAGATGCCAATGAGGATTTTGCAGTCAAGGAAGGCCAATTCGAATTCATTCAAGGGTCTTCTTTAGCAGGGATTGCGCAGTGGAGGCAGGCTATTAGGTGGCAAGAAATCAGTGCATGAATTTGCAGATTTCTTCATGTTAGTGTGTGACGATTGATTGTACTGAGAGCTTGATGTAATAAGCTTTGTATGAGATAGTTACATGATCTCCATGATACATAATATATGATATTTGGGGTTTTCAGCTTGAGGATTTCCTGTTAAACAACTATGTTATGTGCGATTGTTTTTATTGCTTCATGTGTTTGCAATTGAATGTTTAATTTCCATAAAAGATTAACAATGGAAGGATTCTGTATTTAGAAAGAAGATAAAATATTGTTAGATCAGGAGAATCTGGATATATACATGCTTAGTGTATATAATTTCTACACCTGGTTACGTAGGTCAAAGTCTCACCCGAAGTAGTATGGGGGGGTGTTGGAACTAGGTTTCCCCCTGAGAGAGAATTAATTGATGTGGGTGTCTTCAGATATAAAACAATAGTGTTCTGGCCTTCACAGCAGAAGCCCTAACCAGAAACCCTAACAAGGTAGATTGAGGTCAATTTCCGTAGGTTATCCTGCACGCACATAAATAAAGGTTCGTAATAGCCTTAATGCATAACATTCATGTTCAACAACAATAGATCTGTTCATCTAACATTCATCTAAGGCAGAAGAAAGTTTCACAATTGATCCAAACATAGATAACATAGTAAATGGAAATAACAAACATAAACAAATCATAAAGAAAAACACAGATGCATTTGATACTCAGGTTATCAGGTGATCATGTCCAAGTTGAAAAAAATGCTCAAAAATGGAACTGCTCAGAATTTTTTGCAACCTGAACGAGCAGAAAGGCCTCATTGTTGTGATTCTGTGCCATGAACGACACTCAAATCCGACATTGTATGTGAAAGTTATGCAGGTTTGAAGTCTCTAGTATCCTTAAAAATTCTAGTTGACCAAAGTTGACTTTTGACTTTGGAAAAATTAAAAAAAGAATATTCCAATGAATATTTCAGGAATATTCCTCAAAATATTCCCTGGAATATTCCACAGGGACGAATTATTTGAGGATAAGTGGCATCTTCTCATTTGTTTAAGGTTTGAATTTTTGGGATTTTGGCCAATCAAAGGGTGCCATAGGCCAGAGTCAATGTGGTGTATCAAAAATTTTATGAGTCTGCGAGGTTCGAACTTCGGACCTCACCCCTACAAGCAGAAGCACCCGACCGGCCGGTCTACATTTTATTTCTTAATATATATGGAATTCACCTTCGTTTTAACGTTTGCAAGGGTTTTTAACAGAGGAAAAAGGGGCTAGCCCCGATGGGCTAGACCGATCTTCATGAGACCTAGTGTTGGGAACCAAGGGGTAAGCTATGGCAGGAGGTGGTAACCATTATGAATACCATTCAAACGTTAAATGTGACCACCCGAATGTAAAATCTGGAGGTTATGTAATATTACACCTGGCGGTTTCGAGTAGCGTTTTATGTGGTGGTAAGTGCGGAGTGGTCACATGCCACTCCGTCGACCATTTAAATGTCACAGTTTGGGAAGTCAGATAGTTTGGAGGGCATGCCATTTTTTGCAGCCTTATCCAATATGGCCCTTAAATAATAGTTCCTCCAGTTTTGGAGGAGGATTTTGGGGGACACTGGGAAAAAAATTGTTTTTTCCATAACTTCTTCAATATTGAACCAATTGGGACTAAATTTTGGCCAATTTTGAGTATTATGAGCATTATGGAGTGTTTGGGATAGGTTTCAGAGTGAACAGAGGTGTTCTTCAGCCACTTTTTCTTTATGGAATCTTGGAGAGCCATCAGGGCCATCAGGGAAATGGAGCTGTATTGGGCTATACTTCATTGTTTGAGGTGAAAGAAAATCCATTTTTAGCTTTTTTGCATCTTATGAATTCAATTTCACAGCTGGTTTTTCCTGTTTAGGAATATTTATCACTATATAACCAATTTGAGTAACTTAATAGAGCAAGGACATGCCCATTGGGAGCCTTCGACCCGACATATGTAGCCCAGGAGGGGTGAACTGCCTCATCATGTTGCTGTGTTATGTTAATGTGAAGTTTATCTGCTGTGTATTTCTGATTTAAGATGTTAAACAGTAATTTTAATGATCAATCCCTCACACGAAAACTCAGAAGCAATTACCAAAAACACTTTGTTTAACTTGCAAAACATGGGGAATACTTTGCACAATTAATTTAATGGAAATGGATACTTTGCATAGCATTACAAATAGTTCCACTTTCAGATCAGATGGTATCAGAGCTTAAGGATTTGACCCTTAGGAGCTAGATTTTTACTCAACCTTTGTTCTTGTGCAAAGATATAGTTGATTGTTTGCAAGTTTTAATGCTTACTAGGCTTAAACTCAAGAGAGGTGAAGGACACTTGGTTAGTGCTCACAGTAATCCACAACCAAGAAGGGCTAGATAGCCACCTCCAAGAGTTACTGAAGAAGCCTCAAGCATGTCTTCAAGAGAAGGAGAAGCTCCTGAAGATATTGATCCAAAAGAAGAGGAACAGGTATTCCGAAAAGCTTTCCTAGACATGGCAGAGATGGTAAGTATACTCTACCAAGAAAGGAATGACAAGTTTGTTGGAGAAGAGTCTAGACACCAAAAATAAGGAGAGGGTTCTTTAGGAGGAAAGAAAAGTGATGACAAGTCAAAGAAAGGACACGGAGGAAATGGTGATCCACCATCCCCATCTTCATCCTCTTCCTCTACATCATCGTCCTCAACTTCGGTGAATCAATCTCACAAGTCTAAAACCACTTCATCTCCAAGTCCATTTTTAAAGCTCGATGTTAAATTTGAGTTGCCTATGTTTAACGGTGAAGACAATGCAAAGAAACTTGACAATTGGATAAGATAGTTGGAAGTTTATTTGAGGATACAAAACCTTCATGAAGACGACATCAAGATTCAGTTAGCCTCTTTGAGAATGGAAGGAGCAACATTGGTATGGTGAGAAGTCAAGACCAAGGATGAAATTAAAAAAAATGGTAAGATCACTTTATCATGGGCTGAATTTATTTCCACAATTAAGCAACAATTTTATCCATTATCTCATTTACAAAAGGCTGTCATGAATTGGCAAAGTTTTAGACAACTTAAGGGACAAAGTGTTCAAGATTACACTCAAGGTTTTAGACGAAGGGCTTTATTACTTGGAATTGATTTTCATAGCCAAGAGACTTTGCTGAAATATATAGGTGGTTTACACAACTATATTATACATACTATCCTTATGTTCAATCCTACTAGTCTAGACGAAGTTTGTGTACAAGCTATGCATTTAGAGGCTAGAGGTAAACAACCTTTTGACGGGAATGAGGGTAGTGAATTTAAAGGAAAAGGTAGAAAAATAAATGCAAACTCTAGAAAAGAAAAAGCAAAGTTATTTTGTAAAAAATATTCCAAAACAAGCCACGATGAAGACCATTGCTGGAAACTTCATCTGGAGCTGAAACCAGAAAAATTTAAAAACAAAGATAAGGCCAAAGAAAAGGGAAAAACTGTTGCAACTATTGAACAAGACTTAGGGTCTGAGTCAGGTGATGAACCTAAGAGCATAGCCATGGTACTAAAGAACATAAATTGAAAAGAGGTTGCAAAGGAAACAAATCCCAGTTCTAGCACTTTAAACTATCACATAGAAACTCCAAATGAAGAGAGGAGGATAGAGTTGTTTCATGTGAGGATAATCTCAAAACAAAAAAAGATAAACACACTATTTGACAATGGGTCACAAGTGAATCTCATCTCAGAAGACTTAGTCAAGAAGCTGAAACTTGAGACCATTCCACATCTAAAGCCATATCCACTTGGATGGATTTGCAAGGATGCTAATTTACAAGTCTCAAGAAAGTGCATGTTGTACTTTGCCATAACAGCTCATTATGTTGATTTGGTTGAACTAGATGCGGTACCGCTTGACATTATAGGTGTGGTGTTGGGTAGTCCATATTTATATGACAGAAAACTGATCTTCCATCGCCACAAGAACAAGTATCATCTGTTCAAGGATGGTAAGGAGTTTATTGTGAGAGCACATCGGAAGAAGCTAGAATCTTCTTTAGTGAATGCAGGGAAGTTGAAAAGGCTTGTCAATTCAAGTCAAAATTTGAATTTGTTGATGATTAAGAAAAAATATTTTGTACATAATCCTTTTCATGTTATTGCTGATGTAAATGATGATATGTTTTAGTCTGAAAGTAGGTCGTCTTTGGAAGAAGATGACAAGATGTTGCAGGAAGTGCCTTTGGTGGCGATCAGTGCAGAGAACAAAGTGTCGGTTCAAGGTGGTGAAAAAATCCAAGAAAGGGTAAAGCATGCAAGCAAAGAGGGCACAAAGTTCATCATGGGTCATTGCTGGTTTCAGAATGGCAGATTGGTATGGCGAGAAAAATTGGTCGGGAATCGATGCAAGTACATGGCTCATATGGAAAAAAATCGCCATGAGGACAGTTGGCAAGGTGAATCTCAATTTTAGTTTCCTTTGAAGGTAGAACATTGTAGGAACAATGTGATTTTTACAAATTATAGTTTTTGTTGTGAAAATTTCAAAAATTTTCATCATGATTCAAACAAGGTTAGCAACAGTCGGTCAACGGATTCAAGGAAGAATTTATCTTTTTATGAGAAGTTCAATTTGATGAAGTCGGGAAGATTTTAGTGGTTCAAGGTTGGAAGAGTGGAGAATCAGTCTCCTCATCTTCAGTTTCAATAAATCAGAGAGATTTTGGGGTCCAAAAGCTTCCCATTTGGGAAGTGTGATCAGGTGATCATGTCCAAGTTGAAAAAATGCTAAAAAATGTAACTGCTCAGAATTGGTTGCAACCTAAACAACCAAAAATGCCTCGTTGCTACGATTTTGGAACCATGAATGACACTCAAATCCGACATCGTATGTGAAAATTATGCAGGTTTGAAGTCTCCAGTATCCTTCAAAAATCCGTTTGACCAAAGTTGAATTTTGACTTTGGAAAAATTAAAAAAAGAATATTCCAAGGAATATTCTAGGAATATTCCTCAAAATATTCCATAGGGATGAATTATTGGAGGAAAAATGGCATCTTCTCATTTTTTTAAGGTTTGACTTTTTGGGATTTCGGCCAATCAAAGGGTGCCACGTGGAAATCCTAAAGGTCGCCACGTGGCCCCCGGCCAGAGTCAATGTGGTGTATCAAAAATTTTATGAGTCCATGAGGTTCAAGTCCCAGACCTCACCCCCACAAGCACAAATGCTCGACCGTCTGGTCTACATTGTATTTCTTAATATATATGGAATTCACCTTCGTTTTAATCTTTGCAAATGTTTTCAACGGAGGAAAAAGGGGATAGCCTCGAAGGGCTAGCCCGGTCATCATGGGACCTGGTGCTGGGAACCAAGGGGTAAGCTATGGCAGGAGGTGGTAACCGTTATGAATATTGTTTAAAAGTTAAATGTGACCACCCGAATGTAAAATAAAGAGGTTACATAATATTACTCCTGGCGGTTTCGAGTAGCGTTTTATGTGGCGGTCAATGCGGAGTGGTCACATGCCACTCCGCCGACCATTTAAATGTCACAGTTTTGGAAGTCCGACGGTTTGGAGGGCACACCATTTTTGGTGGCCTTATCCAATCTGGCCCTTAACTAACAGTTCCTCCAGTTTTGGAGGAGGATTTTGGGGGACAGTGGGCAAAAATTTGTTTTTCCCATAACTTCTTCAATATTGAACCAATTGGGATGAAATTTTGGTCAATTTTGGGTATTCTGAGCATTCTAGAGTGTTCGGGAGATATCTCAGAGTGAAAATAGGTGTTATTCAACTGATTTTTCTTTAGGGAAGCTTGGAGAGCCATCAGGGCCATAAGGGAAATGGAGCTATATTGGGCTATACTTCACTATTTGAGGTGAAACAAAAGCCATTTTTAGCTTATTTTTGTCTTCTAAATTCAATTTCATAGCTGGTTTTGCCTGCTAGGCATATTTATCACCATATAATCAATTTGGGCAACTTAATAGAGCAAGGACATGCCCATTGGGAGCCTTGGACTCGACAGATGTAGCCCAAGAGGGGTGAACTACCTCATCATGTTGTTGTGTTATGTTATGGTGAAGTTTATCTGCTGTGTATTTTTTATTTAAGATGTTAAACAATAATTTTAATGATCATTCCCTCACACAAAAACTCAGAAACAATTACCAAAAACACTTTGTTTAACTTGCAAGACACGGGGAATACTTTGCACACTTAATTTAATGGAAATGGATACTTTGCATAGCATTACAAATAGTTCCATTTTCAGATCATCAGGTTTCTTTGACAAATGTCCCTTTATTCATTCACATTTCAGATCTTCCTTACAATACTTTCATTCTACCCATGCACACAACCAATGGGGTCTGCACACAACAGGACTAAGGTCTCTGTGCACATAGCCAGCAGGAGCCTTCTAAACCAAGACATCTTTTCCTTTCAGCTCAGAACATCATATCAAAAATCAGTTCCGACTTCCTACTTTTTATCTACTCAAATCGATCTATACTCCTATTTATATCTTTAGACTTCGCTCATCTAAAGTCTGCAAATTGTGGCTTGTGTCCCCCTAGTTCTACCCTTTTTCCCATTAAAACTCATGAGGGGTTTTGACCCACCTCAAAGCCCCGTAACATCTGCTTCTCTTAGCTCGCATGAATTAAATTACAAAAAATACTATATTTTTATCCAAAATTTGGTCCTAAGGGACCCTGCTCCAATAGGCCCCCAACACAATCTTGTGGCTCGTCCCAAGTCACAATGATGTTCGGTTCTTCATATTGAGCTACAACTCCTCAATGGCAGTGACGAAGGGCACCAGGACACCCACGCTCTGATCAGCTGCACCCTATGCTGTGTCCACCAGCTTCTGTGATGTCAACCATTCTACAACTAGGTTGATGCTTTGATAGGTCTGGTTCAAATTCTTAACAGCTGCATCTAGATCTTGTGACAGCTTCATCGCCTCGTCGACCCATGGCTTCATGTTCTCTGTCACGATATGCTTCTTTCTCCTCAGCTCCTCTACTTCGCCACGCAAGATTTGGCTAGTGTGTAAGCGGTTCATGCGATGAGCAGGGAAAAAAGTAGGCACGACCTCTTGAAGGTCATTGAATGTCTACTCCTTAGTGTGCAATTCTTGAGAGATATTCTTGACTAGTGGATTTGTCTACACAGATGCACATAGTCCCATTGTTTTTTCTAGCAGCGTGGAGCCCTTTTCAACTATGTCAACGATACTTTTTGGTGCTTCTTTAACCAAGTTTTCCTGCTGCATGCGCACCTCAGGGGGAGCCTCTAGCTGCAGTTTAGCTTGCAATTCTGCAATCTGTTTCTCGAACTTCACTTTTACTGTCTGCACCTCTAACCGAGAAGCCTTTAGTGTTGCGACCAAAATCTCAACTTTTACTTGCGGTGCGGCGGATGCAGGAATGGACACCTTTGGAAAGTCACCACAAAGTCTGTCAATCAAATGTTCTAGCTCTGATTGCTGAGCTATAACCGCCGACTGTGTTGTGTGAGCTTGGAGTGATTTTTCTGTCTTTGTCGCAACCTTCTGCTCAACTATGCTCAAATGTAGCTGCACACATTCCTCCCTACACTACAGTTCGTCTGTGATAATGGTTTGAATTGCATGCAGCTTCCCACTAGGCAACATGTGTTACACCATTTTTTTTTCATCTAACCTATTATCATTAGATGGACCCAAGTACACCATGTAAGACCAATTTTACTCCAATTAAAATTTCTTTCACTATGAAAATAACTTAGTAAATCACCTTTATTAAGTTGTTTATGGTCTAAACAATAAACCCCATAAGGAAATATTAAATAAATATACATTTGTTTGATTTTCCTCATGAAATAATTAGTTAAACATAAGATTAATTAATATTTCTGGTTATATTTAACCCAAAACAAGGAAATTAATTAGATAAATCATTATTTATCTTATTATTTTCTAAGGAATAATTGTTTAAATCTTATTTAAATAATATTCTTTGTTAAATATGACTAATTCACCCTTAAATAATTAAATAAATTATTATTTATTTTATTATTACTTAATCCCATGCTTAAAATGATAAATAAATCATTTATTTATTTATTATTTACAAATAACTGGATTTGACTCAAGTCAAATTTCTTTTCCCTCCAACAAATATAATAAAATATTCCATAAAATTTGGATCTAGATTTGGTTAATAATATTTTAATTATGCACCAATCTCTAGACTAACTCAATATTTTGTTATAAATAGAAGAGTTTTCACATTCATTTGTCACCTTTTGTTGCCTAAAGATCACTCTGGATATCAACACTTGGTTTGGCTATTGATCCATAATCATAGCCACACTTTTCCATTTTTATCTAGGTTTTCTACACCATCAAGAGAGAGAAGTTCTAAATCTGAAGTGTTGAGGACTCACAAGAACCCATCCCATTGAGGAGAACAGGGAACACCCTCTTGTGTTTTCCTCCCAGGTGCCATTAATAAAATTATTCATTGGATATATTCTTGTCTTATCTATTGGGTCTATGGAGCAAATATTATTTTTCTACTGTTTAATTTCTTCTAATGCATAGATCTAGATTTTTGAAACATTTGTCTTGATCATATAATTGTAGATTTGAAGATATTAGCAGTCATTTCTGGTGTTAGGGCTATAAGTGATGCGTAGCTAAAGTGGTCTTTTTTTGTACACTTTGAATAAAGATTCATACTAACAACTGGCGACTCCACACGGGTTTACCTTTACGACCGCTGTCATTTTTCTGATCCTTGCATATCCAGCTACTTCAGGCCCTAGGATTTCTCTTCAGATCCTTGTTTTTCTTATTCTTGATGTTGTTTTTAACCCATAAAACCCTAAAACGATAAAAATTCTAACTTCCATGTGTTTTCAGACCCATTGCGCAGGTGACAGACATTAGCCGCAACTGAGACGACAAATTTTTCTGAAATCTGCCGCCGAGAGTGTCGGAAGTGCAGGTTGCACTTTTTTACCCAAAACCTATGACCTGGACCTCCAGGACGCACTTTACAGCCTAAAAAGTGCGACCTCTACTGAAAACAGGCCAAAAACTGTGACCTGGACTTTCTGCAGGGATTTTTCTGAAAGTTTTCTGGGTTCTGCTGAGCCTCTATTTAGGGTTGTCTGACCTCCGTCTCTGCCCGTTTTGGACATGTACTTGTTCTGTTTCACTCAACTAAGTGGGAACCTAGCCCTCTAGGGCTTCGGTACCCTCCAATTTTTGTGGAAGAGTGTTTTCTGTTGCATGTTGTCTGAAATTTCAGAGTCTTTAGCCATTTTTTCAAATCTGACACCTCATCTTCAGATCCACTTCAGATTGGCTTGTTATCCATCCAAATCTCCTCTTTCAGCTTTGTTTGGGTTTTCCTTAGGGGGCACTCTGCTTCCTTCCTAGAGATATCATTTTTCCACCACTTTTTACAACAAATTTCCTCTGATTTGTTGTTGTTTTATGCACCACTTTCCAACAGATTTTGTCTTTTAGATCTCTTTCCCTCTTGACCCAAGATCTATTAGCCTATTTTAGTGTTTTTAGATTAGTTTTTTACTCACCTATTGACTAGTTGTTGAGAGGCCCACCTTCTTGGGTTTAGATTATTACATTATTATCTGTTTATTTTATGTTTTGCAGGCTTATATATTGTCATTTGCAGGGTTATTTACAACTATAAAACAACAATTTTTATTTTTCTCTGAAAATGTCTGGGTTTAAAAATTAAAATTTACACACTTTTTACACACACACCCTAAGCGAAAAAGGGCTTGGTTAAAACCACCAAGCAAAGACTCTAAAACATTGAAATAATTTGATCCTGCACCTCTTTGCCCTTGTTTCAACATTGTAATCACTTGATTCTGCACCTCCCTACCCTTATCAGTCTCTTTTTCCTTGGTGCCGTGTGTGTGTCATATTTTCTCAACCTCCCATGGGCTCTGATTTTCCTTAGGAGAAGGCCAGATCCCCCTGCACATCTTCCCCTCTTGGTAGCACGTATTCAGGGTACAACATGCCTCCTCTCTTTTCCCAACCCCCTGTATACCACACTGTTACCCAACCTTTGCCATTTGGTACCCCCGATGACCAGATTGTCATGATGAAATCCAATCAACCTTCAGCCATAGACATCAATCTTCAAACTCGGTCCCGTCAGTACAGCAAGCCTCCCACTGTGTCTGTCCCCGAGCCACCTCCTTCGATCTCTACAGAGCCTCTTTCGACACCTAATGGCCCCTTGAAGATCCCTCAGCCTAGGGCAGAGGTTCATAACAAGATTCCTAAGGGACCATTACGCAAAAATGCTAGTTCTGGCAAAGTCGCCCATTCATATAGCATAGTCGATGATTTGGCACAATCCCCTGTTGCCATTTCAACGCTGTAACTCCTCCAGTCATGCCCTTCACAATGAAAATATCTTCTGTTTGCCATGGGCACTGTAGACCCTTCCGATAATTGATTGATTGTCTTTGATGTTAACCAGTCAGAACATCCTCCTCTCCCTACTTTCGTTGCTTTCCAAATCCCAGTCAAGATCTGGAACGCCAATGTTTCTCGGTGTATTATTGACGAGGGGGCATCCACCTATGTGATGTCTACTTTGGTTTGGAAAAAAATTGGATCTCTTGAGTTGGCCCCATCCACGATCACTCTCCGAGCGTGGGATGGCCATGCCTCCAAGCCCATTGGCTTATTCCGCAATTGTCCTATCACTCTTGCGGGCAAGACGGTTTACATTGACGTAGAAGTCATAGACGCTCCCTTGGATTACAACATTCTTTTGGGTCATAGCTACACTTATGCGATGTTGGCTGTCCCTTCTGTGGTTCACCACAAGATTTCCTTCCCCCATAATGGAAATATAGTCACCATTTACCAGTTGAAATATTACGAACTGAAGGCTCAAACCTCCCCTGAGTCCAGTATCTCTTCAGTGGCCAACAAGAAAAACGTCGACCACTGGTCACCCTTTGTCCAGTGTCTTGCCTGGCATCTACAAGGACTCCTCCTTGCTTGGTACTTTCCCTGGTCTTCCTCCTCCTATCTGTAATCACAGCTCATCGAATGTTTGCATGATGCAATCATCTCGAGCTTCTCTCAAGAGGCCCGCCTCGGCTAGTCAGCAGCACCCTCGCCCTCCACAGCTATCTCCTAGCCCTTTGATGCAACCTCTTGGAACTCCTCCTCTTGGCCCTTCAGTTGGTACGCATGAGCCTTTTTTATCCTCCTGGGTTGGCTCCTTCAGGCCTTAACCATTTAGGAGCTGTCCCACCTGGCCACTACCCCTTCGGTCAGATACTGTTCCTAGTCCCTCCACCAGGCATCTATATGGCACCTGTCATGGCCACCCTCTCTCTACCTAACTTGACCATTGGGCTCCCGGTTTGGTACCTTGCTCCTCCAACCGCCATCCCACCAGGTTAACCTAAACCTTATCTTGGTTTGACCCTGGTTCAACCGGTCCCCCTGACTTCTCCCATTGTCACAGTGCCTCAACCACCGCAACAGGAACCGCCTCTTATTGCGATCGCTTTGGGTAAGAAGGGGAAAGCTCGCACAAGGGCCTCAAAGGAAAAAGCGTCCCCGACTTACCCTACACCTCCTCCACCTCCAAAGCCCTGCGCTTTGTGTGATGTCATCGGTCATGCCACCCATACTTGTCCAGAGTTGCCCCGCATCAAGCCCATGGTTAATGTCACTTTTCCTGAGTCGACGACCCCTGAAACCTCTACTTCATCATCGACTGTTACCAAGAACAACAAGACTATTCACACCAAACACCCTTGTGATTTGTGTGGTCTCCATGGCCATTACTCTCATCATTGTCCCCGCCTGACGCATTATTGTGCCTCTTTAGAGGTAGTTCGGGAATACGAGATTGAACAGAACCAATATGCTTCTCCCGTACTTGCATAGTATGCTGTAGGCCAGAATGAGGATTTACCCGCTCCTATTGAATCCCCCCCCCTAATGTCGACATGAAGAAGCATGCGGCCACCATACTCTACCTTTCATCATCCTTGAGACCCTCGACAGAAGTTCGCTCTGAACCTTCTCCTGTTGTTTCGCTTGACCCCCTTTCAGCAAACACCTTGGGGTCAACATTAGTAGATCCTTTATCTACTTGTTCTTACGTCATCTCCCACGACGGTGTGCATGTGAGTCTTTCGTCTCATGATGATGAGTCAGGTAGCCCCGCTGCGTCATGTGGTCCCCCTTCCTCCTGTATTTCCACCTCCTGTTGTGACAACGACATCATGGAAGCTACGACCACCCTTGAATTCATCTTTCTTGCTCATAAAAAGGATGCCATCATCCATACCGTTGGTGACTTATGCAGCCTGAGCTCAAGCTATGTCTCTCGTAGCTCCCACATTTCCCCTCATTGGCAGCATGTGGGAAGTAGACATCCTACCCAGATCATTCCCTTCCGCAGAGTGCATTAGATTTCTACTATGCGCTCAGGTTGCCAGCATTGTTCTTTACCCTCCCATTTATTGTCTTGTGGCACCTTTCAGAGGGACCCCCCGTCGACACCTTATATCGGTTTTACTAATGGTGCAAGTCGCTACTCTTGGAATTTAGCCTCGGCAGGTTAGGCCATTTTTACCCCTTTGCAGGCACTTGTTCTTTCAAACGGTGTATGCATTGGTACTGCTACCAATAATCAGGCCGAATATGATGCTGTGTGAGGTTTATTAGCCGATGCCCTTTCACATCGCATCCTCCACCTTCATGTTCGTTTAGATTCCCTGCTTCTTATCATGCAATTGAATGGTGTATATCATGTGCATAATCCTATCCTTTTCAGAAGATATTTACGAGTGAAACTTTTGATGCGTAAATTTGAAATCATTACTTTTAATCATGTACCGAGAGCAAAAAATCACTATGTAGATATCATTGCAAACCATATTCTGGATTGGCATTTAAAACACACATTTAACACAAGAAAATAACATAAAAATATCAAAACAATGCATAACCATAGTATGTGTCATATAAAATGTTTTAGAGTTCATCAACTCTGATACATATGACATGCCCATAGCATGTTACCAAAAAACTCAAAAATGGGGGTACCACACGCCCCTACACACTAATCACTATCTGGAGGATCCCGAGCCAATGAATCTACCCCCACAGCTCATAGATCAAGAACACTCTATTCGGCCATCACCATACATCGCATGACCCATCGCCATTCTGAGGTCCAATACATGGCTCTATGTACTGGTCATCTAAGTCTTTCCATCCGAGCTCCAACACACCGGTCAGAAGCCTCTCACATCTATGATGGATGTCCTCCAGAAGGGCTGCTACGTCCTCATTTTACTACGCCCTTGGTCCACTAGATCCTGCGGCCCCTGATACTGCAGGATGCCCAATGTACCCGGCCGGTTTTACCGGTGCCGTATCTGCATACCAAAAGTAAACAAATCAGTACTACATACAATATTCTAAAAAAATTACATGCACGTAAAATATCAGCAATGTGGCACTGACCATCTGGTCCCCATATATGACCAGGTGGAAGTGGCGGATCCAGATCCCCACAATAACTCATCCCACTATAGGGATAGTCGTCTATATACAACGACATCTGATCCCAATGAACAAAGAAATCAGGACGAAACACTCATCCAACTAATCCACCTCCTCGTCTGCACAGTAGTCGCCCCCACCGGTGCATCCTAGGCTCTCTCGGGCCCCCATCTAGGAGCTGTATGCGAGGTCAAAGTGTCAGGATCTTCTCAAAGAAGAAAGAGCACAAAACTGTACCATACGCACAGTCATGGTTCACTTGCCGCTTACATAGCGACAACTGTTGTTTCAATGACGACAGCATCATCTGAGCCCACCCATAGTAGGTCCCACCCAAAACACTCTCCACCAGCATTATCTGTCCCCTCGTAATGTGATGAAGTGCCTGGTTTCCCAGGATCCGCAGCACTGCTGCGGCCACAGCATGGGTCTCTAACCTCTCCAAATCCCCGATGGGTATCTGAGTCCCCTTGATTTGGAGACCTGGATGAAAATTGTTCTCTAAAAACTCTATGATATTCCGCCCACACAGTAATACTGGCTGAGTATTCCCTACCATCCCAAGTGGTGTGAAACCAGTCAGGAAATATATATCCTAGACCGTCAACTTGATCCGGTGCCCCTGCACTATAAAGACCTCATTGTCTGGGTCCCAGTAGCTGACAATCTAGGCCAATAAGGGCTCCCTAGCTCTCATCAAATGGTTCTCCACAAACTTTAGAACCCCAAATCTAGCCAAAGCACTGTGGACACCCTGATCCTCCCGGATCTCCGAACGTAATGCGCCCAGGTCCCTCTCTCTCCAGTTGATCAGTAATTCTGCCATACCTGCACAAAAACATCATATCAATCAGTATACAGATAGGAAATATTTTTTCTAATAAAAAAAACCTAGTGCTAAGCCAAAAAATAGCACCGAAACACACCTCCCGGCCAGGTCACACTTTTCAGCCCCAAACCTGGGAGAGGTCACAGTTATCTGGCCAAAACCTACTACCCAGGTCGCAGTTTTTTCCCCAAAAACTGCGACTCAGCTGTGAGGAGGAGTAGAGGGCTTTTTTTGGGCATTAAGGACCTAATCCAAACTTTTAATCCATTAAAAAGAAAGAGTAGGGTTAGGCCTCTTAACTGCAACTGACAGCTGCCGATTCCAACGGTCGGTTTGTCCGCTATGATCGCTGCAAGATTTAGGGCCTTCTCTCCTCTCCACATTCACCACAACTCCACATGCAAATGAATGAATTTGGAGGGAAAATTCCTTCTTTAAAGAGAAACCCCTTTTTCCTTTTTCACTCGCCGCGATCCAATCATAGCTCCGTTTACCAAACTGTCTGCACCATTGGAAAGCTCTCACTGAGCCCTCAAATGGGTATCTATTAGTTTTTAGTGATTTGATACTTCACTGGGACATATTTTCCCAAGAAGCGCCACTTCACCCTTCCAAAAAAATCAAATTTCTTCACTTGCAACAATTTTACTGGGGGCACCATGTTGCTTCCATACTTGTCTATGATCGTGTCGAATTTCGTCATGAGTCACCATCTGGTACTCATGCTTTTATGTCCCCATCGGCCCCTTTTCATATGTGGCAGCACCATCTAGTCACCCTTGTTTAGAGAATCCGAGTTGAGTCATCATTGCTTTCATGGAGTCTATCCCGAGTCCCTTTACATCTCGCCACAGTCTCCCATCATTTATTAGTTGGTCCCTCTTTTGTGTCGCACATTATGGCCTTCAGTCCAACTGTCCCCTATCCCTCATGATGTTGTGTTAGTTGCTGCCAGGTCATCCATGCCCTTTATTCTCTAACAAGGGAAGTTGTTAGATTGCTACTCACTCCCCGCCATTTCATCATCATCATTGGTGTCAGTCTGTCAGTAACTCTACTATTTTCTTTCGTGCCTTAGTTGAGGATCCCTTATTGCCTTACCTATAGTGGACCTCCTTCTGTTGACATCAATTCATTCATTCCAGCAGACAGGTCTAGAGGGTGGTGTACCTTGGTTCCATCTTCCACTCTAGTTTGGCGCCTCGGATCAGGAAAAGGGACACCTTATTTCCCTTTGACTTGATTGTTTCTCAGCTCCAACTCCTTTCAGCATGATTGAGATTCGTATATTCGATGGTTCAGTGATGTAGTAGATGACATCAATGATTCCCGAATGTGTGTGAGATGTCTCAGCCCTCATGATGGGGTGGTCCTACAGGTAGCCCCCCACACACTCGGATGACCTCTTCATCACAACCTTCGCTGCAGCTCCATACATTTGATGATGTCAGCCTCAGCTGCTTGCAACACCATTTTGTTTGCATATATCAGTCCGATTTTCAGAGCCCTTTCCTATTTTTAGGGGCATCTAGGTTGCATTTATATCTCATGTACTTAGATATTATTATACAAAGTCCTGGATGTTATCCCAGACACAATATATATGTGGGATTCATTATCGTGTTATTTATCTAGCTCATGTTCAGGCTAGCATATGCTTTATTATTGCGTTCCATGTTTTTCCGGGCTCCTTATTATTTGTACTATTGCCTCGGAAAGAATAGGTATGCCTCCCATGCTGCCTATAGCAGGTACTCACTCCAAAATACTTGTCGTACCTGTAAGTCACCTCCTCAGGGTCTAGTTCTTTTAGCACTTTGGTTTACCTTATACTTCTCTCTCTTTAACTTCCCCTTTGATGTCTAGTGATTGAGTTCTTACAACGTACTTCAGTCATACGATTAGCTCCTAACACTCGCACGCTGAGGGGAAATCTGTTACATGATTTTTTGGTCATCTAACCTATTATCTTTAGATGGACCCAAGTACACCATGTAAGACCAATTTTACTCCAAGAAAAATTGCGTTCACTATGATTATTACTTAATTACATCCTTAAAATGATAAATAAATCATTTATTTATTTATTATTTACAAATAAGGGGATTTGACTCAAGTCAAATTCCTTTTCCCTCCAACAAATATAATAAAATATTCCATAAAAGTTGGATCTAGATTTGGTTAATAATATTTTAATTATGCACCAATCTCTAGACTAACTCAATATTTTGTTATAAATAGAATGGTTTTCCCATTCATTTGTCACCTTTTGTTTCCTAAAGATCACTCTGGATCTCAACACTTGGTATGGCTATTGATCCATAATCATAGCCATACTTTTCCATTTTTGTCTAGGTTTTCTACACCATCAAGAGAGAGAAGTTCTAAATCTGAAGTGCTGAGGACTCACAAGAACCCATCCCATTGAGGAGAACAGGGAACACCCTCTTGTGTTTTCCTCCCAGATGCCATTAATAAAATTATTCATTGGATATATTCTTGTCTTGTCTATTGGATCTATGGAGTAAATCTTATTTTTCTATTGTTTAATCTCTTCTAATGCATAGATATAGATTTTTGCAGCATTTGTCTTGATCATCTAATTGTAGATCTAAAGATATTAGCAGTCATTTCTGCTATTAGGGCTATAAGTTATGCGTAGCTAAAGTGGTATTTTTTCGTACACTTCGAATAAAGATTCATACTAACAGCATGGATAATTCTATCCTGAACCTTGGACAGGTTTGCACTTGCGCACACAATTCTGGCTGCTCCAAAGTGACTACTGAGCTAGAGAAGGGGTAGATCCTACTGTCCATTGTGGCGATGATCATCATTGTAGGATGGCTCGCTTGAATCAGTCTCACTTTATTCACGCTCACCTGTATATTGTCAGTATTTAGCTGTAGTACCTACAATCATGATTGTCACGCTTTGACTGCAGTCTTATACTGCTCTTCCATGGCGGTCCATTTTTCATCAAAGGAAGATGTGATTGCATATGCTATCTTGTCCAGGTCATATTCTGTTAGAGCGACCTCCTCTGTACCTCCAACCTAAGAGCCTTTCTTCTTATTTTGTAGACCCTTGGGGGTTTCTGCGCCATGGTTTGTTCCTCGCAGAGACTCTGTGCCAGTGTCATCCAACCCATTGAGACCTCCAAGGTCCAAATCAACTTCTCCTACAAGATCTTGCTTCGTATCTTTCTCCACTTCCTATTCTTCATCTTTTTCAGCATATTTTTCTATGCCCATCTCTACATCTTTTTCGGTGCGGGGCTATGCTTATTTTTCTTTGTCTCCTAGAGTTGTCTCTTTTGCAGAGGTGGATCCTGTAACAAGCTGGGTGGATCTGAGCCCTACCTTCCCACTGCTGGCCATGTCACAATGACCTAGTCGATCTCCGCTTCGGCCACCATGAAGGAAAAGTTATACTAGACAGGATCATTACGCGCCCTGATCTGCACGTGGTGCATGGTAACCTAAAATTCTGCAATGATTTTATACTTCTTTTATGCTGCTCAGGATAGTCTGGGCTGTGAATGTATTTCTTCCGCCAGTGCGCCCTCAAATAGAACCCAAATTTTTTTTTTCTCCTTCAATCGCTTGGGGTCAGTCGAATCCCATAGATTGGCATAGCGCACACCTTCACATACACCAGGTTCCAACTTTGGGAGGACAACGCCCTCTGGCATCTCCCATGTTACCAACATAATTAGTAGCAACAACCAAGAGCAGTAGAACTTATTTCCTTCTTTCTGCGCCTCGCACACGTTGTCCAGAAATTCTTGGCAAAGGTATTGTGACAAGTTTTAGCTAAACCCCTTCTCACACCGGCCTGCTAATGTAATCACATGCTTAGGGAATTTTTTTGAGTGACACTTGTGCATCAATTTGCAGCCTAGGACTAGGGTTCCTAGGTGGAACCCTGGGTCTTCAATCTACTGCACCAAGAATCCCCTGGCGTCCTGTCCAACATGGTAATCATTTTTCACCTTTGCAGCAACCTTGAGCTCATTGCTCTTCCCAAAAATAGCCATGGGATGTGTTATCACTCAGGTTTTCCTAGAAGTTGTGTAAGAGGAAAGTATACCCGAGGTAACACAAACCAACCTTTTAGATGCAGAATCTAGCCAATCTGCATCCAGAGAGGGCTCTCTCTTTATGATTTATCTTTGTTCTTGGAAGGTTTTAGGCTAGTTATAGATTCAAGAGTTTGTTTTGGGAAAATGGTGGAATCCACAAACTAAGGGAAAGGTTGAGGGCTTTCAGTCCATTGGGATATGGAGTCAAAGGATGGCTTTACTGGATTTCTATTCTACGCACAAGATGGCTTTACAGGGCAAGATAGCTAGACAGAGAACAATCCTTAAAATTTAAAGTGGATGGGATGATTTTGAAGGGATGAAAGGCAACTAAGAATCTTTCACCATGTTCAAAAAAAGAAAAATGAGATGACTACAAACAAAGAGCAACGAAGAATTCTTTATTATAGTACTCAACAATGTTTAAATTAGCAAAGCAAGAGCATTTAAGAATTCTGCTTATAACTAATTCAGAGGAAAACATTAAGAACAATCACATCTGAAATCAGAGTACAATTAAGTAAATTCTGATTCAATCCTTTATGTAAATTATTCAGAAATGAACATAATGATATTATAAACTGATATAAAACTTAAAACAAAGGGTAGAAAGACTTATTGAGCTGCAGTCCAACACATGAATCCTCCAAAAAGTCCTGAGCTTCAAATCGTCATCCAGTAAGCCACGAATAAATTTCTCCAAAATGCTTTTATTCCAAAAATCTCAATGTTACAGCAAAGTAATAGAATCCACCCTCAATACTCTCTTTGAGGGTTTATTTATACACAAAATAATTGAAAATATCTCACACTATCCTAGCCCATAATTTGGGGTGACTAAGGAGTAATTTACAAATAAGCAGGAGACAAATGGTCTCGTAGATAGAATAATAAGAAACTGCTGATGTGTTGTTTCCTTTCTTTATGGATGTGCTGGAGGTAAGTGCTGGAAAAGGGCTTGTTGCTGTCTTCTGGAGTAATTTCTTTGCTTGTTTGATACTCTTTGTCTTTACGGATACTCTTTAACTTGTGTAACTGATACTCTTTCATCTGTACTCATTTTTACCATTTACCTGATAGTAAAGATAAATTCTCATCCTGAAAATAACTTTTATAGAATTTCTAATAAGTCTCTCCACCATGAATCATCTGGTATCACAGTCCTTTTGAGTTTTCTCAATGTCTCGTCTGCTTCTGTGAGTTTGTAAAAGGTGGGCTCATTAGGAAATAGATACTTTATTTCATGTTCCAAATGAAATAAATTCCTCACTCTATCATAGATATTTCTCCCTGTTGGTAATGTTGACTCTAGTAAACTAGTAGAACAAGCAGCTGTATTTTGAGCATGAGTATTTATTTTCCTTACATAGGTTTCTAAGTCCATTATTTGATCCTCTGAGAGCATAGGACTTGGTAACCCATTGTCCAACAAAGCTTGAAATTTCTCTCTGAAAATATTGATATCAATCAAAATATCTGAGCACTTCCTTTCTAAATTCTGCATGAAAGTTCTTTTGATGAAAAATCTCTTTATTTCCAAAACTGTGCCGGTCCTGTCCTCAATCCCTAAAACTGCAAGCTGTTGCTTTGTCCGGGTGTTCAAAAATTGAATAAGCTGATTGGCCTGCTCAGGCCTGCCTCTTAATTCATTTCTGGTTCTGTTTATTTCTTCTTGGGCTATTTTAATCAAATCATTTTGTTCAAAAATAGCTTGAATAGAGGGCCAAATGCCCTTTATTAACTCAATGATATTACCCCAAAGAATTTCATTTATTTCCTTTAAAGGCTTTTCCAATGAAAGATCTTTTTCCAAAGCGTGAACCAATTTTTCTAATCTTTTTATTTCCCTGGTGTTATCAGCAACTGTCTTCTTAGATGTATCATATTTCTACTCCAATTTTACTAATTGCAATTTCGTGGTTTGAAGTTCTGTGACCCTTAGTTGTAGACTTTTCATTTGTTTTATTAATTCATCAGAACTCAAACCATAAGTGTTTACTTGGGATGGCTGTGTTTGTTGACCTGTTTTTGTAGTACCTGTGGTTGATGTCTGCCTGATAGTTTCCTGTTCCTGCAAAGCTTGTTCCAATTCCTTCTCCGTTTCACTTAGTCGCTCAGTCATATTTAGGAGCAACTCCATTATTTCTTCCTGTGAATTCCCCTTTAGAACTTCTTGGGTCTGAGGGTGCCTTGAGGCTGGAAATTTTAGCTGCTTTCTCAGTGCAGCTATGTCATCATCTTTCTTCTTTATTAATGCCTCAATACTTTTAATGTCTTTGGGGTTGTGACTCAAACCAATGATTATGTCTTCTAAAGACTTTATTCTGTTATCTTTGGCCTGTGAAGAGGCCTTCTCAATTTGCAATTGTGCAGTTGTGTTATTCAAAGAATCTTGCAGCGTTATAGCTGCCATGGCTTTATTGGTAAGAGTGGAATAGACCATTTCCCCAGTTTGTCTGTGTAGCTCTATCTGGTCCAGAGGATGAATGTCCTTTGCCAGAACCTCAAAATTTGTTTTGATGTAGTCAGCTGCAGTAATGGGTTTTGGCACCTTTGACTTGAAGTGGCTCATTATCATTTTGCCTTGTGACATGTCAAATGCTGACATTAGCCTTTCTTGATTATGGGGAGCCATTTTCAAATATTGATCATATACCTTCATTCTTAATGGATCATTCTTGGCCTTTATATTAATGAAGGTTCTTTTTATATCCCCTGTATCTGTTTTTGGTGGTCTGAAAGAGGATACCTCGGTACTCAATTGCTTTTGTAAAGCTTTTCCTTTCTGTCCTGTGTTTGTTTCACTAACTGTGCCAGTTAGTTGACTGTCTTCCCTCCCATCATCAAGCACTTCATCTATGATTTCCACTTCTGGAAGTGGATCTGATTTATGTTTTTTAGCTTGATGTATTCTTGAAGGCTCTTTAGGAGGTGTGGTATCTGGAACTTGCCTTTTCTTACCTATTTCCACATTTGATGGAGTTTGTAACTCTGGAACTTGTGGATGATGTACCTGAGTGGGAGAAACCTCTGATAGTTCAGGTGCTTTGGAAGTTTGTGGTTTCTCTACCATGACCAAAGTTTCAATGACCTGGATTTCAGGTTCCTTTCCTTTGCCCTTTGGTTCTGCTGCAACTGATGAACTGCTTTCCTGTAATGTCTGCTGTAGAGTTGCTGCTGAAGAAGTGCCAATGTGGGGTACCTGCACTTGACCACAAGATTCTAGGTCATACTTCTTCTCGAGATCTTTCATAATTTTTTTCATTTTGTCAGCTTCACTTTCTTCCTCAACAAGTGTTCCTTCAACCCATTCATCTTGATTGGCATATTGTTCTAGTTCAGGAATATTGTGGTGTATATAAGGGGATGATTTATTCTTTAATCTCTTTTCACAAATAAAACCAAATGGGTCATAAGGAACCCAACGAAAAGTTCTTTGGAACTTACTTTGTAATATATTTTCTGCCTCTCTCTCGGCCTCCCTAGAGTTGCAGATGAAAGGACCTAATTGACTTTTGATCCTTAATTGAGCTTTCTTCTTCACACTACAAAAATGGATCACATCTGAATTATTCATTTGCCTGAAATATTCCAAGGCAAAAATCCTCATGGGCACATATCTTGGTAACTTGAATGGATGTAATTCATATCCATAAATTCTGATGACTGTATGGTTTTGATACAAATACCAATCTCCAACTTTATAAGTCCTTGAAAGTTGCAAGGTCTTTTTTATTTCATTACTGAGCCTTGGGGGAGGGATTCCTGTTAACAAAGTTGTTGCAGGATATACAAATTGATCAATGAACTCAGTGTAGGAATAGGGAGAATCAGAGGAAGAATGAATTATGGGGGACCAAAATATGACTGACCTGGGGTTTCCCTTGGCATCAAGATTTTTAACAGGGAAAGGGAACTTTTCTGACTGATAGAAGATAATGAGATGATAAATAACTGAGGAATATTTGAAAACTTTCTCATCATCTAGCCTCATGAACTGATCATGGATCTTATTGGCTATGAAAGAGGCAAAGTCATATTTAACTTCAGGAGGCTGCCCAGGAGTAAAAATAGATAGTAAAACCAGTGTTATTTCATCCACATATTCACTGGTATTGAATCCCAAGACAAAAGATATCATATTTATGATGAGCCTTCCCAATTTATTGAAATAATAAAAACCATAGGGAGGAGACCCCTTAGGTTGATGCTCAGGCAACATGAAAATCTGGCACATGGATTTTAGCTTTTCTGGAGTTAATTGCCTAGTCTTCTCAATCAAGTATTCCATAGACAATGGTGCTAGTTCTTGGTTTGGTTCAAAGTATAGCATTGCATTGATAGCCTGGGGAGTAACGGGAAACAGAACACTCTGATCAGGAGCTATTACAGCCCTTTGAGTGGGATCATAGTTTGAATGGCAATAGTGGATGATTTCTGGGAAAAAAATGATTGAAGGGATGAGATACCTTGGGAGATTGGATTCCCACAACCCTATAAGATCTTGCCCCTTTGAGTATTCGTCTCTGCAGCGACAATAAATCAGAAGGGGGCTTTCATCAAAATGCAAGTCTTTAATTTGGAAATATTTATCTACCAAAGGTAAATATTCCAACTCACGGTGAGGGGCATTCAGTGGAGTTATATTCAAAGCTGCCGGGGCCTCCATTTTCGTTCTTGTGGATTCAAAATGGAGGTTTCTGGTTTTCTTCACAGGCCGGACGTGATTTCTAAAATGAAGGAAATTAACACAAATGCAGTTTCAGGGAGCAATTGCACAGTTTTAAAACCTCTGGGGAAGATCTCAGTGATGAGTTTTAATCACTAATTCAGCGAAAAACAAAGAAAACAGAGTTTTTCCTGCAGTTTGGGGCGGGGTAGGATAAATACCTATTCTTGGAAGAAAGCTGGTTCTTAACAGGTAACAGGCGGTAGCAGGAGGACGCTTGAACGCAGGTCTGGCGGATTTATGGAGCAAAATTGAATGAAACAATGGATTTCAATGAAAATTCGAAAACCGTAGCAGAGAGCACAGTCGCATTTAATAACGGAAATAACGGAAAAAACATGAAAATTGGCTTTATTTACAAGTTAAAAGGGTTTTTTAGTTTTTCGAGGAGTGACGTCATTTTGGTACGGGCTGACGTGTGCAGGGTCGGGCGGTAAGCGGTAAGCGGTAAGCGGTGATCCCGCACCGCTTATGGACGAGAGTGGTATTAGATGAGTGGGCAGCGATTCCATTGGATATTTGACGCGTGGCCGGAGGACTGGTCAAATACCACCAATCCCCCGCGCGTTAATGTGCTGACCTGGGATGGGTAGCGGAATAAGTATTAGCCGTAGATCTGTAAAGGAGCGATCCGACGGTTGAAGAAACGGAAAGATAATGGGATAGTTATTGCGCGGGCCCGACGGGGTTTTAAATGCCATTAACTTTATTAATCTCCCCGGGGGGCGTCTGATAGGCGGAGGAGTATGGTTATTAATTAATTCAGATAATTAATTAATCCCTCAGTGATAAAGGAAATAGGGGTCGTGGTGGGGTTAAAACGTCGGGTGAAATGCCAGGTGGATGAGCCACATTGGCGCGGGATTTTCCAAAGTTTGGTTTCGAAAATAAAACTTCAGGTTTTATTTATATTTTTGGGTTTAAACATATATATCGTGTTTAAACATATGTATCGTATGTTTAAAGTTTATTTTTCATATATATGTTTTTATTTTATTATATGGTAAATTAACAAATGTAATTAACTTACCATAGGGGCGGGTTTATGGTATAATGATAAATTTAACCAAAGGGCGTATAGTGGGTTTTTATGTTAATGCACGGGGAAATAATTACTTTGGTTAAACTTTATAATAGAGGGGTTTTTGGGGTATTTATAAAAAATGAGTTATATACTTAGGATAGGGCATTTCACTAGGGATTTAGTAAATAGAGTTAAACATTAATATGACCAAGGGACAAGGGAACTCAAAAAACTTTGCACATCTAAGAAAGTGACAATTTCTGAAGTAAATTGCAATATCTCATCTTCAACACTTAAACTTAGAATAGTAAGTTAATTTGAGGGATTTTTATGGAATTTTGCATGATTTTCCTAAGCAAAATGAGATTTTACTTAGGACAAAGTTAAAGGTGAATGATTATAATGATGAATTATCTCAAGTACTTTAGGTCTTTTTGATCATTAGGCCGAGGGTCCGGTCCCTCCAAAAGTCAAGGAAATGCCTTGAGCCCCTTGATCTCCAAATACCCTAGTATTTTGGGGGAAATTAGTAAAACTTTAAGGGGAAAGTGATGAGGGAAGTTAATGATTTTTGACTTTGCTTGCTGTGATTTTCCAGTGTATTTCCTACTTCAATATTTGTGATGAAGGTAAAGGATCAAAACATGTATCAGCATCATTCATTAGATAACACTTTGCAGCACCATCTACCTACCCTATCTACTTAACACTACCATTTTCTCTTCTTTATTAGGGTGCATTTAGACTTGCAAACCCTTTTCAATCTTTTCTTTTTACAAGGCAAGTCTATCTAATTCTACCCTTATTACATCAAGGGCTCAGATTAAACTGTTGAGCACCTCTTATTAACTTTACCTATCTACTTATCTGCCAAGATTAAACTGTTTGGCCAGATATTTATTCTCTAATCTACAACATGAAATTGAAATATGAGTAAGTCAAGTTTAAACAGTTTGACTTATTCATGAATTGTGGCAAAGGTTTGACAAGCTGCACACAATTGCTTTATTACAAAAATGAAATAGTAGTGGCATTTGAATTTGCACACTTTCCTTGGTCTATTTTTTGCTTGGGGTTCTTTTCTTTCACTTTTTTGACCATTTTATTTTTCTTACCCTTTGATTTTTCTTTTAGGGTATACCCTCTTTACATTTTTTAAATTATTTGATATTTTGGTTTTTCAAGAATATGGAACACCTTTGCTCAAGAAAAAAGGTTTGAACATATTCCATAGTTCAATAAGACAATCATGAAATATGACACCTATTGGTATAGGAGTCTAACACTGGCTCCACTTGGGGATGGCTTTTCCTTGTGAAAAGTCAAGAACAACAGGTCAGATGCCTCAAAATGCCTTAAACTGAATCATGAAATCTCCTTCTCCTGGTAGCTTTTATTTTACATATGATAGTGAAACTTTTGAAGCTTAGGGCCTTCACTTCGGGCTTCAACTTCAAGAAGTCACCATCCAATACAAACTGCATTAAAAAAAATATATTATGTACAAGTTAGAAAAATCAAAATATTTTAGTAAATGGGATCAAAATAATGCTTGAGCATTCGACCATTGACTGGTCCTTCTTCAACTTCTGAATTGTCTACATCTTCAAAAAGTATGTGTTGTTTCCCTGCAAGGCATGTATAATGTAAGGCCCTTTCCACAAGAAATCAAACTTCCATGTTTCCCTTTTTCTTCTCTTCTAGAATCCCATCTTAGGACTTTATCACCTAGTTGAAAATCTTCTGCTTTAGTCCTTTTATCAAACATTTTCTTTAGCTTTTCCTGCAAGACTTGTGATCTTTGGTATACCTCTTCCCTGGTTTGTTGTAGGTGGATTGTTTGATTAATTTTTCTTTGAATGTCATTTGGCTCCACTTGAGCCTCCTGAAGTAATTTCATAACAGGAATTCCTAAAGATGATGGGAATCTTGCTTCAAGGCCATAAACTAACTCATATGGACTAGTCCCAATTGATTTCTTAGTTGTAAGTCTGTCTGCCCACAATGCATTGGTCAGTTTCTTGTGCCAATTCTTTTTGTTTTCTTCCAATAACTTTTTGATAATATTGATAAGGCTTTTATTGGAGGATTCTGCTAGTCCATTGCCCTGAGGGTAATAAGCTGTTGAATGGCCTAAAGTGATATGATATTTACTACAGAAACTAATCATTTTCTTTGATTTAAATGCAGCAGCATTATCTGTTATAATATTTTCTGGACAGCCAAATCTTGAAAGTATGTTAGTTTCCAAAAATCCTATAATCACAGAATCATTGGCCTGTCGGCATGGGATGGCTTCAATCCATTTAGTGAAATAGTCCGTGGCAGTAAGAATCCATCTGTGTTGCCCTGAGGAAGGGGGATGGATTTCTCCAATAAAGTCTAATCCCCATTGTTGAAAAGGTCTTTCTGTGGAAATTGGTTTTAATGGCAGGGGTAACAACTTTCTTTTACCCTCAAATATCTTACATTTATGACAAGTTGTTACAAATTTCCTAACATCAGAAAATAAAGTTGGCCAGTAGAAACCAGCTCTTAAGATTTTGTCTGCAATTGATTTCCAGTAGAGATGCCCTCCACAATCCCCTGCATGAAATTCATTAAGAATTTTATCAGCTTCATCTTTTAATAGACAATTCAATAAGATTCCTTCATGATTTTTCCAAAATAGAGTGCTATCTAAAATACAATATTTCAGAGATGTCATTTTTAAAAATCTTCGTTTGGTTTTGGACAACCCTGGAGGAGCTTGCAGGTTTAATAAAACATGAATTATATCAGTGTACCAAGGTGAATCTAAGAAAGCTTGACTGATCTGTGGAGTCGCCATCTCCTGATTGTCATCCAGTTCGTTAATGTCTAAGGCTTGGAAATTAGTGTCAGCCATAAGTTGTGCCAAACCTTGACCTTTTATGAGTTTTGTTGGTTTAATCTCAATATCATATTCTAAAATGGTAGCTATCCACTTACCTCTTTTACCTTCAATGCCATCTTGGGTCAAAATATCTTTAACTACAGCATTAGGCACATAAGCTATCACATGAGAATATAATATGTAAACCCTGAAATCTTTAATTGCTTTTATCAATGCAAAAGCCTGTTTTTCCATAATATTGTATTTTAGAGATGCATCCCTAAGTGCTTTACTAAAAAATGCTATTGGTTTTTCACACCCTTGGTCATCTTTTTGAAGTAAAACAGCTGCAACTGTATGTTCAGAAGCAAATGAAAAAATAATAAAATCTATGTCAAATTTGGGACTGGTAAGGACTGGTGTCCTTGTTAAAGCCATTTTAATTTCCTCAAATGATTGTTTGGCTTCTACAGTCCAGTCAATGCTTGAATATTTCCTCAACATGTTAGTAAGCAATCTAAGTAATTCAGCTAAACTAGAAATAAATCTTCTCAAGAAATTAATTTTTCCTATGAATGCTTGCAACTCTTTTATGTTTCTAGCATGAGGTATCTGTAAAATTGCTTGTATTCTTTCTGGATCAATCCTAATGCCATCTTTAGAAATGATGTGCCCTAAGAGCTTTCCTTCTTCCAAACCAAATAATGACTTTTTGGGGTTTAAAGAAATCCCATATTTTCTGCACTTTATAAATACTTGCCTTAAATGATCTAAATGTTCTTGATCTGTTTTAGAAAAAATAGTTAAATCATCTAGATAAATAACCAGAAAATCATGTATTTCTTTAGCAAAAGCAATATCCATTGCTCTTTGAAATGTAGCTCCTGCATTCTTGAGCCCAAATGGCATTTTGACATATTTAAACGTACCCCATGGTGTTGTAAATGTTGTTTTATCCTGATCATCAGGATGAACCAGAATCTGGTTGTACCTTGAAAATCCATCCAATAGAGATATCCTAGAAGATCCTACTACCCTTTGAAGAATATGGTCCATTTTTGGTAAAGGATAGTTATCTTTTAAAGAAACTTTATTCAAATTTCTTAGATCAACACACAGTCTAATTTCTCCTGTCTTCTTCCTAGTTGGTACAAGGTTAGAAACCCATTCTGAGAATATGATAGGAGCTATAATCCCTGCTTCAAACATTCTTTTGATTTCCTTTTCAATTGAAGGTAATAAAACAGGATTTATTCTTCTAAGCTTTTGTTTGAAAGGTTTCTGATCTGGTTTCAAAGGTATAGTGTGTTGAATGATGGATGTATCATAAGATTTCAGATCTTCATAACTCCAGGCAAAAACATCCTGGAATTCTTTTAATAGTTCAACATATTTGACTTTTTGATCTTGTGGAAGAGATTTGGACAACTTAACCATTTTAGGATTTTCTGGGGTTCCTAAGTTGCATTCTTCCATATCAGCCTTAACAGGTTCCATTTTAGGTCTAAATGGAATATCATTTGAGTCAAACAGATCTTCCAAAGGAGTTAATCCTTTGGGCAAATGATTATCTTTCAAATTGATAATTTCTGTCTCATCTTCTATGATCTCATCAGATTCCATATTTTTCAGATTCTGCATGTCTTTTTCTGTGAATGTGGTTGGGTGCAGTATATGAATTGCATTTTCTCTTGAAATTTCTATTTTTTGTTCTTTTTCTTGATCAAATTCATCAATAGTTATGTCTTCATCTATATTACAATTAGAAAACTCATTTTGAAGTGTCAAAAAATTATTTATTTGATTGTTATTTACAAATACTTGCCAATTCAAAAGATTGTCTGGTATAGCAGGCCTATGCCTAATCTCAGCTGAAAACTGATGATTAGGGTCGAAAGGTAACTTGCATGTGCTAGCAAACATGGCGAGGCTGTGACCATGCAAATTTTGTTTATTGGGAATCTTGGCAAGTTGAGCTTGTAAAAATGTGTTGAGAATCTCTACAACTGTCTCTCTGTATTGTTTCAGTCTAATGTCTTTTGTTGAACATTCTCCTTTAATCTGTTGAATGATTAGTTCGGAGTCTCCTATGATTGATACCCTAATAGCTCCTAACTTCTTGACATGTTTAAGACCTAATAAAAGAGCTTCGTACTCTGCCATGTTGTTAGTGCATTTGAAATTCAACCTATAAGCATGACCCTCTGCATGATTATTCTCAACATTATGTAACCAAATCCCAGCTCCTGCCCCTATTTTGTTTACTGAGCCATCAAACTCTAAATGCCATAGAATTTCATGTTCATAATCTTCATCAATTGTTTTAAAGTGTTTCTTGACAGGAGCTAGTTGTTTAGTTTCTTCAGGTATTTCTTGATTATCTGGTGTTTCTTTGTTTTCAGAGATTTCTTCAATTCTAACAGTGGTTTTGTTTATGGTTTCCAATTCTGGAGCTTCTATTTCAGTAGGGAGATCCAACTCAGCATTGTATAAAATAAAATAATCCATATCAGAATGTACGGAATAAACAGGGAAGTTTTCAGGCTTCTCATGGCTACTGACCAAATACTTCATCAAGGTTTCTCTATATAATCTTTTAGGCTGACCAAATACTGAAATAGTTGCATATGACATGTCTAGTTGAATAGACCCTCCAATTTTAGCACCCCAAGATCTAGACAATAACATACCATATTTAGGTGGAATATCAACAACTACTATGTCCATTAAGACAGACTTAGCAGGGTATTGTACCAAAGTTACACACAAATCTTTAATCAAACCTAAACATTTTACCTGACTAGAATCAAACGAAAACAAATCTTTGTACGGTCTGGTAATATCTAGATTCAATCTTTCCATTACTGCTTTTGGCATCAAATTGTGAGATGCTCCAGAGTCAAGCATTGCATTATGGAGTATCTTGTCATGAACATTCAGGCTTACATAAAATGGAGGAGTTCCTCCACTTTCTGGTTTGCCATTTACCTCGGGGCCAAAAAGAAGTTTGGGTTGATCATCAAGAATATTTACTGAATCATCCAATCCAGTAATGTTAATATTTAAGGACTTGGTAATTTGACTTCTGTAGAGCTCATGTTTAGCCAATTCTAATAAAGGAACAACTATCTTGAGTTTGCCTATTTCAGCCTCTAGATTGAAAGGTTTTTCTGTTTGAGTTTTAGTGTTTTGCACAGTTGGGTTTTCTCTGTTTTTTGGGTCTTCAATGTTTTTCTCTTTTTCATGAATGAAGTTTTGTTTTGAAGATGTTTCTGGACTAACCTCTACTGATTCTTCTACGTCTCCTATAGGAGGAAAAGTATTAGACTATTGTTTGTTGTTTGGTTGGTTGTCAGAGACATCTTCAATTATTGGATTTGAAGGGTTGGGAGTTATTCTAGACAAAATTTGTACTTGGGGACTGTTTTGTACGGGGGGAATGTTGACTTTACCTTTGAAATTTTGTTTTGCAGTTTTCTGTTTGCTATTCTCTGGCACATCAATCCGTCTACTTCTCAAGTTGTACTGTTTATGAACTTCATAAATTGCTGTGTCATAGCCTTCCTTAAAATCAAAAGTCTCACCTGAATGAGTTTGGAATGTTTCAAGGATATGATTTTCTTGATCATCCTGGGATAGGAAGACTTCTGGTTCATTTTTGTCATCAGTTACATTGTTTATTTCTACATCTTCTGTAGGTTCTTCAGAAGTTGAACCTTCAACAAAGTTTTCTTGGAAAGGTGGCCTAATGTTCTGGTCAGGAACATTCTTTCCACTATTTTGATTCAGATTCCTCCTAAAGTTCGGGTTTCTTGCAACGTTTTGATTGTCAGTAGAAGACTTTCTTTCAATGGTTTCCACTTTGTCTCCTAATCTTTCCATACCTTTAATGATTACATCCAGCTTCTTTTCAAAAGCTGAAGGTTCTTCATTCATAGGCATTCTTCTTTCTGCCCTAGCTCTGGCTCGTTTTTCTATCAGATTTGCTTCTACACTCACCACTATGCTTTGCATTTCCTCTAGTGTTTGAGGAGCCCTTTCCCTGAGGGAATAAGCTATGTCAGAATCAAAACCGTTTGGAAATTTAACCAATACAGAGTCAGGTGGGGGTCTTAGGTTTTGAGGAACTGCATTATATGCTTCATTGAATCTTATGATGTAATCTTGTACGGTTTCGTTAGGTCTTCTTCTTAATTTCTCAAATTCTGATAGGATCTGAAGAGGATCCTTTTTCTTCTCCCATCTGTTCAAAAATGCCCTATATAAAGCTTCTAAATCAGCAATACTGTTCGGGGCAAGGGCCGTAAACCAAGTTCTAACTTCTCCAGTAAGACTCTGAACGAAAATTCTCATTCGGATATTATCAGTATCAATCTCGTAAAACTCAAAGTAATCAGTCATCCTTTTGGTGTGTTGTTGAGCTGTGTAAGTACCTTATCCATCAAAAGGTGTGATCTTACTTTTATAATCTTGAGGTAAAGCTGGAGGGTTGGCTGGTAACTGCAAAGGGGTATATCGATTAGCCATTGGAAGATAAAGTGGGGTAATAGGAGTTGATGGTCTGGCAGGAGGAGATGGAGGAGTAGAAGGGATGACAGGTGTTTGAAAAGCTTGAAAAACAGTAACTGAACTTGGAGATGCTTCAGTAATTATAGAGATGTTTGAACTTTCTTCAAAGGTTTGTTCAGACTGAATAGAGTTATGTAATTCTCTGTCAAGATGATGAGAAACAAATCTGTATTGCAAATCTTCAAAGAACAATGGATCTGGAACTAATCTGGATAATTTAGTTTCAGAAAAATTCGCAAATAAAGATGTTTCAAATCGTGCATCAAAAGGAATGTCATCAATATATATAATTTTCACAGGACAAGAAGCAGATCTAGAAAGTGGTCTAGAACTTCCTGAACTTTCCTGACTTCCTCTTTCAGAACTTTCTTGACTTCCTTGTCTTCTAAGAGTCCTAGGAATCAGATTTGGATTTTCAAATATTGGTGGTGGATTGGGGTCAGGGTTTGACCTAGTATGTCGAATCCTTTCTGAAGCCAGTTTTCCTAGACTATGTGTTTTTTGAATTTTTGATTTTAATTGAAAGAATAAATACAACTTCTACAAATTCTTCAAGAAATAATGATGTGTGATTAAAATTTTCTCAAAGATCTGTTAAACTAGAGAATCTGATTGAATATTTTGAAACTAAGGTTCAGTATATAAGCTAAATCAGAGATAGACTGAAGCAACATTTATTTACTTTTGCAATTGCAGAGCAAAAGCAATTTCAAAGGCTACCTGGCTGATCTTCAGACTCTGTCCATAGCTTATAAATCAAACAATAGTATCAATAAAATGATTCGGATCCCCAGTATGGTCGCCACTATGTTATCACTCAGGTTTTCCTAGAAGTTGTGTAAGAGGAAAGTATACCCGAGGTAACCACAAACCAACCTTTTAGATGCAGAATCTAGCCAATCTGCATCCAGAGAGGGCTCTCTCTTTGTGATTTATCTTTGTTCTTGGAAGGTTTTAGGCTAGTTATAGATTCAAAGTTTGTTTTGGGAAAATGGTGGAATCCACAAACTAAGGGCAAGGTTGAGAGCTTTCAGTCCATTGGGCTATGGAGTCAAAGGATGGCTTTACTGGATTTCTATTCTACGCACAAGATGGCTTTACAGGGCAAGATAGCTAGACAGAGAACAATCCTTAAAATTTAAAGTGGATGGGATGATTTTGAAGGGATGAAAGGCAACTAAGAATCTTTCAGGATTCCTCTACTTAAACCCCTCATACTTAAAAAATACTAAGAGTAAAGGGATCTCTTCTTGAATGGTTCATGAGGCACAATAGTTGCTAAGGTTTTGCAAATGGGGTAGCAAGCTAAGTGGGCTTGATTGTGGGGAAAACTCCATAGTTAAGCGCGCTTGAGCCAGAGGAGTTCTGGGATGGGTGACCTCCCGGGAAGTCCTGGTTACCGGGTGCAAGCCCCGAAAGTGATGATTGATGCTATGTGATTCATTTCACTAGTTTCAATCCCACTTCTTCACCCCTGTGAGCATCACCTGATGCAATGAGTGCTAAGTGGACTATTCAAAAATCATGAGAAATTAGTCAGTTACGACTACCTCTCATGGAAATGGTCATAGATGAACGACTAAATTAACGCAGTTGAATCCCAAAAATGATATCTAATATAATGCACTGCGTAAACCCCTCATACTTAAAATACTAAGAGTAAAGGGATCTCTTCTTGAATGGTTCATGAGGCACAATAGTTGCTAAGGTTTTGCAAATGGGGTAGCAAGCTAAGTAGGCTTGATTGTGGAAAAAACTCCACAGTTAAGCGCGCTTGAGCCAAAGGAGTTCTGGGATGGGTGACCTCCTGGGAAGTCTTGGTTACGGTCTGGCTTCGGGAAGTGATGATTGATGCTATGTGATTCATTTCACTAGTTTCAATCCCACTTCTTCACCCTAATGAGCATCACCTGATGCAATGAGTGCTAAGTGGACTATTCAAAAATCATGAGAAATTAGTCAGTTACGACTACCTCTCATGGAAATGGTCATAGATGAATGACTAAATTAACGCAGTTGAATCCCAAAAATGATATCTAATCTTTCACCATGTTCAAAAAAAGAAAAATGAGATGACTACAAACAAAGAGCAACGAAGAATTCTTTATTATAGTACTCAACAATGTTTAAATTAGCAAAGCAAGAGCATTTAAGAATTCATGCTTATAACTAATTCAGAGGAAAACATTAAGAACAATCACATCTGAAATCAGAGTACAATTAAGTAAATTCTGATTCAATCCTTTATGTAAATTATTCGGAAATGGACATAATGATATTATAAACTGATAAAAAACTTAAGACAAAGGGTAGAAAGACTTATTGAACTGCAGTCCAACACATGAATCCTGCAAAAAGTCCTGTACTTCAAATCGTCATCCAGTAAGCCACGAATAAATTTCTCCAAAATGCTTTTATTCTGAAAATCTCAATGTTACAGCAGAGTAATAGAATCCACCCTCAATACTCTTTTTGAGGGTTTATTTATACACAAAATAATTGAAAATATCTCCTACTATCCTAGCCCATAATTTGGGGTGACTAAGGAGTAATTTACAAGTAAACAGGAGACAAATGGTCTCGTGGATAGAATAATAAGTAACTGCTGATGTGTTGTTTCCTTTCTTTATGGATGTGCTGGAGGTAAGTGCTGAAAAAGGGCTTGTTGCTGTCTTCTGGAGTAATTTCTTTGCTTGTTTGATACTCTTTGTCTTTACGGATACTCTTTAACTTGTGTAACTGATACTCTTTCATCTGTACTCATTTTTACCATTTACCTGATAGTAAAGATAAAATTCTCATCCTGAAAATAACTTTTATAGAATTTCCAATAAGTCTTTCCACCATGAATCGTCTGGTATCACAGTCCTTTTGAGTTTTCTCAATGTCTCATCTGCTTCTGTGAGTTTGTAAAAGGTGGGCTCATTAGGAAATAGATACTTTATTTCATGTTCCAAATGAAATAAATTCCTCACTCTATCATAGATATTTCTCCCTGTTGGTAATGTTGACTCTGGTAAACTATTAGAACAAGCAGCTGTATTTTGAGCATGAGTATTTATTTTCCTTACATAGGTTTCTAAGTCCATTATTTGATCCTCTGAGAGCATAGGACTTGGTAACCCATTGTCCAATAAAGCTTGAAATTTCTCTCTGAAAATATTGATATCAATCAAAATATCTGAGCACTTCCTTTGTAAATTCTGCATGAAAGTTCTTTTGATGAAAATTCTCTTTATTTCCAAAACTGTGCCGGTCCTGTCCTCAATCCCTAAAACTACAAGCTGTTGCTTTGTCCGGGTGTTTAAAAATTGAATAAGCTGATTGGCCTGCTCAGGCCTGCCTCTTAATTCATTTCTGGTTCTGTTTATTTCTTCTTGGGCTATTTTAACCAAATCATTTTGTTCAAAAATAGCTTGAATATAGGGCCAAATACCCTTTATTAACTCAATGATATTACCCCAAATAATGTCATTTATTTCCTTTAAAGGCTTTTCCAATGAAAGATATTTTTCCAAAGCCTGAACCAATTTTTCTAATCTTTTTATTTCCCTGGTGTTATCAGCAACTGTCTTTTTGGATGTATCATATTTCTCCTCCAATTTTACTAATTGCAATTTCGTGGTTTGAAGTTCTGTGACCCTTAGTTGGAGACTTTCCATTTGTTTTATTAATTCATCAGAACTCAAACCAGAAGTGTTTACCTGGGATGGCTGTGTTTGCTGACCTGTTGTTGTAGTACCTGTGGTTGATGTCTGCCTGATAGTTTCCTGTTCCTGCAAAGCTTGTTCCAATTCCTTCTCCGTTTCACTTAGTCGCTTAGTCATATTTAGGAGCAACTCCATTATTTCTTCCTGTGAATTCCCCTTTAGAACTTCTTAGGTCTGAGGGTGCCTTGAGGCTGGCAATTTTAGCTGCTTTCTCAGTGCAGCTATGTCATCATCTTTCTTCTTTATTAATGCCTCAATACTTTTAATGTCTTTGGGGTTGTGACCCAAACCAATGATTATGTCTTCTAGAGACTTTATTCTATTATCTTTGGCCTGAGAAGAGGCCTTCTCAATTTGCAATTGGGCACTTGTGTTATTCAAAGAATCTTGCAGTGTTAGAGCTGCCATGGCTTTATTGGTAAGGGTGGAATAGACCATTTCCCCAGTTTGTCTGTGTAGCTCTATCTGGTCCAGAGGATGAAGGTCCTTCGCCAGAACTTCAAAATTTGTTCTGATGTAGTCAGCTGCAGTAATGGGTTTTGGCACCTTTGACTTGAAGTGGCTCATTATCATTTTGCCTTGTGACATGTCAAATGCTGACATTAGCCTTTCTTGATTATGGGGAGCCATCTTCATATATTGATCATATACCTTCATTCTTAATGGATCATTCTTTGGTTTAATATTAATGAAGGTTCTTTTAATATCCCCTGTATCTGTTTTTGGTGGTCTGAAAGAGGATACCTCAGTACTTAATTGCTTTTGTAAAGCTTTTCCTTTCTGTCCTGTGTTTGTTTCACTAACTGTGCCAGTTAGTTGACTGTCTTCCCTCCCATCATCAAACACTTCATCTATGATTTCCACTTCTGGAAGTGTATCTGATTTATGTTTTTTAGCTTGATGTGTTCCTGAAGGCTCTTTAAGAGGTGTGGTATCTGGAACTTGCCTTTTCTTACCTATTTCCACATTTGATGGAGTTTGTAACTCTGGAACTTGTGGATGATTTACCTGAGTGGGAGAAACCTGTGATTGTTCAGGTGCTTTGGAAGTTTTTGGTTTCTCTGCCATGACCAAAGTTTCAATGACCTGGATTTTAGGTTCCTTTCCTTTGCCCTTTGGTTCTGCTGCAACTGATGAACTGCTTTCCTGTAATGTCTGCTGTAGAGTTGCTGCTGAAGAAGTGCCAATGTAGGGTACCTGCACTTGACCACAAGATTCTAGGTCATACTTCTTCTCGAGATCTTTCATAATTTTTTTCATTTTGTCAGCTTCACTTTCTTCCTCAACAAGTGTTCCTTCAACCCATTCATCTTGATTGGCATATTGTTCTAGTTCAGGAATCTTGTGGTGTATATAAGGGGATGATTTATTCTTTAATCTCTTTTCACAAATAAAACCAAATGGGTCATAAGGAACCCAACGAAAAGTTCTTTGGAACTTGCTTTGTAATATATTTTCTGCCTCTCTCTCGGCCTCCCTAGAGTTGCAGATGAAAGGACCTAATTGACTTTTGATCCTTAATTGAGCTTTCTTCTTCACACTACAAAAATGGATCACATCTGAATTATTCATTTCCCTGAAATATTCCAAGGCAAAAATCCTCATGGGCACATATCTTGGTAACTTGAATGGATGTAATTCACATCCATAAATTCTGATGACTGTATGGTTTTGATACAAATACCAATCTCCAACTTTATAAGTCCTTGAAAGTTGCAAGGTCTTTTTTATTTCATTGCTGAGCCTTGGGGGAGGGATTCCTGTTAACAAAGTTGTTGCAGGATATACAAACTGATCAATGAACTCAGTGTAGGAATAGGGAGAATCACAGGAAGAATGAATTATGGGGGACCAAAATATGACTGACCCGGGGTTTCCCTTGGCATCAAGCTTTTTAACAGGGAAAGGGAACTTTTCTGACTGATAGAAGATAATGAGATGATAAATAACTGAGGAATATTTGAAAACTTTCTCATCATCTAGCTTCATGAACTGATCATGGATCTTATTGGCTATGAAAGAGGCAAAGTCATATTTAACTTCAGGAGGCTGCCCAGGAGTAAAGATAGATAGTAAAACCAGTGTTATTTCATCCACATATTCACTGGTATTGAATCCCAAGACAAAAGATATCATATTTATGATGAGCCTTCCCAATTTATTGAAATAATAAAAACCATAGGGAGGAGACCCCTTAGGTTGATGCTCAGGCAACATGAAAATCTGGCACATGGATTTTAGCTTTTCTGGAGTTAATTGCCTAGTCTTCTCAATCAATTCTTCCATAGACAACGGTGCTAGTTCTTGGTCTGGTTCAAAGTGTAGCATTGCATTGATAGCCTGGGGAGTAATGGGAAACAAAACACTCTGATCAGGAGCTATTACAGCCCTTTGAGTGGGATCATAGTTTGAATGGAAATAGTGGATGATTTCTGGGAAAAAAATGACTGAAGGGATAAGATACCTTGGGAGATTGGATTCCCACAACCCTATAAGATCTTTCCCCTTTGAGTATTCGTCTCTACAGCGACAATAACTCAGAAGGGGACTTTCATCCAAATGCAAGTCTTTAATTTGGAAATCTTTATCTACCAAAGGTAAATATTCCAACTCACGGTGAGGGGCATTCAGTGGAGTTATATTCAAAGCTGTCGGGGCCTCCATTTTGGTTCTTGTGGATTCAAAACGGAGGTTTCTGGTTTTCTTCACAGGCCGGGCGTGATTTTGATCTTACTGAAGGAAATTGGCACAATTGTAGGTTCAGGGAGCAATTGCACAGTTTTAAAACCTCTGGGGAAGATCTCGGTGATGAGTTTTAATCACTAATTCAGCGAAAAACAAAGAAAACAGAGTTTTACTTGCAGTTTCGGGGCGGAATAGGATAAATACCTGTTCTTGGAAGAAAGCTGGTTCTTAACAGGTAACAGGCAGTAGCAGGAGGACGCTTGAACGCAGGTCTGGCGGATTTATGGAGCGAAATTGAATGGAACAGTGGATTTCAATGAAAATTCGAAAACCGTAGCAGAGAGCACAGTTGCGTTTAATAACGAAAATAACGGAAAAAACATGAAAATTGGCTTTATTTACAAGTTAAAAGGGTTTTTTAGTTTTTCGAGGAGTGACGTCATCAATGTACGGGCTGACGTATGGTGGAGGGGCCGGGCGGTAAGTGGTAAGTCCCCGCACCGCTTATGAGAAAAGGCGGTATTAATCGCGAGGGCAGCGATTCCACAAAGTTATTGACGCGTGGACGGGTGACTAGTCAAATACCACCAATCCCCCGCTCGTTAAAATGCTGACAAGGGATGGGAAGCGGGATTGATAAGAAGTGTTGATCTTTGGAAGAGTAATCAGATGGTTGTAATGACGGGGAATAAGCAGAGGATTAAGGTGTGGGCCCGTCGGGGTTTTAAACACGATTTAACATTATAAAACATCCCGGAGAGCTTTTAATTGGCGGAGAAGGGTGGTTATTAACTAATTCTGATAATTAGTTAATCCATCAGTGGTAAAGGAAATAGGGGTCGCGGTGGGGTTAAAACGTCGGGTGATATGCCAGGTGGATGAGCCACGTTGGCGCGGGATTTTCCAAAGTTTGGTTTCGAAAATAAACTTCAGGTTTTATTTATATTTTTGGGTTTAAACATATATATCGTATGTTTAAAATTTTATTTTTCATATATATGTTTTTATTTTATTATATGGTAAATTAACAAATGTAATTAACTTACCATAGGGGCGGGTTTATGGTATAATGATAAATTTAACCAAAGGGTGTATAGTGGGTTTTTATGTTAATGCACGGGGAAATAATTACTTTGGTTAAACTTTATAATAGAGGGGTTTTTGGGGTATTTATAAAAAAGGAGTTATATACTTAGGATAGGGCATTTCACTAGGGATTTAGTAAATAGAGTTAAACATTAATATGACAAAGGGACAAGGGAACCCAAAACACTTTGCACATCTAAGAAAGTGATAATTTTTGAAGTAAATTGCCATATCTCATCTTCAACACTTAAACTTAGAATAGTAAGTTATTTTGAGGGATTTTTATGGAATTTTGCATGATTTTCCTAAGTAAAATTGGATTTTACTTAGGAAAAATTTAAAAGTGAATGATTATAATGATGAGTTATCTCAAGTACTTAGGTCTTTTTGATCATTAGGCCGAGGGTCCGGTCCCTCCAAAAGTCAAGGAAATGCCTTGAGCCCTTTTGATCTCTAAACACCTTAGTACTTTGGGGAAAATTAGTAAAACTTTTAAGGGGGAAATGATAAGGGAGGTTAATGATTTTTGACTTTGCTTGCTGTGATTTTCCAGTGTATTTCCTGCTTCAGTTTTTGTGATGAAAGTAAAGGATCAAAAACATGTAGCAGCATCATTCATCAGATAAAACTTTGCAACCATCTACCTACCCTATCTACTTGACACTACCATTTTCTCTTCTTTATTAGGGTGCATTTAGACTTGCAAACCCTTTTCAATCTTTTCTTTTTACAAGGAAAATCTATCTAATTCTACCCTTATTACATCAAGGGCTCAGATTAAACTGTTGAGCACCTCTTATTAACTTTACCTATCTACTTATCCGTCAAGATTAAACTGTTTGGTCAGATATTTATTCTCTAATCTACAACATGAAATTGAAATATGAGTAAGTCAAGTTTAAACAGTTTGACTTATTCATGAATTGTGGCAAAGGTTTGACAAGCTGCACACAATTGCTTTATTACAAAAATGAAATAGTAGTGGCATTTGAATTTGCACACTTTCCTTGGTCTATTTTTTGCTTGGGGTTCTTTTCTTTCACTTTTTTGACCATTTTATTTTTCTTACCCTTTGATTTTTCTTTTAGGGTATACCCTCTTTACATTTTTTAAATTATTTGATATTTTGGTTTTTCAAGAATATGGAACACCTTTGCTCAAGAAAAAATGTTTGAACATATTCCATAGTTCAATAAGACAATCATGAAATATGACAACTATTGGTATAGGAGTCTAACAGGATGGGGCCCCCTTCTTGGGCAGGTCGGTGATCTAGTGGATCAGCACAACATCGATTGGATTGCATCCCTGCATCCGTAGGAATCCCTCATGCACTAATGCCAGCAGCTGGCACACACAGATAGTGGTGATAGTGTACCTAGAGAAGTGAGGAATCCTCAGCAGATTGAGGATCCTAGCGTTGCTCAGCCCGCATGCCCACGACATAGGCGCAACCTTCACCACATCATCGTAAAGCACACGTTCCAGGTAATATTCCAGTGCCAACTCGCGGAATTTTCCGCAGCTAAAATATCCTCTCTCTCATGTTCCAAAAAATATCTTCTCAATACTTCATCTGCTCCTAGCTTGTACAATTTACCAACAATTAGGGTTAAATCAGCTGCACGCACAACTAACTCCTTCTTTTGCTGCATCGAATATTTAGCAGGCACACTTCCATTGGCTAAAAAGTGAATAATATTAGCAAAGTTTTCATCGACCACCTTGATAGAAAAGATATGCACATCAAGCAATCCCTCCTCCAGACTTGTTGGTTCTTCCCAATTTTCGATGCGTGACATATTATCAGGTCCATCATTTAATCTACTTGGTTTCACAATGATTTCAAAGTCATATTCCTAAAATAGCAACAACCATCTGCAGATCTCCCCCCCCCCCCCAATATAGGCTTATTGACCAGCTATTTCAAAGAAGAATGGTCAATGAACATTTGAAGTGCCCTCTTAAAAAACAATGTCTATATTTTTGTAGAGCATAGACCATGCCCAATCCTTCCCTTTCTATGGTTGAGTAATTGCACTCTGCACTAGAAAGCTTCCTAATGGAAAAAGAAACGGGGTGATCAATGTCTCCTTCTCTTGGATGTGCTAAAATAACTCCAAGTGCTCTACCAGATGCATATACATGTACATGGAAAACCTTGGACCAGTCTGGGAATATTAGAATTGGTGCAGTAACCATCTTCTCCTTCAACAGCTCAAAGCTCTTTTAACATTCCTCTTCCCAAAAAAATGACACATCCTTCTTCAGTAACTTCTCCATAGGCGAAGTGATCAAAGCATAGCCTTGAATGAAATTCCTGTAATATCCAGTGTGTCCTAAGATGGAGCGCAACTTTTTTTCATTAGTGGGGACTTCTAGGTTGATGAATGCTGCAATCTTGGCTGGATTTACCATCAATCCTTGCTGACACACTATATGGCCCAAAAAAATTCCACAGAATATACATTTCTTCAGGTTAAGATAAATCTGGTGCTTCCTACACATGTTAAGCATCATGCACAGGTTTGACACATGCTTCTTTACCAACCCAAACACTATTTAATAATTAAAATACACCTCCAAGAACTTGTGGATGAATTATTTGAACACGACTATTACTACGCGTGAGAAGATTGCAGGTGCATTCTTCAATCCGAAAGGCATGACAGTTTATTGGAAAGACCCCCATTCTATTGCAAAGGTGGTGTTTCTTCGATCCTCGGGCGCAATTATGATATGATGATACCCCAAAAATCCATCAGTAAAAGAATACACCTCTTGTCCTCCCACATTATCTAGGATCTCATCTGAAAATGGAGTAGGGAAGGGGTCATGCACACATGCATCATTTAGCGTGTGCACATGTACACAAATCCTTATCTCTCCTTTGGTCTTGTTTTCTTGAACAACCATTGGGACTGGTGAGCCCTGGTATTGCACCAAGAGTGTTGCAACTCCCAGGGGATGCCCTAATTTACTTTATCTACTAGGGGTTTGTACAAAATTTTAGGTGACAGTGATATATACACAACAGATGCATTTTGTTCACGTCATCCTCTTCTGCTTTATGAAAGGGTGCTATTTCTAGGGGTTCTTAGTGAAGTTTGTCACACTTCAATGAAACTAAACTAAATTGCAGAAAGGAAATGACATAAATGGAAATAATTTAATGTGCAGGAAGGAAACGACTATAAGAAACTAAATTAAATTGCTGAAAATAAATGACAAGAATGAAACTCATTTATTTTTCATAAAAGAAATGGAAGAAGTGAAAATAATTTAAATTGTTGAAAATAAATGGTAGAAATGAATCTAATTTAAATTTCATTTAACTCGGCCAGTCGGCTAAGCACACCCTGCTCTACCTATCATGCTTCTATCTATGCAGCTATTTATGACCATATTCTAATTTGAAGAGGTGTTTCTTGCAGTTTGGAGGAAAAAGGGCTAAAGAGGCTAATTGAGGGCTTAAACACATGAAACAAGGCTTAGGAGTGGAAAGGGCGGGGTTAAAGCTTTTTAAAAATTTATTATAGTGCGAGAAATGAATTTGGAGTGGAAAGAACTCAAAGGTGCGACGGTTGAGTGCGATGGAGGACAAAAGTTGCGATATGCGATGTCACAATTGTAATATCGCAAGTTTGAAGGGATATCGGTAAAGATTAACAGGAGTGAACTAAAATGTGCGAAGTGCGATTTGCAATGTAGTAAAAGTTGCGGATTGTGATCTTTGATGTGGTAAGTTCTGCAAAGTGCGAAGTGCGACAAGTGACGTGGCGGTGGGACCGCATCGGTGGAATGAGCAGTAAGTGTTATGCAAAAATTTTAAACAGTGCGAAGTGTGATTTGCGATTTTGCAATATCGCAATTGAAACAATGAGTGGTAAGTGTTTAAAGGTAAAAGCTAAATGATGCAAAGTGGGATTTGCGATGGGTGACGTGGTGGTGGGACAGATGAGAAAAGGCGAAGATCAGGTTTTCACTAGTTTTGAATGGTTTTTCACATGTTTTGCATTAAAAAAGGTAAGGCAGTCATGAACAGAGAAAAAAGAAGAAGTAAGGCTTGAAGGGATTAAGTGCGTTAGGAAAAAGGGTAAGTACAATGTTAAGGTGAGAAGGAAAGGAGGTGAATGAAGGCATAAGAGTAGTGCTCAGAAATGAAAGACACCTACAAACTATGCATGGGAAACAGACAAAAATGCGTGATAAAATAATGAAAGAAAGGCTTGGATTTGGTAATATAATTTCTTCCCAAAACTCAAACAGAAATCAATTTTGGCCTGTGGGAAGGTATAACGTGCTCGAACTCTATTGAGAGAGATGAGAGGGGGGACTTGACCAAAGTTTTTGGAGTTTTTCCTCTATTTACTATGCATAAGCAATTAAAAACTACAACAACACAAAAACTAAACAATAATGAAACTTATCATAAGCATATCTAACTTAAATGGAAGAAGAAAAACTAGCTAAATGACAGAAAAGAAAAGGTAGTAACAACAGAGAAGCTGAGGCACATGGGTTGGGCCCTAACCCACGAGGCCTGTTGGGGTTCCTATGTTTTGGCAAATTTGGCAATACCAAAAGATAAGACAACATCAAACCACTTTGGGATCCTAGGATCTAGCCCTCCTAGATCCGGAGAGAGATCTCTCCATAAATACAAAGAATGATACATCTTTGAAAGCTCAAGATTAGGTATTAGGCTAGTTATGAAGCACAGGGGGGGGGGGTTTAAATGATTTGGTTGGTTGGCTGTTGGGTTGGTCAGAGATCATAGACTGAGAAGGTGATGTAAGAAAAGGAGCAGAGTAATAGGACTTTTCGGCAAAAGAGGATAGGTTAGCAATGTGCCATCCATTGGGCTATGGAGTCATGAAAGGATATTACTTGAAAACCACTATCCAAGGCTTTCAAAGGGAAAGTCATCTATACTAAAGGATATTTTAGATAGATGGTGGAATGGAACATTAAGGATTGAAAGTGAAAGAAGGAAATCAACCAATTTCTGTCTATAGATCAGGTCAGAGGTCATTTAACTCCAGGCCTGCTTGGACATACTCAAAGGCAGCTTTCAATGAAGTCACAAGGGGGCAGCTTATAGATCGGACCAGAGTTCATTTAACTCCAGGTCTGCTTTAGCATGCTCCAGGGGAAAAACAGAGATAAGTTTAAACAGAGCCAGGTTCTATAGATCAGAGAAGGACTTTGAACCTTCAATGCTTTGACACCAGCAAGAAACATCCGAGTAGCAAACCCCGAATTCACACATCAGCTAGCAGGAAATAACATCTTCTAAACTGGTTAAACCACATGAATTTACTCTTAGATTCACTATCAGCAGAAAAAATTAAAGGCAGGAAGGGCAGAAACATAGGGTACCTAACAAGGGTAAATCCTATGCCAGATTTCTGATGCGAGCCAGAAGAAATTAACAGCATGAAAAATGTAATAAACAATGTGATAAGAAAACATCACCCGTAGTAATAGACCAGGATCCGAAGAAATTGCTTGTTCAATTGATGTGCAAACCAGTCACATACACTAAGCTCAATGGCTAATACAGTCCAAAATTTCTCCTCCCAGCCTACTACATTACAAACTACTCTGCTATTCCCTCCCAAGACTGTTCTAACAGTCAAAATGAATCCCTCTAACAGAAACAGCAACAATCGAACAAAAACAACCTTTTACAATTTGTTCTTGGGGATTCTTATAGGAGAACAGAATAATAGGGGTAGATGATATTGATTAAATGGATCTCATTAAGATAGAGTGGCGGAAGAGTCCGAGCCCACTCTGCTTAATGGCTCTGTGTTGTACTCTGTAGTCTGGTTTAGAGTCTCTGTCAGGTCGATATTGACCTCAGATGTGTCGTGAAGTCCTTCTAGTTGTTTGGAACTCTGCACTAGCCTTTTGGAATAAATGACATGGATGGAATAACTGCAAGTCTTCCCATACCTCATAGCTGTGGTCCTGACAGTAACAGAAACTTCTGTCAGTGTGCTTAGCTTCTTAAGGGCTCGAGGAGGCATGGAGAACGCTGAAAGGTAGTCTTTCTGGAGAAAGGTACTCTGCTGACATTAAACACAGATATGAATTTGTTTCATGTGCTCTGGTCTTCGAACTGCACTTTATCCTTTGAATTCAGGATTAGGCACTAAATATTTTATTAATAGGCCCAAATCCCTTACAACCTCTTCTGCTGTTTCACTTTTCCGCTGCTGTAACGGCCTCTCTGTGACCCCTGCACAATAAATTAAATCAATTATAAAATCCATGGACGGTGGCGGAAGATTTGATATAAAGGCCTGGAGGAACGGTGGCGGAATAGTAGGAACTGTGAAAGAATGGTGGAAATGGTAAAAAACGCTACAAACGGAATTTTGGTGGAGAAATGAAATAGACTTTAATATAAACATTAAAGCTCTACAGTCAGGCGGAATGAATAATCTTTTAATGTAAATTGGGAAGGTTTGGACTTCGATGAGATACAAAGAAATGAACGGAAATGGAATGGAAAATGATAAAAAATGGACTTGAATGGTGGGACCTGGCGAAGGCAAAGGGCGATTTAATATGAACCATTGGATCTCAGGAGGAGATCAATGGTGGTGATTAAGCGATGAGGTTAGAGGAGATTGCGATGAAGAAATATGAATGGGGGCGGGATGCAATGGAGACCGTCGATCTAGATCGAACGGATGGTCACAATCAAATAGGAGTATCACAATCAGGGGGAGGAGGGGTGACACATTCAAGAAGTTCCAATTGCGATTGGAGCAGCGATGCGATTGAGCACCAGTCATCCAATCAGGGTCCAGATCGACGGTGGAGGTTGAATCGGCGGGGAGAAAGGATTGGAGCGATGGGAGGGGAGCGGGACAAATCTGAACAGTTGGACATGGAGGGATGGATGGCTCAGATTGGATTGGGGTATCGCAATCGGAAGGAACAGAGGGGTGGGACAGCAAAATTTCCGATTGCGATTGGAGCGGGAGTGCGATTACGCGCCAGCCGTCAGATCTGGCGGGAAGATCGATGGTTCTAATATAATCGGAGGGTCAAAGGGGAAGGGGTGATGAGCGTGGTGCGATTAGCATCGGGCCGTCGGATCCAAGTGATAGATCAACGGTGGAGATCGTGACAGAAGTCTATATACCAAAACCCAATCGCATCGAAAATTTTAAGTTAACACAGAGATGCGTTGGCCCGACATCTCCAATTGCGATAAGCGCCTTGAGCCTTTTCGCCTGGTTCTGGCACTGGGTTACGTGGGGAAGTGGTTTGCGGGGCTGGGCTGAAAGGGGCTAGGCCTTATCATAAGATGGAAAAAGGGTTTTTGGCCCTTTTTAATGCATTTTAAGGCTAGGAAAGGGTAACGATAGAGGGAAAAAAGGGGAATTAGACCAAACAAGGGGTGCAAGTAGGATTTAAAGGGGATCTTGGGAGGATTTAGAGGGTAAGAGGGGACTTTGAAAAAGGGGAAAAAGGGTTAAAATGGGACATTCTGTAGGGATACAAGGGGCAAATGGAGGCCTTTTGGAGCAAAATTCTTTACAATCAGTGAGACTTTTTGGATGGAAATAGCAGTGACGATCTTTAAAAAGGCAATGGACACACAGAGGCTTCAAGGATGAGAGATTCTCATGGGAAATTTATCTCTTTAAGGCTCATAAAACAGTTTAGCCACCTGTTTTCTTGAGAAATATTTCATAGGTGGCTAACAAGGCCAACTCTCTGGAACTAGATCAATAGAAAGTCATATGAATACTCATTGCATTAAGAATACAGTCTTATTACATCCTGAAGGTATTAAAAACAAAAGAATAATAGCTTGCAGCACAATCTATGAATGGAATTGAAGAATAAAATGGAATCCACTAGAATCAACCCACTGGTTAACTAAATAACTCCTTCCTATCTCTAGTTTTTCTCTATTTATTCTACAGGGCAGCTACCAAAAACTCCCTTGAAAATGGTGATTGAGTCCACTTTGACTCCAAGTAAACATAGATTGAGTGCCTTCCATATTTAGTTGCTTCGCTACCTCTTGGAATTCAATTTACTGGAGAATCCAAGTGAAGTATGGCTTCAGTTCACTTGGTCATGAGTTGCTTGGCTGCCTTTGGAATTCGAATTGCTGGAGGGGGATCTCATGAGGATCCTTTGGCTGCCTTTGAGAGTTAAGGAGGGTGGTCCTGATGTTGTGCTCATTTATTCTCCAATCTTGACCTTCTAGTGGTAGGGAGAAAGTCCTTAAATCATCTCCTCCAAATCTGTATAATCTGCCAAATATTCTCACAATACTCTACAAAACTAACCAATATTGGGTAGAAATATGAAACTACCTTTAATCCTTCCTAGGAACATATTAAAGCATAAGAAAACATTATTAAGTGCAGAAGGATATATTTAATATATCCTTTTATGTGCATAGGGAAGGTAGATGGGCCTTATTTTATGTCTAATTTAGAGGTCCCTGAGGGATCACCCAATCAGACTGCTCTATAGGCTCAATGATGCATGCAACCACCTTCTTTCCTAATTCCTCTTTTACTTTCTACTTATACTTGGGATTTAATCGGTATGGTCACTTCTTCACAGGGCGCGCATCTAGTTTCAAACTGATCTTCATAACACCTAAGTCTTCGAAAAATTCGCTTGAGCTCATAGAAACTTGTGGGAAACAAGTCATAATACTCTGGTAGTAGTTCCACAACCTTCTCTACTGTATGATTGATCCAATCCTCATCCCACACAGTTAGCTTGTAGATATGGTCGACATCATCTCCTTCATGCACTGGCTCTGTATATATTTCTCCTTCTGCCGAGTCCAGTGGTACTATCACCTGTGTACCATCATTTTCAAAGATCATGCTTCTACGCTTCAAGTTAATGATGCTTGTCATATCAATGGCCCTGTATAGGCCTAACAACACAGGGTAGGGATATGCATCGTCTATAATTTGTATTACTTAGAAATCTGTGAGTACCTTTACTTTAGCAATCTCCAACAATGTCTACCATAACATGTGGAAATATTCCAAGTGGAATGATCTTTTCCTAGTTTGCCATACATAGCTGAATGGTGGACCATTCCAACTTTGGTTCTCCCATCTTCTACCAAGTCTACTTAGGTAGAACATTTTCATCAGACCCTAAGTCAATGATGACCTGATCCATCTCATACTCTCTGATTTGCACGGTCATGCAAATCTCCCTACCAGTTCTCTTCTTGTTCTTATAGATCTTGCTCACGGCCTTAGCCTCAATTCAAGGCACTTCTTTGTCCATGCAACTATCTATCAGGGCCTGAATATTGTCTATTGCTTTCTGATTGCACAATAAACTAATACATGCTTGTAGGAATGGTTTGACTTCTTCATCAATCTTTGATTCCATCATAGAATTTGATGTGGATGCTCTTGTAGCAGTAAAATCCTTCATGGCTTCAATAAAAGCCTCCTTTTCCTTCCGCAATTTGAGTCCTTCCTTTTTATCAGAGGCCTTTCTGATCACATCAACCTTCTTTCCCTCATCTCCTCTAGTGGTAGCTGTTGAGCTCCAAAGATGTTCTTTCTTCCACCACATTCCACTCCATTTCCTTTGTCCATTATTAATTACAGGCTCAAATGATCAATAGAATTAATTAAAATTGCTTTAAGAATGTATATCATGACTAACTTGCTATGTTTTTATGATTTTGTCATTCTAGTACTTTTTGAACTAGATCTAGCTACAGAATGCCGATTCTGCAGCTAGTTGCCGATTCTGCAGCTGTCTTCATGTCTACGCAGGTTCTAGGTGTCATCTCAGAGAAAAACACATATGGTCGTATTCCACATCATTCCCTCATCATTTTTTTCTCTCCACGAAGTTTGAACAGAATTCTGTAGGTGGTTATACACGTGGGAACTCAAACTAGGAGATAGACTCCTAATAGGAAAAGGACAGTCCAGATGTCCTTAATCATATTACGAGACCACCATCAGAGTTCCAGCTTGATTTTAATTTGGAAAGACAATTATCCCTAGGTTATCTCAAGACAGTTATGTAATTTTGTTATAAATATGGCTCGGGAAACCGAGGGACAAGGTTAGATTTTGTGTTTGATTGCTAGATTTCAGAAGTCCGAAAACACTCTGTTTTGAATTAATTTCTCTTTTAATGAAAAAAACATCACTTTATTGAAAGCGCTGAGTCAATATTGAAGTAGATTTTGCGTGCTACTCCGGTGGTAGAGCGTCCCTGCTACCTAAGCAGCTTTGTTCATACGGCTTAGATAAGTATTTCAGTCTCATTCTTTTCATTTCTAGCTTAAGCAGGTTTCTGAAGTTTATGTTTCATACTTGTTTACATCAATCATCACAGCTAGACTTACTCTTATAAAATCTTCCAAAATATCATCACGATGAATAAGGCATAGCTGTGGTGTTGTAGATTTTAGTTGCATTTCTTTTCGAATTTTATGATTTATGCTTGTTTACACTAAGTGTCATAGCTAGTCTTACTCCTACAAACTCTTCCAAAACATCATTAACAATGAATAAGAAACAGCTGTGGTATCTTAGATCCTAGTTGTATTTGCTTTCAAATCTTATGTTTATGTTCAATTGTATTGAATAATACAGCCAGACTTGTTTTTACAAAATCTTCCAAAATATCATTCATATTGAACGAGATGGGCTGTAGAATTCCATAGACTAGTTGCATGTTAATTTAGTTATAACACTCCGGAGGTTGATTGCATTTAGTTCAGCTCTGTCACTACATTTCAAGTTTGATAATGGCATTCTAGTTTAACTCTGTTCACTGTACTTCAAGTATATTAGTAGCACTTTAGTTCAGTCTCAGTTCATTTTGTTTGAAGAAAAGATTAATGGTATTCTAGTTTAGTTGTAGTCACTATATTTTAAGATTGATAGACTGCATTCTAGCCTAGTGTTATCCATTGTATTTCAAGTAGTACTAGTTGTCAAAATTAGTCTCTCGGCCTTCATTATTTACAACTTAATTTTGTTCTGAATTTATATTGATACATCACCACATGAACAGGGGTCAGTAATATTAGTTTAAGGCTTTGATTATTCTGCAAATCTTTTACAAATTCACCTATAGCCTTTTTCCCAAACATTATTCTAGAAAATCTCTAAACTTCTGAATAAGGCCTAGTAGTGATAAGTCAAGTTGCAGAATAGGGTAACTTCAGCATCATAGGTTAATCTAGAATAGAAACCTTACTGTGTTACAAATAATCATTTTTTTTTGTAATATAGTGAGTTGATTGTTTATTTAGGAGAACTTCATTTACACTTAACTTGTCCATTTCTCAAGCTCTTCCAACACACCTTTAATGAATGAATTGGATAAGTTCAAGCTCATGTTGTGATTTATTTCCTTGCAATGAAGTAATTATCAAGCTTTGCATTTGTTGTTTGCCATCCATAGTTTAGGCTTTGTTCTATTTTAATATAACCAATAGCTTCTTTTCACCAACACTTAGTTCTTTCCCTTTTCAAACATAAAACCATAAAACCAAAAACATCATAAAACACTAAACACAACGTAGTGACAAAAAAATACCTAGGCACATATAGTGCACCACACTTCAGCAGTTTACTAGCCCTGGTTGACAATTAATGAACTCAATTTAGGAACACTAAGTTGAGCACAAACATTTTTGCGCCGTTGCCGGGGAAGTGTAACTAGGTAGCCTTGTTTCTTAACTCCAAAAAACAATGATATGCGTAGAGAGAGAGACTCAAGGGGTATATTCATAAGAAGCAAAAGCAGAAGCTTGATTCCTAGAACACCTCTTGTTTCACCTAGATCAAGATCCAGCACACCTCCAACTCAGACCCACATTCCATCCTTTACTGATCCTAGACTTCCAGAAGACTTAAGATCAGATATTCCATTAGAAAGACCTTCCACTTCATCCACTGAACCTGTCTTAGAAGAAGATTCAAGGACCTCTGCTAGAGACACAAACTTTTCCACTTCCACAGAAGAATCAACTATGGCATAAGAAGGGGGAGGAGGAGTCTTTAATGGAGAACACACATTATTTGGAGGGGGTAGACGTAGAGGTAGAGGAGAAGGAGGTAGAGGTGCAGAAGGAGAAGGAGGTAGAGGAAGAGGTAGAAGAGAAATGGGAATCTCTTTTGGGTTTCCTATAGTAGATGAAGAAACCAATACAACTATGAAAAACATTTCACCCTCTGTCCTTCCAAACTTATATGGACTTAAAACTGAAGATCCTGAAACCTTCCTATTTGAATTTGAAGTCCTATGTAGAACTTATGACTACTTGCAAGACGCTCAAAAACTTAAACTATTTCCTTCAACATTGAAAGGAGCAGCATTGAAGTGGTTTATGAGTTTGATCAACAGTTCTATTAGGACATGGGAAGATATGAAACAAGCATTTCTAGAGAGGTATTTGGATTATTGTATGCCATTCAATCATAAGGAGGAAGTGTTTAAGATGATACAAAAAAAAGATGAAAACCTGGAAGATTTGTTGGAGAGATTCCATTACAACATCAAAAGAGCAAAAATGGAGAACTTAGATCAAGACACCTTAAAAGCTCTCTTGTTGAAGAAAATTAGGGATGAATGGTTGGATATCCTTAACATGATGGGAAAAGGGGATATATCTCATCTCACATTACCTGAAATATCTGAGTTATGTATCAACCTTTCAAGAGGGAAATCCAAAACTGTAAAAGGTCCAAGAGACCCTGCTCTTGCAAGGGTAAGTAAGTCTGCTTCTGGGACAGTAAGTAGGGCAGAGATAGGGCATATGCTTGATGAATTCAAATCTGATATCTTAGGGAGTAGACACCCTTAAGTTAAAAAACAAGCAAAAAGTTGAATCTGATGCCTTAGCAATCTTTTGTCCCAAATGTAGAAAGAAGCATGCCTTGAGAGAATGTCCTTTGGATGCAAAAGTTGTAGGGACCTGTGTAATTTGTTCAGAAAAACATGAAACCAAGAGATGTCCTTCAATTCCTGGTCTTAAAGTTGTCTTTCAAGAGGAAACTCCTACAAATTCAACAGAATCTCTCAATTTGTTTCTAGAAGGCCTTGGCAAGGACCTCAAACATAAGGATTCCATGATCAATTGTATAATCAAATTCCACTAAATTGGAATTCTTGGCAGCAACCTTGGCCCCAATTTCAAAATCAATCTCAAGCTTGGGCACAAGGAGCACAAAATCCCTATGGAAGATACTCCCAGTACTATAAATATCCACCATACCCACATTTTTCTCGTCAAAATCCTCAACAGAATCCTCAGAACCCACAACATCAAAATCAACCACTCCCATTACCATTTCCTCAGAAATCAAATCAGTTGCCTGCTCAACCCATACCAAACCCCAACAATAAAAATCCTCAGAATACATACATGATAGGAGGCCAAAAATTTCCAACTTATTTAATTACTCCTCTAGACCTTAGTGATGTTCAACTTAGGTCTGGAAGAATACTTGAAAAGAGGAAACCTTCTGTGATCATACAAGAACAAGACAACTCTGAGGAAGATTCTCTACGGGGAAATAAAATTCTTGAAGAAGACACATCTTTTCAGGTCCCAAACATTGAAAAACCAAAACAAAAAGAACCAATAATTTCAACTCCTGTATTAGAGCAGCCATCAACATCCACTCCTACACCTCCCTTTCCAGAAAGATTACAAATTGATAGAGGTGTAGAAAAACAAATTATGGTGCCTAATTATGATTTCCTAGATGAGCTGAGAAATGTCTGTATTAAGATTCCATTATTACAAGCTATCAAAGAAATTCCAATTTTAGCAAAGACAATAAAGGAGTTGAGCATGAAGAAAACAAGAAAAAGAATAAGAGAGACAAAGAAAATTCAACTGGCAGGAAAAATAGCAGATATCATGATGGGTAAGATTTCTATTCCAAAGTATCTAGACCCAGGAAATCCAATTGTTAAAATTCACATCAATGGAATTGAGATCCAAAACACACTCATTGATTTAGGAGCAGCAATCAATATCATGAGTAGACAAATCATGGATAAACTGAAACTTCCTAATCTTCTCTTTACACCCACATTATTACAATTGGCAGACAGATCTGTGATCAAACCTGATGGGGTAATAGAAGATATTCCAGTGTCCCTAGATTCTTGGGAGTACCCTGTGGATTTCATGATCCTAACTCCTAAGAATAATCTAGGAGGGCATCCTATTATATTAGGAAGACCTTGGTTAGCTACAGCTGATGCTTTCATTAGTTGTAGATCCGGTGATATGTACATCTCTGATGGTATTTCAACTAAGAAATTCACTTTGTATCCTCCAACAAGGACAATTACAGACTTAGATGATACTCAATGGATAGAGGATGAAGAAGACTTACAACCTCTCTTCGCAATTTCGGAAATTAGTGAAGATAACCAAATTTTGAATACTTTAGAAAACTTTGAATCCTCTTCGGAATACAAACATGAACAATTTCAAGAAGAATCCAACATTGAGTTTTTATCATCAAGACAGATGTCTCTTCATTCTATGGATAAATTTGGCAGCTCTACAAGTGAGATATTTCTAGGCAAAACTTTAAACATAAACAAGAACCTAGAAAAATCTCAACAAGAAGAGCTAGTCAAAATTTTACAGAGACATTCTTCTGCATATGCATGGGAGTACACTGATATGAAAGGGATAAGCCCCAAGACTTACACTCATCACATCTACATAGAGGAAAATTGTAAACCAATCAGACAACCTCAAAGACGGATGAATCCAAATCTTAGGGAGATTGTTAAAGAAGAATTGCAGAAATTGTTGAATGTCAACTTTATCTATCCTATTTCGGATAGTCAGTGGGTTTCTCCTTTGGTAATTGTGCCAAAGAAAAATGGTAAATGGAGGGTATGTATTGACTACCGAGAATTAAACAAAGCTACTCTTAAAGATCATTTTTCCCTACCTTTCATAGATCAGGTGTTAGATACCTTAGCTGGAAAAAAGTACTTCTCATTTCTAGATGGGTTTAGTGGTTATAATCAAATTCAAGTAGCACTTGAGGATCAAGACAAAACCACATTTACCTATCCTTGGGGTACCTATGCTTACCGAGTATTGCCATTTGGATTATGCAATGCACCTACAACATTTCAAAGGGCAGTATTAGGAATCTTTTCGGATCTAATACATGATTGTGTAGAGGTATATATGGATGATTTCACAGTTTATGGAAACACATTTGAAGAAGCCTTAGAAAACTTGGTAAAAGTTTTAAAAATATGTAAAGAAGCAAATCTTTCACTTAGTCATGAAAAGTGTTTTATGATGTTTACTGAAGGAATTGTTTTAGGACATCACATTTCAGGTGATGGGATTAGAGTTGATAAGTCAAAAGTTGAAGTCATCTCTAACTTATCTATTCCAAGTTGTCAAAAAGATGTTAGGAGTTTTCTAGGATTTACAGGATATTATCGAAGATTTATAGAAAACTTCACCAAGATAGCATCTCCACTCTTCAAATTACTTACCAAAGACTATGAATTCAAATGGAATTCTGATTGCCAGTTAGCCTTTGAGACCCTGAAAACAAAAATTTCTGAAGCACCTATTTTAAGGGGACCTAACTGGAAGTTACGTTTTCATATTTCAACAGATGCCTCAGATACAGCTCTAGGAGCAGTACTGGGACACAAAGACCTGATTCCTTATGCCATCTACTATACCAGTAAAAATTTGACTCCTTCAGAGTTAAACTATACTGTAACTGAAAAAGAGTTTTTAGCTGTTGTTCATGCCATAAGCAAATTCAGACACTATATAACCGGCTATGAAACTTTTGTTCACACTAATCATTCTGCAATTAGATACCTAATGAACAAATCAATTACTAATGGCAGAGTCATAAGATGGTTATTGCTTTTACAAGAATTCAAAATTACCATTCTAGATAGGCCTGGAAAACAAAACACAGTAGCTGATTTCCTATCTAGACTCCAAAACATCAAAGATGACATTCTAGTTGAAGATCAATTTCCTGATGAATATATTTTTGCAATTTCTACTCAGATTCCTTGGTTTGCTGACATTTCTAATTATTTAGTTTCAGGGAAATTTCCTTTAATAATGAATGCAAGAGACAAAAGAATAATAATTTATGACAGTGAAAAATATTCATGGGTTGCTAATAAGTTGTACAAGATAGGTCTAGATTTTATCATTAGGAGATGTGTTCGGGAAGATGAGATGCTTGAGATTCTCAAAGCATGTCATGATGAACCTCGTGGCAGACACGTTGCTGATAAGAGGATAGCTTATAAGGTCCTTCATTTAGAATACTATTGGCCATCCCTTTTTAAAGATGCTAAAGAGTATATCAAAAGGTTTGACAACTGCCAAAGGGTAGGGAAACCTTCTCCTTCAGGTGAGATGCCATTACAGCCTCAGGTACATATTGAACCTTTTGAAAAATGTGCCTTGGATTTTGTAGGACCTATTAGTCCTCCATCAAGACAAATGAAATATATATTAGTTTGCACTGATTATGTTACCAAATGGGTAGAGGCCAAGCCATTACTTTTTGCTACTGAAGCATCTGTAGTTAATTTTCTTTTTGAGGATATTTTTACTCGTTTTGGTGTCCCAATGGAAATTGCTACAGGTCAAGGAGCTCAATTCACATCAAGGCTAGTGGAACAAATGATGGAGAGGTACAGAATCAGACACAGAAAATATACTCCCTATCATCCACAAGCAAATGGTCAAGTGGAATCTACTAATAAGGTCATTGAAGGGATCCTAACAAAGATTGTTCATTTACATAGAAGAGATTGGGCAGATAGGCTTCCTGAAGCCTTGTGGGCCTATAGAACTACATGGAGAAGCACAACAGGTCATACTCCTTATGAAATTGTTTATGGAAAGCAAGTTTTGTTTCCCATAGAGTTCCAGATTCAAACTTTCAAAATGGCAGTTCAGCTAGGACTTGATCTAACAGAGGCACAAAAGCACAGATTGGATCAGATTAATGAATTGGATGAGATCAGACAAGATGCAGTTCAGAAAACAAGTATAGTCCAACAACAAAGGACTATATGGCATGATAAGTACATAAAGGAAAAGAAGTTCAAAGAAGGTGACTAGGCTCTCTTGTTTGATTCAAAGTTCAAATATTTTCAAGGTAAATTCCAAACACATTGGCTTGGGCCATATGAAATTGTGAAATTTTTTGACAATGGAGCAATAAAAATCAGGACAATAGATGAAGAAGAGGTCACTTTTCTTGTGAATGGTCATAGATTGAAGCTGTATCATAAGCCACTTTCAAGAGAAAAATTTGTCAAGAAGTTCCAGGAAAAAAGTGATGTGAAGTTAATGAAGAAGAATCTTTCTTCTTCATCAACTTAATTGAATTTTCTGAAGTCACTTTATTAAAAAAAAGAAAGAAAGTATAAACATGAAAACTAATCACTGATTAGCATGTTTATACAGAAAAGGTAGAGTGAAAATCAGATTTTTTTTGACACTTTAGCTTTTCAAATTTGTTATTTTTCTGGAAGTAGTTGTTACAAAATCATAAGTGTAGATCCATTTCACTTATGGTTCATCTCATTTCATCCATCCATATTCCGTTTCATTCATTCATCCATACTCCATTTCATTCATTCATCCACACTTCATTCATTTCACCCCATGGTCCACCTCATTTCCATCCCAGATTTTTAAGTTTGATGTTTTTCTGCAATTGAATAATACATATCATGAATTACAGGCCACTTCTCATACTTCATTCCATTTCATAAGCTGTGATCCATTCCACTCCATTATTCACTTCATTCATATTCCATTACACCATATTTTATTATCCATCTTCACTCATTCCATACAACATTCCATTCATGCTCCAAACCATTCCATTTCATGTTTCAAGTCTTCTACAGGTACATTCTGCAATTAGTTAGACATTATGCAGCTAGTCAGACATTCTGTAGCCAGAGATCCTAAAAGCACTGTCCAGTAATCACCTGATCTGCAATAAAATGATCCTGCATATCCATGAAAACAAGAAAAATCAAGGGAGTTATGAAGACTAAAAAATTAATGATTTTCAGGGGAGAACAAAACATATAAAGATCACAAAAATCAGAGGAAAGGCAAAGGTAAAAGTTCTGATTATAATGACATATCATGAAAAATTTTAGTATAGTTAAGTTATGAATAATTCAAAAAGTTGTTTTAATTGATTTTTTTGATCATTCCTAACAAAACTCCCGTAGAAAATTTGGATAAAACTCCTTCTATTCCACCATTTCAAATCCCATATCCGATCATCATTTAAAAATCTAAACGGTTAAAGTGCTGAAGTGATTGGATTAGTCACGTCACTAGGCCAAAGCATTTAATGATGATTTTGATTTCGTTACAAAATATCTCCGCGGTCTTTTCTTCTGGGATATCTTTCAACTCATATACATCATCCTCACCTCATTATATTCATTCCGTAATCACTCCATATCATTCTTTCACGTAGCCAACTCTTAACCATTTCAGTCTGTAAAACAGAGGAAACATCTATGGGGCAAAAACATCTCTGTAACAGCCATTGTCACCGTGAACAGAGGAGCAACAATTTGAAGGTTGGAAAGAGAAGTTATGGGTCTCATAGTGAGGACCGAACCAGTTGGAACTAAATACTTGGAAGGTTATCCTCAAATCGGAGAAATGTTACAACAAGCAGGGTGGTTGCAATTCTTTGAAAAATTCAGTGGTTTTCACAAAGATGTGTCTAAAAAGTTTGCACGGTCCTTCAATGGAGCTGAGGTCGAGATAGGAGATATTAAATTCACCATTACAGAAGCCTCCATTGCAGAAGCAACGAAATTTCTCAGACAAGGAGAAAGGTGGTTCAAGAATAAAGAATTTCATAACGAGGCATGGAAGCAGATACGCAAGTCACCAGCTATGGATGTTTCCATTTTTAAAAAGGGTATCCCTAGCTCCACACTAAATAACAAATGGAGGAACATGTTGCTTATATTGCAAAAATTCATCACTTATGAAGGAAGATATGGTACCTTCTATGTTTATCATATTCGGTTGATAATGCATTTCTTAGAAGAAGAACTCAATTTTCCCTTTTTCTTGCTTCATAGTTTAAAGAAAATGGCCTCAAGTGTTCAAAAGAGAGTTCAATTTCTAGAAAAAACCTTATACCACCATGGTTTAGTCAAAATTTTGGTTGAACATCATTTGAGAAAAATGGGAGATAATTGGGAAGAGTTCTTAGTGAGAAATCACTTTGAAGAACCCAAGGAACCTCCACCTGAAGACAAACCTACAAAAAGAAGCAGAAGATGGAAAACCTCCAAAACTAAAACTGGTAAAACAATACAAGAAGGTAGTGAAGAAATTATTTCTGAGAAATTGGCTCAGATTAGGAATTAGCTTAAGAAAGAGAGGATAATAAGAAAATTTTCCAGAGAGAAAGGAGAAGGACCATCTCAACCAAGACAGAGCCACATACTTAGAGGGATACTAAAGAAAAAAATGTTAAAAAAACTGGAGTCATAAACATAGAGGATGAGGAAACACCTACTGAGGAGGATTTTGATGAAGGAGCTCCTGAAATAGACCCAGCACAGCAAGAAATTTACAACTATGTTGAGACATTAGAGAAAAGAGCTTTAGAAAATAGAGACAGAACTCCTAGTCCACCAAAAGCTAAAGTTGATATCCTAAGGAGAGATAAATATGAGTTAGAAATACTCAACAGGCATATCAAGAATGAGAATGAAATTATGAGAGAGCAGGTTAAACTGAGAATTGATATGAATTCAACTCTGTCTCTACAAATGCAAAAGTTGTACAAGGCCAATGAAAAATTGAAGAAGAAAAATAAAAAGTTAACCAGGGCACTCACAAATTTGAGATTCAAGTTAGTCATAAGGAAGCCCAGAAGGCCTTTGACTGCCAGGCAAAGTAGAAGAAGAGGGTTGGATGTCCTTGCAGAGGTCTCAGAACTCATGGAATAGTTTCATGAGGACATGCAAGAACCTAGCAGTGGGGGTATGTTGAGCTCCAAAGATGTTCTTTCTTCCACCACATTCCACTCCATTTCCTTTGTCCATTATTAATTACAGGCCCAAATGATCAATAGAATTAATTAAAATTTCTTTAAGAATGTATATCATGACTAACTTGCTATGTTTTTATGATTTTGTCATTGTAGTACTTTTTGAACTAGATCTAGCTACAGAATGCAGACATTCTGTAGCTAGTTGCCGATTCTGCAGCTGTCTTCATGTCTACGCAGGTTCTAGGTGTCATCTCAGATAAAAACACATATGGTCATATTCCACATCATTCCCTCATCATTTTTTTCTCTCCACGAATTTTGAACGAAATTCTGTAGGTGGTTATGCACGTGGGAACTTAAACTAGGAGATAGACTCCTAATAGGACAAGGACAGTCCAGATGTCCTTAATCATATTACGAGACCACCATCAAAGTTCCAGTTTGATTTTAATTTGGAAAGACAATTATCCCTAGGTTATCTCAAGATAGTTATGTAATTTTGTTATAAATATGGCTCGGGAAACCAAGGGACAAGGTTAGATTTTGTGTTTGATTGCCAGATTTCAGAAGTCCGAAAACACTCTGTTTTGAAGTAATTTCTCTTTTAATGAAAAAAACATCACTTTATTGAAAGAACTGAGTCAATCTTGAATTAGATTTTGCATGCTACTCCGGTGGTAGAGGGCCCCTTCTACCTGAGCAGCTTTGTTCATACGGCTTAGATAAGTATTTTAGTCTCGTTTTTTTCATTTCTAGCTTAAGCAGGTTTCTGAAGTTTATGTTTCATACTTGTTTACATCAATCATCATAGCTAGACTTACTCTTATAAACTCTTCCAAAATATCATCACGATGAATAAGGCATAGCTGTGGTGTTGTAGATTTTAGTTTCATTTCTTTTCGAATTTTATGATTTATGCTTGTTTACACTAAGTGTCATAGCCGGTCTTACTCCTACAAACTTTTCCAAAACATCATTAACAATGAATAATAAACAACTGTGGTATCTTAGATCCTAGTTGTATTTGCTTTCAAATCTTATGTTTATTTTCAATTGCATTGAATAATACAGCCAGACTTGTTTTTACAAACTCTTCCAAAATATCATTCATATTGAACGATATGGGCTGTAGAATTCCATAGACTAGTTGCATGTTAATTTAGTTATAACACTCCGGAGGTTGATTGCATTTAGTTCAGCTCTGTCACTACATTTCAAGTTTGAGAATGGCACTCTAGTTTAACTCTGTTCACTGTACTTCAAGTAGATTAGTAGCACTTTAGTTCAGTCTCAGTTCATTTTGTTTCAAGAAAAGATTAATGGCATTCTAGTTTAGTTGTAGTCAATGTATTTTAAGATTGATAGACCGCATTCTAGCCTAGTGTTATCCATTGTATTTCAAGTAGTACTAGTTGTCAAAATTAGTCTCTCGGCCTTTATTATTTACAACTTACTTTTGTTCTGAATTTATATTGATACATCATCACATGAACATGGGTCAGTAATATCAGTTTAAGGCTTTGATTATTCTGCAAATCTTTTACAAATTCACATATAACCTTTTTCCCAAACATTATTCTATAAAATCTCTAAACTTCTGAATAAGGCCTAGTAGTGATAATTCAAGTTGCAGAATAGGGTAACTTCAGCATCATAGGTTAATCTATAATAGAAACCTCACTGTGTTACAAATAATCATTTTTTTTTGTAATATTGTGAGTTGATTGTTTATTTAGGAGAACTTCATTTACACTTAACTTGTCCATTTCTCAAGCTCTTCCAACACACATTTAATGAATGAATTGGATAAGTTCAAGCTCATGTTGTGATTTATTTCCTTGCAATGAAGTCATTATCAAGCTTTGCATTTGTTGTTTTCCATCCATAGTTTAGCCTTTGTTCTGTTTTAATATAACCAATAGGTTCTTTTCACCAGCACTTAGTTCTTTCCCTTTTCAAACATAAAACCATAAAACCAAAAACATCATAAAACACTAAACACAACGTAGTGAGAAACAAATACCTAGGCACATATAGTGCACCACACTTCAGTAGTTTACTAGCCCTAGTTGACAATTAATGAACTCAATTTAGGAACACTAAGTTGAGCACAAACAACAACACCAATGCGTATAATTATGTTTACACTTGGGTCATCATCGTGTGGTTTAGCTCTAACCATTTGTATGTTTTGTGTAGGTGTTTGCTATTTCTTTTCCTGAATTCTAGTAATTAAAATAGGAGTTTCTTCAATTAAATGATCAAATTGTCTACAATACTTGCAATATTTTCGTGTAGGGTTCTGGAAGTCACGCGCATAGTGTCCAGCATCTCCACAATTATAGCAGATTAATTTTCCTCCTCCCCGACCTATGCCTCCACCTCTTCCTCCTCCCCTTCCTCTTGCTTGGGATCCACATCATCCAGAGGAAGATGCTAGCGAGGATGGGACAACTTGCACTCTATAGAGGTTAGCACTGTCCATCATTAGGTTGAATGTGCAGTAGTGGTGCTCATTGTGACCAACTGAAGAGAAGAACTTTCACCATTGTTGCTTCAACACTAGCAAAAAGCTTCCCAATCAAGAGAAATGGCCTGTATCATGCCATCTAGCTACCCTAAAATCAACGCACCATAGTGTGGGAGTACCGCTTGGCCCAACAACATCCTTGGGGTGTGTTAGCCACCTATGAATTTTTGGCAAGCAAAAAGGTGGCTAAATATTTTTCTGAGCCTTCAAGAGATACATTTCCTCTGAAAATCTCTCATTCCTGAAGCCTCTGTGTGTCCTTTGCCTTTGAAAATATCTTCACTACTGTTTCCATCAAGATATCCTCACTGTCTATGAAACAATTATGCTTAGAAAAGCCTCCATTTTCCCCTTTGTATTCCTGCGAAATTCCTCATTTTAACCCTTTTTTCCCGTTCTCAAATTTCCCCTTTGACCCCCAAAATATCTTCCTAAGTCTTCCAAACCATCTAATTCCTCCTTTTAAACCATTTGAATCCCATCATTTGGTGAAAAAATCCTTTTTTCCTCTACCAGAACCTCTGATTCAGCCTTAAAAAACTCTGTTTTTAAGCCAAAAACCCATTTTTTACCATATAACAGGCTTAGCCCCTTTTTGGCCAGCCCCTTAACCACTTCCACACCATATAACCCTCTCCCAAGACCAAGCGCTTAAGCCCCGGGTGCTTATCGCATCAGAAATTTGGAGTGGAGCACGTTTTTCTTTGTTAATTGATTTCTTCCGATGCGAGAAGCTTTGTTTTGTGAACCCGCAGATTCAATATTAGTCGTTGATCTACGTTAGATCAAACAGCCAGAGCTAATTCTGCAATGTGCCCGTCTCCTCTCTCTTATCCCCTTTCGATTGCATATGAGCCGTCAATCTGTCTCCAGATCCAACAGCTATCGCGTAATCGCTCGCGGGCAATTGCGCCAATCGCATCGCATTTGACCCCCGCCGATTGGCGAGTCCCGATTGAATCCCAGCCGTACATCCATTCGGATCCAACTACCTAGATTTCTCCTCACTCTACCCCATTTTCCCCAATTGGTCACCCCCGATCCAATCGTGACCGTCGATCTTCCACCGATCTGACGGTCCAGATGCAATCGCAACATCATCCCATCGGAGTTTTGGCCCTTGCCTCCTCTGGTTCTGATTGAATCTCAATCGTACATCCTGTTTGATCCGACGGCTCATATTCCTCCCGCTCATTCATTTAGCCCTTTCACCTCCGCTTCCTCTTTAAATCTCCACTGTCGATCCCAAGGATCCAACGACCAGGATTCTACCCGCCCATTAACTAGCCCCTCCACTATTTCTCTCCCTCTCCAAATATCGATCATCCATCGCGCTGATTGGACAGCTCACATTGAAACCACCTTCAGCCCAAACCCACCTTACTGACCACACACATTCCCATATCGTGCTCCATCCATCACCATCAGATCTCATGGTCCCAGATCCAATGACCAACATCTATATTGCGCAACTTTGGCGTCCGAGGTTTAACAGTTTAAATTCACGCGATATGGGCAGTTCTATTTTTCCACGTGTCAGGCAGTGAACCATATAACGTAATTTTGGAAAAATTTAAAAACCACTTCATTCCAATGCAAAAAAAATTGTTTTCTTCCATAAAACCACTTCCCCACTTCCGCTCCCGAAAGACCATCTAAAGATCTCAACCGTTGATTTGTTCAGATCAATGACCCACACTACTTCTCACATTTCATTCATAGTTCTTTATCACACTACCAAGGAACTTTATTGGATCATCTCAGCCGTTGATCTCCTCCTGAGATCTAACGGTCCATGTTAAATCGCCCTCCACCCATGCCAGGTCCCACCATTCAAGTCCATTTCATTTCATTTTCATTCATTTCCTTTGTATTTTTCCAAAGTCTAAATTTTCATGATTTACATTAAAAATCATTTCTTATGCCCAGCATTAGAACTTTAGTGTAATAACATTAAAGTCTCTTTCTATTTCCTAACTTTCTAAAGGAAATTACCCTGGAAAATCACAACCTACGATCACCACCTCTAGATCTGATCGAATGGTAAAAAATAATTCCGCCACCAAACCTCCATCAATCATATTTTCACCATTACACTGCATTTTTCAACCTTCCACTGCATCCATCTTCCCTCCCGCATGGATTTCTTAACATGTTTGTGTGTTTTGCAGGGTTACAAGTGGTGGAAACCGCCATGGCTCACAGTCACTGTCATAGTGACACAGAGCACAGAGAAGGCCATGTTCAGAGACTGAGATTGCAGAGAAAATGCCTGGGGCGGTGTTGGAACGAAATATTTCATTAAAAACAATGTTTAACTTTGTAAGACCATCCAGCACCATTAAAGCTCCATTTTCACAAACAGAGACAGTCAGTGAAGTGACAAAGAATATCAGTGAACAATTAAAGAATTTAATGCCCGTTATCGAATATTTTAAGCCTTAATTCAGTGTTAAAAGGGAAAATGTACCATATTGAAGACCTTGTGATTAACACAGAAGGCCTAATAAGGCCTAAAGCATATGAACATATCACATCAGTGTTTCACATCACCAGAAGGTTCCCTCCCGAGAAAGGACAAAGTACCCATACTATTTTTTATTCTATATCATGTTCCTGAGAAGATTTCCACCCTGACAGAGAGTCCTAATGCTACCAGAGCATTTGTTAAGTAGTATGGCGGACCTAAAGTCATTTATCTACCTTTTTCTTATACCAGAGTACTACAAAGTACTACAACCAAAAGTACATCAAAGTGTTGGGGTTCCCATGTTTTGGCCAGGTTGGCAAGACCAAAAGATGAGACAACATAGAACCACTTTCAGACCTTAGGATCTAGCCCTCCTAGGTCCAGAGAGGGATCTCTCTATGATGGTCAAAGTATGTATGTCTTTGAGGCTCAAAGTTTAAGATGTTAGGCTAGTTATAGGCTCGGGGTTGTTTGTTTAATTGTTTATGTTTGGTTGTTGGGAATTAGGTAAGAAGGGTCCAATATAAGACAAGGATGAGCAAAGAGGAAATTTAGGCAAAGGTAGATAACTTGGAGAGCATCAAGGCCATTGGGTAATGGAGTCAAGAGAGGATTTACTTGTGTTCAATGTGCAAGCTTTCAGTTGGGCTAGTCATCCAGAGAATTTTGATCTTAAAGATGATATTTGGGATGGGACATTAAGGATTGAAAATGAGAGGAGAAGAACCATCCAATTCTGTCTATAGATCAGGTTAGAGGTCATTTAACTCCAGACCTGCTTGGACAAAATCAGAGGCAATACAAGGGATCTTAGGAAGGCATAATTGAGATGGAAAGATCCTAGTGAGGCAGAGAAAGGGTTCTCAACCTCCCAGTGTTCTCAACTCATCCAACTAAATCCTAGCAAGAACATCTAAACATAGATTTATTCAATTCATACATCAGAGAGCAGGCAATGACATCCACTACACTGGTTAAATCGATTGAAATCAATATTCAGATACACATATAAGCAGAAAACATAAAAGGTTGGGAGAGTAGCAACATAAGGTACCTATCAAGGGTAAATCTTATGCCAAGCTTCTGATGCGAGCCAGTAGAAATGGAATGAAATGAAATCAAACATAGAGATAGAAAAACATCACCAGCTGCTTTAGATCAGGATCCAAATAAATATGCTTGTCATATTAAAACAACACCAATCAGGTACATCATTGCCCATGGCTTGAACATTCAGTCTGAATACATCAAATCTCAGCCTATCTTACAATATTACATAGAGAACTTGTCTCAAGAGGAAAACGCTTGCATTTCTCTGATATCTCATCAAAAACCCTTACAATAATTTCCTTCTGTGTTTTATAGATAAAGAGAAGTAGCAGAGGTAGGTGAGGAACTGAATTGCGTATTAAAACTTCTGAAAAGAGAGAGGGCCAAGGCCCATTCTGCTTAATATCCTGGTCATTTAATCCCTAGCATTCTTTGGGTGAAAGTATGGCCTCCTTTAGATCTCCACTTACTCCAGGCATGTCTTTGGTGTACTTTGGCTGCGGTGATTTGTAGTACTTCTGGTGAGTAAACAAAATGGAAATAAATGATATTTGGATCTACCATGCTGTGAATCAAATGCTCTGGTAGTTTCTGTCTCCTGTCTGGTAGAAATTTCTTCAGGGGCATAGCACATAATAAAAGCTGCATGGGCACCCTATCCTTAATGAAGAAAAACATACTGATGACGAATAGACCCTGATGTTACCTCTTACTTGTGTTCAGAACCTTTGATCGGTCCTTGCGGTCTTCAACTGGTGCTTTTCCTCTTTAAACTGCAGATTTAAGGCTCAAGATTTCCTTTGGCGTGCCTTAATCTCTTTACTGTGTACTAAAACATTCTATCGCTTCATCTCTGCCTCTGTCCGTGCATTTCGAGCTTTAATGGCGCTGGTAGGTTCTCCACAGAGTTTAAACCCTGTTCTTTTTAATGAACGTCCCGTCTTCACCTTCCCAGGTCATTTTTCATAAATTCTGCCCCTGTAAATGATCTTCTTTGATCTCTTTGTCAACAGAGACTGCGCATTATGGTGGTCTTTTATCATTTACAACCCTGCAAAATACAAAAAACAGGTTAAGGAAATCATGAATGGGGTGGCGGATGATGTGGAGGTGAAGAAAGGTCGTGTAGATGACGATACGGAGGGAAAATCACAGAAAGAATGGAGGAACATGCTTTGGTGGATGGTGGCGATCTGTAGAGAAAATACGTGGAGAACGTTAAAAAACGCTAAAAAGAACCAATATATGCAATGGAATGGGAGACCATACAGAGGGTACACGTAGAGATGACATGGCAGAACCGAGCGATGGTGGAAAAGTTAGCGGCGCGAGAACAAATCGGGACCGTTGATCGTGGCGGGACGAATGGCAAAGGACGACGGACGGCGGGCCATGGCAGGAGCTATCGCGTGCGCAACTATATTAAACATCGTGCACCTTCGACGAGCGATAGCCGTCGAATGGGGTGCTCCAGATCGGACGGTCTACGACAATTTCACTGCGAGACTTGGGCCGAAAGATAATGCGTAGGGGATGGGCGGTTTTGCCGTCGTACAGGGGACAGGTGGCGAGCGCTGAATGGGATCACTGGGTGCTCAGGGAAAACCACCCACCGCACATAAGCGGTGCGGGATAACCAGGTTGTTTTATGGCTAATGCGCGGTGGGGGCCACAAGGATAGGCGCATTCCGGACCGTTGATCTTCGTGAGAATGGACAGCGATGGCCCAGTAAGGGAAAATGAACGTTGGGGACGTGGGCGCTGGGGATTTGATGACCGCTGTCTGATCAACCAAGATCTACGGCTGAGGCTGTGCCCGATGAACGAATGCAGAAGGCACCTTTGGGGCTAGTGCCTTGGTCACGGCGCTGGGTTATATGGGGAGAAAAAGGCGCGAGCTAGTGGAGAAGGAGCTGAGGCCTATTATATGGTCAAAAGTGGGTTTTTAACCCATTTTAATGCATTTTGGAGCCTTTGGAGGGTAACGATAGTGGGATAGAAGGGAAAAATGAGGAAACCAAGGATAATGGTGGGATTTAAGGGGGATTTTGGAGGGGTGTAGAGGGTTAATAGGGGAAATAGAGGGGAACAAAGGCACTTTGACAGAAGGAGGAAAAAAGGGGAAAAAGGGACATTTTGCAGGGGTACAAGGGGTAAATGCAGGCCTTAGGGAAAGGAACCAGCAAGGGGGACTTGTATAAGGCAAAGCACAGAGAGACCTCAAGGATGATGTGTCTTCAGGGGAGATGCATTCCTTGAAGGTCTCCAAAATGACATAGCCCCCAGCTTGCACGTCAAGAATTTCATAGGGGGCTAACAGTGGCTCCACATGGGGACGGCTTCTTCTTGAAGGAGGCAAAAAAACAGAAATGATCTTTGGAGTAGGATAGTTGTCTACTGCTTGGCACATCCCTTTCTTTGATCAGCTGCCACAATATGTCAGATATATTAATCAGCAGAAATACTTTCTCCCAACCAAACTACCTACCCAAACTATATTCCTAACCATTTTTCCCTTTAGGGTGCATTTGAACTAGCAGACCCTTTACATTTTATTTCTAAACAGAAAACAAACCTATTCTAAATCTACCCTTATTTCTCCATGAGGCCAGATTAATCTGTTGGCCTCATATGTTTCTCTACCTAATCTACTACCTGTTGGGATTAAACTGTCCAACAGGTTTCTTCTCCTACATTCTGTTAGGGTCTCCTACTGGGCTATGGGGTCAAAAGGTCAAGAAAGCTATTAGATGATGATACAAGGCTGTTGAAGGGCCGATTTGATTCAAGGTAGAAAGGATCTTAGGGAAAAATGGAGTAAATGGACATCAAGTTTGTGAACAAAAAAGAGTTTCAAGCGTAACTGGTTCAATAGATAACATAAACATGGTAGGGAAAACCATTAATCATGCAAAATGTAACTATAAACTAATCAATACATAGAAACAAACATTCAAACCATGCATAGAAGTATAAGACCCTCTAACTTTGGGAAATGGCTATCAGACTTTGGGGAAAACACATAAGACGGACTAACAACTCAAAACACTATGCCGGAACACCTAAACACAGTACTTCAAGTTATTGGGCACTTTGAATAACAAGATTCGCATAGTTTTAGGCAAAGGGCTAGATCGGAACTAGGCCTCCTTGGTTCAACAAGATGATAATCTAATCAGTCAAAGAGATAGTTTCATGGATGGGACTATGGACAGTCATAGGTAAGCAGGGCACACCATATATCCTACTTAACATGCATAGAACTATGAATGAAACTAGCAACAATATCCTCAAGTTGTTAAAGAGCAGTTAAGAATTCTTTAATGCAACTAAGGAAGAAGAAAACATAAAAGCTATGAAGATTCAGGAAATTTGAGGTGCCTCCATGGGCATATCTCAGATTTGTTCTCTACTGATCTATAGCAAGAAAGAAAAATGTATTCATGAATGAAAACTAGAAGACAACAACAAAGCAAGAGAGACTATACCATTCTACCAAGTCATGGAATCCATCAACAATCCTTTATCATTCATCTAAGAACATCCAAGAGGCAATCCAAAAGCATAACACAAGTATTTTCTTCCAAAGCTCATATGACCATATATTGCTTCTCTTCTCAAGTTCAGCCTTGTTTACAATGAGAGCCTTTGGAATATATAGGCTCAAGTGAGGAAAGCCTCATGGTTCAACTTGCATCCTCATTGGCCTAATCAAAATATCTAAACTTGTCCTTGAGGCTTTGCAAAGCCCAAGGCACAAAAATATCTCATAAAATATCTAAAAAATGATAAAAAAGGGAATTTAATTGACTTTGCATAATTTTTCATGTGCAAAAATAGCTAAACGCACATTTGGAAAAAGCAGATTTTAGAGGTTCAAAAATTACAAAAATATTTCAAATTTACATCAGAAAAAGGTCCCCTGACTTGCCAGAAACATTTGGCAGCCTTCCTGATGTCAAAAAAAGGCTCATGATAGCTCGTTGGAAAGCTCTGAGTGTATACTTTCTGGCGCAACTGAAATTTCCCCAATCTGATACCTAGAAGTCCTCCAAATCTGCACCTGTGTGTAAAAAACCAGAAAATTACAGTCTGCTGATAGACCGGGCAGAGTGTGCAAAAAGAGAGCCTTTTTCGCCGTTTTGAGGGGGAAAATAATCTCCAAATGTTCTGAAAATCGCTGAGGGCATGCTCATGAAATTATGGCATTCAATGATACCATTCTCCTCCCTTGACGAATCCTCAAAATGAAATGGCGAATTTATGAGTTTTTGACCAAAAACCCAAAAATGCCAAAAAACCAAAAATTGTCAAAATGGGCCCAAAATTGGGGTGCATGACCCTCAAGGGTCCTTAGAAACATGTTCCTAATCTGAAGCCAAAATTTCAAGTGCTGAGGTGCCTTTCTTCTCTTTCCGTGCTAGGCGCTTCCCCTTTGCTTCCTTCAGTTTCTCTTGGGTGGCCTTTAGCTTGCGCCGGGCAAACTGATTTAGCTTTTGATAGTGTTGTGTCATCTTCCTTTGCAACTCCAGGTCTCTGTTTGCCTTCTCAAGCTTCATCTCCAAATTTTTATTGGCTCTTTCTAGCCATGCCTCATTTCTTTCAATTTCTTGCTCAAGTAGTGCAGTGAGGGGAAAGGATTAAAGATGGGCTTGCTCTTCTTCTTTTTGCTTTTCCAGGGCTCTTTTAAGCCCTATGGTTCTAGGCCTCTTTCGCCTAGGCTGGTCTTCTTCTTCATCTTCATCAAACCCACCGATGAGCTCCTCTATCCTTACTTGTGCTTTAGCAGTCTCATTCTTGTATTTGATTGCCCGTGTTTCATAAACTGCCATGTGAACACTCATCTGTCTATTTTGGATCTCCAAGAAATGATTGAAGCTCTTTGCCTGATGAAGGTCATTCTCCAATGCTTCAATTTGACCCTCTCGATGGATTAGAAGGTTTTCAAGAATGCGGGCTTCATTATCACTATCATCACTTTGGATTGGGATGACATCCAATGCACCTCCATGTTCCTGACTTTCTCCAATGTTGCCCTTCCCTTTGAAGGCCAATCTTGCACTCTTCCTTCTTGGCATGCTAGTGAGAGGTCTCTTGGGTGATTTTCTTTTGCTCTAGATAGCTTTCGTTACCTTTGGAGTAACCACCTTGAGCATTTGTTTCTTTTCTGTCCCGGGCTTAATCTTCTCGGGAGAGGTAGGCATGATGGCCTTGCCCTTATCACTTTGTTTGTTACTTTCCGGAAAAAGCCCCTCCTCTTGAAACTGCTGCGCAACTTGAGGAGGCTGTACTGTGTTATGAGAGAACTGCTGCTGCTCATCTTATTCATGCTGTTCAAACTGATGTTTCTGTTCACCAATATCAAGTTGCTGTCCTATCTCAACCCCTGTTTCAGTTTGTGGTTCAAGCTGCTGCCCCTGTTCATCAAAATCAAGCTGTTGTCCTTGTTCATCAAAATCAAACTGCTGTCCTTCACCATTTCCTTCATGTTTGTCCTCTTCTTTTTCCACCTGTTCATGTCCATCTTCTTCATGTTGTCCTGACTGTTCTATGGTAATCTCGAGCCTTCTAGGAGTAGGCGTGTTGGACAAAGGTACAAGGCGATGAATAGGCTGGGTGGAAGATATATGGACAGGAGGAACAGTGGAGAAATCCGGGTGACTGATAAAAACATCCCAAGAAACCCCTTTCTTCTCCAACTGATGTAGAATGATAATTTTGATCAGAGAATGATGGAAAAGGGAAGCTATTTGCAGAGATGGAGTCTTCTTCTAGACTAAGGATGCCATCTTCTCGATGCTTTTGCATAAAAAGTAAGGGAGATTGAGCTGCCTAGTTCTAGTGAAATGCATCAATAGTCGAACATGATAGTCATAAACTCGAGTAAATCTCCCTTCACAAGTAAAATACTTCATTATGACCTTAATTAGGGGAGCGTAGCTGGCAAGAAGATAAGAGAAAGGAAAAATAGCAGTGCAAGTATCTCTGTGCTCGGGCTTGATGAAAGGCTTGTAGTCATCCAAGTCTAGATGGGTCTGCTTGAACCATTTCTCGCCATGATATGGAATTTTGGTGGCTTCAGACACTGACCTCGGGGAAAAATTGAAATCAAGGTCTGCTACTTGGAAATGTTTGCTTTGGAACCTCAAGGCGCATAAGTGTGTCAAGGGTGAGAAACGTTTGACCTCCTGTACTCTTTGGCAAAAATCCAGACAACCTACCTCATGAAAATTGAAGAGGATGGAGGGATGTGCATTGACGTCTTCAGTAGAAATTGGCTCATATCTTTTTTGTAGACCACTTCTGTTGTCTTGCCTGGGTGGCATTTTGGGCTAAATATGCTCTTGAAGCACCAAACTGTCTCACTGCTTTTCAACTGCCCTTCTTTAAGCTAAACTCTGTCAACCCACTGTTTTGATAAGGAAACAATGTTTTTTGTTGGATGCTAGTGCAAAATATCCCTCTCAATACAAAACCTCTGCTCCTTTAAAATGTGGTCTTCCTACCTTTGATATGTATCTCAGCCAGCAGACCTTCTAATAAGAGAAAACATAGTGAAATGAAGATAGACTGTTAGGTGAAATTGCTGTGTATAGTGACAAGTCACCCTGCTCTGTGAAGTTTGGAGGTCAACAACCTATTTTTTATCTTTGACCAAAGTAAACTTCCTAACTCCACAATCCTGCCCTTGTCTAGTGTGTCAATCAATCAACAAAGCTCACACCATATACAGTCAACCCTTAGTGCAGACATCTAATCAATTTCACTATTTGTAGAACCAATGTGACAGGTCTTTAAAAATTCTTCAAAAAGTTCAACAAAGCCTGTAAGAGTTTTATCTTTTCAAATAATCAAGGCACCTTATCAATGTAAAACCCCTGTCTTTGTAGAAAATTTCCTTTGCTCCATCTGAATATCAACTTATCAAATAAGCTTAAAGAACAAAAGACAGTCAAGTAGAATACACAGTGAACAACTGTCTTTTTCTGTGGTTTGTAGGGGTAACCTGCCCTTTGATGCCTTGAAGATATAAGATATCTTGTTCTTTGGTTAGGAAAGGTGAAAACACACAGCTCTTAGTTCAACACATTCTCTTTTCCCTGTAGGCACTTTTATCAGTATATCCACCACCCCAGCACAGTTGTAAGCAAGGATATCCACAACAAAAAACACTGTTTATATAGATGGTGACAGAATTTTAATATGTTTCTAAAGTTTCAACAAAGACTGTAGGAATTTTATCCTTTCAAAAATCAAGGCTCCCTTTTCAACAAAAACACTGCCCTTTATAATCCCTATCTCCTTGCACTAAAACTGATTTATACACCTCTTAACTGTTTATGGCAGACATTTTTACAGTTTCATATGATGCATCTGCTGGATAGTTCCAACCGTGTTTCATTATTGTAGTGGGGGTGACCTCAAGAATACAGCTTGCAAGCATTTGATGTTTCATCAGTCAATAGGAAAACACTATTTCGTTCTCATACCACAGCTTGAAACCACGGCTTTCTAACCCTTCATACCACTTAACATTTTTTTCAAAAACTGAGAGGGTACATGGAAATACCTTGAAAATATGATGAAAAATATTCTTGATGAGTTTCGGCCAGCTCCAGAGGCGTTTTGATAACGTATGAGGGTCAAACATATGCGCGACGCGCTTAACATTCAGAGTGCCGCGCAGGATTTGGTTGTCGGGTCAACTTTGGGCACCCATGACCCGCAGCCACAGGAGTGCCGCGCGCGGCTACAGGAGTGCCGTGCGCGTTTGTCGCGTAATATAAATAACATGCCTAGGAGCGCCGCGTGCTCTGCCAGGAGTGCCGCGCAGTGTTAAAAGACTTCAAAACCCTGCAAAGCTTCTGCAAACCGATTTGGAACTGGTCTTTCAGCCTTGTGAACTTCGAAGGAGCATTTTGCTTGTTATTTTGGAGTTTTTCAAAATAAAATTGCAACGGTATTCAACCTCCTTGATTTTGAAAAAGTGGAACCTTTGGTGTGATAAACGATGGTGTCGAAACACTTTCAAAAGCCTTTTCCCATTTTTTTTTTAGAAATCAAAGCACGGAACTCCTGCCTTTATAAGATCATAGCTAAGACTTTTTCCTCTTCGCAATCAAAGTATAGTGACAATGTTCATTTTTATAAGCCAAATCCCCCATTTTGAAAAGGCAAAACAGTTCTTAAGAAATTTTCCTTTAAAAACTTCGACTGTCTCTCATTTAGAGGGAAAAACATTTCCTTTTGTAGCAGTGGCATACTCATAATTCCTTTACCGGGTTCCTGGTTTTGAAACACGTCATGATCCCTTCTGCCCCTTTATGACCTGTATGCTTATTGAAAAGTCCTTTGTTAAGGAAGAAGGTCAACTGTTGTTTTGAAAACCCTTTAATATTTCTGGTGCTTTGCTATGAAAGAGGACATTTGTAGGGGATTTCTTAAGCTGCCAAGAGTATTCCTTGACATTTTGACAGAACCTCTTTTTTCCTTTCTACATAAACTGATACTTTGCTCTTAATGAGTTCTAGGACCTGTCTTTGTCATTTTGAAAGGAGAGGGCTTATCTTTTTAACTTGGTTTTGACAATTTCTGCCTCCAAGTGCTTCATCAACTTTTCTCCAAATGTAGGTGTCAAAAAATTTGTTGCATTTATTCAGACTTTGCCATGGTCTTTTGATCAAGGAGGGCGCTGCTTCCAACACACTTTTCCACTCAAAACATATCACTATGATGCCTCTGTCCCTTGAATAATGAAGACCTGCATTTGTCTTAGGCTTCCTAAAAACTGACAGTATGTGAAAACATCTCTTTTTCCTATTATGAACAATAGTTTCAATTGTAATGCCTCTTGAGGAGATAAGCCAGATTTTATGTGTCAGCTGTTATAAGCATATTTGAAAAGCACCTGCTTATATCTTTGTGTTGAGGAGAAAAACATATGAGGTGTGAAAAAGCAGCTAGAATTACTCACAGACACCAAGGCTTTTATTGTTCATTTTCCTCCTAATGAAGCCCTAACAGATAGAAAAACAAGCCATACTGTTTCATAAATCACCAACCCTGCTGCATCTGAAGAATACACTTGTCTTTGTGGTGAAGTGTAGATTGCGACACCTGGACTTGCACTGGCGCTTTGAATGATATCAAGATGGCTTATGTCTGTGGCTGTATACTACTTGCATCATTTTCCTCTATGTATACCTAGAAACCATAGACTATATTCCACAACCCAACAGAAATATAAGAGTATACGGAGGTCCTTTTTACTGAAGTGTCTTCTTGCTCAGCACTGATTTGAGCCATTCATACTAGCACCCCTGCAGAGATGTTTTGTTACAATAGCTTTGATCAATGGAGTCTCTTTCTGTTGCGCCATGATGATGATGCCTGAAACTTCAATTTATCTTCTTTCTTAGGGTACAAAACCAAAAATTCTGCTTTCTCTGGATTTGAACATTTCTGATCTTAGCCCTGTTTTTTATCATCACTTTCCCTCAGAAACCTTGAGTCACTGTTTCACTGTTTAGTAAAAAACAAACCTGTGTTTACATTCAGTTTTGCAGTTTCTTCAAGTCAACATTGGCCATCGCCCTCTGCTTGTAGATGAAGGAGGCGCCTTAACCCTCTGCTTATAGATGAAGGAGGTTCTTGGCCATGACAAATTACAAGTTTGTTTGACAGTGTTGTCTTTCTTCTACTGTGTTTTCATGCTGAATGAAGCTGCAAGGTTTTGATGAGAAACTCTTTGTCCTGCAGATGTATCTCAGGCTCATGTTCACATTGAGAAGCAGCTGTCTTCTCATGTGGAGCCAAGAATTTTCTCCTGAGATGATGACATGTTTCCTGTGCTTGTAAAATCCATAAACAGTATAAAACACCTAAAATCAGCTTGAGATTTATGGTCTATGCAGTGCTGAGACTTAGGGGTGTGTAAGTGGCGCGACTTAGAGCTGTGACTAACTTCATTAGCAGAGTGGGAGGTCTGTTATGATTGGTCTGTAGCAGATGGAGGTTTTTTGGCCTTTTGATGGTTGCCGAGGGTAAAATGCCTTAATGCGCCACTTCCTAACTTAGGGGAGGGTTTTGAAGCAGACTTGGATTGTCCTTTTAGAGCTGACAGGCAGACTTTGTATGGCTGGGGGTTAGGTAGGATTGGAAAATGGGGTTTCAAATTGTCATGGACAAACTGAAAAGTAAGGAAAGAAAAAGTTTTATGGGTGTTTTCCCGGCTGGCAAATTTGACAAATTTTTAAGATCAGCTGCTAGAAAACTAGGCTGTTGAACTAGTCATCACTAACAGGTAAAAAATACTGATGACTAACACATTCTAAGACAGGAAATTGAAAATAGCCAAGCCAGGATTAAACTGTCCGACTTGCTGTGGATAGAAGGCATAAAAACAGTTGCACATGGATAGAATTTTGCAGAAAACAAAACTGTGAAGGCTTAAAATATGAAACTTGCAGCATCTTTCTTCTTTTCGTGACTCAAGTTTTGAGCTTGTTAGAGTCACTTCTTTTTCTCCCTTTCAGCTCTGGTTTTGGGCATGTTAGAGCTGATTCTTCTTTTCACTGCTGGTCTAGATTTTGAGAATATTAGGACCAGCTATTCTGCTCCCTTTGGCTTAGATTTTGATCATGTTTGAGCCACTCTTTTTTCCTTTCGAAGGTTCATGTTTTGAGCATATCTGAACCTCTTTTTTTTTTCTTTAAAAAAAAAAAAAAAAAAACGGAAACACTGCAATGATATGTACAATGAAATGGAAACTGGAAACTGAAATTTAGCAGAAGTAATGCTTGAGCATCCTGCCATTGATAGGAACCCCAAACAGCTCTGTACCATTAAGTTCGTGTAAGAAAAATGCATTAGGACCCACAGTGGCTTGGATAATATATGGACCTTGCCACAAACTATCAAACTTGCCATGTTTACCTTTGTCCTCTCTCCTTGAATCCCATTTCAGAACTTCGTCCCCAACTTTGAAATCTGAAGCTTTGGTTCTTTTTTCGAACTACCTCTTTATGTTTTCCTGAACTCTGACAGCCCTGCTATAAACCTGCTCCCTCATTTGCTGAAGATGGATTGTTTCATTAATTCTTCTCACCATACTGTTTTCCTTTGTCTGAATCTCTTGGACAAGCTTAATCACTGGCACTCCCAGGCTGGTAGGAAAAACTGCTTCGGTTCCATAGACAAGCTGGAATGGTGACATGCCAATGGATTTCTTTGTTGTGAGCTTGTCTGCCCACAAAGCATGCACCAAATTTTTGTGCCATGAATTTCTGTTCTCTTGTAACAGCTTCTTGATGATGTTCACTAGGATTTTGTTTGAAGATTCAGCTAGTCCATTACCTTGAGGGTAATAGGCAGTTGAATGACCAAGCGCTATTCCATACCTGTGACAAAAATCAACCATTCTCTTGGATCCAAAAGCAGCAGCATTGTCAGTGATTATTTTTCTTGGACAGCCAAACCGAGATAGGATGAAGTCTTCTAGGAACCTAATGATGACAGAATTAGTGGCATTCCTAGTGGGTATAGCCTCTATCCATTTGGTGAAGTATTCTGTGGCTGTTAGGATCCATTTGTGTTTCCCAGAAGAAGAGGGGTTAATTTCTCCAATAAAATATAGGTCCCATTGCATGAAGGGACCTTCTATAGTGATAGGTTGCAAAGGGAGGGGAAGAAGCTTTTTTCTGCCCTCAAAGATTTGGCATTTATGACAAGCAGTTACCATTTTATGGACATCATTGAAGAGTGTGGGCCAATAATAGCCAGCCCTGAGTATCTTGTTTGTAGTGGCTTTCCAACTCAGGTGGCTTCCACACTCCCTAGCATGGAATTCCTGTTTAATTCTTTCAGCTTCAGGTTTAGGCAAGCATTTCAACAATAGGCCATTTGGATTTTTCCAATATAGGTTTTCACTCAGGATGCAGTAATTTCTGGCTTTTAGCTTTCTGAATCTGGCCTTAGTTTTGGAAATTTCTGGAGGGGCATTGAGATTGGTGAGCATGTACAGGATATCAGAATACCAAGGAGAGTTTTGAAATTGCTCCTCAACAGTGAGGTCAGGAAATCCTTCCTGCTCATCCAAGGCATTTACCATGTTAATGTCAAGGGCCTGCAAGTTTGACTCGGCCATTAATCGTGCCAGGCCTTGACCTTTTATTAGCTTGGTGGGTCTTAATTCAAGGTCATATTCTAAAATTGTAGCAATCCACTTGCCCCTTTTCCCATCAAGATCTTGGGACAAGATGTCTTTGACCACTATATTTGGGACATATGCTATGGTGTGAGAATGCAGAATGTACACCCTAAAGTCTTTTAAGGCCTTTACCAGTGCATAGGCTTGCTTTTCCATAATGTTGTACTTCAAGGGTGCATCCCTTAAGGCCTTACTGAAAAAGGCAATTGGTTGTTCATTTCCTTCTGAATTTTTCTGCAGTAAAACCACAGCCACTGTATGCTGGGAGGAAAATGAAAAGATTAGGAAATCCTTTGAGAAGTTTGGACTGATAAGGATAGGGGCTTGACTAAGTGCAAGCTTTACTAACTCAAAAGATTTCTTGGCTTCAACAGTCCACTTAATTCCCGCACCTTTCTTCAGCATGTCAGTCATTTTCCTAAGGTGCTCAGCAAGATTGGGAATGAATCTCCTAAGGAAATTGATCTTCCCTATGAAGGACTGTAACTCCTTGATGTTTCTTGGATGTGTGATCTGAAGTATCCCCTCAAATCTTTGTGGGTCTATCCTAATCCCTTTCTCGGATATGATGTGGCCAAGAAGTTTGCCTTCTTGCAGCCCAAACACAGTTTTCTTGGGATTTAAGAACAGACCGTACCTTCTACATTTTTCAAAGACTTTCCTCAGATGTTTCGGGTGTTCTTCTTTAGTTTTAGAAAAGATAGTCAAGTCATCCAAGTAGATAACTATGAAGTGTCCTATCTCATCTGAGAAAGCTATGTCCATCGCTCTCTGGAAGGTAGCCCCAGCATTCATCAGTCCGAAAGGCATCTTCACATACGTGAAGGTGCCCCATGGAGTGGTAAAAGCCATTTTGAGTTGATCTTCTGGGAGTACAAGAACTTGATTGTATCCTGAAAAACCATCAAGCAGGGAGATTCTCTTCGAGCCCACTACCTTCTGTAGGATATGTTCCATTCTAGGCAAACGGTAGTTGTCTTTCAGGGAGGCTCTGTTGAGGTTTATGAAGTCTATGCATAGTCTGATCTCCCCTGTTTTCTTTCTCACAGCCACTAAGTTTGATACCCAATCAGAGAACCTCACCGAAACTATGATGCCTGCATCATACATATTTTTAATCTCTTTCTCTATTGCAGGAAATTGTTTTGGATTGATTCTATGGAGTTTTTGTCTGAAAGGCTTCTGATTTTCCTTCAAGGGTATCTTGTGTTGTATGATGTTGGTGTCATAGGCCTTTAAGTCTTCATAGCTCCATGCAAACACATCAATAAATTCCTTAAACAGGTCAATGTATTTATTCTTCACATCTGCAGGTAAAGACTTAGCTAGTTTAATCATTTTGGACTTATCTTCAGTGCCTATCACTACAAGAAAAAAACACATTGGTGAGGGTCATGCTTGTGACAGACCTTTAAGGTCCGTCACCAATGTCACATATGGTGACGGTCCTTAAAAAACTGTCACTGTAAGTGTATATAGTGATGGTCCTTTATGGTCCATCACTAAAGACATTTTCAATGACACTTTTGGTGAGGGTTTTTAAAGGCCCATCACTGATTCTCTCTTTGGTGACACTTCTAGTGACGAACTTTTAATGACCCTCACCAATGCTCTTTTTGTTTCTTTTGGTGACGGTCAAAAAATGTCCGTCATCATTGATAATTAAAAAACTGTCACTATAAGTGTATATAGTGATGGTCCTTTATGGTCTGTCACCAAAGACATTTTCAGTGAGACTTTTGGTGAGGGTCGTTAAAGGCCCATCACTAATTCTCTCTTTGGTTACACTTCTAGTGACGAAATTTTAATGACCCTCACCAACGCACTTTTTGTTACTTTTGGTGACGATCAAAAAATGCCCGTCATCATTGATCATTCCAATGAGTTTTTGATGATGCTATGTGCCTATTAATATATTTTTTGTCAAAAGATAACGATTTAATACCATTATTGTGGAGTATTTTTATAATATGTCCAAGGCCATAGTGGTTCGGGTCAGTCAATTTTTTTAGAAGTAATTAGTGTTTATCATTTCCCTCAAGTAATGACAAGTCGAATAGAGATTTCATATGAGTCAACACATGATTCATACATATTAAGTTTATTATCTAGCAGATTCCCTTTAGATAAAGTTCCACTATTGTGTGTAGGAAATATATTATATAATACATAATCAAGCTTTGACATTTCTATTAATGAGAAATACCTAACGATCCTCACCAATCCGGGCACGTCTTAAATTAATGCTTTGGCACACACTAACATTTCTTAGCACCCCACATGTATTGGAACATCTTTATACCTAGAACATCTCGTGATGACACTGATGCCCATGCACATGGTGGCATGAGCTAGCACAACATGGAACTCTCCTAGCATGTGTTGGCATGCTGCATATAGTCCCTAGCATGCCCTAGAACACCTTGGTTGAATGCATTGACATACATTAGCACTTGGAAAACAATGCCACTTGGCATGTATTGGGACCTATTATTAGTGTGCCTAGCATGCCCCTTTTCAAAAAGATAAAGTCTTGACTTATTAACCCTCTTATTGGTTCTTCCTTTTGTTTCCTTGACACATATTGACATACCTTGGCACCTTGCACCACATCCTTAGCACCTACCATGGCTTGGCATATCTTGGCAATATTAATTGGCACATGATATAATTAGCACACGCTGGAACTCCCAAGCACACTTTGGGAATTCTTGACATGCCTTGATATTCCCTAGCATGCCTTACCAATTCTTAGCATACCTTGTCAGTCCCTCCTTGGCATGACAACTAACACTCATTAACACTAGTCTCTGGCACACGTTCCTCATATTCATTAAATTCCATGAATTTTTGCCTAGTGCTCCCTTAATGTTTTTTCCTAGTAATCCTTAACACTCATCAACATGCATTATCACTCTCTAGCATACCTTAGCACTCTTCAACATTCCCTTCCACTTCATAACATGCATAACACTAGTCCTTGACAAATATTGGCGCTTGGCACATGTTGGTGCTTGGAAAGTCTTAGCATGTATGGAATACGTTGAGATGCCTTGGTATGATTTGGCATGGTTTAATATTAAATTTATTTGTGATTATCAATTGTTGGAAAGTAGATGAGAAGCAATAAAGGAATACTTGGCACTTAGAATGCACTAAGACTTTGCACTTGGAACCTAGTGTTGGTGTGCTTAGCATGCCCCTCTTGGAAAAGGTAAATTGATGACTTATTAACCCTCTTGTGTGTTCATTTCCTTGTAGTTTAACTTTTTTCTCCCTTTTGTTTTCTTGAAAGTACCTGACACGCATTAACACACGCTTGCTCATCTTAGCATGCCTTATCACTTGGCACATCTTAGCATGTTTGACATGTATTCCCACTATATGGCACATCAATGGGGTGAAGAGAGATGTAGTCCTAAAGTAGGTAGAGTATGAGGGCTGAGTAAGGGCTGCTAAAGGGAGGTCATGATCATCCTCCAAGAGCAAGATCATCATGTGAGGGTTCAGAAGAATGTTGCATACCTTAAGGGTCGGTTTGCGCTAGGAAGTAGGATGGCATATTGTTGGTTCTCTTCTGGCAGATCGAGCTTAAGAGAGGTTTCTCATGAGAATCTGGGAATTTGATTTCAATGGTGTTTTTGTGTGAAGGCTGCATCAAATTCTGAAATTTTGAATTTGCAACAAGAAATAGTGAGATTGGAAACCAAAAAGGACAAAAAAAAAAATGCACCCACACTGGTGAGGAATTTTGATGCACCAGGAGTGAGGAATGTGGGGCGTCTAATTTATTTTTCCCTTAAATAAATTAGACAATAAATTTTAATTTCATCTCATAACAACTTGTGTCAGTTAATTAAGTTATGATGACCGAGTTAGCTCAAGAAATTCAAGTTCATGAGGGTCTAAGATGAGGCATCTAGAGGGATTCTAATATTTTTGAGGTCCAGTTGAAGTTGATGCATTAGTGGGGTGAAAGTGTAATTAACTCGATTAAATGAGTTAAAATCAGTTTAACTAGTTCTAACTGAGTGATGAGCTAGTGAGAGGTCCAGTGAATTAAATTAGATTTAATTCACAATGAGTGATCAATCATATAACTGATAATTTTCTATTAATAGTTGCATGCATATCAGTTTTGAGGAATACCCATTTGAGACAGAGGTTAAAGGGAACATAACTATCAGTTGTATTCAGAGAAAATTTCCCATGTGCAATTATAAAGTCATTAGGATACCATGATGGATTGCGCAATCAAGGAAGACTGATTTTCCTAATTAATAAGGAGTTAATTCCCTAGGAATTACATGAGCAAGGTAGGCTGAAGTAAGGATGAGAATTGGCTAAGTACTAGACCGAGTTTTCCTATATCAATGAGAGACAATTGACATAGTGCTGGAGAATCTCATGAGAGATTAAGCATTAATGTATTGTTTCATGATTCCTTGAATTAATACACAATAGAGATAGAGGGGTTTTGAGAAGTTTCTTTCCCCAAATACATCATGTTGTTGTGTGATTGATAATTTATTTCTCTTACTTATATGTGATTGTGCGATCATGTCTTGTTTCCACAAATTGTAGGAAGGATTCAATATCTTGTTTTACTAGATTACAAGATTAGATTGAATCTCGTTGGTTAGATTTTCTACATGGTATCAGAGCAGGAAATTTTTGGGTGGCGAGTTTGCAAAGAATATTTGAATATTTTGGTGTAAAAATTTCAAAAAAAAAAAAAGAATATTTGGATTCCTCGCAAAAATATACCCAAATGGGAAAAAAAAAATTGGTCGAATAGGAGCTCGGATGAGGGAGATATCATCGATTTAAAATCAAATCCTTTTTAGAAACTTTTTGTAACGTCAGGACAATTACATTGTGCGCGAGTCAAGAACCTATATGTAATTGAGGTACCAGATGCATGCAAAGCTTTGAGGAGAAAGGCAGAATTTAGAGACTTGGTGGTTTAGAGGGAGCATAAATTACCTCTCAACATGCATCCTCATGAGAAGCAGTCTCAGAAGGTTGTGGAATAGCTGCTACAATTGGAGAAGCAGAGAGGAGACTAAGTGGAAGCGTCCACTCAAGCAGAGACCTCCATGAGGGGGAAATTTCGAGCCAGATGGGAAGAGGGAGCATCCATACGTCGAGGTGTAAGGTGGGGTGATATGTAGACATAATCCCAAGATAATAAATTTGGGCAAGGTCCATTGGGATGGCGTGTCTCATGGATCGAACCTGGCTACGAGGAGCTTACAGTGCAATAGTAGTAGGAAGGATCAGTTAGATTGATGTAGTCAGATGTCAGCAAGACAGAAATCAGGTGACAGATGTCAAATACTGGATTACAAATCAGAGTTATAAATAGTTCAAAGGGCACGGATGTAGATGTCAGCAATAGCGCAGAGAATCCAGTACTAGACAGGTGTAGTAGCTAGCAGTAGTCAGAAGACTCTGATGACAGATGCATTATACAGAGTAAGTTGTTCGGAGGCTATTTAGTTTCAGGATTTGCAGGTGCAAACAACACTAGAGAGGTGTGGCATGCAGAACATTCCAAAGGTACCGGATGGGGATATATTGAATTCCTTTCTTGCTGAGAGGGAGTGTTGAAATTTGCAACAAGAAACAGTGAAATTGGCAACTAGAAAGGACAAAAAAAATGCACCCACACAAGTGAGGAATTTTTATGTACCAGGAGTGAGGAATGTGAGGCGTCTAATTTATTTTTCACTTAAATAAATTGGACAATAAATTTTAATTTCATCTCATAACAACTTGTGTCAGTTAACTAAGTCATGATGATTGAGTTAGCTCAGTAAATTCAATTTAAGGTGATCGAGGTGGATATTGGTGGCCACCCGCCTATTCCACTTGGGCCCTCGCCATTGTCTCTTTCAGTTTTCTAGTTTCCTTAATTATAGCACAATTTACTATTTTTGTCAGTTTTTCGGGTCCTGAACTTCCAGAGTCGTTTTGAGGCCCCAAACAACGTTTTTTGAGCATTAAAGGTTTGGTGATTTCTTAGAAATCGCATTAGCAGTTGTATTCCTTGGAGATATCTTTCTAATGAGGTATCATGTGCATCAAATGAAGATCATATGACTAAGTTACGACCCCGGAAAGTTGGCTGCCCAAATAACCCCAACTGGGCCCATAAACTCTTGGTGTTACATCTCCTCGGGTTAGGGTTTTATCTTATTTTTAAATAATAAAAAATATCCTTCATCCTTATTGTAACACAGTTAAGAGGAACATAACTATGAGTTGTATTTATAGAAAATTTTCCATGTGCAATTATAAAGTCATTGGGATGATATGATGGATTTCAAAATCAAGGAAGGTCGATTTTCCTAACTAATATGGAAATAATTCCATAGGAATTGCGTGATCAAGGTAGGTTGAGAATTGACTAAGTATTAGACCAATTTTTCCTAGATCAACAGGAGACAATTGGCAGAGTGCTGGAGAATATCAAGAGTGATTAAGCATTGTATTGTTTCATGATTCCTTGACTTAATAAAAAATAGAGATAGAGGGTTTTGAGCAGTTGCTTCCCCAGATACATCTAGTGTTGTGAGATTGATAACTTGTTTCTCTTACTTATATGTGATTGTGAGATCCTGTTTTGCTTCCACAAATTGTAGGAAGGATTCAGTATCTTGTTTTAGTACATTACAAGATTAGATTGAATCTCGTTGGTTAGATTTTCTACATGAAATAGAAGAGAGGGTTGATACCATCTTGCCTTGTGGTGGTTATTAGGCGGCAAGGTTTGTAATAAAGAACAACATAAATGGAGGAGGGCTTGCACTGTAATTTAGAGCCATAACAGAAGTCGACGCAGGCATAATATTGACTGATTTAACCCTAGTTTGAGGGTTGAAATTGAGATCTAAAGTTCATGTCAAGATTCTATCAAAGAAATGCCCAGAATCTATGGATCCATATGAGCTAGGTCAAGTCTCTTATGGAGGCAAGAGTCATGTTTTTTCTATGTGTGGATAGGGTTTGTTCTACAACAATTAGAAGTACATAAGTATAATGCCCTAGTTAGGACAATTTCCTAGCATGTTTAGTTCATAAGGTATGCCCTTAAGACTGTGACAAATTTGTGTAGAAGAAGAGGGGTTGTGACCCTTAAAGCGAGGTTTATTTCTGCAATAAAGACCGAAAATCTAGAAGATGGTTTGTAGATTTAGTATGTGTGGAGACAATAGATCCAAAGGAGGGTGGAATTTGAGCAGAAGATTGCACATGCAGAAGAAATGTGCCATATGAAGAATGGATTGAAATGCAGAGGAGTTGATTTTGGTGGAATTTCCATAGAGTTTTAAACAAATATCTGAAGAAACCTATAAAAAATTAGTAAAATGACTGTTAGTGGCTAATTTGTAACCCTAGTTCAGTCATCTACAAATTGTTAGAAGTATGATAAAAGGAGTAGTTCATATTTGTTCATAGATTGGACAACAAAGATCAAATTGTCGATACACAAGAACAATGATCTTGAGAGGACTCAAACCATTGTTAGGTGGCAGATTTGAAGAGCCCTAGATGAAGACAATATTGTCGGCCCTAGATCAGTAAAAATATTTGACTGTGGTTGGGCAAATTGATGGTAGTCCAAGTATGGTTGGAGGGTTGTTAGGTTACTGTCAAAGAAGAGCCCTGACTCTTGTTCTGGTGAAGGACAACAAAATTGGTAGAAGGGTAGGTGTATAGGGCCTAAGGATGTGCAGACGTTGAAGGACTAAAGTAACAATCAAGTGGGCCAACCAACTAGCCCTAGTTCACTATATTGTAGAGGATTGATTCAGAGAGAAGGAGGGCAGCCTCCATAGCCCTGGACTTCTCATCTTGGAGCTATAATATGGCAAAAGTGGGCTTACCAAAGAGTTGTTCACAAATGGAATTGTGAAGAACTTTTTACCACTCAAACTAGTAGTGGACCTAAAAGGGGTTCCTAAGAGGGCAACTGCTAGGACAAGGGAAACAATGGAGGCTTAGCCCATTGTCACCACAGCTAAGGCTCCTTTCTCTTCACGAAATTTCACCGATGGGTGGAGTCCCGGTAGTTTAGGAAGTCACTTGTAGCATATAGGTCAATGAATAGGTGGGAAGTGACCCTCGAAACCCTTTCCCTAAGATAAAATAAAGAGTGGGACTTGCTTTCCTTTTAAGAAAGTGAATTTATCTTCTAGGGAGAGAGGAGGGGGATTGAAGGGTTGAGGGAGAAGAAAAAGACTTATGAAGGAATTTCTTAATCCCTAAAATCCTTTGGGAACTTGGATTCCCAAATGGTCCTTGATGAAAGGCCTTTGACACCGAATGGGACCACACGAGGCCAAGTGGGCCCAGCCCAGGTTCAGGGATGGAATTTAGCAACCAATGATGTTCCTATCCTGGAAAAGGTGAGGGGAAAGGATCAGACAAGAGTTTTTACTTCAATAGGTCAAATTGATCCTACTAGGTTCTATCCTTGGGACCACCTAAGCAAAACTTGACCCTAGAGCTAGGGCTTGAGGAATCCGGAGATTCCACTGTCGGAATTGGCCCAAGTTCTGAGGAGAGTGAGGGCACCCAACAACATAGCTGCCTCTAGGAGATAGAATTTTTCCTCTAGCTAGATTCCTGGGAAATTTTTGCCCTAGGTGACCTAATGGGGCTAGACCTAGGGAATGTGAAAATTTCTTAATCTAAGAAACCCTACTGTAGTATCTTGATTTACATCTCCTACTTGAATTAAGTTACAAGTTAATTTATGAAATATTTAATAAATCAGCAAAGTAAATAGTAAATACAACTAGCAACCTACGCATGCAGATCAAATATTGAATAACATGCTCATAGACAAAGTGGCAGATGGATTTTCTGGACAACTGTCCCCGAAAAAACCCAATGTAGGAAAACCAGTGCAACTAGCTCTAGAGGGTTTTCATTATTATGCAGAATCTAAGTACAACAATCCTGGGCACCAAAACTGATTCACCCAACAGAGAAATAAAAATGGCAGTAATACGCTGCTCTGAATCCCTCTACGTCAACCTGAATGGCCTATGTCGACCTCTGCGCTACTCAATAAGGGTCTACGTCACACCTGAAGGGCTTACACTACCCCTGCGCTGCCCTGACTGGGCCTGCGTCAGCCCTGCGTGGCTCCTGCTGCCTCTGCGTTGCCCTTGCTGGGCTTTGGCTGGACTGAGTGGCTCCTGCTGCCCCTACTGCTCTGGCTGGCTAGAATGCTTATGCAGAAAAAGCATAGGTAAGAAAGAAGTCACTGGCCAAAGGTAATGCATAACAGTCAGAAAAATTGAAGAAATGAAATGAAAATAGAACAATTTCCACAAATAACTGAAATAGCTCAATGGGACTAGAGAGTAAAAGCTTTGACAACAACAATAACTGCTTATAGCATCAGCTAAGAGAACAGAGGAGACTAGTTCATGAGGTTAAAATGTTGTATAATTGTTGGCACAGGAAAACTGTAGAATTGTTAGAGTAAATCTTTGCAGGTACCATTAGTTGGTGATCATCGATAATCATTTCATTTCATCAAATACCCTGATGAATGGGCCTTATAAGCTATTTCAGTAGACAAACGCCATAGAAGCTGTGCGATGGAAAAATATTCACACTATATTGAAGAAAACACCTACCAAATAAGGATGACATTTCAAATGGGGCAAGAAACAATAGAGAGATAGACATCGAAAAAGTTAAAATGTTAGGGCAATAGGAAAGCAACTAGGTAGCATGGTACAAAGCACAACAGAAATTTATAAAAATGGAAATCCCTACAAATTAGCACCCATCCAAACATCACCACAATTTTTTCTTTAACCCTAGTTAGGAAAATTTCCTAGCATGTTTAGTTCATAAGGTATGCCCTTAAGACTGTGACAAATTTGCGTAGAAGAAGAATGGTTGTGACCCTTAGAGCGAGGTTTATTTTTGAAATATAGATCGCAGATATGGAAGATGGTTTGCAGATTCAGTATGTGTGGAGATAGCAGATCCAAAGGAGGGTGGAACTTGAGCATAAGATTGAGCATGCAGAATAAATGTGCCATATGAAGAATGGATTGACATGCAGAGGAGTTGATTTTGGTGGACTATCTAGAGAGTTTTAGACAAAAATCTAAAGCAACCTATACAAAATTAGTCAATGGACTGTTAGTGGCTAATTTATGACCCTAGTTCAATCATGTATAGATTGTTAGAAGGATGATAAGAGGAGTAGTTTAGATTTTTTCATAGATTGGACAACAAAGATCAAATTGTCGATACACAAGAACAATGATTTTGAGAGGACTCAAACCATTGTTAAGTGGAAGATTTGAAGATCCGTAGATGAAGAGAATATTATGGGCCCTAGATCAGTAAAAATAATTGACTGTGGTTGGGCAGATTTATGGTAGTCCAAGTACAGTTGGAGGGTTGTTAGGTTACTGTCAAAGAAGAGGCCTAACTCTTGTACTTGTGAAGGACAACAAGATTGGTAGAAGGGAAGGTGTATAGGGCCTAAGGATGTGCAGACTTTGAAGGACTAAAGTAGCAGTCAAGTGGGCCAGCCAACTAGCCCTAGCCCTAGTTCAGTAGCCCTAGAAACCATTTCCTTGAGATATAATAAAGAGTGGGACTTCCTTGCCTTTTAAGCAAGGGACTTGGTCTTATAGGGAGAGAGGAGGGGTGTTGAAGGGTTGAGGGAGAAGAATATGACTTCTTAAGGAAGTTCTCAATCCATAAAATGCTTCGAGAACTTGGATTCCCAAATGTTCCTTGATGAAAGGCCTTTGACACCAAATGGGACCACACGGGGCCAAGTGGACCCAGCCAAGGTTCAGGGATGGAATTTAGCAACCAATGATGTTCCTATCCTGGACAATGTGAGGGGAAAAGATCAAGCAAGAGTTTTTACTTCGATGGGTCAAATTGATCCTACTAGGTTCTAGCCTTGGGAACACCTAGGCAAAACTTGATCCTAGAGATAGGGCTTGAGGTATCTGGAGATTCCACCGTCATAATTGGCCCAAATTCTGAGGAGAGTGAGGGGACCCATCAACCCAGTTTCCTCTAGGAGATCGAAGTTTTCCTCTGGCTAGATTTATGGGAAATTGATGCCCTAGGTGACATAATGGGGCTAGACCTAGGGAAAAATGGAAAATTGTGAAAAAATGGGGGGAAATCATCACCCTTTTTGAGGTACTAGTGCCTAATTCACTTGGGGATATGGAGTCAGGGATGATAATAAGCAAGAATTTGGTTTCTTGATCAAGGAGGCCCAGAAAGTTAACTTCGTCCAATGTTAGAGGAATACGAAAACTGACCTTCAATAATTTATAATTCATACAAATGGTGCAATATTATTGAGATACAATGGTCTCAAAGACATTTCATTCATCTAACAATGGCCCATACATTAAATAAGCTAAATAGACACATAATTCCACATTTCCATCATGCAACAATTAGCCCTAGTTATAGTGAATTCAATAGCATGCAACAACAAGAAGAATAGAGTTAAATTATCACTCACAATGTTAGATATTATATCCAACTAGCTTCACATTTGCAAAAACAAAGCTCCAACATAAAAATAGCCCAAATCCATACATCAAAATGCATCCATCGTCCAAAATAGTCCTCCAAGGAAAAATGTGAAGTTATCTAAAGATAGAGAGACCCCAAGTCAAGTGATGATACAAATGAATCCAACTAAATCCTAACTATAAACTGATTAGGAGTTGATCATTGATAGAGGAAAATTGAGGAGTTGCATAATGGGAGGCAAGAGGACCTGCCAGATGTGATGTTCAGGACATGTGGATTGAAAGGGCTATGTGTGGCCACCATCAAAAAGTGGTTAAAGTGTTGTCTTTTTCGAGGTAGATTGGTTATCAAAAGACTAACAACAAGCCCTAGTTGTATTCCTTATATCAGTGTGATTGTGAAGGGTCATGATCCGTGGTACAAGAGCTCTAGCCTGTTCTATTATAGTTTGTATTTAATGAAGAACGGTTTGAAAAAATTAAAAATTGTCATGTGCACTAGTTGATTCCCTAATGTGTGTAGATTTAATTGTGCAAAGTATATGTGTTGTGGCACTTGAGTGTGTTTGCATAAAATATTCCAAGACCAAAAACAAATTCTCGTATGTCATTGAAATTCAACGTATACTTTATTCACCTAAGAACTACATGTAACTCATCTTAGGCTACTCATGTCCAATCTCAACTCATCCCACTTAACAAGTTACCAAGATAAGGCTTATCACATCCAACTGTGGTTGTAAAAAAACTAAGCAACACAGTTTATCTATTGACATACCATAGCACCTGACATCTCTTAAATGCCTTGGCACTATGTGGCATGTGTTAGCATCCCCTACATTCCTTGGCATGCTTTTACACACCCTAACACTCCCTAGCACTTCCTGACATGCCTTGGTAGTTTAGCATACCTTGGCACTGCCTAGCATATAACCTTGTCACTCCCTCCTTAACACACCTATAACTCATTGACACTCCTTGTCACACACTCTTATTCATTCATTTCCATGCATTTGAAACTAGTGCTCCCTTGTTTTTCCTTGGCACTCCATAACACTCCTTGACATGCATTGGCACACCCTAGCACCTGGCACATCTCTGCATGTTTCCATGGCCTCTAGCATGCCTTAGCACTGCCCAACATACTTTTTCACTCCCTCCTTAGCTCACTTGGAACTTATTGACACTTCCTATCACAATCTCTTAACGTTCATTTGCATGCATTATTTTCACCTAGTGCTCACTTGTGGGTCCCTAGCGCTTCCTAGCATGTGTTGGCACACCTTGGCACTTGGCACATCTTGGCCGCATGCCACTCTGGCACATTAGCATAACTTAACGCTACCTAGCATACCATGTCACTCCCTCCTTAACACACCTGAGACTCACTGACACCCCTTGTCACACACTCTTATTCATTCATTTCCAGGCATTTTGACATAGTGCTCCCTTGTGTTTCCTGGCACTCACTAACACTAAACACACATTGGCACTTGACACATCTTGGTATGCTTCCCTAGCACTCTAGCATACCTTGGAACTATCTAGCATATCTTGTCACTCCCTCCTTATCACTTGCCATCTCTTGGTGTGCCTAACATGCCTTAATGGAACTGTCTAACATGTGTTATCACTTATTGAAATTCCTTGGCACACCTTGGCACTCCCTAATTGTCATGCCCTTATAGATAGCCTTACTTTTTTGCGACTTGGGTACCCAACCAAGTTATTGAAACAATAGTGTTGTGCCTAACCCAAAGTCTCGACTGCTTTGTCTAGCCCATTACTGCAATCATAGGCTTTCCTCCTACAAGTCCTATTTTAAAATGATCCTAACACACTTCATCCTTGAGACACCTAGAAGTCACTGATACTCCTTGGCACACACTCTTATTCATTCATTTCCATGCATTTTGACCTAGTTCTTCCTTGTGATGCCCTGACACTCCCCAACACTCCTCGACATGCTTTGAAACTATCTAGAATTTGTTAGCACACCTTTTCATTCCATGGCATGCCCTATCATTCCTTATTTATCATGCCCTCACAACTACCCTTATTTTTTTGCAACTTGGGAACCCAACCAAATCCTGCTTCGACTACAATAGCTTGACCAAGTTATAGTTACTACAACTATACTATTCCTTGTTCACTTAAGAACTTCCTATGACTCATCTTAGGATACTCATGCCGAATCTCAAATCAAACAACTTAATAAGTTACGAAGACAAGGCTCACATCCATTCGTGGTCGTAAAACAACTAAGCAGCATATTTTACATCTTGACATGCCATAACACCTAGCACGTCTAACAATCCCTTGGCACTATGTGGCACCTGTTAGAATCCCCTGCATTCCTTGGCATGCTTTGGTACTCCCTAGCGCATCCTACCATGCCTTGACACCTAACACACCTAGAAGTCACTGATGCAAAACTTCAAGCCCTTGAACTTCAAGATAACCCAATATTTACAATTGTTTACAATAATAAGTCCATTATGCATACTTCTCCTCTTAGAGTTGGGCAAAGAGGGAGAATACTTCATTGATGTCAACCTTGTAAATGAACAACCTTACCTACTCATTGGTTGGACTCTCCACCACTAGTTGAAGAAGTATATGTGCCATGAATCAAAGATGATATCATAACATGAGTTATCGACAATTGAACATAATTGTCATGGATATCATGGACAATATACGGTGAGAATTTTTGAAACTTAGGAAACATTTTCTCATACTCTACTTAATCTATGGGTGGTAGGGCTTCAATTTTTTCCATTTACTAGGAAATCTCACCCTAAAATTCAACCATTGAAGAATAAATCCTATGCTAAATCACACCTACCTTCTTATTTTTAAGATCTTCGTGAGAACTCACCTATGACCCTTAAAGTCAGTGCCCTTTAGCAACTCAAATGGTGGAATGGAAGGCATTTCAATAAGAGGTAAACTCCTTTATCCTTCACCTTTGTCAATATCTCTAGAGACACCTACACTCTATACCCCACCTTCGACTCAACATGAAATTTTGTTTTTTTCTACTTCCTTTACATACCCTCCCTTCAAGGGCATACTCATAAGAAGAGCTCATGGTTGAAATATTACGACAACAAAATGGGGCACACTATCTCTTTATAAGGTTTTAAGGGAGGGGTATTGTAAAATAACCATCGCATCCCCTACAACCCTTAAGACCTTCTCAACACATAAATGAAACGATAGACTAATAGCTAGACCCAAAGATAGATCTCAATGTTTAAGGCAAAACTCAAATAGAAAGAATCACACCATGGATTAAAAATTGGCATTGAGTTTTGGTAAAATTAAGGACCTCCTTTCAAGATCATGACCTTGCTTTTATCATTTTCAAATCAAAGGTTTAAAACCCACATTAAAAATGGGAGATTTTCACCTTAGAATTTGCAACCTTTACCCAAGACGAATCTATCTAATGGACTAGCTTGGATATATCAGGTCTTGGATTTCTTGAGTACCCAATCAATGTTTTTGAGGCTAACTCCATAGCTCCAACGAAATTTAATACTATTGAAGAGGCAACTTGAAAAATATCTCTAATATGAGACATTTTTCCTTCCTTTTGATTGATTTACAATAAACCTTAGTGCCTCTCCTTTCTTATCTTCCTCTTCCATTCTCCAAAAAAAATCATTAAGATTATATCATAAACACTTTATATAGGTAAGAATTGCAATCATTTTCCTCAACTCACGAGGCACCTTTACACCTCAACCCATGCAAGTGGACCTAAGTCCATGGTACAACCCATCATACTCTGAGAGGGTTCTAATTATCTCCTCAAAACTAGGGCATAACACATCTTACAATGCCAAATGGTTAAGACATCTCAAACTTGTGGGTTTTTTCTTTCATGAAACATTATATAGCTATTTCTCATCAAACACAATGCACTAACATCGCTAATGCACACCAAAAGTACAAGATACCCGTAAGATGTGGCCTACACCCTTGCACCTCCCCGACACTCCATGAAAAATCTACTCCAATGGTCACCTTCTAAGTTCCAATAACTCCTTTTGCAACATGACAAAACCACCTATATATGTTGCAACAACCTTGCCAACTTCTTTAGTGGGTTCCACATATATTTCACATTTCTTCTTTGTCTTGTAAAGTGGTAGTGCCAAGGAGAGGTTATCAACTTCGATCAAAGAATGTTCAATTAATACCACTGCTAAGTTTTCTTCATGCAACTTGTCAAATATCTTAAGTTTTCTTCAAAAATTTTCATGGTGCTTAACTTGCTTTTCTACACCTCTAAGTGAGACTACAACCCCCAAAACGTCTCTAAGTATTCCACCTCTTCAACCCTTGTTAGAGTCTTCTTAGACGTGCACTCATGCCTCAAGAAGAACACAACACTAGCATACCAAATGTACATGCTCGTTCCATCTTTTAATGCCTCGCTAAAACCACATTATCACACTCCCTAAAATGAAATGTTCACATCTTAAGACAAAACACATATTTTACTTATGACAACCTAAACTATGAGAGTGACTTCGAGATGACTCTATTTTCTCAAGATGAAAACATAGGCTCTTACAACCCCATTCACACAACCATTTGAATATATTTAGCCTAAAGAAGAATATACACCCTACTCCTTCCAAATTTGTCATATGAAATTTAAGAGACTAACACTTTTTAACTATTAAACCCACTTATCATAAACCCTCTTTTGTTAACACCCACCCAATATTAAAAAAAATAAAAATAAATAAATAAATTTTCAATACAACTAAGTTAAAAATACTTTCACATTAAAATTCAAAAAATACAACATTCCTATCCTAACAAATTTTAATAATAAAATCATTACATAAAATAAATAATCTTAAAAATATATTATTATTATAATAATAAATATGCAAAATATAACAAAAAAAATGCTTTCATCACAACCAAAAATATACAATAAATGCTTTCAACTACTATTAAAAAAACTTTGGAAATAAAATTATGGGATTTTTTTTTTGTTTTTTTTGATGATTTACAAAACCCGTGGCATGTTCCGAAGTAGTATGTTTTTTCGGTTTTTACAGGGCGGGAACGAAAACATTTACTCTCAAATTATTTAAATAGAATCTTTTCCCTTTGCACAGGGGTGGGAGTGAAAACCAGATTGGATAGAGTTGGGCTTTGGAGTTTTACCAAGGCAGACCGGATATCCGATCTCGAACCCCACCATCGGATCTTCAGTCCATTGACGGTTGACGGTGCTACATTTGTTCACTACTTTTCCACAATTTTTAGTGTTCCACAGAGAGGAGTACACACAGGTATCTGGTTCTACTATTTTTTTCACATCCATGCTTGTATATTTCAGCTTAATCTCTGTGCTGCATTTTGTTACTATTTGCAGAGATGACGTCGGCTTCTGATGAGTTGGGGAGGCCATTTTTCATAATAAAGGAGCAAGAATAGAAGACCTAAATGAAAGGTTTAGATGAAGGCCAACATTGCGGCCAACAGAGTTGCTGTGAGAATCCTCTGCACCTCACTCAACCTCCAGGGAATAGAAAATATGCTTCAGAGACCCCGACGACAATGTCACCATCAGTAAGCTTCCGTTTCATTTATTTATTCTCTATTTTTAGATCAGTGAAACCTCTTAAATTATGAAAATAAGTAGAATTTATTTTTAAAAAGTATGATTCATATTAGAAATTACTTAATATTTTTTAGATATTCCGCAAAGAGTGAAATAAGCCAATACTCCGCAATCATTTTAATCTTTCTCACAAACTGTGAGGCCCAATTCCACAAACCTGAAGCAATTCCACAAGCCTTTGGGATGTAAAGGGGTAATCACTCAGTGAGTAAAAGAGAAAATCAAACTTAGAGTGATTTTTCAAACTTTTGGATGCACAAGAGTAGTCAATCAGCCAGTAAAAGACCATAATCGTTAACAACCTCCTTCGACAAACTGTATGAGGCATCTTCAAATACCACACTACACTATCTTAGAAATTTTCCCTATTAAGAAGAACTATATATTTAATTCATATACCACACATTTCACAATCTATGCTGGAATTCTGCAAAACTTTTGTGTTTGAAAAAATAGAAACCACATTAAATATGAATCTCCCTTTCCTTCATAAGGCTCCCACCTACAATGTGAATGAAAGCCATTCTACCAGGTAACAAGGATAACAAATTTAGAATACAGAACCCCTTGACATGTACTAAGGCCGTGATTGCAATTATTGATTGATTAGTAACAACAAATAAGGGGACCTGTAATGCATGCCAGCTCCTACCAATTAACACATCTAAATTTTTGAAATTGTATTGTCCAAGAAGCTTTGTCGTTTCACGTATTGAATTTTTTGGAAAATGATCTTCAATGTTGGTATGTCCTTCTTGCCTTTTTAAATGTCTAGTATTCTTTGCAACCCTTAAAATTTTGTTGCTACCACTTCCTTTAGCCTTTTAGGGATCATAGTGTTGTATGCTGTAATTGAAGAACTATGAGCATGCTCACAGCTATTAGTGCAACCTTGGATACTACTACACCGACCATTCTATGCTTCGGCTTTGAATTCTTCAAGAATTGGATACTGCAATTAAGAAAATAATTAAGGCCATTCTAGCATTTTTTTTTTAATTTTTACTATTTTCATCGGTTTTGTCATTTTAATTACAGTGGACTGTTTTATTTGCTTCTCTGGTTGAAGATTTTTGGCGAGCACAACGGTTTGAATGTATATCCTCTTCCTCATCTTTGTCACTAGCAAATGCTAGAGCTTCTTGAATAACTTGTAGTTCTTTGCCACAATGTTCTTAAGTCTTCTTAGAAGCATGAACCAAATTTCTTCCAAACACATTAGAGTTTCATGTTTATCTATGCTTTGCTACAATTACAATTTCTGTTCAAGCAAAGACAAGTTTAGACTGCAACTCTTATAGAATACAATTTGTTATAAGTGTAATGGTGAAAAGTTGAAGACCATTTTAGAAAGTCTGTGTTATTAGGTAAAGGAATATTTCAGAAAACAATGATGGAGAAACACCCTCCGAAATAGATCTTCCACATTGAAAAGTTAGTCTGCAAAGATGCCTGTTTTGTCAAGGCAACACTTAACCTAGCTATGAAAGTTACTACTATCCTAAAAGTATTAGAAAATTCTAATTCAAAATAAAAGCGTATGTTCAAGAAACAAACAACATCACAAATCTAGTTCAAGAAACTTGTCGCATAGAAAACTCAAATTGAACAATCCACTGATTGTAAAACTTGGAAAGATTGACCCAAATTCAAATATAACAATAAAAAAGTCAAAGGAGAAAGCATTTCAAGAAATTTATTAAATTGGAAGGATAAGTCAGAGACCTGTCAGACCTACTACTTGATGTTTTGTCAAATACATAACATCAACATTTTAGGCATACGAAGGAGTGAATGAAACAACGGTTTGTTCCAATGGATCTATAGAAAAGTTGGTATAGGTTTTAGATTTCTCAAAGAAATGTGTGTCTGAATAGTCCATCTATATGAACCAGAAGAAGGAAAGGGTGAAGTGTTATTGTTCTACATTTTTTTCTTTTTCACTGAACACTAGCAATAAATTCTTAGTGAGGTGGAGAGGGCCCTTGAGAAGAAGGGCATACATTTTAGAGGTGACCTGGCTATTGGCAGACTTGTAATGGAAGGCTGTGTTCTCATAATCTAGTGCTTGTGAGTAAATAGCTCCCCTCCAATTCAGGAGGATTTTATCAAGTAATCCCTTGTTGAAATCAACTTCCACGCATATCCGTGCAAAGGTCACAATACCCTTCGCTAGCTTGTGCATGTTGATATTAATGAATTGGCCTAGGGCATTACCAATATCGGCTAAAATATCAGGGTGCATTAAGTTAAGAGGTAAATTAGGGAGTTTAACCCAAATAAGAATGGCCAAATCTGGCATTATTAGGGGTTAAAATCTACAAAACATGGTTGAATGGAGAGCCCTAATCAGCCCAAAACCATGCTGCAAGATCAAGGACCCCCTGTCGATCCCTCTAGTTCTTGAAACAAACTATAAAGTATCCCTCTAAGGAGAAGAACAGATAACTGTGCTTAGACCAGGTCTTAGCCACCCAATCTCGAAGTACATATGCTGAAGGCCAAAATCCATTAAATCAACAAATTAGAGCATGCTCCATGTAGTCAACACTGAGAGAGTCAGATTAAATTTTTGGCACACCAGTGGATGGGATTTTCTCTATTTGATCCATAAGAAAGGCTGGCACTGAGAGCTCCTTAGGAGGCTGGTTCACAATCCCTAGCTTTAACACTTCTTTTAAAATATTTGGGCTGAGAAGAAGAGGGCCCACCCCTTCCTTGAGCTTTGCCTCACAATCTAGAAACTAGATTTATTACTGTGTTGTTTACTATGTCGTGCTCACTTAGTTTATTTGTATCCTAAAGTTTTTGGCCCTCATAAAGGAGATGCATAAGGCAGAGGGGATCCCAGTCCATTCTTGAATCTTGGCTGCAAGGGAGGAGACCATATTCGTAGCTCGCACTTGCAAACATAGTATCCCCCTGAGAGGGGTCTCACAAGAACTCAGAAAAACAAAAGAAATGAATCCTTGATTACAACTGGGGGGGAAGGTGGATTCAGCTTCATACAACTCTCCAAAACTATTGGCCGCTCATTATGACTGGAGAAAGGGCGGGCCTGCACCAAGCCTTTTAAAAGAAGGCCCTTGACCACTACAATATTGAGAAATCTAGGGGATTTAGTGTTAAGAGATTTCTCTTCATTAGTGACTGTTTGTGAATGCCTTTTAACTTCTTTAGATTAAGATCTTTTTCTTGTTAGATTATTAGTTTTCTTTATTCATCAAACAGTAACCAATGCATAAACATAAATAGAAAAGAGACACAACATGTAGGCTATGAGCCAGGGAAAAAACCTCTCACTCTTTGAGAGGAAAAGCCGCACAAATTCTTCTTATAGAGATTCCAATTGACAAATACCAAGACCAAGGCCCTTGACCTATTTCGCCACTCCAAGACCAAGACATAGTCGTCTTCCTTGATCCTTTGATCTTCAAATCATAATCCCTATAGCAACATCCAAACATAGTGATTCATCACTGAACTTCATGTTATCACTCCAACACCGAGTAGCACCAAGTGTTGAGAATTTAGGGGGCTGGTGATTAATTCAAATTCTCTTCTTGATAATTACTTGTGAGCTTATTTGAGTTTCTTATGTCTTCTCTTCCTCTTTAGCTTATTTAGTCTTTCATCAAGTCAATTACCAAAATAAAAAAGACACAAAGTTAGGCTCTTCGAGCCAGGGAAAAACCTCTCCTTCTTGGAGAGGAAACCCCACGAGAAATTCTTCTTATAGAATTTCAAGATGACAAGTACCATGACCAAGACATAGACCCTTGACCTATTAATGCTTCCAAGACATTGCCACTGCTTCTAAGTCTTCCTTCAATACTGATCCTTCTTTTCTTCAACAACTTACAATGATCTGCATCAACCTTAGAGAACTCGGTTTCTAAGTTCGTCTTCAGACACTTCTTATTGCTTATTAAAATATAAGAGACCAGATCATTTGAAGTCTCATCGTTCACTTGTCATGCATTTGGAGATGTGTAACCTTTCTGAGAGTAGGAAGGTAAATCATAGATTTACCTTCCTCCTTTTCCCATACTTATACTAGCCCTTAGACTTATCATCACATCATGATCGTTGAGCTTAGCCCTTCGCATAGCATAACATTTGAATGCTTATAGTCCTTACAATACATAGAACACTGACCTTATACTATTAGTGAATTCATTACAAGTTTGACCGCACTTCACTTGACCGTAGCTTCTTCATACTAATCCACATTCACTGCTCCAGAATGATACACAGAACAGAACCGCACTTACTGCTTCAATTTGTATTTTAACCCAGAATTTATTATGAGGTAACTATCACAGGAATGTCCACAATTCTGTCCTTTAGCCCGCACTTTTCTCCTTCCTGAAATCCACACTTTTATGCTTCCTGAAATCTGCATTGTTTCCTATTTGGAGATCCGCAATTCCTTGGTTCAAATGACCACAGAGTTGACTGTATATATAGGCATCATGTCACTGTTGTTAGGCTGAACCTTCAAGCTGTTTGGAGGCCAAATAGATCACTGTGTATATAGGCCGACATATAGTGCAATTATTCCAGTGTTTAATGAGGGTGAACATGACAAGGTCTTGGAGTAGTTTGATGACTACTCTTCATATTTATGACCCTTAATTACATTTATAACTAGAAGACGAATCCTAATAGACATCAAGAAGAAGTCTATTGACCTATAATAAAATATTGCTCATGAAACCCATGAAGCAAGTACAACAAAAATACATTTTATTATCTTTGTCTTCTTCTTTACATAAATACATAATTACATAGTCAATATGAAGACCGATCCTAGTTACACTTTTCAACACCAAGTAGTTTCGAGCATCTTAGCATGATAACATTAGTGAGCACAGTACCTAGAAGTGCCGAGGTTATACATTATGATATAGCACCTGGCACTGATCAAAATCGTAGCATAGAGTATTATTCTTATTAACACAGTACCTGAGACCTTTGCTGAGATTTATGAGACTCCATGGTGTACTGCAAGCTCTTGCTGTGGTAGCATCGAACCACACATACCAAATCATAATGCAAAATGGCCTTGGATTTTCTTGGACCCATGCTCCCAAGGGTCCCAAAGCAAAGAAATTGGATCTTAAAGAAATGACGTGGACTCAGACAAGCAGGATTAAGCCTCTATGCTAAAGGAGAAGCTTCTAGAGGCTACTAAACCCACTCAAGAGGTAGCTAACTGAATTTTTTTAATTGTTTAATTATAGGAATTACTGAGGGACTTTCGTTGGCTTAGTTCTTGGGTTTGAATGGTAGATATTCTACCAAAATTGATGACCTTTAACAATCAAACCTTTATTTTCTGGAAAGAAAAATGCAAGGAGAAATGAAGAGGAATTAGGAATTTATAAAGCTCTAAACCCCCTTCATTGAGCGCATGAGGCCTATTGGGGCCTTCTCGTAGGCTGCAACTTGTTTAAAAAAAAGTAAAAATAGCTTTTCCAATTGTCTTGGGACTAGCCCTACTCTTTGGGGAGTGTTCAACATTCTCCAGACAACATGAATATGTAGATTGTGAGCGTACTCTTGAAAACAAGGTTGCAGGGGAGTGCCTCCCCCCTATCAAACTTTCTCCTTGAGCGCGCTCCCTTGAACCCGCTCTCGGAGCGCGCTCCCAGAGCTAATGCTTAGAGTGTGATATTAGTGACAAAGATCCCTATACGAATCTAGAGGTAATGATAAAGATACCTTTGGTTCAATCTATGTTTTTTTATGTCTAATTCATCATTCTACATGCTTTTGTTGACATATATGCATCAAAATATAAAAAATAAAAAATATATATATATATATTAAAAAAACGCTACTCGAAACGCTCTCGGACTGGGAGTTTTTGAAAATTGCCCTCCTGCTCCCGCTCCCGCTCCCCGTTTTCGCTCCCGCTCCCAAGTAACCTTGCTTGAAAACACTCAATCAGGAGTATTTTGGGAGTGCACTATTGTAGATACTTGATTGAAATTTGAGCGAGGGGAGTTCTTCCCTACAATATTTCCTTTTCCTAGGTTTTTCTTAATGGAGACTTGAATGACTAACACATCTAGAAGGATATTCTTATACAACATCTACTAATGAATCTTGAAAGATATTATGATGTGGTTTTTATTAGCAAATCTCAAAGTAGATATTATTATGTGACATATAGAAGCATGTTACGTGGAGTGCCCACTTTTTGGATTTCAAGTGGAATTATGTGTTGTTTGGTCAATTATTGTGTTTGTACATTATTAATTATCTAGATTTCCATTTTTTCCAGTTTGCTAGGCTTCCTTATCAACCTTATATCTTTGGTGAGTTGTGTACTTCATAGGTAGGGGTCTCTTTTTCATATCTACTATCCTTCACTCTTGGTCTTAAATAGGTTTTTATTATTCCAGGCTTAGTCCCTTATTTAACTAAGGGACTGAATGCATCAATCCTCCGAGAACTTTGCACCCAAAGATGGGCTTTTACGCTGAGCACTTCCTAGAGATCAGAGATGGACTCATCACTCGACCCCCTTATACCCTCCAACATTGGATGCATGCCATCAGGATCCCCCTTGGGTAGCTCATAGTTGGATCGCACAAGCTTCGGGTGGAAACAAACCACCATATTGACAGGACAGAGAGGATCTGTCAACTTTGTCACTTACAGGAGGTGGAAATTGAGTCACACTTCATCTTCAGATGCCACGTCTACTATGGGATCCGCAGGCGCTTTTATTGCTTATCAGCCAGCTTCGTTAGATACATCGACTTGAGACGCTTGGCACTTTACCTCCAGGAGACCTTCAGACACCGTTTGACTCTACTCCAGCTTCCGTCCGCCTTGGCCACCACCCAGAGGATCACTGACTTCTTAAGAGAACTCCCAGCATCGTAGGGCACCAAGAGAGCCATCGATTGATCCTTAGACCATGACTCCAGGTCAGTGCAGATTCGGGAATCTCGTCCCACTAGACCCCATCAGCGATCCAGAACTAGGCACCCCCCCACCTCCAGGGGGCACCCCAAATCCTCCTGATGACAGCAGCAACAATCCAGCTCCTCTTCAGGGCAACAGGCATTGACAAGTTTCCTTCAGTCCTCTTCTAACGGCCTCAAATGCTAGGAGAAGGAGTCTTCCCCCACTCAAGAGGCTCATCCTTCTCCTCCATGACTTCTTCACCACAACTCATTGTCAAGATGTTTCAGTCATCCAGACTTTTACTTTCGTATTCTTTTTAGTTTTTCTTTTCCTGCTCTTATAAAGGAAGGGGACCGTTTGGTCCACCATCTAGTATGTTGTAATCATTGCAACCAGCAGTCTCGTTAACCTTTTTGTGGTAATTCGTTGGACATTAATAAAATTATCTTATCTTTATCAATTACTTTGTCTTCCCTATTAAGTATATATTTTTTAATGACCATAATGTTTATTTCAAGGATCAGGGTTCATTTTTCTTTAATCTATCCATCTCTATTTCTGTCTCACTCAGAATGATGTATTGGGAACATCACTAGTAGAGCTTTCTATGGAGAAGGAAATATAACCAATTGAATTGTCAAAGTAATGTATGTTATCTTGGTAACTGAGATAAAGTTGAAGATGCCGACAGTCAGGTATGAAGGGAGGGTATTAGGGATGGAAAAAAAGATAAAAGAAGTAGCATTTCCCTGGCCTAGTGGAATTTGTCTGGGATATCTTTTAAAAACATCATCCGAGAATTGTTTACAATTTTTTTTTATATCGGCAAATAATGGACCCTACCAAGAATTATTGTAGTGAACATATCGAAGTTAAAAATGCATTTCCCTATGTCAGAGTAATATGAGGTAATAAATAAAAGAGTACATAAGTTGAAAGTTCATTGAACAAATGTATAAATTAGGATATGCATACGAATGCCAAAGAATGGAATAAAAACCCTTTTAGCTAATTCATCCATCCATTCTTTAGGCACTCTGTTGTCCACTATGATGTAGGCTTTGGCTTGTAGAGTAAACAAGAAATTGGATGACGCACACAGGGTGGTCTTTGGTTGTTTACAAGGGTGTTGAGATTGTGGAGCAGTTGCACTAATGCTTTGATCTGATCTTCATAACTCAATTTTTGTAGCTTCCACAATTTGGTGTGTAGTCATATTGTAAATTCAAAAATTTGGCTAATAAATAATAGTTATGTAGGCCCCAGGGTTGGCTCAATTAGTTGAACCATATGCCAAAATCATGTTGTTGATGGGGATGGCATAGGTCACAGGTTCAAATCCAGTCGAGTTTGTCAAGGTTTCTAGCTGCTGTTGTGGCTGGTGGTTGTCCTGCTCTCCATGGTGGTCTTTGGTTGTTTACAAGGATGATGAGATTGTGGCATAGTTGCACTAATGCTTTGAGTTGATCTTCATAAATCAATTTTTGCAGCTTCCACAATTTGGTGTGTAGTCATTTTAAATTCCAAAATTTGGCTAATAAATAATAGTTAAGTAGGCCCAAGGGTTGGCTCAATTAGTTGAACCGTCTGCCAAAGGCATGTTGTTGATGGGGATGGCATAGGTCACAGGTTCGAAGCCAGTCGAGTCTGTTAGGGTTTCCAGCTGTTGTTGTGGTTACTGATTGTCCTGCTCTCCATTTGGATATTTGGGGGAAGGCGGGGTGGCGGGATCTTGGAAGGTTTTCTTTGAAAAAAAAAGTTATTCATCCTTTCATATGAACCATGAATCATGATGTAATTTCTCATGCTTTATTATTTAAGAAGTAAAATATTGAAATATATTTGCATTTATACTGTTTTATATATTCTTTATCTTTCATGTTCTCAATTTTTTTTTTGAAAATTATATTTTTTTGGATTCATGCTTCCCTGTTCCTAATTTTTTTTTCCATCCGCATTCTTGCTTCTGGCAACATTGTTATCAGCTACATGTAAAAGAGGATTTCAGAGTATTTCTGATGTTTGCATCAATTTTTTTCAGCATTATTAAGAGCAGTAACAATACAAAGACTGTTTGTCCCTCCTTTAACAACTAATAAGCATAATGGGGATTTATTGTACATTTTATGGATTGCCTTGTTTTTTGGCTTGGGTTGTCATCACTGTTGTTTGAGCTTATCACTGGCAGAATGATTAAGTGAGGCAGCTTCTCCAAGCACCTCTCCCAGTGGCTAAGTAGCACCTTGTTGGCATCCACTTAGTCGCTTGTTCTCTTTGAACCATCAGTGTACAATCTAATCTCCTTGACTTTGAACTTAGTTTTGCATTGAACTGGGAAAGTTGGAAAATGCGGTGAAGCTTGTAGCAATGTTCTATCCTTAACTCAATATCATCAGCCCTCTTGTCTTCCTCATGCTTCCACACTCACTTAGCAAACTATGCCGTAGCTTTTTCCATTGCCTCCCTGATGATTTCTCTCACCTCCAAATTAAAAAACAGAGTATTATCCTCCAGTCATTGAAATCTCTCACCCACACTGACAAGTGACTCATGAATTTATTGTTTGAGGAGCACATGTTTAAGGAAAATTTTCACTTCCCAAAGGGTTGCTTAGTATCATTCCACATGGAGGACTCTTCCTGCCTATGAACATATTGCTTGTCAATCTGGACTGTCTCCTTAGAGGATTTCCATCGTTTTTAATTATGCAATTGACAGGAAGGACCCTCTTTCCTCACAGTTCCTTGAGGAAGCGTTTGGGCTTTTCTCCTCTCCTTTCTAGCCTTTTTCTAATTGCTAATGGCTAATAGAGACTGAGATAATGCAGAGAGAAAGTGAATTAAGAAGCCCAATTCTTCTCCAGGTGTGAAAACAAACAGAAACTTCATAAGAATTAAACTATGATTTATACTACTCACTAATGGCTGCCACCATTGTCGCAAATTATGGAGGGATTTGCAATCAGTCCATAAATTTGATGTCCTGCAACTTAAGGTATCCTGCCTTAATCTTTCTAATTGAAAAAATAGGGACATCTATGTCAGCTCCCCAAGGCCTAGTGTTTTTTTCTAAGTCTCAACATTTTGACTTACTATTAATTTCAATAATTCATTATTCTTCCTTTGAACCTTAGGTTTTGAAAATCTTGATGTCATATACTTGCCACTCAATGGCATGTTAGAAAGCCAATCAACAACCTTGTTGGCTGCTCTTGTAGCATAATGAGATCTATTTCTAACCTTTCTGCTGAAACCTCCTTTTAATCCATTGACATTGGGGGTTCAAACTTCCAAATTCGAGAAGAAATGCATTCTGTCATCACAACATTGATTATAATCTGAGAATTCCACTTCATTCCATTGCCACTCTTTCCAGGCTAGGCCTAGGAAAAATTTAACTCCGCTATAAGATCCCTCATTCCTGCTTGATTGTTGATGTTGATTCCTATTTTTTCCATATATACTGCAATCATCTCCCCATTCCTGCTTGTTATTACCCTTCCACTAACTGCTCTTCTGGGATCTCTTTTTGAAGCCTTATCAAAATTTGACTTAAATTGTCCTCCCTTTGGGGGTTCCATTTTGATGATGACTAGCAAAGCAGAAATGAAGTCTGTATAGGTTACCGAATATAAATATTGAGCATCTATTATCAATAATTCATCCACTGTTAATAGCTAGTCATGTACCTCATTACACCACATGGAACAAAAAGTAAACAGATAAATGGAACAAAAAGTATACAGATAACTAAATTTTTGCTAACTTACACTTAATACTCCTAGGGAAAATAGAGCAGAGACTCTCAATCACTGCCAAATCCCAATGAAGGAAGAGTGGACCAGATAGCCACAATTGCCAAACAAGGCAGCACACTAGTGAGCGCGGAATTGAAGGAGAACTAAATATTGGTCCTGATTATCTTTCCAAACAGATTAGAAACGGTGTAATTTGTGTGCTCACCTATCTTCTAGATCGACCGACACCCCATCTTGCATTGAGATTTGGAGTTAATAGATTCTGATAAAGCAACAAAGGTTAAAGCCTTTGTGGTTGATACTACTGCAAGGACTGACCAAAGATCCACCCCGCATCCCTGCAAAATGGCCTCGATGTCGCAATGTTATTTTTCAACACATTGGGCAAAGGATGAGCCCCCCCATCCTTGTGGAATATTGTCCTTCCCACCATAATTTTACCACAGGTATGATTGCATGATCTGCTCTAAATGCTGAAATTGAGTCTTATTAGGCAACCAACAAGATACATAATAAATGTGTGAGGCATAGAGGATCTGTCCAACCCCCTTGTCAACTTCCCATCTAATGAGAGGTCCTTATGATGCCAAAATCAATGCTTACTCTAAAATTGTTGAAGACACGGTACACCAATCTTGGATAGCCACTGATGAAAGCCCCACTTCAAAATTTAAAATACAATGCCTAGAGACCTCACAATTACCCTCGATTGAACATAAGTCCGAGCTGTGGGAATCTAGTAGGCTGAGAGTCTAACTCTAACAACTAAAAAATTGTCTCTTGGTCACTAACCACAACATCTAATGTAGATCCAAAGATGTGCAAACAAGTATGAGCACCATCAACTAAGCTCTGCTTAACACTCATAGAAATAAAGGATCCATTAGCAAAATGATTGTTGACCATGTCTAACCCATCAGGATGTAAGATGTCCTTCACTTGTCCCTGAATGCCAGCAACTTCAAATAGGTGAGCCAAGGCATCCATTTTCAAATATACAAATCTGGGGCAAAGGGGCACCCTTGAAAAATAGATTGATTTAGCAAAATTTCAGGGGATAATGAGTTACTAACAAGGAGAAATGTTGATGCATTAGAGAGTAGTGTGTTCACCATGGCCACACATCATGGTCCAAACTTCAGGTACAATTGTTCAAGAGGATCTGCATTCAAGTGAATTGCATGTAGGTTCAGCTGTTCCATATCATACAAACACAAAGCTTCGGAAAGATTGCAATCCTGGTGAATTAACTTTATATGATATCAAAAAAACTATCTTCCAACAAAATGTACAGGAAGCTTACAATGATGCAAATTGGTTAAAAAAAGAAGCCCATAGCTTATTTAAGCTTGGTTTCCTAAGTCTTGAGCATAGGGAACAAGTTGAAGATGTCTATGATTCTATTTCATTTAGTGTCTTAAAATTTTGTAGACTCTGAGTTACCAGATGAAGTAGATAAGATTAAGAAATACTTAGCAGCGACATATCATATCAACTTATCTATTTTCCATTCCATACCTGATTCATGGGCCATAAATCAAGTTTTCCCTATAATTACTTTGCATCAGTTGCATGAAAAGCCAAATACACACGAAAACTTCGCTGATTTGACATGTGACAGTGATGGAAAAACAAAACACTTTATTGGACCTAGTGGGAAGGTTGAAAGTGTGCTCTCTGTGCACCATTTGTGTGAAGGAGAACCGTACTACATGGGATTGTTCCTTGAAGGTGTTTATTAGGTATCCTCCAAACCTTTAATCATCTTCTTTGTGACAAACCATATGTCAGGTTTAATGTTTAAATGGCCAATCTAAAATCTGTGCAGAAAATATTGGGAAGTGCTCACAACCTATTTGGTGGAATTAATGTCATTCATGTAAGGTTTAAAGGACCAGACATTGTAGATAAATCAAGTAACAGCAAGGCCAAAGGGCAATACGGTTTGGAACGAATAGTGTGGGGTCAGATGGTAGTACAAACAAAACTAACATGTCTGTGATGAAGCTTCAATCTACAGAAAACAAGGCTGGTAGCCACTGTCTCAAGCCCATTCCAAGGGCTCTTGAGTCTAGATTACGTGTCTAGAATAATTGGACCCTGTACAAAACCTGTCTGCTCTTGTTGAAATACCTTCCATGCAATTGAGAGCCATTGCTTTAGCCATGATCTTGTATGAGACACCGAGGAAAGTAATGAGGCTCCAACCTCAAATAGTGCCCCTAGCTACATTCTTGGTAATGTGTTTACTAAGGCCTTGGTTGAGAGATTTAGATAGCCTTTTAGAAGAGAAATTTTCAGCTGTCAAACAATAGACATAATATTGTATTGTGTTCAACATGGCCTTGTGGAAATCAAAACGAAGGCCATCCATTACTGATGAAAAAATCACAACAAAGGCCATCCATTTCCGATGAATTGATATTCTTCATAGAACTAAGAGCTAAAAAAACCCCTCTCTTTCGAGAAGTCAGTATCCAATTTGACTCAATCACTACACCAATAGATAGAAATCTTGCATGGAATGGCTCTACAATGAGCGTTCTTGACATCCACCACATGATCTGTAAAAGCATTAAGAGAAAATATTTTGAAAATGCAATCAGAACATGCCTTTGACCTTTGTTTGATCCTCTGCAAGAGATTCATCCTGTTGATGCAAACAAAGAATATTGTAACTGTCACTTTTCCTTTCAAGTAGTCAAAGTAGACTTTGGAATTTGGATCCTTCATCCCCTTCAAAAAATACACTATAGTTGAGAATGCAACCTGGCATCCCTTGTAATGCAGTCCATTTCCTTACAAACTTTCATTTCCCCTTGAAGGACCACATTGTAGTGATCCCTCTCAAGGAAAATGTGTATCTCCTTGAGTGTAAGCAGAGCATCCTGCAACTCTTTTAAGTTTTTTACTTTTGCAGGCCATCATTCTGTCTCACCCATTCTATTACAAAGAATACATTTCTCATACCCATCCTTATTTTGCCTCTGCTTTTCAAGATGATGTCTTATGATTTGAAAGATCACATCCATGCAGTGTGGTCATCTGTTTTCTTTGAATTTACACCATTAAAGCACTAGTATCATAGATTGTTAAAATGGATCTATGGTAATGATGAAACTGTAAACCAAAAACAAAGCACAAACTCTAATATTTTAAAAGATTGAAGGGGTGAATCCACAGTTACTATCTTGAGCTGTTTTTCTATCTAACATAAAGACTGCTTGTTTCAAATTTCTTGTTTCTAACTAAGTCAATGCCCAGCATTGACATTTATAAAAATGCTAAGATACATTGATGATTCTTGTTACCTCACAAACTTGCACTTTAAGTGGTAAAGCCTTAAAACACATGTACAACCTTTAGGGGAACTAAGAGGGTTTGTTTGCTGCCACTACAATATTGTCCTCTCTTGCGTTTGGTTGTCTATCGCCTGGAACAAGGGGGGTTTCCTTAATTAAAATATGAGATAGATTTAGACATATATTGTGATGTAAGACTGGGATTAGTGGGGTTTAGTGCCTATCCATTTAGGGCAAATGGATTCAAGCAGCAACCTTCAGAGGGTTTGAAATTGTGAATGTGGATGGCACGATAGTGCTGTTACAACATGCCAAAAACTCAACCTATGATTTTTTTTTTCCAGATTGCAGAAATTACATAGAGAGCCCTTACAAAGGTGCTCCTTAATACACACTCATGGCAACAAAAGGGGTGATTGTACTAGAAACTGCAAATGTGTCCTACCATGAACTGAAATGACAGCAGTAATTTGTCTAACTTAATAGTAATCGGCAAGGGAAATTGATAGGAACACCTCAACCAAAGCCCTTCTTTAAATGAAAAACTTTTTCCTAATATGAAGCCTAATTTTGTGGGAAAATTTTAATGAATTTCCAGCAATAGACAAAAAACAATATGGATGCAATGATGAACCTGATATTACAAAAGAAATCCTTGAACTTTCTTTCTCCAGTAGATCTTCAACTAGGCTCACAGGGGAATTTCCCATTAATCCATCCATGCTTTTACAATGGAGAGAGCTTCTGTGTGATGCCTTTTGTAATTCCCATTGGGATTAGTGCCTATCCAATTAGGGAAAATGGAGTCAAGTGGAAACCTTCAGAGGGTTTGAAATTGTGAATGTGGATAGCACGATAGTGCTGTTACAACATGCCAAAAACTCAACCTATGAATTTTTTTTCCAGATTGCAAAAATTACATAGAGGGCCCTTACAAAGGTGCTCCTTAATACACATTCATGGCAACAAAAGGGGTGATTGTAATAGAAATTGCAAATGTGTCCTACCATGAACTAAAATGACAGCAGTAATTTGTTTAACTTAATAGTAATCGGCAAGGGAAATTGATAGGAACACTTCAACCAAAGCCCTTCTTCAAATGACAGACTTTTCCCTAATATGAAGCCTAATTTTATGGGAAAATTTTAATTAATTTCCAGCAATAGGCAAACAACAATATGGATGAAATGATGAACTGGATATTACAAAAGAAATCCTTGAATTTTCTTTCTCCAGTAAATCTTCAACTAGGCTCACGGGAATTTCCCATTAATCCATCCATGCCTTTACAATGGAGAGAGCTTCTGCGTGATGCCTTTTGTCATCCTCCTAGCCAAAATGTTCCCATGAAATGTGCTCATTTGACTAAATGCTAGGGTTTGTTGTGCCACGTGTATGTCTTCTCATTGGAATGCTTTTCAAGGCAGTTTCTTCACATCCACTCCTATTAGAATAACATTATCTGACAAATCAATGGGGAGCTCTTTAAGATGTGGACTCTCTTGATTAGAGAAGAACAGGAAGGATTTTGCACTTTCCTAGGTTTAAACATGGTATGATGTGCATTCTATTCCAATGCTTTATTTGGTATACTATTCTATGCATGGATTGAATGATTTTAGGCCTAACAAATATACTTTGCAATATGTGTCAAATTTGAACCTTCTTCGTATGTTATTATCCTTGCTCCTCTTCATTTATTCCTTGACATATTCATCCCCTTTTATTCTGGTTAGTAAATAAGCCTTTGTTAATGAAGTGGGCCTACTTTTGGCCTAAATGCCATGACCAAGCTGTATCTATTTCATCAAAATTATGCAGGACATTGCCTAGGACCAACTGCCTAGGCTTATTTATTGATGAGATATCAGACGATAACACAAATTGACAGCATTAAATCATGACATCATGTTCTTGAGGGGAGATTACACTTGAGTCTCCATGATGATAACACATTTGATTTACAACTTGATCACAACCCGCTTGAAAAACATATTTTGGCAGGCCTCAAGGAGAAAACGGGGTGGACCTTGGTCCATAACATGTACACGACTTTAATCACTTCCTGATGGTGTAAGTTCAATGACTACCTCTACGTGCTGGGTAAAATCTATGTGAATGGAACTTGGTTGGTAGTGTTTTCCTCAAGGAGAATGAGGGTAGGCTTGGGTTTGCAATATATTCACATGGTTCATCACCTCCCAATGCCATAAGTTCAATCCCTTCCTATCTCCCATGGGTGAAGCCTGTGAGAATGAAATCTTGACCAAAGGTGTGAAGCTCCTTACTACTAACTGGTAGTCCCAAGAATGTTGGGCATTGGTGTATTCTTCCCATATCTAGATGTTTTTTTTACATTTTTGAGCAAACTTATTTAGTTATTTGGCCTTTTCTACCAAGGGAGTCACTGTGTTGGGGCGTGCTCAAGGGATATGACACGGTAGGATGGTAGGGCAGTTAATGAATTGTATACATTTAGCTTTAAAACATGTTTCTCTTAGAATATTTTGATAAGAATGGCTCTCTGTTCATGAGGAGTCACATCTGGAGTTTCATTGCAAGGGAGAATTTTTCTGAGCTTTGTTATTGCCAGTTACATCCTCCCCATTTTGGACTTATGGATAATTTTGTTTGCAGGTTTTGTGGCTCCCATGATACATGTCTGGTGCACTCATCACATGCAAGGACTTATGGTTAGTTGTGGTCAAAAGCTGTGGAATTCAGCACAACAGACTATTCAACTACATCTTCTGTGGGTTAGGACATGTGGACAATTCAACCTAAAAAGGTGATGTGATGGGTGCATCTGCAGTGGTTGCAACTTGCAAATCCTCAAGTGTGGACAATTCAGCCTAAAAAGGTAGTGTGATGGGTGCAACTACAGTTGTTGTAAAGCCTTAGGAGTTGTGTGTGTGCGATGACTCATGAGGGATGAATTCACATTTTGTACCCATTTATTTCCATAAGTCCCTAATTAAGTATTGATTTAAGACTCAAGACTATGTTCTCTAGTGATAACCTCAACTCAGAAAGTTGTGTATGATATCTCCTTAATATTTTAACTCTGAACCTTGTACTTGTTCCCTGACTCAAAATTTTTCTAATATGATATAAAATGTTAAGTCATGTCGAAGATAGATTTTATTACTATAATTTTTAAAATTTAGAATAATATCTTCATAGTTGCAATTCGATTTTGTGCAAGATTTTTGTTGAAATATGACCTTGGTAATTTTAGTGTCTTTTCATATGTTTCAGAGAATAAGTAAAATGCTTTAAATTATGAAACAACCAATCAACAATTCTGCCATATCTATAAATATAATAGCTGGTTAATGAGAACCTTATCATTTTCTTTCTTGGATTCATGTTTTTCGTCTTTTCAAGGATTAAATTAGTAAGCCATTAATAATTTAATTATGTTTTTCATTGTTGGCTCATGTTATTTGGGACATGTAGGTCACATTGTACCATCATACTCTCACAATAAATCTTGAATGATGAAGTGGTTGAGCAAGCATTTTAAAGGTTCAAGTCACAAAGTGTCAGATGGACACTACGTAGGGGTGCATTTGGAGATGACAATGTAATTTGGCATGTGCCCTCTAATGCCACGGTAATCCCTAATTCATCAGAGTGTATTGTCTTTTAAACTTCAATCTCCTATTTGTTACCTCTAACAAAGTTAGCACCATGCCTGTGATTAATTTGAAACTGTATTTAGTGGAAAAATTCATTGTTTTTCTCCCATCTTCTACCATACATACTGGTTATAATTTTGGCCTTTGGAAACTGAGCATGAGTCGATGCTCATTCTGTTGCGGGTACAATTTCTTCCCCGAGACTATTTGCCAGGTGCTTCTTCTGTGTTTCTCTTCACGCAACTTCTGAATTTTCAATTTTTGACCATTGAATAGATTTTATCTTAATTATGAACTGGAAAACCCTAGGGTTCAAGCTTAACTCCATGCTTAATAACCACCCATGGCTTAAGAAGTCCACACTAGTCACTTACAAATTCCGAACATCACAATCTATCTACTTACAATTTCAGTTATAACAGCCCCAGTGCCTTGAGATGCTATCTTTTACTCTTAAAATGTGGGAACAAAGGGTTATAACTTAACGGGGAGGTGGCACCTTCATTAAGAACTGATTATTTTATTAAACCTATCATTAAGGAGTGGAAAGATGGAACCTTAAAAAGTTTGCTTTAGATGTTTCTTCCCACGTTAGTCTTGTTGTCGAGTGTGAACTTCATCCATGCTTTTTGTTGAAGTTTTATTAGATTTTATCTCTTTATGATCATGTTTTATCCATGTCGGTTGACATCAGAACAGTTTTTGGCATGCAAGTAAACTTTGACAAAGCAACCCCTGAGTCATCTTGAAGTCAAATTCTTTCTGCATATACATAAAAAATGTTAGGACATGCTCGTGAAAAGTTGGAAACTACTAATTAACTATTGTCTATTTTCTTTTCGTTTCTTTTTTTTATCACGAGAATTGATAATTACTACTGTTATTTTTTAATTTTTTAATTTTTTTTAATTTTTTAAGTATTAGGAGAATTTCTTTCTTTTTCCTTTATTTTTTTCAGTATTAGGATAATTTCTTTCTTTTTCCTTTATTTTTTATTTTTTGGGTATTAGGAGAATTCCTAAACTTACTACCTGTCTCTGAGGAGGCACAGGGTCATGTCTGAGGGACTGACCCTATACTCCTAAACCTAATGCATTATGAAACTGCCCACATACATGCTAGGTGTGTTAACTGAGTTTCAAACCTGGGTGGGGCCTTAATATTTCTCAGCAAAAACTTTCTTCCTTGGACTAATCTGGGGGAGGTCCTGGATCAACCTTTGTGGCTGCCTTATAACACCAAGAGTATATCCAGCAACCTCTAAGCCAGATATACTAGATCTTATGATTTAGCAAGATCCTTATAACACCATGAGTATATCCAACAACCTATAAGCCAGATATAAGCCAGATATACCAGATCTTATGATTTAGCAAGAGCGGAGACTAGGAAATGGGGAGTCTATTCCTTGAGGTGAGATCATAGCAGGCCATATACTCAATGGGATTTGAGCCGCGGTCTCGTTAGTTTCACCCAGTGATGCCATATTCTCAATGGGATTTGAACCATGGTCTCGTTAGTTTCACCCAGTGAAACTTACCGTTAAACCACATATCACTGTATAATTAACTATTCTCTATTACTTGAAACATTTCTAAAACATTAAAGTCCCTGGATAATTGGATTTCTCTAACAATGAGCCGCCTGCCATTTCATGAGGTGGGTTAACTAAGTTTCGAACCTGGGTGGGGCCTCAATATTGGTCAGCAAACACTTTCCAATGCAAGTCGTCCACCGTTTGGCCTAGCACAATAGGCTAATTAACAATTGTATGTTACTCGAAACATTTCTGAAACTTTTAAGTCCTTGGTTGGTTGGATTACTCAAACACCGAGCCACTTTCCCGATGCAAACACTTTCCAATGCAGGTCGTCCATCATTTGGTCTAGCACAATAGGCTAATTAACAATGTCTGTTACTTGAAACATTTCGGAAATTTTTAAGTCCTTGCCTGGTTGGATTGCTCTAACACTGAGCCACTTGCCCCTTCATGAGGGACGCCCTTAAGGGTTCAACATAGATGTGTGTATTCCTATTTCCAACACCCTCTTTAGGCCACACTTTGGCTAAGGTCCCCTGGCTAACCTCAAGCAAAACTAGCTCTATCCCCGTCTTGAAAATTATACATACTAAGATTTACCCCAGATTTTCCCTTGGCCAGTATGCTGCTGTACTACTGAGCTACATGCCCCTTCATTGTGGGCATCATTAATGGTTCGACCTAGATGTACGAATTGCTATCTCCAACAAAGAAAACACCTAATCTAGAAGTAAAGCATCAAAACTGAACGAAAGAGAATGTATAATGAACAAATTTTTTATGCCAACATTCTACCATATTCCAAAGTTGTCATGTTTGACTTCTAAGTCATTTTAATAGATTTTAATCATTTCTTTACATTTAATTGAGTATAATTGCAGCCCAAATCATTTCATATTTAATCATCCCTGAATTAGGTGTGCTCATGCTCCTAAGTCATGAATTTTGGACCTGTGTGTGGAAGTGCTCGTTGTTCTGTTTCCAAAGGTTTTGAAAGTGGTCATTTCAAAAGTCATCCTCGTTTCCAAATGTTGTCCTTACCCTGTTTCAGGAAACTAAGACTTCAAAATATTGTGCTCTTTGGTTGAATCGAAAATTTTATTTTCATATTAAAGACTGGGAATCCAAAAGGAAAAAGTGGTTCCATTTAAAGATACGTGCAACCTAAATTATCTAAATTATTTTTATTACACTCCATCCATCTATTTCGTTGCAGCATTCCAAGTCCTTTAGTATTCAATTATAACTCTATAAAATCAAGATGGCCATCCATATTCAAAGGCTTCTGCTTTTCTTTGCGTTACCTTTTAATAAGGATTTCTATTTCCAAGTAATTCAACTACCAAAGGTAGTAGATGTGAGTAGAGAAGTAATTCAACTACCAGTGATTCTCCTACATAGTGCATGCTTTGATAGATTATATCGAAAGTCTTACCAATACAATAACATTGATTGTTGTATGTGGACGTTTTTGTTCAGGATGGTCCATTACATAATCAAGATGAGGAGCTGGATCATGCAATTGCACTTTCTCTTTCCGAAGAACTAACCAAACCAAATGGTATATGATGGCAATTTCATTTTTTTACAGTTACTTTTAGTTTAATTATATCATTTAGCTCGATGCTTTTCATATATTCAACTAAAATTTTGTTGCTTAACAAGACTTTGTCATTTTCATGTTTTAGTGACACTGTTTATGGTTTGATACTCTCATACAACCTTTATCAAGTTACATGCACCCTCATTAGAAAAAACAAGAGAATTTTTCTTGCCATGACTATCTTTCTTTGTCATTGTTGACTTAAGAAAGTATTTTAGCTAAGAAACTAGTTTCAAGGTTATGGCATAACTTGTCATATAAATTGAACAGAAGTTATATCCAAAATGTTAACTTGTAAACTATTTAGCTGGTTTTAGGCTTTCCATTTAAAATCTACTTCAGTTTGAACTTTGGATCAGTTGCTCCATAGACTTGAATATTAAGAGATTTTGGTGTAAGGATTAAAAATTAGCCTGTAAGGCCTCTCAGTTATTCATTTATTTTATCTGAATACAACATTTACTATTAAATTAGAACCACTCGACACAAATACGTCATAGATCAAGATCATACTTTGTAGAGTGTCGTAGAATAAAAATAGGAGCAAGGACACTGAGTTCTTTCGGTTTTCCTGGTTCTTATTCCTTTGGTGTATCTTTGCACCTTTAGGGGCAATTGCTAGTTTAAATTCTAATTCTTTAAAGGGTGCTAGCTCAATGGAAGAGCACCTACTTTACAAGTAGGAGGTTGGTGGTTCGATTCCATCGTGCCCTGATATTCATATATAGGGAATGACGAAGATCAGTTTTTGGTGACGGATGCTCTTTTGACCATCACCAATGAGCTTATGGTGACATTTTTCGACCCTCACAAAAATATGAAATGGTGACGGTCAATGAACGCCACCATATATACGTATCAATAGTGATTACCATTAAAGGTCCGTCACCATAAATCGTTGTTGTTGATATGAAATGGTGAGGGTCACTGTTTGTCATTATAGTCATTATTCATGATGGACCTTGATGTCACCAATGAGTTTATGGTGACGGTCAATGAACGTCACCATATATATATGCACCAATAGTGACGGCCATGAAAGGTCCATCACAAAAAATCGTTGATGTTCATATAAAATGGTGACGGTCACTATCCGTCATTATAATCAATATTCGTGATGGACCTTGAATTTCACCACAACACATACTTTCGGCGACGCCACCTTTGGTGACGTTCAGTTTTTTGGTGACAGAGGCTATTGTCCATCACCATTGCTCATATGAAATGGTGACGGTCACTATCCGTCACTATAAATCATTATTGGTGACAGACCTTGAATGTCACCACAACACCTATACTTTTGGCGACGCCACCTTTGGTGACGTTCATTTTTTTGGTGACGGTTGCTATTGTCTGTCACCATTGCTCATATGAAATGGTGACGGTTACTATTCATCACTATAAATCATTATTGGTGACGGACCTTGAAATTCACCACAACACCTATACTTTCGGCAACGCCACCTTTGGTGACGTTTAGTTTTTGGTGACGAAGGCTCTTTTGACCCTCACCAATGAGCTTACGGTGACCATTTTCGCCCCTCACCAATGTGCTTTTTTCTTGTAGTGTATGTTGCATTCTTCTATATCTGAGTTTGCATGTTCTATAGTGGGCTTTTTTGCTACATCATCAAAGTCAAAAAGGTCCTCCAAGGGTGCTAGGCCTCTGGGTATATTCTTGTCTTTGGCCTGCAACACCTCTATCTCTTCGCTATCTGTGTTTTCGCATTTTTCGGTTGGATTTCCAATCTCTTCATTCATGGTTTTTATCTCTATGTTAGAGGGTGTTGCTTGTTCATCTGGGGGATCCTCACTTGGGCAGCTTTCATCAGATTTCGAGTTGGAATAAAAAAATTCAAACTCATTTCTGCCCACCAGAAAATCCTCAATCTGTTTGTCTCCTTCAAAGACCTGCCAATATTTTTCGTTGTCTGGCACTGCAGGTCTGAACTTGGTTTGAATGATGATTTGTTGGTCAGGGGGAGTCTTAGGATATGAACTAGCCAGGCAAGATAATCCATTTGCAATTATGTTTTGACTCCTAGGCACAAACACCAAATAGTATTCTACAAAGGTTTTCAACAAATCCACTGCGTCATTTCTGTAGGCCCTTAGTCGGGGATGTTTCGCTGTATATTCACCATTCACCTGTTTGATAACTAACTCTGAGTCTCCTCTCACAACTATCCTATGGGCTCCTAATTTTTTCAATAGATTCAGACCCAGGATGAGAGCCTCATATTCTGCAATATTATTTGTGCATTTGAAGTGCAGATTGACAGCGTGGCTCTCTGCATAATCCCTCTTTACGTTACGTACCCACACCCCCACTCCAGCAGTTTTCCTAGTACAAGATCCATCAAAATTCATTTCCCATAGGGGTTCATTTTCCGTTTCGTCATTATTTCCTTCCCTACAGCTGGGTTCGCCATTGTGTTGCATTACAAGGTCTATACTGGGCTGCGGGTTGTTTTGTTCTTCATGACATGTGTGGAGTTCAGAGAGTTGACTTTCTTGTAGTTTACGTTCAGTTTCTATTTCTGGTTCACTCAGAGTTTCGTTTTCAGTACCCTTCCCCTGGTTTTCTTCATCGTATTCTTCCAGGGTAGCCATTATGTTAAAGTCCATGGGCTCTACATTATTATTTGTATTTCTGTTTTCTGATGCTGGCTCTCCTAAGGATAGGTCGTTATAAAGAATGAAAGAATCCAGGTCTGTGTGTACAGAGTATAATGGTGAATTTTCAGGTTTCTCGGGGCAACTGACTAGGAATTTCATCTGGGACTCTCTATACAGTCTTCTAAGTTGGCCAAATATTGGGATAGTGGCGTATGAGCCATCCATCTGCATCGTTCCTTGTAGTTTGGCTCCCCATGATCTAGATAGAAGCATGCCATACTTGGGTGGTACATCTGCCACCACAACATCCATGACCATACATTTAGCTGGGATCTGGGTCAAGCTCACACATAAGTCTTTGATTAGGCCCAGGCATTTTACTCTGCTAGAGTCAAACGAATATATATCTTTGTAAGGTCGGGTTATCTCTAGGCCTAATCTTTCCATCGCCACCTTAGGAATTAAATTGTGTGATGCTACAGAATCATGCATGGCATTGTGGAGTATTTTGTCATGAATGCTGAGATTGATATAAAAAGGTGGAACTACCCCTTCCTGAAACTTTCCCTCAATCTTTGGGCCAAATAAGAGGGCAGGTTGATCATCACTCAAATTCATAGTGTCGTTTGTTTTCCCCAGATTCAACACTTTCAAAATTTGGCCTTTATATACATTCTGAGTGGCCAGCTCAGAGAGTGGGATAGAGATTTTAATTTTTGCAATATCACTTTCTAAATTGAAAGTGGACTGGGTCTTTGGAGTGCTTAATTCTGTTTTATTTGCTACTGCTTTAGTAGCTGAATCAGTTTGTGATTTCTCACTATGTACAGGGTTAGGAAAAATTGTATCAGGAGCAATAACTGTAGTGCTAGTGCTGCTAGTTGGTTGGCTTTGTTTTTCAATGTCTTGGTTGTCTTTTCCCTTGTTTTTTCCAGAATTTTCAGCTACTGTTTTACTACTCACAGTAGATGCTTTAGAAGTTTTATCAGGTCTTTTCTTGATGGTAACCTCAGGAATCTCTGTTTTGGAAATTTCTTGGTTCTTTCTGCTCCTAAGTTCATATTGTTCTCTGACCTACATCATGGCATTTTCAAATCCTAATCTGTAATCTTCAGTTTCTAACCATTCCTCCTCCCAATGAGAAGGTGAGGGCTCGTCTTCCTCTGAGTCACAGTTATGGATTGAGTTCTCTATTTCAAACATGTTTATTGTATTCCCTTTAGACTCTTCTATGATCCCCTCATCTTCATCAAGAAAGTTTCAGAATGGGGGAATAACTTGATCTGATTCCTTTTGTCTGTTGGGAGCACTGTTGTTCCTTCTAAAGTTCTGGTTTTGGTTTTGGTTTCTATTTTGGTTACTAACCATGACAACCATTTTCTCCATCATTTTTTGCAGCTTATCCACATTTTTAGATAATCTATCATAGTTTGGGTCTGATGTGGAGGCTACGGTGTCATCTCTATATGTTACCCTCTTCTCAGCTCTCAATCTTTCTCTTTTCTCAATCATGTTTGCTTCTATGTTCACTGCTCCTTTCTGCATGTCCTCCAATGTGTTATACTCTTTATCTCTAGGCTCATAGGCCATGTCAGCATAAAATCCATCAGGATATTTGTCTAGGGCCATACCTTGAGGAGGTTTCATGTGTGGAGTAAGAGCATTGTAAATGCTGTTGAATCTAGTGGTGTAATCATGGACACTCTCTCCTACATTCCTTTTAAGGCTCATGTATTCTGCTAGGAGTTGGCGAGGATTTTCCCTAGTTTCCCATTTGTTTATGAAGGTCTGATATAACGCAGGGAGATCTTGGATACTACCAGGAGGTAAACTTTTAAACCATTTCTTTACATCACCCCCTAAGCTTTGGGCGAATATTCTCATTTTGATTGTTTCATCATCAATTTCCATATAGTCAAAAGAATCCTCCATATTATCTACATGTTGCTGGGCTGTGATGGATTCTTTAGCAGTGAAGTGTGGGATTTTTGACTGATAATCATTGGGTAAGGGTAACAAGGGTTGAGGTAAAACGAGAGATGCATATCAATGTTTTGATGAGGTATAGGGTTGGCTTGAGTAGCTGGTATATGGATAACAGGGATATTTGGACCAACAGAAGTTTGTTGAGTAGATCTAGGGTGTGAGAGCCCCAAGTTTTGAATGAAGTGGATATCAGGTGTTGTAGATGGAGGGGTTCCTCTGTCCCTAGTTTGTTGACCACTATGAGATGGTGAACTGTGGAACTCAGGGTCTGGCTGGCCTAGATGATTGAATGACCTAGTTCTTGGTAGCCTATTAGGTAGGTCTAGGTCAGGGGGAAAATGTGATAGAGCTACTAGGTCTTCTGGTTCAAAATTAGCTCTATGAATGTGACTCGAAACAGTTGGTATTTTAGGTGTAGGAGCTCCCTTGAGGATACTCTCCGGATTTTCAACTATTTCAGGTGGGTCAGGGTTGGGATAAGCTCTGGTGTGAATGGTTCTGAAAGCCAGAATGTTGTTTCCTAGCCAAGCAGCTTAACCCTACTTGTTACTTCTATTATGGTTGGCGTTGTTATGAAGGCAGGTCTCCCAGTGGAGTCTTATGTGAAACCAAGATAACCAACAGGCCTACTGATCACCAGTGGAGTCTTTTCGTTTTGGAACAATGGAGTCGCTAGGTGGAGGGTTTATCTAAGGGGTTACACTGTCGACCACAGTGCTCAGGCACTATCACCTTTTAGGAATCTCCTCAAAAACAACTAACTCCAACCAGAGATTGACTGGGAGGGCATTTACCAGATATGTCACCTCCGAAGAGGGTGAGATCCGGAGGCTACCTGGTCCTGTCCAAGCTCTGTCTAGGAGTACAAGAGAACACAACGAATGATACTGAGGCTGTCCGAGAAGAGGTGTGACTATCATCCAACCTAACCAGAGATTCCAGGTTTTCTGAGGGTTTGTGATGTAGCAAAGTGAGGAAAACTCAGAAATTCCCCAGCGGAGTCGCCATTATGTTGGGGTTCCCATGTTTTGGCCAGGTTGGCAAGACCAAAAGATGAGACAACATAGAACCACTTTCAGACCTTAGGATCTAGCCCTCCTAGGTCCAGAGACGGATCTCTCTATGATGGTCAAAGTATGTATGTCTTTGAGGCTTAAAGTCTAGGATGTTAGGCTAGTTATAGGCTCAGGGTTGTTTGTTTAATTGTTTATGTTTGGTTGTTGGGAATCAGGAAAGAAGGGTCCAATATAAGACAAGGATGAGCAAAGAGGAAATTTAGGCAAAGGTAGATAACTCAGAGAGCACCAAGGCCATTGGGCAATGGAGTCAAGAGAGGATTTACTTGTGTTCAATGTGCAAGCTTTCAGTTTGGCTAGTCATCCAGAGCATTTGGATCTTAAAGATGATATTTGGGATGGGACATTAAGGACTAAAAATGAGAGGAGAAGAACCATCCAATTCTTTCTATAGATCAGGTCAGAGGTCATTTAACTCCAGACCTGCTTGGACAAAATCAGAGGCAATACAAGGGATCTTAGGAAGGCTTAATTGAGATGGAAATATCCTAGTGAGGCAGAGACATGGTTCTTGACCTCCCAGTGTTCTCAACTCATCCAACTAAATCCTAGCAAGAACATATAAACATAGATTTCTTCAATTCATACATCAGAGAGCAGGCAATGACATCCACTACACTGGTTAAATCGATTGAAATCAATATTCAGATACACATATAAGCAGAAAACATAAAAGGCTGGGAGAGTAGCAACATAAGGTACCTATCAAGGGTAAATCTTATGCCAAACTCTTGATGCGAGCCAGTAGAAATGGAATGAAATGAAATCAAACACAGAGATAGAAAAACATCACCAACTGCTTTAGATCAGGATCCAAAGAAATATGCTTGTCATATTAAAACAACACCAATCAGGTACATCATTTCCCATAGCTTGAACATTCAGTCTGAATACATCAAATCTCAGCCTATCTTACAATATTACACAGAGACCTTGTCTCAAGAGGAAAACGCTTGCATTTCTCTGATATCTCATCAACAACCCTTACAATAATTTCCTTCTGTGTTTTATAGCTAAAGAGAAATAGTAGAGGTAGGTGAGGAACTAAATGCCATATTAAAACTTCTGAAAAGAGAGAGGGCCGAGGCCCATTTTGCTTAATATCCTGGTCATTTAATCCCTAGCATTCTTTGGGCGAAAGTATGGCCTCCTTTATATCTCCACTTACTCCAGGCGTGTCTTTGGTGTACTTTGGCTACGGTGATTTGTAGTACTTCTGGTGAGTAAACAAAATGGAAATAAATGATATTTGGATCTACCATGTTGTGAATCAAATGCTCTGGTAGTTTCTGTCTACTGTCTGGTGGAAATTTCTTCAGGGGCACGGCACATAATAAAAGTTGCATGGGCGCCCTGTCCTTAATGAAGAAAAACATACTGCTGACGAATAGACCCTGATGTTACCTCTTACTTTTGTTCAGGACCTTTGATCGGTCCTCGCAGTCTTCAACTGGTGCTTTTCCTCTTTAAACAGCAGATTTAAGGCTCAAGATTTCCTTTGGCATGCCTTAATCTCTTTGCTGTGTACTGAAACATTTTGCTGCTTCATCTCTACCTCTATCCATGCATTTCAAGCTTTAATGGCACCGGTAGGTTCTCCACAGAGTTTAAACCCTGTTCTTTTTAATGAACATCCCGTCTTCACCTTCCCGGGTCATTTTTCATAAATTATGCCCCCGTAAATGATCTTCTTTGATCTCTCTGTCAATAGAGACTGCGGATTATGGCGGTCTTTTATCATTTACAACCCTGCAAAATACACAAACAGGTTAAGGAAATCATGAATGGGGTGGCGGATGATATGGAGGCAGAGAAAGGTCGTGTAGATGATGATATGGAGGGAAAATCGCAGAAATAATGGAGGAACATGCTCTGGTGGATGGTGGCGATCTGTAGAGAAAATACGTGGAGAACATTAAAAAACACTAAAAAGAACCAATATATGCAATGGAATGGGAGACCGTACAGAGGGTGCATGTGGAGATGACGTGGTGGAACCGGGCGATGGTGGAAAAGTCAGCGGCGGGAGAACAAATCGAGACCGTCAATCATGGCGGGACCAACGGTGGAGGACGACGGACGACGGGCCATGGCAGGAGCTATCGCGTGCGCAACTATATTAAACATCGTGCACCTTCGACGAGCGATAGCCGTCGGATGGCCCGCTCCAGATTGGACGGTCTACGGCAATTTCGCTGCGAGACTTGGGCCGAAAGATAATGCGCAGGGGATGGGCTATTTTTCCATCGTACAGGGGACAGGTGGTGAGCGATGAATGGGATCGCTGGGTGCTCGGGGAAAACCACCCACTGCGCATAAGCGGTGCGGGATAAACCAAGTTGTTTTATGGCTAATGCGCGGCGGGGGCCACAAGGACAGGCGCATTTCGGACCGTTGATCTTCGTGAGAATGAAAAGCGATGGCCCAGTAAGGGAAAATGAATGTTGGGGACGTGGGCGCTGGGGATTTGATGACCGCCGTCCGATCAACCAAGATCTACGACTGAGGCTGCGCCCGATGAACGAATGCGGAAGGCACCTTTGGGGCTAGTGCCTCGGTCACGGCGCTGGGTTATATGGGGAGAAAAAGGCACGGGCTAGTGGAGAAGGAGCTGAGGCCTATTATATGGTCAGAAGTGGGTTTTTAACCCATTTTAATGGATTTTTGAGCCTCTGGAGGGTAACGATAGTGGGATAGAAGGGAAAAATGAGGAAACCAAGGATAATGGTCGGATTTAAGGGGGACTTTGGAGGGGTGTAGAGGGTTAATAGGGGAAATAGAGGGGAACAAAGGAACTTTGACAGAAGGAGGAAAAAAGGGGAAAAAGGGACATTTTGCAGGGGTACAAGGGATAAATGTAGGCCTTAGGGAAAGGAACCAGCAAGGGGGACTTGTATAAGGCAAAGCACAGAGAGACCTCAAGGATGATGTGTCTTCAAGGGAGATGCATTCCTTGAAGGTATCCAAAATGACATAGCCCCCAGCTTGCTCATCAATAATTTCATAGGGGGGCTAACACAAAGAACATACTTGGAGTTACTATCAGCCTATCGAAGACCATTCTTTCATCCAAAGAGTACTGAAGATTAATGCATAGATATTAAGATAGAATGGGCCTCGAGCCTTTCCTCTTACCTATGTTTTAATGTTTCATTTAAAGTTTCATCTATCTCCTCTGCCTCCCTTTCAGCTATAAGAACTCAAGAAAAACACATTGAAAAGGTGGTTGGTTGTTGATCGGATATCTGCGAATTGTAAGTTGTTTCTCTTGAGATATAGTTCTGTGTGTAAAGTTGTAATATAGGCTGAGGAGATGATTTTAGACTGAATATCAAGCTATTGGAAAATTTTGTATATGACTGGCGTTGCTCTTTAATATGACAAGCACATTTCTTTGGATCCTGATTTAAAGCAGCGGTGATGTTTTCTGCCTTTGTCTCTGTTTTCCTTCTGTAATTCATTACATTTCATTTCTCTGGTAAGAATCAGAAATCTCGCTTAGGATATACCCATGTATGGTACCCTAATTCTCCTGATCTTCTTATCTTTGATGTTTTCTATTAATTGTGTTATTGGAGAACTAATTCAAGACGATTTAACCAATGTAGTAGTTGTTATTCATTGCTAACTGATGTATGAATTTATGAATCTGTTCTTAGATGTTCTTGCTGGGTTTTAATTGAAAAATTGAGATACTGGGAGTTTATAATGTTGATTCTATCTCACTAGGGTCTTTTTCAATCAATTGAACCTTTCTAAGTTCCCTTAAGTTGAATGTCGAAGCATTGAAATTTCAAAGCCTTTCTCTGATCTCAGGCTTCGCCTTTGTGTTTAAATCTTAAGTGTTTCTTGTTGTTTGAAGAGTTAACCTTTTAGGGGGTCGATCATAGGTGTTTAATGGCATGTCTTGTCCCTAGATCTGATTCCTAAGTGGTCACCTTAGAGTTTTCGTTGTCATTCACCTTCATTCCTTACCATTTCATACCACACTATCATCTTTAAAGATCCTCTGTTTTAGATGACTAGCCCAATTGAAAGCCTTGGATACTAAATAGCAAGTAAACCCTTTTATGACTCCCTTGCCTAATGGTCTCAAGTGTTCTTTGAATTATCTCCCCTTTGCCTAAATCCTGTTTTCTCACCCTTTGTCTTATATTGAACCCTTCCTTCATGTTTCCCAACAACCAAACAAACAAACAAAACAAAACAAACCTTTTGCCTATAACTAGCCTAATATCTTAAAACTGAGCTTCAAATACATATACCTTTTCCTTATAGAGAGATCCCTCTCTGGACCCAGGAGGGCTAGTTCTTGAGGTCCCAAAGCAGTTTTGATGTTGTCTTATCTTTTGGTATTGCCAAACTTGCCAAAACATAGGAACCCCAACATAATGGTGACTGCACTGGGGAAATTTGAGTAAAAAACACCTTTAAACACTTCTAAGAGCTCAAAGAAGACCATAGTAGCCTGATTTTGGTGGTTAATGACTATGGTGGACAGTAACCTTCTCGAAACATTCTAATCCGTCCACCTGGCGACTCCACAGTTCCTTAATGATTAAAGAATCCACTGGTGATCAGTAGGCCTGCTGATTGACTTGGTTTCATAAGACTCCACTGGGCGACCATAATTTATTACAACATCAACCATATTAGAAGAAACAGGCAGGATTAAGCTTCTTTGTTAAGAGACGGACATACTAGATTCAAGAGCAGTCTATATAAGAGCTTATCCTAACCCAAACCCACCTGAAATAGTTGACAACCCTGGAAGAATTCTCAAGAAATCTCCTACACCTAGGAAGCCAACTATTTCTAGACACATCCATAGAGCTTGTTAGTTCCCAAATCCACCTTAGGCCGAAATAAGGCAGAAGAAGGACAACACCAAACCACGCTCAGCCTCGTAGCTAGCCCTACAAGGACAGGAGAGGGCTCTCTCCGGGTCTATCTCGGAAAAAGATGTCCAATAGGGCCTGAGATGACCTATAATGAATGCTGATTTTAGGCTAGTAAATAAATATGAAAGAAATGTTTGATGAATGGATGAATTTTCTGGGCTGTATGGGACCAAGGAACAACATGAGCAGAGAGATTAAATCAAAGACACAGATTATTTCGTGAGGCAAGACAGGTAGGAATTTTAGCAATCAAATTTGGAATAATATGGAGTGGAAAGACAGTTGAGAGGCTGAAAAGGGCATGTGTGATGAATACTTTTCAGACAGAAGAAACCATACAGAACATGAACGCATACAGAACATGAACGCTTTCCCAAGGCAGAGCAGTAAACTGAATTCTACCTTTCTTACTTAAAATCATTCAACTGGAAATGATTATGAATGAAATGTAAAACATTACAAGATACATATGAAATAGTAAGAAAACACTTATGCTAAACTCATACCACAAGAATCTCAGGAATCAGAGCTGCATCATTTCATTAAAATCTCTGCCAAAACTGTACAATGCAAACGCTGGGTTTTTCCTCCACACGTTTCCCAGAACTCCCCCCTTTATCGAATGATTTAAAATACAATAAATAAACAGAACAGCGTTCTCTTAAAGATCGATGAAAAATAGGGAGCTGTTGCAATTAAAATTACAAGAATAGAAAGAGTCATCTATTTGTTCTAAAAATAGAACATCGTTACCCTATTCCACTTTGAAAATCTCTGATGACCAATGAAAAAGGTGTAGCGCGAATTACATTACATTAAGACTAAAGACAAAAATAGGCTTTCGTTCCTATTCCTCTGCATGGTAGATATCTTCGTTTCTAATTTTAGGTTTAACAGTCCGCTATATGCACTTGAGGGCGCATTCGGTAAGCCATGTATGAACTCAATAAGCCAATCATTGTTTGATAGCGTATTGAAGCTCTTCCAGTTGCCCAAATTTGGAACTATCTTAGTCTTACTACCGGAAAAGTTTGAATTGGAATGCCCCAAGCTCAAATATGAAACTGCGCCTCATAGCAGAAGGTCGATCGGACCCATCTTCACTGGAAAATTATTGTAACATTATCCCCTTCGGGTCAGCAGTTTGGAAATTTGTGAGAAGATGAGAATGAGGATGAGGACGTCCATGCATGCCTGGAACAGAAGCAACCAATTATTCAGTAGCCTTTCTGAAATCATAGTGAGCCAATTCTGCAATCCAACGTGCTTCTGCAGCAAAATCTCCATTTACAGTATTCTTTGACCTTAGAATTGCTGGAGAAAACAGGAATAAGTAATCTTGAGTGCTTCTTCGAGGAAAATCTTGCCACCAGACAGTATTTGTCACAAGAAGTCACTGATTAGGGACCAAATTTTCCGAAGTAATAATGACACGCATGATGTCTCTACGATGTGAAAGAAGAACCTTAGGATGATGACAACCAACACCTTGTCTTTTACCTTTAGCAAACGCAACTGTATCAAGAAAGGGTGGGTAAACAACTGTCAGATTAGGCCAATCAGAATATGGTCTAGACCAGTGTTGGTCATCACTCCTGCTCCAGCACGATGGATGTCACGAAGCACCCTTTTCACGAGATCAAAATGCACACCTCCCATCACAGATACTTGAATATCCAAAACAGGTCGAAGTATTTCTCTTAGGGCATAAATTTCTTCCAAACGAACCCAACAACTGACTAACAACAATTCAAAGACTCACATCGAAACATAGAAGATGAAATTTGAATGAGAAATGGTAAAATTTAGTGTTTCAAACCTGTGTGCCGCGCACCAGCCCAACGCACCGCACAGGCTGGATGCACTGCCCCAGTATTATTTTGCACTGTGCAAGAGCGCTCTACGCGCCGCGCACCTCCAGTGCGCCGCGCCAGTTTCCCGGTGCACTGCGCCTGGATTTCACACAGTCTTGGCTTGAAAATTTGCAAGCTTTGCCTTCTCTTCACTAAACCTCGACTTCAATCGACCCTTTGAATGCCAAACTGACATTGATACACATGGAAACGTTTTCACAAAGACATGGCTTTGATTTTTTCTGATTCGGCAAACCAAGTTGTAGAATTTTGGCACTCTGGCATTTGAATGCAAACTTTGTTTTGTTTGATTTCGCTTTGACTCTTTGTGCTGATGATGTTCTTTCTGTTTATGCTTTTGTAGGGATAGGAGCTGCTAAAGCTGCTGCCATTGAAGAGCTGTACAACTTGAAACACTTTTACAAATTGCATATTTCAAAAACAAATTTGATGATTTCTTCTTCAAAACAGAGTTTTGAAGAAGAATCACTCTTAAGCATCATTTGATGATGACATTTTGCAATGGAAATTGATTTGGAACCTCTCATGCAGACTAAGTCGACAAAACCCTAGACCTAAAACTCGAAAAGACTTCTTGCTGACCAAAGACCATCCACGACTATGAATGATTGAAACATTGACTTTCGTTGAAATCTTGATGCACTTTAATGATCAATCAAAATCCGGCAAATACATGACATGAGACAAATAAACAACAAGGCCCTTCCATCAGATAATGACATTCTCCCTAGCGAAATGCAATTGAGTGAATCGAGCGAGACATATAAAAATGAAATGCAAAAAGAGTTTTGATCTCTGACAGAGGACTGACAAGACCGACTCTAACATTGGCTCCAATGGGGATGGTAGCTCCCTGGAGGTGCCAAGAACAACAGATCTTTGGGAGAGCAAACCAGTGCCTTTATCCATTTGGCCATGGAATCCATTATTTTGACAAAAGACTGATGACTCAATTTATTGACTATAAATTTCCGACTCAAACTGACTGACTGAAACTTTAACTTAAACTGACTCAACTGACCAAACACAAATGACTCATTACTGACTTAAGACAAGAATTTACAAATCTTTTTGAAAAAAGGCAGCAGTTCATCAAGATTTGAAATCATGATGACAACCACCTGCATACTGACGAAATATGTACAATCATGTATAGTGGGTCTTCCAATGTAACCAATCAAGAAGATGCCTTCCTGACTGATTCTCCCGATCAGATCTCCTGTTCAACAATAAATACTGGTAACTGGGCATCAAAAAACATAGTTGACCATGATCTCCTTCATCACTGTATACTGCAATAATCACCTTCACTACTGACTGCAACAGATTTGCCAGTGGATCCTGAAAAACATGAATATTTTCCTCCTGCTGAAGGAACAAGGTGTCTTTTTCTCCTGCTTCTGATCTTCCTTCAATAAAAGTCTGTTCCTGGTCCTCAAAGAATTCTGAACAAGTGGATGAGCATATCTCCTCTTGGGAAAACATTTAAAAACATGAGACATATGAAGAAAAGTCTGAAAGGCAGTCCTGAATGTTTTGATCTCCTACAGCCTGAATGTATTGTAGGTCATCTTCATATGATATAACAGCCATATTATCATTACATTCATCAATCATAAGAAAAGAAACTTCATCTGATTCTTGAAACCCAACACTATCATTTCTATCATCTACCATAAATTCATCAAGAGAAACTTTTTCACTCACTTGAAAAAAGATCTTATCTTGTTTTTCATAAACTGACTGGATTACCTCCTCATGAAGGCTTTGTTCTGATGACAGATCCATAACTCTGTCTTCTTCATTCTAGATGACTTTAATAGTAGAATTCAGCACAAGGTATTCTTGATCATCACAATCTGAATGTAGAACTGAAAAAGCTGACTGGACATTATCACATTCTGAAATTGAAACTTGACTTCCCTGCATGCTATCTTCTTCCATGGACAGATCTGAAACTAAACTTTATTTTTCATCATTTTCCATTGTACCAAGATCTTGATTCTACTGCAAAATTTCCTGAGCATCTTGATGGGTATCCTCTAGGTTCTCTTCATCTTGCTGAAATGGATTCTCGTACAGAGCTTCCATGATTTCATCGTCAATGAAGTCATCATCTTCATAAACTTTTTCAAGATTTTCAATAAAACTATGAACATGGCTACAACAGTTCTAAACTAAAGTCAAGGATGGATAAGATTCCTTATACCTTTCAAAGAACATGGTATGAAAATCCTTTAAACAGTAAATACAAGCAGGCGGCAAGCTTTCATACCAAGATCAGGCTTCATCTTCCAGAGTAGCCATAAACATCTTCATCAAACAGTCTTCAGGAAAATCGATCTTTAATTTATGCACATGAATTTGAAATCTCACCAAATGAAGAGCAGCGTCATTACCTTCCTCATTTCTGAACATAGGCAAATTCTGAAGCCAATCTACCTTGGGCATCTTATTTGGAAAACCTGGGATGTGATCTTGGCTCATGGGAGCGTATCTTCTTGCAACTCGATCCATCAATTCTCTCTGCAGTGGAGTCACCATGAATCATTGATTGCTGGATTTTTCAGTGAAATCGCCAAGTGAATGATTTCAGCCTTGTGCTGTCTGATCATTGTCCACCATCAACCATCAGATCTAAACTTGATTATAGGTACTGGGGCAAGACAATCTACAGGTCAAGTGTCACATTTACAAGAAAACCATTAAATCTCCCCAGTATGGTCGCCACTATGTTAGTTCCCAAATCCACCTTAGGCTGAAATAAGGCAGAAGAAGGACAACACCAAACCACGCTCAGCCTCGTAGCTAGCCTTACGAGGACAGGAGAGGGCTCTCTCCGGGTCTATCTCGGCAAAAGATGTCCAATAGGGCTTGAGATGACCTATAATGAATGCTAATTTTAGGCTAGTAAATAAATATGAAAGAAATGTTTGATGAATGTATTATCACTCAGGTTTTCCTAGAAGTTGTGTAAGAGGAAAGTATACCCGAGGTAACCACAAACCAACCTTCAGATGCAGAATCTAGCATTGCATTATGGAGTATTTTATCATGAACATTCAGGCTTACATAAAATGGAGGGGTTCCTCCACTTTCTGGTTTGCCATTAACCTCAGGGCCAAAAAGAAGTTTGGGTTGATCATCAAGAATGTTTACTGAATCATCTAATCCAGTAATGTTAATGTTTAAGGACTTGGTTATCTGAATCCTGTAGACATCATGTTTAGCCAGTTCTGATAGAGGAACAACTATCTTGAGTTTGCCTATTTCAGCCTCTAGATTAAAAGGTTTTTCCGTTTGAGTTTTAGTGTTTTGCACAGTTGGATTCTCTCTGTTTTTTGGGTCTTCGATATTTTTCTCTTTTTCATGAATAAAGTTTTGTTTTGAAGATGTTTCTGGACTAACTTCTACTGTGTCTTCTACATTTCCCACAGGAGGAAAAGTAGTAGATTGTTGTTTATTGATTGGTTGGTTGTCAGAGACATCTTCAATTATTGGATTTGAAGAACTGGGAGTTATTCTAGACAAAATTTGTACTTGGGGAATGTTTTGTACAGGGGGAATGTTTTGTTTACCTTTGACATTTTGTTTTGTGGTTTTCTGTTTGTTATTCTCTGGCACATCAATCCTTCTACTTCTCAAATTATATTGTTTATGGACTTCATAGATTGCTGTGTCATAGCCTTCCTTGAAATCAAAAGTCTCACCTGAATGAGTTTGGAATGTTTCAAGGATGTGATTCTCTTGATCATCCTGTGATAGAAAGACTTCTGGTTCATTTTTATCATCAGTCACATTGTTTATTTCTACATCTTCTGTAGGTTCTTCAGAAGTTGAACCTTCCACAAAGTTTTCTTGGAAAGGTGGCCTAATATTTTGATCAGGGACATTCTTTCCAATATTTTGGTTCAGATTTCTCCTAAAGTTTGGGTTTCTTGCAACATTCTGATTGTCAGTAGAAGACTTTCTTTCAATGGTTTCCACTCTGTCTCCTAATCTTTCCATACCTTTAATGATTACATCCAGCTTCTTTTCAAAAGCTGTAGGTTCTTCATTCATAGGCATTCTTCTCTCTGCCCTAGCTCTGGCCCGTTTTTCTATCAGATTTGCTTCTACACTCACCACTATGCTTTGCATTTCCTCTAGTGTTTGTGGAGCTCTTTCCCTAAGGGAATAAGCTATATCGGAGTCAAAACCATCTGGAAATTTGACCAACACTTTGTTAGGTGGGGGTCTTAGGTTTTGAGGAACTACATTATATGATTCATTGAATCTTATGATGTAATCTTGTACGGTTTCGTTTGGTCTTCTTCTTAATTTTTCAAATTCTGAAAGGATCTGAAGAGGATCCTTCTTTTTCTCCCATCTGTTTAGAAAGGCCCTATACAACGCTTCTAAATCAGCAATACTGTTCGGGTTAAGAGCCCTAAACCAAGTTCTAACTTCTCCAGTAAGACTCTGTACGAAAATTCTCATACGGATATTATCAGTATCAATCTCATAAAACTCAAAGTAATCTGTCATCCTTTTGGTGTGTTGTTGAGCTGTGTAGGTACCTGATCCGTCAAAAGGTGTGATTTTACTTTGGTAGTCCTGAGGTAAAGCTGGAGGGTTGGCTGGTAACTGTAAAGGGGCATATCGATTGGCCATTGGAAGATAAAGTGGAGTGACAGGAGTTGATGGTCTAACAGGAGGAGATGATGGTCTAACAGGAGGAGATGGAGGTCTATCAGGAGGAGATGGAGGTCTAACAGGTGTTTGAAAAGTTTGAGAAAAAGTGACTGAGCTTGGAGATGCTTCAGTAATCACAGAAATGTTTGAGCTTTCTTCAAAGGTTTGCTCAGACTGAATGGAGTTATGCAATTCTCTGTCAAGATGATGTGAAACAAATCTGTATTGCAAATCCTCAAAGAACAAAGGATCTGGAACTAATCTAGATAATTCAGTCTCAGAAAAATTCACAAACAAAGATGTTTCAAATCGTGCATCAAAAGGAATGTCATCAATATAAATAATTTTCACAGGACAAGATGCGGATCTAGAAAGTGGTCTAGAACTTCCTGTACTTTCTTGACTTCCTCTTTCAGAACTTTCTTGACTTCCTTGTCTTCTAAGAATCCTAGGAATCAGATTAGGATTTTCAAATATTGGTGGTGGATTGGGGTCAGGGTTTGACCTAGTATGTCGAATCCTTTCTGAAGCCAGTTTTCTTAGACTATGTGTTTTTGGATTTTTGATTTTAATTGAAAAATAAATACAACTTCTACAAATTATTTAAGAAATAATGATATGTGATTAAGATTTCCTCAAAGATCTGTTTAAACTAGAGAATCTGATTGAAAAATTTGAAACTAAGATTCAATATATAGGCTAAATCAGAGATAGACTGAAGCAACTTTTATTTACTTTTGCAATTGCAGAGCAAAAGCAATTTCAAAGGCTACCTGGCTGATCTTCAGACTCTGTCTATAGCTTATATTTGAACAATACTAACAAGTAAAAATGATTCAGATCCCCAGTATGGTCGCCACTATGTTATCACTCAGGTTTTCCTTGAAGTTGTGGAAAAGGAAAGTATACCCGAGGTAACCACAAACCAACCTTCAGATGCAGAATCTAGCCAATCTGCATCCAGAGTGGGCTCTCTCTTTATAATTTATCTTTGTTCTTAGAAGGTTTTAGGCTAGTTATAGATCCAAGAGTTTGTTTTGGAAAATGGTGGAATCCACAAACTAAGGGCAAGGTTGAGAGCTTTCAGTCCATTGGGCTATGGAGTCAAAGGATGGCTTTACTGGATTTCTATTCTAAACACAAGATGGTATTACAGGGCAAGATAGCTAGACAGAGAACAATCCTTAAAATTTAAAATGGATGGGATGATCTTGAAGGGATGAAAGGCAGCTAAGAATCTTTCACCATGTTCAAAAGAAAGAAATGAGATGACTACAAACAAAGAGCAATGAAGAATTCTTTATTATAGTAATCAACAATGTTTAAATTAGTAAAGCAAGAGCATTTAAGAATTCATGCTTATAACTAATTTAGAAGAAAACATTAAGAACAACCACATTTGAAATCAGAGTACAATTAAGCAAATTCTGATTCAATCCTTTATATAAATTATTCAGAAATGGATATGATGATATTATAAACTAATATAAAACTTCAGACAAAGGGCAGAAAGACTTATTGAACTGTAGTCCAACACATGAATCCTGCAACAAGTCCAGTGCTTTAAATCGTCATCCAGTAAGCCACGAATAAATTTCTCCAAAATGCTTTTATTCCGAAAATCTCAACGTTACAGCAGAGTAATAGAATCCACCCTCAACACTCTCTTTGAGGGTTTATTTATACACAAAATAATCTAAAACAATCTTACACTAACTTAGCCAATAATCTAGGCTGACTTAAAGCATATTTTACAAACAAACAAGAGACAAACGGTCTCGTTGATAGAATAATGTGCAACTGCCGATGTGATGTTCCTTTTTCCGTGGATGTGCTGGAGGTAAGTGCTAAAATAGGGCTCTGTGCTGTCCTTTGCAGTATTTCTTTGGCTTGTTGAACACTCTTTATTCTCACAGATACTCTTTAACCCTTTCACCTGATACTCTTTCATCTGTTTTCTTATTTTTACCATTTACTTGATAGTAAAGATAAATTCTCATCCTGAAAATAACTCTCATAGAATCTCCAACATTTCCTGCCACCATTGATCATCTGGTATCATAGTTCTTCTGAGCTTCCTTAAAGTTTCATCTGCTTCAGTAAGTTTGTAAAAGGTGGGCTCATTCGGAAATAGATACTTTATTTCATGTTCCAGATGAAATAAATTCCTCACTTTATCATAGATACTTTTCCCGGTTGGTAATGCCGATTCTGACGAGCTAGTAGAACAAGCAGCTGTATTTTTAACATGAGCCTTTATTCTCTTCTCATAGGTTTCCAAGTCTAATATTTGATCTTCTGTGAGCATGGAACTTGGTAACCCACTATCCAGTAAAGCTTGAAATTTCTCTCTGAAAATGTTGATGTCAACCAAAATGTCTGTGCACTTCCTTTCTAAATTTTGCATGAAAGTCCTCTTGGTGAAAACTCTCTTTGCTTCCAAAACTGCACCTGTCCTGTCATTAATTCCTAACAATGCAAGCTGTTGTTTTGTTCTGGAATTCAAGAATTGAATGAGCTGACTGGCTTGTTCGGGCCTGCCTCTCAATTCATTTCTGGTTCTATTTATTTCTTCTTGGGCTATTTTAACTAACTCATTTTGCTCAAAAATAGCTTGAATAGAGGGCCAAATACCCTTTATTAATTCAATGATGTTACCCCAAAGAATATCATTTATTTCGTTCAGAGGCTTTTCCAATGAAAGATCTTTTTCCAAAGCCTGAACCAATTTTTCCAATCTTTTTATCTCCCTGGTGTTGTCAGCAGCTGTCTTTTTAGATGTGTCATATTTTTCCTCCAATTTTACTAATTGCAATTTTGTTTCTTGGAGTTCTGTGACCCTTAGCTGTAAACTCTCCATCTGTTTTATTAAGTCCTCAGAATTCAAATTAGAAGTGTTCACCTGAGAGGGTTGTTCCTGCTGCCTTGTTGTTGTAGTACCTGTTGTTGGAGTCTGCTTGATAATTTCCTGTTCCTGCAATGCTTTTTCCAACTCCTTCTCTGTTTCATTTAGTCGCTCAGTCATATTCAGGAGCAACTCCATCATTTCTTCCTGTGAATTTCCTTTTATAACTTCCTGGGTCTGAGGGTGCCTCGAGGCTGGTAGTTTTAGCTATTTTCTGAGTGCAGCTATATCATCCTCTTTCTTCTTTACCAATGCCTCAATACCTTTAATGTCTTTGGGATTGTGACCCAAACCAATGATTATCTCTTCTAAAGACTTTATTCTATTATCTTTGGCCTGTGAGGAGGCCTTCTCAATTTTCAATTGTGCAGTAGTGTTATTCAAAGAATCCTGCAGCGTTATAGCTTCCATGGCCTTGTTGGTGAGAGTAGAATAGACCATTTCCCCAGTTTGTCTGTGTAGCTCTATCTGGTCCAGGGGATGGATATCCTTTGCCAAAACTTCAAAATTTGTTCTGATGTAATCTGTTGCTGAAGTGGGCTTTGGCACCTTTGTTTTGAAGTGGCTCATCAGCATTTTACCTTGCGAAAGGTCAAACGCTGACATTAGCCTTTCTTGATTATGGGGAGCCAACTTCATATACTGATCATATACCTTCATTTTCAATGGGTCATTTTTTGTTTTAATATTAATGAAGGTTCTTTTAATATCTCCAGTGTCTGTCTTTGGTGGTCTGAAGGAGGATACCTCAGTGCTTAATTGCTTTTGTATCCCTTTCCGGCTTATGTTTGTTTCACTTGTTGTGCCAGTTTGCTGACTATCTTCCCTTCCATCATCAAATACTTCATCTATAATTTCTACATCTGGAGGTGGATCTGATTTGTGTTTTTTAGTTTGATGTACCTGTGAGGCCCCTTTTGGAGGTGTGGTATCTGGAGCCTGCCTCTTCTTCCCTATTTCCACATTTAATGGAGTTTGCAACTCTGGAACTTGTGGATGCTGTGCCTGAGTGGGAGAAACCTGTGATTGTTCAGGTGTTTTGGAAGTTTGTGGTTTCTCAGCCATGACCAAAGTTTCAATAACCTGGATTACAGGTTCATTTCCTTTACCCTTGGGTTCTGTTGCAACTGATGGACTGCTTTCCTGTAATGCTTGCTGTAGAGTGGCTGCTGAAGATGTGCCAATGTAGGGTACCTGCATTTGACCACACGTTTCTAGGTCAAAGTTCTTCTCAACATCTTTCATAATTTTATTCAGTTTATCTGCTTCACTTTCTTCCTCAACAAGTGTTCCTTCGACCCATTCATCTTGATTTGCATACTGTTCTAGATCAGGAATCTTGTGGTGTATATAAGGAGAGGATTTATTCTTTAATCTCTTTTCACAAATAAAACCAACTGGGTCATAAGGAACCCAACGAAAAGATGTTTGGAACTTTTTATCTAATATATTTTCTGCTTCTCTTTCAGCCTCCCTAGAATTGCAGATGAAAGGACCTAATTGGCTTTTGATCCTTAACTGAGCTTTCTTCTTTACATTGCAGAAATGGATCACATCTGAATTGTTCATCTGCCTAAAGTATTCCAAGGAAAAAATTCTCATTGGTACATATTTGGGTAACTTGAATGGACGTAATTCACATCCATAAATCCTGATGACTGTATGGTTTTGGTATAAGTACCAATCCCCAACCTTATAACTCTTTGACAGTTGCAAGGTCTTTCTAATTTCATTGCTTAGTCTTGGGGGAGAAATTCCTATTAATAAAGTTGTTGCTGGATATACAAACTGATCAATGAATTCTGAGTAGGAGTAGGGAGAATCAGAGGAAAAATGAATGATGAGGGACCAAAAAATGACTGACCTGGGATTCTTCTTGGCATCAAGTTTCTGTACAGGGAAAGGGAACCTTTCTGACTGATAGAAGATCATGAGATGATAGATAACTGAGGAGTACTTAAAAACTTTTTCAGTATCTAGCCTTAAGAATTGATCATGGATCTTGCTGGCTATGAAAGAAGCATAATCATATTTGATCTCAGGAGGTTGCCCGGGAGTAAAAATGGATAGCAGAGCCAAGGTTATCTCATCCACATATTCACTGGTGTTAAATCCTAAGACAAAAGATATTATATTTACAATGAGCCTTCCCAATGTATTGAAATAGTAAAAACCATAGGGGGGAGACCCTTTTGGCTGATGCTCAGGTAACATGAAATGCTGACACATGGATTTTAGCTTCTCTGGGGTTAATTGCCTGGTTTTCTCAATCAATCCTTCCATGGACAATGGTGCTAATTCTTGGTCTGTTTCAAAGTGCAACATGGCATTGATAGCCTGTGGAGTGATGGGAAACAAAACACTTTGATCAGGAGCTAATACTGCCCTCTGTGTGGGATCATAGTTTGAATGACAGTAATGAATGATTTCTGGGAAAATAAGGACTGAAGGAATAAGATACCTTGGGAGATTGGATTCCCACAACCCTATAAGATCTTGCCCCTTTAAGTATTCGTCTCTACAGCGAAAATGGTTCAATAGGGGACTTTCATCAAAATGCAGGTCTTTAATTTGGAAATCTTCATCTATCAGAGGTAAATAGTCCAATTCACGGTGAGGAGCATTCAATGGAGCGATATTCAGAGCTGTCGGAACCTCCATTTTGGTTCTTGTGGATTCAAAATGGAGGTTTTTGTTTTTCCTTACAGACCGGACGGGATTTCTGAAATGGAAGAAATTGGCTCAATTTGGTGGTTCAGGGAGCAATTTTACAGGTTTAAAATCTCCAGGGAGGACTCAGTGATGATTTTTAACCACTTTTTCAGCGAAAAAAACAAAGGAAACTGAGTTTTACTTGCAGTCGGGGCGTAAAGGATAAATACCTGCTTTTAGACGGAAACTGGGTCTTTAACAGGTAACAGGCAATGGCGGGACTGTTCTTCAACACGGGCGCAGCGGAATCTTGGAGTAAATTGGTCAATTGCAGTGGAAATTTGAAAATCGCAGCGGGAGCTCTGTCGCTTTCAGAAAAACGAAAATAACAGGAAAAACATGAAAAAATGGCTTTAAAAGAGTTTTTTATTTTTTCGAGGGATGACGTCATTGACGTACGGGAGTGACGTGTGCAAGGTCGGGTGGTAAGCGGTAAGCGGGAAGTCCCCGCACCGCTTTTGGTCGAGGATGGTTTTTATCGAAGGGGCAGCGATTCCACAGGTTTCTTGCCACGTGGATGGTTTGACTATTCAAAACCACCCATCCCCCGCTGGTTAAAAAACTTACACGGGATGGGCAGCGGGATCAACGCTGGTCGTTGATCTGCGGGAGGCTGATCCAACGGCTGGGGCGATGGGGAGATAGGCGGGGTTTCATGTGGGCCCGTCGGACTTTTAAACACTTTTTAAATGTTATTTAATCGCTCCGGGGGATATTTAACTGGCGGAAAGAATGAAGGAAATGGGGGGTCGCGGTGGGGTTTTAATCATCAGGGAAATGCCAAGTGGACAAGCCACGTGGGCATAAAACTTCGGATTTATTTTTCTTTGGTATTAAACATATACACCATATGTTTAATGCTTTTTGGATACATAATTTTATTATATGGTAAACTAATCATATGCAATTAACTTACCATAGGGGCGGATTTATATTATAAAGATATATTTAACCAAAGGGCTTATAAAGCGGGGTTTTTATTTTCAATGTGCGGGGATATAATACTTTGGTAAACATTATAATAAATGGGTTTTGGGGATATTTATAAAAAAGGGAATTATATACTTAGGAAAGGGTATTTCACTAGGGATTTAATATAATAGAGTTAAATGTTAATATGGCAAAGGACAAGGAAAATCAAAACATTTTTGTACATCTAAGAAAGTGATAACTTGTGAAGTAAATTGCAACATTTTATCTTCAACACTTAAACTTAGAATAACAAGTTATTTTGAGGAATTTTTATGGAATTTTGCATCAGTTTCCTAAGTAAAATAGGATTTTACTTAGGAAAAGGTAAAAGATGGATGATTATAATGATGGATCATCTCAAGTACTTAGGTCTTTTTGATCATTAGGCCGAGGGTCCGGTCCCTCCAGAAGTCAAGGAAATGCCTTGAGCCCTTTTGATCTCCAAATACCTTAGTACTTTGGGGGAAATTAGTAAAACTTTTGAGGGAAAAGTGATGAGGGAAGTTAATGAGTTTGACTTTGCTTGCTGAGATTTTCCAATGTACTTCTTGCTTTAGTACTTGTGATGAAAGTAAATGATTTAACCAGCATGTAGCAGCATCATTCATCAGATAACACTTTGCAGTACCATCTACCTACCCTATCTACTTGACACTACCATTTTTCTTCTTTATTAGGGTGCATTTAGACTTGCAAACCCTTATCAATCTTTTCTTTTTACATGATGAATCTATCTATTTCTACCCTTATTACATCCAAGGGCTCAGATTAAACTGTTGAGCACCTCTTTATTTACTCTACCTATCTACTTATCTGCCAAGATTAAACTGTTTGGTCAGATATTTATTCTCTAATCTATAACATGAAATTAAAATATGAGTAAGCCAAGTTTAAACAGTTTGACTTATTCATGAATTGTGGCAAAGGTTTGACAAGCTGCACACAATTGCTTTATTACAAAAAAATGAAATAGTAGTGGCATTTGGATTTGCACACTTTCCTTGGTCTATTTTTGTTTGGGGTTCATCTCTTTCACTTTTTTGACCATTTTTTATTTTTCTTACCCTTTGATCTTTATTTTAGGGTATACCCTCTTTACATTTTTTAAATTTTTTGATTTTTTGTTTTTTCAAGAATATGGAACACCTTTGCTCAAGAAAGAAGGTTTGAACATATTCCATGGTTTAATCAAGACAATCATGAAAGATGAAACCTATTGATATAGGAGGCTAACAGAATGGATGAATTTTCTGGGTTGTATGGGACCAAGGAACAGCATGAGCAGAGAGATTAAATCAAAGAAACAGATTATTTCGTGAGGCAAGACAGGCAGGAAATTTAGCAATCAAATTTGGAATAATATGGAGTGGAAAGACAGTTGAGAGACTGAAAAGGGCATGTGTGATGAATCCTTTTCAGACAGAAGAAACCATACAGAACATGAACGCTTTCCTAAGGCAGAGCAGTAAACTGAATTCTACCTTTCTTACTTAAAAGCATTCAGCTGGAAATGATTATGAATGAAATGTAAAACATTACAAGATACATATGAAACAGTAAGAAAACACTTATGCTAAACTCATACCACAGGAATCTCAGGAATCAGAGCTGCATCATTTCATTAAAATCTCTGCCAAAACTGTACAATGCAAACGCTGGGTTTTTCCTCCACACGTTTCCCAGAACTCCCCCCTTTACCGAATGATTTACAATACAATAAATAAACAGAACAACGTTCTCCTAAAGATCGATGAAAAATAGGGAGCTGTTTCAATTAAAATTACAAGAATAGAAAGAGTCATCTATTTGTTCTAAAAACAGAACATCGTTACCCTATTCCACTTTGAAAATCTCTGATGACCAATGAAAAAGGTGTAGCGCGAATTACATTACATTAAGACTAAAGACAAAAATAGGCTTCCATTCCTATTCCTCTTCATGGTAGATATCTTCGTTTCTAATTTTAGGTTTAACAATCCGCTATATGCACTTGAGGGCGCATTCAGTAAGCCATGTATGAACTCAATAAGCCAATCATTGTTTGACAGCGTATTGAAGCTCTTCCAGTTGCCCAAATTTGGAACTATCTTAGTCTTACTACCGGAAAAGTTTGAATTGGAATGCCCCAAGCTTGAATATGAAACTACGCCTCATAGCAGAAGGTCGATCGGACCCATCTTCACTGGAAACTTATTGTAATATTATCCCCTTCAGGTCAGCAGTTTGGAAATTCGTGAGAAGATGAGAATGAGGATGAGGAAATCCGTGCATGCCTGGAACAGAAGCAACCAATTATCCAGCAGCCTTTCTGAAATCATAGTGAGCCAATTCTGCAATCCAACGTGCTTCTGCAGGAACACCGACAATAAGGGTAGCCAGCTAACTGAGCAGCAAAATCTCCATTTACAGTATTCTTTGACCTTAGAATTGCTGAAGAAAATAGGAATAAGTAATCTTGAGTGCTTCTTCGAGGAAAATCTTGCCACCAGATAGTATTTGTCACATGAAGTCACTGATTAGGGACCAAATTTGCCGAAGTAATAATGACACGCATGATGTCTCTGCGATGTGAAAGAAGAACCTTAGGATGATGACGACCAACACCTTGTCTTTTACCTTTAGCAAACGCAACTGTATCAAGAAAGGGTGGGTAAACAACTGTCAGATTAGGCCAATCAGCATATGGTCTGGACCAGCGTTGGTCATCACTCTTGCTCCAGCACAATGGATGTCACGAAGCACCCTTTTCACGAGATCAAAATGCACACCTCCCGTCATAGATACTCGAATATCCAAAACAGGTCGAAGTCTTTCTCTTAGGGCATAAATTTCTTCCAAACGAACCCAACAACTGACTAACAGCAATTAAAAGACTCACATCGAAACATAGAAGACGAAATTTGAATGAGAAATGGTAAAATGTAGTGTTTCAAACCTGTGCGCCGCGCACCAGCCCAACGCGCCGCGCAGACTGGATGCACCGCGCCAGTATTATTTGCACTGTGCAAAAGCGCTCTACAAGCTGTTTGGTCTCAATCTAGTCTCCTAAATTAAGCTTATTTAATTGTCAACCAGGGTTGGTAAACTGCTGAAGTGAAGTGTACTATATGTACCTAGGTGTTTGTTTCTTAATGCGTTGTGTGTAGTGTTTTGTGATGTTTTTGGTCTTTTGTGATGATTTATGATGTTTTTGGTCTTTTGGTGGTTTTATGTTCACAAGAAAAATGACTAGAAAGCTAATGGAAAGGAGCTGGTGATTAAAAACAGAGTGGAGCCTAATTGGTTGATGACAAATGAAAAATGTAATTGAAAATACTGAAGCAAAATCAAATCTAAACTATGACTAAGCAGAAATAAATCTTGATAATGACTTCTAAGGAAATGATTCAAAACATAAACTCAACTTGAGAAATGATCAACTAAATATGCAAATCCTCCTAACTAAACAGTTTGAACAACTAACTTATAATGATGCAACATTTCATCCTTGATTAGAGATTTGTTGAAGCAAATTTGGAATAAAACATTTATACCATCATAAGATATTCTATTCTAGGACTAGTTCCTAACTCTATTCTGCAATTTAATTGAATGTCACAAAACCTTACTCAAGAGTTATTGATTTCTTTTCAAAGTAGTCTTTTGAGGGAGGGCTCTATTTATGAAATGATAAGGAAATTGCAGAGGTACTTCAGGCCTTAAAATGATATTGTCTTCTGTTCATATGGTTATGAATCAATTATGGATTTTAGAACAAGAAGAGATTTGTGAATAATGAACGTTGTTTTGTTAAATTTAACAACCGAAGTAATCTAGTATGCAGTGAATGACAACTGAATATGGAGTGCAAAATGCAATGAGTTGAACTACAACCAAACCTAAAATGTCACTAGCCTAAAACAGTGTTAAACTACGAGTCATTATCAAACTTAAAACCAAACAACTGAGCATGAATTAAGTGCAATTAAACTCCGGAGCATCCTAACTAAGCTATCATGCATTATTCTATGGAATTATACAGTTTGTTTGTCCATCATGATTGGTATTTTGGAAGAGTTCCTTCTTTTGGAAGAGTTTTTAGAACAATCCTGACTGTGTAATTGAGTGCAAATGCAAATGTAAAGACTGAAAGCAATGAAAAACTAAGATATCATAGCCATATCCCACTCGTTATTATGATATTTTGGACAAGCGTTTAAGAGCAAGAGCAGCGATGGTACTTAGTGAAAACACACAACTAAAATGTTCAAGATCACAATCATGCTTAAGACAGTATAAAGATTTCTTGGAAGAGTTTCTTCTTGTGGAAGAGTGCTTAGCATAAGTATAACTGTGATGGTGAATAAAAGAGATTACAATTAAATCCTACAATACTATAGCTATTTCCCATTCATCATTATAATCTTTTGGAAGAGCTTCTTCTTGTGGAAGAGTTAGAATGAGTATAACTATAGTAGCTAATGAAAAAAACTACAAATTCAACTTCAAAAACATAAAGGCAGCTAGAATACTTATCTAAATTACGCAAATAAATCCGTGCAAGAGGCAGGGGCCCTCTACCACCTGACGGAATCTAACTCCAAATCAAATCAACGCTTTCAAAACAACACTGTCTGCTTCATTAAAAGTGAAATAAATTGAACAGAGCACTCTGCGTCTTCAGAAATGTAGCACAGAATCTAAGCAAAATCTAGAACAAAATCTAGCCTAGCTCTCGGTTTCCCAAGTGTTTATATAACAAATATACATAACAAGACTTGCAACAATTCCAGGAGCATTGTCTTTCCTTATCGAAATCACATTAGGACTCTTGGAGTGGCAACGTAAAAATGAAAAGGACATCTGGACTGAGACAGTCCTAATAGAAGTCTGCCTTCCTAAATGTGTTCCCACGTATCAAAACCATATCCAGAATCCATTTCTTCCTTCATGGTGAGCAACGAACAATGTAGACATGACGTGGATTATGCCCATATGCGGTTTTTCTTGAGAGGCCACCTGGAACATACCCAAACGTGAAGACAGCTGCAGAATTGCCGGTTAGCTACGGAATGTCTACATTCTGCAGCTAGTTCCGGTCAAAATGCTTTACAATGGCAAAAATCACAAAACTTAGCAAGTCGGTCATGTTAATCATTCTAAAAGTAATTTTAACTAAATTCATTGATCAATTGGGTCTAGGATAACAATGGACAAAGGAAAATGAGGTAAAGTAAGATGAAAGGAAGCACAATTTTGAGGCTCAACATACCCCCACTGTTGTCTCCTTGCATGTCCTCATGCAAATTATCCTATGAACTCAGAGGCTTCTGCAAGAACATCTAATCCTCTCCTTCTCCTTTGCCTGGAAGCTAAAGATCTTCTGGGTTTTCTGATAACAAGTTTGAACCTTAAGTTGATGAGTGCCCTGATTAGCTTCTTGTTCCTTTTCTTCAACTTTTCATTGGTCTTTTCCACTTTGTCTATATGTAGGGATAAGGTTGAGTTCATATCAGTTTTGAGCTTGACTTGATCTTTGAGAATCTCATTCTCATTTTTTATGTGTCTATTAAGTATTTCCAACTCATATCTATCCCTTCTTAATACGTCTATTTCAGACAGTGGAGGACTAGGGCTTCTCTCCTTGCTTTCTAAAGCTCTCCTTTCCAAAGTTTCCACATAATCATAAATTTCTTGTTGAGCAGGATCAATTTCAGGGGTCCCTTCATTAAAATCCTCTTCAACATCTTATTCAATGGATGTTTCCTCATCTTCTATATTAATCACCCCTGTTTGTTTGATTTGATTTTTCCTTAGTTTCCCCTTTAGTCTGTGGCTTCTTCTTGGCTGAGAAGATCCCTCTCCTCTCTCTGTAGTAGATTTCCTGATTACCTTCTCTTCCTTAAGTTGTCTCTTGATTTGAGTCAACTTCTCTGAGATGATTTCCTCACTACTTTCCTGGACAGTTTTGTCAATTTCAACTTTTGAGGCCCTCCATTTTCTACTTCTCCTTGTAGGCTGTGGTTCAGGTGTGGGTTCTTTTGGCTCTTCAAAATGATTTCTTATCAAGAAATTGTCCCATGTATCATTTGTTTTGGTTAAATGATGTTCAATCAAAATTTTAACCAAACCATGATGATATAAAGTTGTCTCTAAAAATTGAACCCTTCTTTGAACACAGGAAGCCATATTTTTCAAGCTTTGAAGCAAGAAATAAGGTAGGTTTAAGTCTTCCCCCAGAAAATGCATTATCAGTCTAATGTGGTAGACATAAAATGTGCCATATCTACCCTCACATGTAATAAATTTTTGCAGAAGAAGTAGTATGTTTCTCCATTTATTTTTCAATGCAGAACTGGGAATTCCTTTCTTAAATACAGTGACATCCATACCTGGTGATTTTAAAATTTTCTTCCAGGATTCATTGTGGAATTATCTGTTTTTGAACCATCTCTCTCCAGTTCTGAGCAACCCTGTAGCTTCTGCAATGAAAACTTCAGTGACAGTAAATTTGACATCTCCCACTTCAACTTCAGTTCCTTGAAATGATCTTGCAAATGTTTTCGTGACTTCTTTGTGGAAGCCATTAAATTTCTCCAAAAATTGAAGCCATCCTATCTGTTGCAACATTTCTTTACATTGAGGGTAGCCTTCTAAGTATTTTGAACCCACTGGTTCAGTTCTTACAATGAAACCCATAATTTCTTTCTCAATGTTCAGATTAACACTCTTCTACCCACAGAAATAATAACTTTCACCTTCGAATTGAAATGTCTTCAAGTTTTTAATGACAATGGCTTCAAATTTTTAATGACAATGGCTTCAAACTTCGGAATGATATACCTCTGATTGATAGTGATAACAGCTTCAAACTTTCGGACTGATATGTCTCTGGTTGACAGTGACAACAGCTTCACACTTCGAACTGATATGCCTCTGTTTGACAATGAAAACAACTTCACACTTCGAACTGATATGCCTCTGTTTGACAATGAAAACAGCTTCACACTTCGAACTAATATGCCTCTGGTTGACAATGAAACTTTGGACTGATATGCCTCTGATTGACAGTGACAAATGGCTCCAAATTTTCACACTGCTATACCTCTGTCTCTTGGTGGTAAATGACTTCAAATTCTCACGCTGTTATACCTCTGTCTCTTGGTAACAAATGGCTTCAAACTCTTCACTGCTATACCTCTGTTTCCCGGTGACAAATGACTTCAAATTCTTCACTGCTATACCTCTGCATTTACAGTGATAATGCTCAATCTCTGCCCACGGTGATAGTGCTTTGATACCCAAACTGTGCTTTGATATTCAAACTGATATACCCTTTTGCTCTACTCTCGGTGATAAGGATATCTCTGTCTGCGGAATGAAGTGCTGGCTACAGAATGGAGTGATGGAAGTAGTCACGGAATGAGGTAATGGAGTGAGGTGGAGGGAAAAAATTAATGATTGAAAAGACGGTGGAGATTTTTGCAACGGAAAAGAGAATCATCATTGAATGATTTGGTTGGGTTACGTGAAGAATTCAAACACTTCGGCCATTTGAACCGCTTAAATGATATCGGACATGAAATTTGAAATGAGAGATTTAATCCAAAGTTTGTGGAGGGTTTATTGGTCATTGATCAATAAAAATAATTAAAACAACCTTTTTGAACAATTCATAACTAAAACTATGCTAAACTTTATGAAATTCCATTATAATCTAAACTTGTTACCTCTGCTTTTCATTTGATTTTTGTAGTCCTTGTCTTCTTTGTTCACCTTTGGAAGAGTCTTCATAATCCTTCTTGATGCTTTTGATTCATGGATACACTAGATCATTTTGTTGCAATTCTAATGTCTGCTGGTTGATGCCTTCAGGATTTGTGGCTGTGGAATGTTTGGCTAGCTGCGGAAAGGCTAATCAGCTGCAGAATGTCTGTTAAGCTGTAGAATGTTCCTGTAGAGCATTTTAATCGTGGAATGGAGTGGTTTGGGGTTATAAGTGAAATGTTATATGGTATGAATGAAGATGCATGATGTGTTATGATATGTATGAAGTGGATGATGAAATGAAATGAATTCAGTTTATGAAATGGAGTGAAAGAACATAAGAACTGCCCTGCAATCCATGACATGTTTTATTCATTTACAGCAAGACATCAATATTCAAATTATGACATGAAAATGAGATGGATGGAGTATGGAATGAGATGAATGAAAACATGGAATGAAGTAGAATATGAGTGAATGAATGAAATGGAGTATGGATGGATAAGTGAATGGAGTGAAATGAAATGAGATGGATCATAAGCACTATGGATCTGAACTTATGATTTTGGTACAGCTGCTTGTGAAAACAAAAATGGAAAAGTTAGAGTGTCAGAGAGACTCTGATTTTCACCCTATCTTTTCTGCATAAACATGCCAATCAATGATTGGTTTTCATGTTTATACCTTTATTATTTTTTTTTTAATTTTTTAATTTATTTATTTTTTAATTTATTTTTATTATTTTTTTTTTCAAAAGAGAAATACTTCAGAAAATTTAATCAAGTTGATGAAGAAGAAAAATTCTTCTTCATTAACTTCACATCAGTGCATTCTTGGAACTTCTTGACAAATTCTTCTCTTGAGAGTGGTTTATGATATAGCTTCAATCTATGACCATTCACAAGAAAGGTGACCTCTTCTTCATCTATAGTTCTGATTTTTACTGCCCCATTATCAAAAATTTCAACAATTTCATATGGCCCAAGCGAATGTGTCTGAAATTTACCTTGAAAATCCTTGAATTTTGAATCAAACAAGAGAGCCCAGTCACCTTCTTTGAATTTCTTCTCTTTGATGTACTTGTCATGCCATCTAGTCCTTTTTTGTTGGACTAGACTTGTTTTCTGAACTGCATCTTGTCTGATCTCATCCAATTCATTAATCTGCTCCAGTCTATGCTTTTGTGCCTCCGTTAAATCAAGTCCTAGCTGAACTGCCATTTTGAAAGTTTGAATCTAGAACTCTATGGGAAACAAAACTTTCTTTCCATAAACAAGTTCATAAGGAGTATGGCCTGTTGTGTTTCTCCATGTAGTTCTATAGGCCCACAAGGCTTCAGGAAGCCTATCTACCCCAATCTCTTCTATGTAAATGAACAGTATTTGTTAGGATTCCTTCAATGACTTTATTAGTAGATTCCACTTGACCATTTGCTTGTGGATGATAAGGAGTAGTTTTTCTATGTCTGATTTTGTACTTCTCCATCATTTGCTCCACTAGCCTTGATGTAAATTGAGCTCCTTGATGTGTAACAATTTCCCTTGGGACACCAAAACGAGTAAAAATATCCTCAAAAAGAAAAGTAATTACAGATGATTCATTAGCAACAAGTAATGGTTTAGCTTCTACCCACTTAGTAACATAATCAGTGCAAACTAATATGTATTTCTTTTGGCTTGATGGAGGACTAATAGGTCCTACAAAATCCAAAGCCCATTTTTCAAAAGGTTCAATGTGTACCTGAGGTTGTAATGGCATCTCACATGAAGGAGAAGGTTTCCCTACCCTTTGGCAACTGTCACACCTTTTGACATACTCCCTTGCATCTTTAAACAAAGATGGCCAATAATATCCTAAATTAAGGATCTTATAGGCTGTCCTCTTATCTGCAAAGTGTCCGCCACAAGGTTCATCATGGCATGCCTTGAGAATCTCAGGCATCTCATCTTCACGAACACACCTTCTAATGATCAAATCTGGACCTGTCTTGTACAACTCATTAGCGACCCATGAATATCTTGCACTATGATTAATGATTTTTCTTTTATCCCTTACATTCATAATTGAAGGAAATTTTCCTGAAACTAAATAATTAGCAATATCAGCAAACCATGGAGTTTGAGTAGAGATTGCAAAAAGATATTCATCAGGAAATTGATCTTCAACCGGAGTGTCATCTTTGATATTTTGGAGTCAAGATAGGAAATCAGCTACTGTGTTTTGTTTTCCAGGCCTATCTAGAATAGTAATGTTGAATTCTTGTAAGAGCAACAACCATCTTATAACTCTGCCATTAGTGATTGATTTATTCATTAAGTATCTAATTGCAGAATGATCAGTGTGAAAAAAAGTTTCATAGCCTGTTATATATTGTCTAAATTTTTTTATGGCATGAACAACAGCTAAAAACTCTTTTTCAGTTACAGTATAGTTTAACTCTGCAGGAGTCAAATTTTTACTGGTATAATAGATGGCATAGGGAATCAAGTCTTTCTGCCCCAATACTGCTCCTAGAGCTGTATCGGAGGCATCTGTCGAGATATGAAAAGGTAACTTCCAGTTAGGTCCCTTAATATAGGTGCTTCAGAAATTTTGGTTTTCAGGGTTTCAAAAGCTAACTGGCAATCAGAAGTCCACTTGAATTCACAATCTTTGGTGAGTAATTTGAAGAGAGGAGATGCTATTTTGGTGAAGTTTTCTATAAATCTCCGATAATACCCTGTAAATCCTACAAAACTTCTAACATCTCTTTGACAACTTGGAATGGATAGGTTAGAAATAACTTCAACTTTCGCCTCATCAACTCTAATCCCATCCCCTGAAATGTGGTGCCCTAAAACAATACCTTCAGTGAACATCATAAAACATTTTTCATGACTAAGTGAAAGGTTTGCTTCTTGACATATTTTTAAGACTTTTTCCAATTTTTCTAAAGCCTCTTCAAATGTGTCCCCATAAACTGTGAAATCATCCATGTACACCTCTACACAGTCATGTATTAGATCCGAAAAAATTCCTAATACTTCCCTTTGGAATGTTGCAGGTGCATTGCATAATCCAAATGGCAATACTCGGTAGGCATAGGTACCCCAAGGACAGGTGAATGTGGTTTTGTCTTGGTCTTCAAGTGCTACTTGGATTTGATTGTAACCACTAAACCCATCTAGGAATGAAAAGTACTTTTTGCCGGCTAATGTATCTAATACTTGATCTATGAAAGGTAAGGGAAAATGGTCTTTAAGAGTAGCTTTATTCAGTTCTCGGTAGTCAACACACACCCTCCATTTTCCATTTTTCTTTGGCACAATTACCAAAGGAGAAACCCACTGACTATCTGAAATAGGATAGAAGAAATTAACATTTAACAATTTTTGCAATTCCTCTTTAACAATTTCCCTAAGATTTGGATTCATCCATCTTTGAGGTTGTCTGATTGGTTTGCAATTTGCCTCTATATAGATGTGATGAGTACAAGTCTTGGGACTTATCCCTTTCATGTCAGTGTATTCCCATGCATATGCAGAAGAATGTCTCTGTAATACTTTGACTAAATCTTCTTGTTGAGATTTTTCTAGGTTCTTATTTATATTCAAAGTTTTGCCTGGAAAAATTTCACTTGTAGAGCTGCCAAATTTGTCCATAGAATGAAGAGACATCTGCCTAGATGACAAAAATTCAATATTGGATCCTTCCTGAAATGATTCATGTTTGTGTTCTGGAGAGGATTGAAAGTTTTCTAGAGTATTCAGAATTTGATTATCTTCACTAATTTCTGAAATTGTGAAGAGTGGTTGTAAATATTCTTCATCCTCTATCCATTGAGTGTCATCTAGATCTGTAATTATCCTAGCTGGAGGATATAAAGTGAATTTATTAGTTGAACTACCATCAGAAATATACATATCACCGGACCTACAACTAATAAAAGCATCAGCTGTAGCCAACCAAGGTCTTCCTAGTATAACAGGATGGCCTCCTAGATTATTCTTAGGAGTTAGGATCATGAAATCCACGGGGTACTCCCAAGAATCTAGGGACACTGGAATGTCTTCTATTACCCCATCTGGTTTGATCACAGATCTATCTGCTAATTGTAATAGTGTGGGTGTAAAGAGAAGATTATGAAGTTTCAGTTTGTCCATGATTTGTCTACTCATGATATTTATTGCTGCTCCTAAGTCAATGAGTATGTTTTGAATTTCAATTCCATTGATGTGAATTTTGACAACTGGATTTCCTGGGTCAAGATACTTTGGAATAGCAATCTTGCCCATCATAATGTCTGCTATTTGTCCTACCAGTTGAATTTTCTTTGTTTCTCTTATTCTTTTTATTGTTGTCTTCATACTTAACTTCTTTATTGTTTTGGCTAAAATTGGGATTTCTTTGATGGCTTGCAATAATGGAATTTTAATGCAAACATTTCTCAGCTCATCTAAGAAATCATAATTAGGCACCATGATTTGTTTTTCTACACCTCTATCAATTTGTAATCTTTTCGGAACGGGAGGTATAGAAGTAGATGTAGATGGTTGCTCTAATACAGGAGTTGGATTTTTGTTTTAGTTTTTCAATGTGTGGGTCTTGAAAGGATGTGTCTTCCTCAAGACTTTTATTCACCCGTAGGGAGTCTTCCTCAGAATTATCTTGTTCTTGTATGATCATAGAAGGTTTCCTCTTTTCAAGTATTCTTCCAGACCTCAGTTGAACATCACTAAGGTCTAAAGGAGTAATTAAATAAGTTGGAAATTGTTGGCCTTCTATCATGTATGTATTCTGAGGGTTCTTATTATTGGGGTTTGGTATGGGTTGAGCGGGCAATTGATTTGATTTTTGAGGGAATGGTAATGAAAGTGGTTGATTTTGATGTGGTTGGTTTTGATGATGTTGTTGAGGATTTTGTTGAAAATTTTGTTGAAGATTTTGAGGAAAATTTTGTTGAGGATTTTGAGGATAAAAGTGTGGATATGGTGGATACTGATAGTATGGAGAGTATCTTCCATAGGGACTTTGTGTTCCTTGTGCCCAAGATTGAGATTGATTTTGAAATTGGGGCCAAGGTTGCTGCCAAGAATTCCAAGGTGGAGGTTGACTATACATTTGATCATGGAATCCTTATGTTTGAGGTCCTTGCCAAGGCCTTCTAGATACAAAATTGATAACTCTGTGGAATCTGTAGGAATTTCTTTATGAAAAACAGCCTTGAGACCTGGAAGAGAAGGACAATTCTTGGTCTCATGCTTCTCAGAACAAATAACACAGGTTTCTACAACTTTTACATCCAAAGGACATTCTCTTAAGGCATGTTTCTTTCTGCATTTGGGACAAAAGATTGCCAAGGCATCAGATTCAGCCTTTTGCTTGTTTTGTATCTTGAGGGTGTCTATTTGTTCACTAAGACTCCCTAAGATGTCAGATTTAAAATCATCAAGCATGTGTCCTATTTCTGATCTACTTACTGTCCCAAAAGCAGATTTACTTGCCCTTGCAAGAGCGGGATCTCTTGGACCTTTGACAGTTTTAGATTTCCCTCTGGAAAGGTTGATACATAACTTAGATATTTCAGGTAATGTGAGTTGTGATATATCCCCTTTTCCCATCATGTTAAGAATATCCAACCATTCATCCCTAATTGTTTTCAACAAAAGAGATTTTAAGGTGTCTTGATCTAGGTTTTCCATTTTTGCCCTTTTGATGTTGTAATTAAATCTCTCCAATAAATCTTCCAAATTTTCATCTTCTTTTTGTAACATCTTGAACACTTCTTCCTTATGATTAACCGGCATACAATAATCCAAATATCTCTCTAGAAATGTTTTTTTCATGTCTTCCCATGTTCTAATAGAACTACTGATTAGACTCATAAACCACTTCAATGCTGCTCCCTTCAAAGTTGAAGGAAATAATTTCAGTTTTTGAGCATCTTGTAAGTAGTCATAAGTTCTACACAACACTTCAAATTCGAATAAGAAATTTTCAGGATCTTCAGTTTTAAGTCCATAGAAGTTTGGAAGGATAGAGGGTGAAATTTTTTTCATGGTTGTATTGGTTTCTTCATCAATTATAGGGAACCCAAAAGAGCTTCCTATTCTACCTCTTCCTCCATCTGCACCTCTACCTCCTTCTCCTCTACCTCTACCTCTACCTCCAAATAGTGTGTTTTCTCCATTAAAAACTCCTCCTCCTCCTTCTTCTGCCATGGTTGACTCTCCTGTGGAAGTGTAAAAGTTTGTGTCCCTGACAGGAGTTTTTAAATCTTCTTCTATGGCAGGTTCAGTGGATGAAGTGGAAGGTTTCTCTAATGGGATATCTGATTTCAGGTCTTCTATAAGTCCAGGATCAGCAAAGGATGGAAGATGGGTTTGATTTTAAGGTGTACTAACTCTGGATCTAGATGAAACAAGTGGTGTTCTAGAAATCAAACTCCTGCCTCTGCTGCTTATAAATCTTCCCCTTGAATCTCTCTCCCTACGCATAAAATTATTTTTGGATGCTAAGAAACAAAGGATACCTAGTTTTCACTTCCCCGGCAACGGCGCCAAAATGTTTGGTCTCAATCTAGTCTCCTAAATTAAGCTCATTTAATTGTCAACCAGGGTTGGTAAACTGCTGAAGTGAAGTGTATTGTATGTACCTAGGTGTTTGTTTCTTAATGCGTTGTGTGTAGTGTTTTGTGATGTTTTTGGTCTTTTGTGATGATTTATGATGTTTTTGGTCTTTTGGTGGTTTTATGTTCACAAGAAAGATGACTAGAAAGCTAATGGAAAGGAGCTGGTGATTAAAAATGGAGTGAAGCCTAATTGGTTGATGAAAAATGACAAATGCAAGTGCAAACACTGAAACATAATCAAATCTAAACTATGATTAAGCAAAAACAAAGCTTGATAATGACTTTTAAACAAATGATTCAAAACATAAACTCAACTTGAGAAATGATCAACTAAATATGCAAATCCTCCTAACTAAACAGTTTAAACAACTAACTTATAATGATGCAACATTTCATCCTTGATTAGAGATTTGTTAAAGCAAATTTGGAATAAAACATTTATACCATCATAAGATCTTCTATTTTAGGACTAGTTCCTAACTCTATTCTGCAATTTAATTGAATGTCACAAAACCTTACTCAAGAGTTATTGATTTCTTTTCAAAGTAGTCTTTTGAGGGAGGGCTCTGTTTATGAAATGATAGGGAAATTGCAGAGGTACTTCAGGCCTTAAAATGATATTTTCTTCTGTTCATGTAGTTATGAAGCAATTATAGATTTTAGAATAAGAAGAGGTTTGTGAATAATGAAGGCTGTTTTGTTAACTTTAACAAATGAAGTAATCTAATGTGCAGTGAATGACAGTCTGAATGTGAAGTGCAAATGCAATGAGTTGAACTAAAACTGAAGTTAAAATGTCACTAATCTAAAACAATGTTGAACTACAAGTCATTATCAAACTCAAAAATAGAACAACTGAGCATGAGTTAAGTGCAATTAAACTCCGGAGTATCCTAACTATGCTATCATGCATTATTCTATGGAATTATACAGTCTGTTTGTCCATCATGATTGGTATTTTGGAAGAGTTCCTTCTTTTGGAAGAGTTTTTAGAACAATCCTGACTGTGTAATTGAGTGCAAATGCAAGCATAAAGACTGAAAGCAATGAAAAACTAAGATATCATAGCCATCTCCCACTCGTCATTATGATATTTTAGACAAGCGTTTAAGAGCAAGAACAGCAATGGTACTTAGTGAAAACACACAACTAAAACGTTCAAGATCATAATCATGCTTAAGATAGTATGAAGATTTCTTGGAAGAGTATTGAGCATAAGTATAACTGTGATGGTGAATAAAAGAGATTACAATTAAATCTTACAATACTATAGCTATTTCCCATTCATCATAATAATATTTTGGAAGAGCTTCTTCTTGTGGAAGAGTTAGAATGAGTATAACTATAGTAGCTAATGAAAACAACTACAAATTCAACTTCAAAAACGTAAAGGTAGCTAGAATACTTATCTAAATTACGCAAATAAATCCGTGCAAGAGGCAGGGGCCCTCTACCACCTGACGGAATCTAACTCCAAATCAAATCAACGCTTTCAAAACAACACTGTCTGCTTCATTAAAAGTGAAATAACTTGAACAGAGCACTCTGCGTCTTCAGAAATGTAGCACAGAATCTAAGCAAAATCTAGAACAAAATCTAGCCTAGCTCTCGGTTTCCCAAGTGTTTATATAAAAAATATACATAACAAGACTTGCAACAATTCCAGGAGCATTGTCTTTCCTTATCGAAATCACATTAGGACTCTTGAAGTGGCAACGTAAAAATGAAAAGGACATCTGGACTGAGACAGTCCTAATAGAAGTTTGCCTTCCTAAATTTCCCACGTACCAAAACCATGTAGTCATTCTTCCTTCATGGTGAGCAACGAACAATGTAGACATGACGTGGATTATGCCCATATGCGGTTTTCTTGAGAGGCCACAGGAACATACTCAAACGTAAAGACAATTTCGCAGAATCGCCGGTTAGCTACGGAATGTAAGCACACTAGTTACGTCCAAAATGCTTCTGATGGCAAAAATCACAAAACTTAGCAAGTCAGTCATGTAAATCATTCTAAAAGTAATTTTAACTAAATTCATTGATCAATTGGGTCTAGGATAGCAATGGACAAAGGAAAATGAGGTAAATTAAGATGAAATAAAGCACAATTTTGAGGCTCAACATGCGCCGCGCACCTCCAGTGCGTGCGCCAGTTGCCCGGTGCGCCGCACCTGGATTTCACATAGTCTTGGCTTGAAAATTTGCAAGCTTTGCCTTATCTTCACTAAACCTCGACTTCAATCGACCCTTTGAATGCCAAACTGACATTGATACACATAGAAACGTTTTCACAAAGACATGGCTTTGATTTTTTCTGATTCGGAAAACCAAGTTGTAGAATTTTGGCACTCTGGCATTTGAATGCAAACTCTGTTTTGTTTGATTTCGCTTTGACTCTTTGTGCTGATGATGTTCTTTGTGTTTGTGCTTTTGCAGGGATAGGAGCTGCTAAAGCTGCTGCCATTGAAGAGTTGTACAACTTGAAACATTTTGAAAAATTACATATTTCAAAAACAAATTTGATGATTTCTTCTTCAAAACAGAGTTTTGAAGAAGAATCACTCTTAAGCATCATTTGATGATGAAATTTTGCAATGGAAATTGATTTGGAACCTCTCATGCAGACTAAGTCGACAAAACCCTAGACCTAAAACTCGAAAAGACTTCTTGCTGACCAAAGACCATCCACGACTATGAATGACTGAAACATTGAATTTCGTTGAAATCTTGATGCACTTTAATGATCAATCAAAATCTGGCAGATACATGACATGAGACAAATAAACAACAAGGCCCTTCCATTAGATAATGACATGCTCCCTAGAGAAATGAAATTGAGTGAATCGAGCGAGACATATAAAAATGAAATGCAAAAAGAGTTTTGATCTCTAACGGAGGAATGACAAGACCGACTCTAACAGAGCTAACTTTGCACCAGAAGACTTTACAGCTCTATCAGACACTCTTTTTGACTTAGACTCACAAAGTAGTTTACCTAGAACCAAGTCATTTAGTGCTCTAGACCAGTCAGACCTTGAGCTTCCTGGTTCACCATCTCACAGTGGTAAACATATTAGGGATAGAGAGACCCCTCCATCCACACCTCCGGATATTCATTTCATTCAAAAATTGGGGCTCTATCACCCTAAATCAGCTCAAGAGACTGTTTTTGGTCCTATTATTCCTGTCATCCACATACCTGTTGCTCAAGCCCAAATTTTACCTCCTCAGAACATCATTATGGTAGCATGGTATGCCCCCTAGGTGTTACCACAGCCTCTAGTGCCTCTACCCAATGATTATTAGTCAAAAATCCCACATTTCACTGCAAAAGAGTCTACCACAGCTCAACACCATGTAGATAGAATGGAAGATTCCTTTGACTATATGGAGATAGATGATGAGATAGTAAAAATGAGAATCTTTGCCCAGAGTTTAGGAGGTGATGTGAAGAAGTGGTTTAAAGGCCTACCTCCTAATAGTATCCATGATCTTCCATCTTTATATCAATCCTTCATAAACAAATGGGAATTCAAGACCAACCCTCTCCAAATACTAGCAGAATACAAGAATCTTAAAAGAAATGTAGGAGAGAGTGTCCATGACTATTCTACAAGGTTTAATAGTGTTTACAACCCTCTTCCTCCACATATGAAACCTCCCCAAGGAATGGATTTAGTGAAATATCCTGAAGGCTTTGATGCTGACATGGCCTATCAGCTTAGGGAGAGAGATTACAACACATTGGAAGATATGAAAAAAGGAGCAGTGAGTGTAGAAGCTAACCTGATTGAAAAGAGAGCTAGAATGAGGTCTGAGAAAAAGGTGACATATAGGGATGACACATCAGCTTCCACATCCAATCCCAATTATGACAGTCTAGCCAAAACCATGGAGAGACTAGGAAAAATGGTGGAAAATTTGACTGTCCAAGTCAGCAACTAGAACATAAACCAAAATCATAACCAGAACCAGAACTTTAGGAGAAATGACCCTCCTAACAGACAGAGAGACTCTGATCAACCAGTCATACCCCCATTTCAAGAGAACTTCCTTGATGAAGATGAGGGGATAATAGAAAATTATGAGGGAACCACAATAAACATGGTGGAAATTGACAACTCAATCCACAAATATTCCACATAAGACAACTAGACCTCACATTCACAGTGGGATGAGGAAAGCTTAGAATCTGAAGATTATAGGCTAGGATTTGAAAACACCATCATGCAGGTCAAAGAACAATATGAACTTAGAAGCAAAAAGAGCTTATAAACTTCCAAACCCAAAGCTTCTGAGATTACCATTAAGAAAAGGCCTAAGAAAATTCCTAAGGTGACCACTGAAAGAAACAAATCAACAGTTGAGAGTTCTGGGAAGAACAAAGAAAAAGATAGCCAAAATACTAATAAACAAATTCAACAAACTAGCAGCACTAGCACTGCAGCTAATGCTCCTGATAAAACAACTACAAAAACTGTTCATAGTGAGAATCAACACACTAATTCTGCCACTAAAATAGTGGCTAGAAAAACAGACTCTAGTCTTACAAAGAGTCAATCTCCCTTCAATTTGGAGAGTGAGATTGCTAAAATCAAAATCTATGTCCCACTCTCTGAGCTAACCACTCAGGATGTATATAAAGGCCAAATTTTGAAAGCTTTAAATATAGGTGAAAACAGTGACATTGTCAATCTAAGTGATGACCAACCAACCCTCCTGTTTGGTCCAAAGATAGAAGGGAAGTTTCAGGAAGGGGTAGTACCTCCTTTTTATATCAACCTCAATATCCATGAAAAGATCCTTCACAATGCAATGCATGACTCTGGGGCATCACACAACCTAATTCCTAAGGTATTTATGGAGAGGTTACGCCTAGAGATAACCCGTCCTTATAAAGATTTATATTCATTTGACTCTAGCAGAGTGAAGTGCCTTGGCCTAATCAAAGACCTTTGTGTGAACCTAACCTATATTCCAGCAAAATGCATGGTTATGGACGTTGTAGTGGTATATGTGCCACCTAAGTATGGCATGATATTGTCCAAGTCATGGGGAGCCAAGCTTCAAGGTACAATGAAGATGGATGGGTCATATGCCACAATCCCTGTCTTTAGCCAGCTTAGGAGACTATATAGAGAGGCACAAATGAATTTCATGGTTAGTTGCCCTAAAAAACCTGAAAATTCACCTATGTACTCTGTACACACCGATTTGGACTCCTTTATCCTTTGTAATGGTGAATCCATAGACGAACCAGAGCTAGAGAACAGAGAGGTAAACAATAGGGTAGAGCCCACAAAGTTTAACATAATTTCCACTCTAGATATAGAAGAAAATGAATAAGAAACCTTTGAACAATGCACTAAATCGAGAACTTAGAGTGAACAAGAAAAAAATTACAAACAACTGACTAGTCATCTCTCTGAACTCCATACACATCATGAAGAACGAAACCCTCCACACCATGATGCAGATCCCATATTACAACATAATAGTGAAACTAGTGTTAGGGAGGAAAACGACGATAAACCTGAAAACGACCCCTTATGGAGAATGAATTTCGATGGGTCTTCCACTAGAAAGAAAGCAGGAGCGGGAGTGTGGTTACATAACACTGTGAGTGACTATACCGAGAGTCATGCCTTCAATCTGAACTTCAAATGTACAAACAATATCACAGAGTATGAGGCCCTTATCCTAGGTTTGAATCTATTGAAAAAACTAGGAGCCCAAAGGATAGCTGTACACAGAGACTCTGAGTTAATCATAAAACAAGTGAACGGAGGATATACAGCTAAACACCCTAGATTTAGAGCATACAAAAACGATGCCATGGATTTATTTAAAACATTTGTAGAGTATGAACTTGTGTTTGTTCCTAGGAGTCAGAACATAATTGCGAACAAATTAGCCTGCATTTCTAGTTCATATCATAGAACTCCCAGTGACAAACAAATCATCACTCAGACGAAATACAGACCTGCAGTGCCAGATAATGAAAAATATTGGCAGGTCTTTGAGGGCGACAAGCAGATATAGGATTTCCTGACTGGAAGGAATGAGTTTGAATTCTCTGATTCAGACTCTAAATCCAATGAAAGCTGCCTAAGTGAAGAGCCCCCTGATGAATAAAGATCACCATATAACGTAGAAATAAACACTTTAACTGAAAAACTTGGAAATCAAACCGAAGAATATAAGAACGACAAAAAAGAGAAAATAGAGGTGTTGCAGTCAAAAGATAAGAATATACCCAGAGGACTGGCACCTTTAGAGGACCTTTCTAATTTTGACAACGTAGCGAAGAAACCCACTATAGAACACTCAGACTCTGATGTCGAGGAATGCAACATAGGCACCGAGGATAAGCCTAAGATGATTAAATTGGCCAAGTCCTTGCCCGCAGACATGAAAAAGAAATATATTGACTTATTCAAAGAGTTCATCGATGTGTTTTCCTGGAGCTACGAGGACTTAAAAGCCTATGATACAAATATTATCCAGCACAAGATCCCCTTTAAAGAAAACCAAAAACCCTTCAGACAGAAACTCTGTAGGATTAACCCGAAACAATTGCCTCTAGTCGAAAAGGAAATCAGGAAGATGTACGAGGCAGGAGTTATAGTGCCTATGAGGTTTTCTGATTGGGTCTCAAACCTTGTGGCTGTGAGAAAGAAGACAGGTGAGGTCAGACTGTGCATTGATTTCAGAAACTTTAATAGAGCTTCATTTAAAGACAATTACCCTTTACCAAAGATGGAACACATCCTACAGAGGGTGGTTTGTTCAAAAAGGATCTCCCTGTTAGATGGTTTTTCAGGTTATAACCAAGTTTTGGTAGTCCAAGAAGACCAACTCAAGACAGCCTCCACCACTCCATGGGGCACTTTTATGTACGTAAAAATTCCTTTTGGACTAATGAAAGCTGGTGCAACCTTCCAATGAGCAATGGACATAGCCTTTTCAGAGGAAATTGGGCACTTCACTGTCATCTACCTGGATGACATAAAAGTCTATTCCAAGACTGATGAGGAGCACCTGAAACATATGAGAAGTGTTTTTGAAAAATGTAGAAGGTTCGGTCTGTCTTTAAATCCCATGAAGACTGTATTCGGGCTTCAAGAAGGTAAGATTCTTGGCCATATTATATTAGAGAATGGAATTAAGATAGACTCGAAAAGAGTTGAGGGAGTACTGCAGATTACACACCTGAGAAACATAAAAGAGTTGCAGTCCTTTATTGGGAAAAGTAACTTCTTAAGGAGGTTTATTCCCAACTTAGTTGAGCACCTCAGGGATATGACAAACATGCTGAAAAAAGGTGTAGGAGTTAAGTGGACTGTAGAGGCTAAAAAATATTTTGAATTAGTTAAAATTGCACTCACCCGGGCACCTATCCTAATCAGCCCAAATTTCTCAAAAGATTTCCTGATATTTTCCTTTGCCTCTGAGCATACAGTGGCTGCAGTCCTACTATAGAAAAATCCAGAGGGAATGGAACAACCCATTGCTTTCTTCAGAATAGCTCTGAGGGATGCACCCTTAAAATATGACATAATGGAAAAAAAGGCCTATGCCTTGGTAAAGGCCTTGAAAGACTTTAGGGTGTATATTCTGCATTCTCACATCATTGCTTACGTGCCAAACATAGTGGTTAAAGACATTTTGTCCCAGGATCTAGATGGAAAGAGGGGCAAATGGATTGTTGTAATATTAGTGTTGGGAATGTGTTATATTCTTTCCATGACTAGCCCCACGCATTGTACGTTGCACTGAGCGCAGCAGGGGGTCACAAGGGGGGAGGCAGCACCCACTGTTGGGGTCTGGGGTAGCGCCCCGACGAAATTTTTTATGGTGTGCGGACCCACTCATAGGTGGACCCACCCATGTTTTGTGCATGAGTTTGCACATGGTTTTGGGGTATGATGGTTTTCGGCCCGTGGTATTTTGTAGACCCGGTCAAAGGAACTACGGTTATGTTCTAATCCAGGGTTAATAGATTGGGGTTTATGTATGCTTTGACATGTATATATATGTGTTGTAACACTAAAAGGAATATAATGAAAAATCAAGCTGGTCGTCCTGATTTTGGATCTAGGGGAAAATCTTTGTGTTTATTTGTTTTATGTTTTATGCTCTCACTATTGTTTATATTCTGTTATAAGATTCGTGTGTAGATAATTTCTGTTCAGGGTTAAAACCTACATTTGGTAGCAGAGTTGTTTCGGCTTCAAGGGGATGCCTTTGTTGCTGAGGGTTTTTTGCTCAGGCCTGAGGTAGACCCTATTCAATGGGAGATCTACGGGATCGATTCTTGCGGTGAAAGAAGATGGAGAGCGGTGGAAAGATAGAGATCGAGAAATTTAATGGTCAGAGTTTTGAGTTGTGGAAGCTCAAGATGGAGGATCTGCTCGTGGATAAAGATCAGTGGATTGCGGTAGATCCAGGTACTAAACCAATGGTAATGTCAGATGAAGATTGGAAGAAACTAGATCGGAAGGCTAAGAGCACAATACGGTTGTGTGTCTTAGATTTAGTATTGTTGAATTTATCTGGGGAAGCTACGGTGAAGAATTTGTGGGAAAAACTTGGGACTTTGTACCAATCTAAGTCTTTGGTGAATAAGTTGTTCCTGCGGAAAAAGCTGTATAACCTGAGGATGAAGGATGGAGACTCGATGGCAGAGCATCTGAACGCCTTCAATACTGTGGTAAGTCAGCTGTCATCTGTTGATATTAAAATCTCAGATGAAGATAAGTGCATCAGTTTGTTGTGTTCTCTACCAGACTCATGGGATAGTCTGGTTATTGCAATAGGTAGCAATACAACTACCTTGAATTTTTATGACATTGTCTCAGCCTTGCTGTCGGAGGAAATGAGACGGAGAAATATGGAGGGCCAGAATGGAGATGCCTTATCTATACGAGGAAGGTCCCAAAACAGAAATAAGAATAAGGTTTCGAGTGGGAGATCCAAATCTAGAGGGAGATATAAATCTCCTGGAAAGTTTGTAAAGGTATGCTGGAAATGCGGAAAGGAAGGGCACTACAAAAAGGACTGCAGATCTAAAGCTCCTGAGAAAGGAAAGGGATCTGATGATGCTCCTTATGCAGAGGAAAAAACCACCTCGGATGAAGGTGGGGATGTGTATTTGGCTTCTTCTTCAAATACACATGTAGATCATGAGTCATGGTTGATTGACTCAGGTGCATCCTTTCACTTCATTCCCCATAGGGAGTGGTTTTGCGAGTATGAAAAATATGATGGTGATGTCTTCCTAGGGGATGATAGGAAGGCCAGAATCATCAGACGTGGAAAGGTCAAGCTAAAGCTGAAAAGTGGAAGGATTAGAACAATTCCTGGTGTTCTGCATATTCCTGCATTGGCCAGAAATCTGATTTCTGTAAGCAAGATGGATGATGCAGGTGTAAAAACAGTGTTCGAGAAAGATTCCTGCAAGATGGTTCGGGGAGCACTGGTATTAATGCGGGGAGTTCAGACTCAAACTCTGTACAAGATACAAGGTAGCACTCTTATTGATGGGTGTAATAGTTCTGTGGTTCCTGAAAGTGGAGTGGAAAGCCTAGCTGTCTCTGGAGAAAAGACCATGTTATGGCATCAAAGGCTTGGACATATTGGATAGAAGGGCCTTCGGATACTGCATAGAAATGGTATGGTAGAAGGTATGTCTAATTGCTCTCTGGATTTCAATTTCTGTGAACATTTTGTATATGGGAAGCAGAATCGGGTGAGTTTTCCTTCTGGTGCTAAGAGGGCGAACAAAATATTAGAACTTGTGCACAGTGATGTGTTTGGACCTGTGTCAGTTCCATCACTGGGAAATTCTGTGTACTATGTTTCATTCATAGATGACTTCTCAAGGAATACATGGATATATTTCTTAAGGAAGAAATCTGAATTCTTTGACAGATTTAAAGAATTTAAGGCTCTGGTGGAAAACCAGACAGAGAAGAAGATAAAGGCGCTAAGGACAGATAATGGTGGGGAGTTCTGCAAGAAGGAATTTGAAGATTTCTGTAAGAAGTGTGGTATAACACAACAGAAGACTACTCCATACACACCTCAGCAAAACGGAGTTGCCGAAAGAATGAAAAGAACACTGATGGAAAAGGCAAGAAGCATGCTCAGTGGTATCGGGTTAGGACAAGAATTCTGGGCAGAGGAAGTGGAGACTACATGTTACTTAGTTAATAGATCACCTTCATCAGCGTTGGAAGATAAGACTCCACATGAGGTATGGACTGGTAAGAAACCCTCTCTTTCACATCTAAGGGTATTTGGATGTCATGCATATGTACATGTTCCAAAGGAGAAAAGGACCAAGTTGGATAATAAATCTGAAAGGTGCATCTTTATTGGGTATAAGGATGGTTTAAAGGGTTACAAGCTTTGGAACCCAGAAACAAGGAAGGTTGTGTACAGCCGAGATGTGGTGTTTAGAGAAGTGAAAGATGTTGTTAAACATGAGGTCCTACCAAAGGAACCTGAGAAGATAGAGTTTGAGCTAAAGGAGGATGAATCAGACTCTACAACAGAAGAAGACTCAGAAGATGAAGAGCCACAAACTCCATCTTTGAGAAGATCAGTTTGGGAAAGAAGGCAACCAGAAAGGTATAGTCCATCTGCTTTCTGTTCAGGTTTTGCCTTAACTATAACTGATGATGAACCCAGAACTGTCAGGGAGGCAGTAGATTCAGAGGATGGAAAAATTTGGAAGGAGGCCATGGTTGATGAAATGGCATCCTTGCACAAAAACGATGCATGGGATCTGGTGGAGTTGCCGGCTGGAAGGAAGCCCATTGGGAGCGAATGGGTGTTTAAGAAGAAGATGAATGTAGAAGGCAAGGTGGAGAAATCTATTTCCGGTTGGTAGCAAAAGAGTTGTTACCAAGTGCGGGGAGTGATATTGGTGATATTTTTTATCACTGACATGAGTTACTTCTATTAGATTACTTTTATCTATTCTTCTTTGCATTTGATTTTGAGATAGAATAGATGGATGTGAAGACAACATTTCTTCATGGGGATCTAGAAAGAGATCTACATGTAACCACTTTGAAACTTTATAAAATTAAAAGAGGTAGAAAGAGTGGTATGCGAGTTGAAGAAGTCTGTATGGGTTAAAGCAGTCACCAAGGATGTGGTATCAAAAATTTGATACCTATATACGAGAGACTTGGCTTCACCGAGGAAACGGGGAGGATCCTTGTGTTTATTTTAAATTAAATATAGATAGTGTTATTTGGTCTTGTATGTGGATGATATGTTGTTGATTGGAAATGACAAAGAAATTATCCAAGATTTGAAGACCCAAGTGTTCTCCAAATTCGACATGAAGGATCTTGGTGCTGCAAACTATATTTTGGGCATGGAAATTAAGAGAGATCAGGCAAAGAGGATGCTCTGGTTAAACCAGAGGAAGTATGTCAAAACTATATTGCATAGGTTCAATATGCAGGATAGTAAACCAGTGAATGTTCCTATTCCTGTAGGTGTAAAGTTGTCTGCTGAACAATGTCCCAAGACACATGAAGAAGAGGAGTATATGTCCCGTGTCCCATATGCAAGTGCAGTGGGTAGCTTGATGTATGCAATGGTCTGTACTAGACCAGAAATTGCACATTCAGTGGGAGTATTGAGTAGGTTTATGTCAAACCCAGGAAAGGAGCACTGGGTAGTAGTGAAGTGGGTTTTCAAATATTTACGTGGCACTAGTGATTATGGCCTGTGCTACCAAGGAAGACCAGGATTGGAAAGAATGCTGGAAATTCGTGGTTTTGTTGATGCAGATTGGGCTGGAGATCTGGACTAAAGAAGATCTACAAGTGGGTATTTGTTTAGCCTATTTGGAGGCGTAGTCAGTTGGATGAGTAAAAGACAGTCTGTAGTGGCTCTTTCAACTACAGAGGCAGAATACATAGTAGCCACTCATGCAAGAAAGGAAGCAGTTTGGTTGCAGAGATTGTGTTCAAGTATGGGGTTGGTACAACAAGCTATAAGGATAGACTGTGATAGCCAAAGTGAAATTTTCTTGGCTAAGAACCCTTCTTACCATTAAAATACAAAGCACATTGATGTTCAATATCACTTTGTTAGAGATATGGTTGAGGCTAAAAGGGCGTTGTTGGTAAAGGTGGACACTTTGAAGAATGTTGCAGATGCATTGATGAAGTCTGTGAGCACTCAGAAGTTCTCTTGGTGTAGAGAAACAATGGGTGTTGAAGAATTGGCCCAATGAATAAGCTCTCCTGTGGCCCCCTGTGGAAAGAAAAAAACAAGTGGGAGAATGTTGGGCATGTGTTATATTATTTCCACGACTAGCCCCACGCGTTGTACATTGCACTGCGCACAGCAGGGGGGTCGCAAGGGGGGAGCAAACCCCCACTGTTGGGGTCCGGGGCCCACTCATAGGTGGACCCACCAATGAGTGGACCCACTCATAGGTGGACCCACCCATGTTTTGTGTATGAGTTTGCACATGGTTTTGGGGTACGATGGTTTTCGGCCCCTGGTATTTTGTAGATCCGGTCAAGGGAACTATGGTTATGTTCTAATCCAGGGTTAATGGATTGGGGTTTATGTATGCTTAGGCATGTATATATATGTGTTGTAACACTAAAAGGAATATAATGAAAAATCAAGCTGGTCGTCCCGATTAGGGATCCAGGGGAAAATCTCTGTGTTTATCTGTTTTATGTTTTATGCTCTCGCTATTGTTTATATTCTATTATAATATTCATGTGTAGATAATTTCTGTTCAGGGTTAAAACCTACAATTAGAGTATGACCTCGAAATAAAACCCACAAAAGTGATCAAAGGTCAGGGCTTATCTCAACTAATGGCTGAATCCAACCTACAAGCCCTTGACATAAACATGGTAGATGCCCTAGATGAACATGAAGGGTTTCCTGATCCTACAGTCAAAGAACAATTTCAAAATTCTCCTTGGTATTCTGATATCCTGTATGTACTCACAAACCTCAATGCCCCTCTTGATTTATCAAAGACTAAGGCTAGATTCCTAAATTTAAAAGCTAGAAACTATTGCATACTGAATGAATGTTTATATTGAAAAAATGCAAATGGTCTATTGCTTAAATGTTTGCCTCAAACTGAAGCAGAGAGGATTAAACAGGAGTTCCATGCAGGAGAGCGTGGAGGCCATTTAAACTGGAAAGCCGCCGCTAACAAAATACTCAGAGCTGGCTATTACTGGCCTACACTTTTCAATGACATCCATAAAATGATAATTTCCTGCCATAAGTGCCATATTTTTTAGGGCAAAAGAAAGCTCCTCCCTTTACCATTACAACCCATTACTGTTGAGGCTCCCTTTCAACAATGGGGCCTAGATTTCATAGGGGAAAGACACCCTGCTTCTTCTGCACAACACAAGTGGATCCTTACAGCCATAGACTATTTCACAAAATGGATAGAGGCCATACCTTCTAGGAATGCCACAGATTCCGTTATCATTAAGTTCCTAGAAGACCACATCCTCTCTAGATTTGGCTGCCCAAGAAAGATAATCACTGATAACGCTGCCACTTTTGGATCCAAGAAAATGATTGATTTTTGTCATAGGTATTAGATTGCACTCGGTCAGTCAACTGCTTATTACCTAGAAGATAATGGGTTAGCTAAATAATCAAACAAGAGTTTGGTGACCATCATCAAAAAACTGCTTGAAGAGAATAAGAAATCATGGCATAACAAGTTAGTGCATGCTTTGTGGGCTGACAGGCTAACAACAAAGAAATCCATTGGAATGTCACCATATCAGCTTGTTTATGGAATAGAGGTAGTTTTTCCTACTAGCCTAGGGGTACCAGTGATTAAACTAGTCCAAGAGATTCAGACAGAGGAGGACAACATGGTGAGGAGGATAAATCAAACAATTCATCTGCAACAAACAAGAGAAGAAGTCTATAACAGAGCTCTGAAAGTACAGGAAAATATTAAGAAGTTGTTTGACAAGAGAACAAAAGCTTGTGACTTAAAAATTGGAGAAAATATTCTGAAGTGGGACTCTATGAGAGAAGACAAAGGAAAGCATGGAAAATTTGACAGTTTGTGGTAGGGTCCTTACATCATCCAATCCACTATTGGTCCAAATGCCTTTTTTCTACAAGAGCTAGATGGTACATATTTGTTTGGGGGTCCTGTCAATGGCATGATGCTCAAGCATTACTACTGCTGATTTCCAGTTTACAGTTTTCATTTCCATTGTAAATACCATTGCTATATTTTGTTTTCAAAAAAAGAGAAAATGTTTCAAAAAAGAGAGAAAGAGAGGTTCAGATATGCTCAAAGCTTGAACCTTTGAAGTGCAAAATATTGGCTCTAACATGATCAAAAGATGAGCCAAAGGAGGTAAATAAGCTGGTTCTAATATGCTCAAAATCTGAACCAGCAAAGAAGAAAGAAGAATCAGCTCTAACAAGCCCAAAACCAAAGCTGAAGTGAAGAAGAAAGTGACTCTAACAAGCTTAAAACTTGAGTCACAAAGAAAAGAAGGATGCTTCAAAGTTTCAATATTTCAAGCCTTCAAGATTTTGTTTTCAAGTTTCTGCAGTTTCAGTTCATGTGCAGCGGCCTTTATGCCATGGATCCACAACAAACCAGACTATCCAATCCTGGTTTGACTATTTTTAAATTTCTGTTGTAGAATGTAGAGAAGAAATCTGCTAGACTGTTTAATCCTAGTAGATATTAGTGTAGGTAGAGAAACTATGAGGCCAACAGTTTAATCTGGTCTCATGGAGGAATAAGGGTAGAATTAGACTAGTTTTTTATTCTTTTTTCAATAAAAAATGATGAAGAAGGTCTATAAATTCAAATGCACCTTGAAGAAAAATGTTAGGATTGTAGGATGGGTAGGTAGATAGTTTGGGGAATGTTTTCTGCTGATTAATATCCATCATGTTTGTAACAGCTAAATCAAAGAAGAAATATGGTCCAAGGATCGGGCATCTAGCCTACTCCAAATATTATTTTCTGAATTCTTGACACCTTCAAAAGGATGCCATCCCCATGTGGAGCCATTGTTAGCCACCTAAGAATTTTTGGCAAGCAAACAAGTGGCTAAATATTTTTTTGAGCCTTCAAGAGATACATTTCCTCTGAAAATATCTCATTATGGAAGCCTCTGTGTGTCCTTTGCCTTTGAAAATATCTTCACTGCTGTTTCCATCAAGATATCCTCACTGTCTGTGAAACAATTATGCTTAGAAAAGCCTCCGTTTGCCCCTTTGTATTCCTATGAAATTCCTCATTTTAGCCCTTTTTCCCCCTTCTCAAATTTCCCCTTTGACCCCCAAAATATCTTCCTAAGTCTTCCAAACCATATAATTCCTCCTTTTAAACCATGTGAATCCCATCATTTGGTGAGAAAATCCTTTTTCCCTCTACCGGAACCTCTCATTCAGCCTTAAAAAACTCTGTTTTTAAGCCAAAAACCCATTTTTTACCATATAACAGGCTTAGCCCCTTTTCGGCCAGCCCCTTAACCACTTCCCCACCATATAAACCTCTCATGAGACCAAGTGCTTAAGCCCCGGGCGCTTATCGCATCGGAAAGTTGGAGTGGAGCACATTTTTCTTTGTTAATTGATTTCTTCTGATGCGAGAAGCTTTGTTCTATGAACTCGCGGATTAAATATTAGTCGTTGATCTATGTTAGATCGAATGGCCAGTGCTAATTCCGCAGTGCACCCGTCTCCTCTTTCCTATCCCCTTTTGATTGCATATGAGCCGTCGATCTATCTCCAGATCCAACGGCTATCGCGTAATCACTCGCCACCAATTGCGCCAATCGCATCGCATTTGACCCCCGCCGATTGGCGAGTTTCGATTGAATCCCAGCCATTCATCCATTTGGATCCAACGACCTAAATTTATCCTCACTCCGCCCCGTGTTCCCTGATTGGTCACCCCCGATCCAATCGCGAATTTCGATCTTCCACTGATCTGATGGACCAGATGCAATCACAACATCGTCCCATCAGAGTTTTGGCCCCTGCCTCCTCCGGTTCTGATTGAATCTCAACCATCCATCCTGTTTGATCCGATGGCTCATATTCCTCCCGCTCATTCATTTATCCCTTTTGCCTCAACTTCCTCTTTAAATCTCCACCATCGATCCCAAGGATCCAACGGCCAGGATTCTCCCCACCCATTAACCAGCCCCTCCACTATTGCACTCCCTCTCCAGATCTCGTCCGTCCATCGCGCTGATCGGACGACTCACATTGAAACCACCTTTGGCCCGACCCCGCCTTACTAACCACGCACGTTCCCATATCGCACTCCATCCATCACCATCAGATCTCATGGTCCCAGATCCAACGACTAGCATCCATATCGTGCAACTTTGGTGTCCGAGGTTTAAAAGATTTAATTCACGAGATATGGGCGGTTTTATTTCACCACGTGTTGGGAAGCAAACCATATCGTGTAATTTTGGAAAAATTTCAAAACCACTTCATTTTAACGCGAAAACAGTTGTTTTCTTCCATAAAATCACTTCCCCACTTCCGCTCCCGAAAGACCATCTAAATATCTCGACCGTTTATCTGTTCAGATCAACGGCCCACACTACATCTCGCATTTCATTCACAGTTCTTCATCGCGCTACCAAGGAACTTTATCAGATCATCTCAGCCGTTGATCTCCTCCTGAGATTTAACGATCCATGTTAAATCGCCCTCTACCCATGCCAGGTCTCACCATTCAAGTCCATTTCATTGCATTTTCATTCATTTCCTTTGTATTTCGTGCTATAGGGTAAAATTCTTGGGTTGTTGGTTATCGAATATCCCTTTCAGGGCTTTCCGGTGCCCGAGGCAGACAGTAAGATTAGTTGTATAGTTCACAAAGAAGGCACATACACGTTCATATTAGCTTAAAACAACTTGATAGAATGAGATAGAAGATTACCTCTTTAATGATCCTGGAGTCCCTTGGAAAGACTAGGCAGCGAAGCAGGAGTTGTCCTTCACCAGCTCCAAATCTTGGCCCTGCAATCAATTAAAGCACCTGTGTAATCTCTACCATAACATATATTTCCTATAAATTAAGACAATATATAATAAACACTTAAACTATGCACATCTAAGCCATTCATCTCATGCTATATAAGTGATTAAATAATAATGACAATATCAACGCATAGAATGGACAAAACAGATACAGTTCTATTGATTTATAAAAAAGGAGGATTACAACCGTCGGTTGTACCAAGCCATCCTTAGCCTTCCAATATCTCTATCTCTCAAAGTGGTGATGTCTTGATCAACAAGTTCTCAATGAACCTCTTTGACCTTTGACTTTCACACTACAACAATGATCTCTACTTCACAAGTATGCAAAAAATTTGACAATCCTTCGACCTTGAACCAAGAGCCTTCAACTCCATTTTGTAGGAGATGGAGAGAGAAATCATTGCCCTTCTCTTTCCACCAGTTCTGAATAGAAAAAAATAAGATGTTTCTTCAACCTCCATGCTTTTTCCTTCTTGGAGAGTTCAGTTTTTTATGGCAAGGCCCAATAAGAGTTGGTGCTTTGCAGTTTTCTTTTTGTACTGACTCTCTTGTGAGAAAAAGCTGGAGATTCAAATCATTCTCAGTGGGTTTTTCCCATTTCAAACTTAAAACATGGGTAACGCTGCCCTCTAGTGTAAACAAAGCATTTCCCTAGCCACTAACGCAGCCCATTCACTGATCAGCTGTGTTATAATGCTCTTGTGTTGTTATAGTGAGGTGTTACCTTGGCAGAAATAGGTTTAGTTTAGGTCTTTGTATTCCTTCCATATTTATCTTTTCCTCTGAGCTGATGAGGAGGTATTTTGACCTGTAACATTTCACCAAAGTCTAAATTTTCATGATTTATATTAAAAATCATTTCTTCCACCCAACATTAGAACTTTAGTGTAATAACATTAAAGTTTATTTGTATTGCCTAACTTTCTAAAGGAAATTCCCCCGGTAAATCACAACCTTCGATCACCACCTCCAGATCTGATCAAATGGTTCAAAATCATTCTGCCACCAAACCTCCATCAGATCAGATTTTCACCATTACACTACATTTTTCAGCCTTCCACTGCATCCATCCTCCATCCCACATGGATTTCTTTACATGTTTGTGTGTTTTGTAGGGTTATAGGTGGTGGAAACCACCATGGATCACAGTCACTATCATAGTGACACAGAGCATAGAGAAGGCCACGTTCAGAGCCTAAGATTGCAAAGAAAATGCGTGGGGAGGTGTTGGAACGAAATATTTCATTAAAAATAGTGATTAACTTTGTAAGACCATCCAGCACCATTAAAGCTCCATTTTCACAGACAGAGACAATCAGTGAAGCGGAAAAGAGTATCAGTGAAGAATTAAAGAGTTTAATGCCTGTTATCAAAGATTTTAAGCCTTAATTTAGTGTTAAAAGGGAAAATGTACCATATTTAAGACCTTGTGATTAACACAGAAGGCCTAATAAGGCCTAAAGCATATGAACAGATCACATCAGTGTTTCACATCACCATAAGGTTCCCTCCCGAGAAAGGACAAAGTACCCATACTGTTTTTTATTCTATATCGTGTTCCTGAGAAGATTTCCACCTGACAGAGAGTCATAATGATATCAAAGAATTTTTTATGCAGTATGGAAGACCTAAATTCATTTATCTATCTTTTTCTTATACCAGAGTACTACAGAGTACTACAGCCGAAAGTACATCAAAGAACATACCTGGAGTTACTATCAGCCTGTCGAAGACCACTCTTTCATCCAAAGGGTACTAAATATTAATGCATATATATTAAGACAGAATGGGACTTGAGCCTTTCCTCTTACCTATGTTTTAATGTTTCATTTAAAGTTTCATCTACCTCCTCTGCCTCCCTTTCAGCTATAAGAACTCAAGAAAAACACATTGAAAAGGTGGTTGGTTGTTGATCGGATATCTGTGAATTGTAAGATGCTTCTCTTGAGATATAGTTCTGTGTGTAAAGTTGTGATATAGGGTAAGGAGATGATTTCAGACTAAATATCAAGTTGTTGGACAATGTTGTATATGATTGGTGTTGCTCTTTAATATGACAAGCACATTTCTTTGGACCCTGATTTAAAGTAGCGGTGATGTTTTCTGCCTTTGTCTCTGTTTTCCTTCTGTAATTCATTACATTTCATTTCTCTGGTAAGAATAAAAAATCTGACTTAGGATATACCCATGTATGGTACCCTAATGCTCCTGCTCTTCTTATCTTTGATGTTTTCTACTGACTGTGTTATCTGAAAACTAATTCAAGACGATTTAACCAGTGTAGTAGTTGTTATTCACTGCTAATTGATGTATGAATTTATGAATCTGTTCTTAGATGTTCTTACTGGGTTTTAATTGAAAAAATTAGGATACTGGGAGTTTAGAATGCTGATTCTATCTCACTAGGGTATTTTTCAATCATTTGAACCTTTCTAAGTTCCCTTAAGTTGAATGTTGAAGCATTGAAATGTCAAAGCCTTTCTCTGATCTCAGGCTTCACCTTTGTGTTTAAATCTTAAGTGTTTCTTGTTGCATGAAGAGTTAACATTTTAGGGGGTGGATCATAGGTGTTTAATGGCATGTCCTGTCCCTAGATCTGATTCCTAAGTGGTCACCTCGGAGGTTTCATTGTCATTCACCTTCATTCCTTACCATTTCATACCACACTATCATCTTTAAAGATCCTCTATTTTAGATGACTAGCCCAACTGAAAGCCTTGGATACTGAATAGAAAGTAAACCATTCTATGAATCCATTTCCCAATGGTCTCGAGTGTTCTTTGAGTTATATCCCATTTCCCTAAATCCTCTTTTCTCACCCTTTGTCTTATATTGAACCCTTCCTTCATGTTTCTCAACAACCAAACAAACAAACAAAAACAAAACAAACATTGTGCCTATAACTAGCCTAATATCTTAAAACTGAACTTCAAAGTCATATACCTTTGCCTTATAGAGAGATCCCTCTCTGGACCCAGGAGGGCTAGATCCTGAGGTCCCAAAGTGGTTTTGATGTTGTCTTATATTTTGGTATTGCCAAACTTGCCAAAACATAGGAACCCCAACAGGGTTCAGTGGATATGACCCTCTCACTTGCATGTAATCTGATAACAAAGTACATTGATCTTTGGTGTGACCAGAACCCTTACAATGTATGCACCATGTTAGCCTCTATAATTTGTAATATTAGAAAGAACAAGCGACAAAGGACAACATAAAACCACTTTGGAGTCCAGGACCTAGCCTTCCTAGACTCAGAGAGGGATATCTCTGTTTTAGATTTATGATTTAGCTTGAGGGTTATAGTTGAAAATGTTAGGCTAGTTATAGAAATAAGGTTTTTTGTTTGATTGATTGTGCTTTTGGACAGATAGGGCTGTAAAGGCTAGAATGACACATAAAAATCTAGAGCAAATCACAAGGCATGCTAACTGTTCTAAATGGATCTTAGGAGCTGCATGAATTATGAGGTGAAATAAATAGTAATGTTTAGTAGTGACTAAGAGAAATTAAGAATTATTTAATTAGACTTCAGCAGAAAACATTCAGATTGTAAATGTAGACAGAATTAAGGTGCTCCAACAACGAATCTTAATCTAAAATTTATGATTTACAATTAGATGAGAAGATACACAGCAGAGAAAAACAATAGAGACATTTAAACAAAGAAGAAACACATCACCATTTTAACATAGCTCAAGAATCCTATAAACGATCTTTGATTATCGATGTCCAGCTCAAAAATTATAGTAAAATATCCAACCCTTGATACTGCTAAGGTATGCAGTGTTTATCTAAAAACTAAGTCAGTTTCCCTACCTTAGTCGGAAACCTTTCATTGATTATAATTAAGAAAATATTGACAAGTGTGGCCACGCAATGCATGATTCAGAAATGACTGAAAACAACCGCCTCTAGAATTAATTCTGGACAACTCTTCATAGATCCAAACTCTTCAATGGTGCCTTGGAAGACCAAACAGTAAGCTATGAAAGTGGTTGTGATGGTTTCTAAGAGGCAACCAATGGAGGCTCTGAAATCTGGCTTTGTTTTACAGAAAAACATGCATTGGGTAATCAAATCTATGTAGCGCTGGCCTCTTTCACTTATTGATGCTAGTGTTGATGTGTTGTGTTGCCTCTTCAGTCTCTGTTGTTATAATTATAACAATTCTGCATGAAACATCCTTTGCTGCCCGACTCGACCTGTGGTGTATTTTTCTTCCTGAGCCCTTTTGGTTGTGTTTCACCTTATTTCTCCGTAGGATGAGTTTCAAATCCAATATGCCCAGTCGTGGAGGGATGAAGGTTGGCAGACGGGGATGTATGATGGAGGATGTAGCATGGTGGTATTGGAAACATGCATACAACAACATCGGTTTGGGAGGACGGTGGGAACAGTTTTCTGGAGGGTGTTGGGGTTCCCATGTTTTGGCAAGGTTGGCAATACCAAAATATGAGACGACATCAAACCACTTTCAGACCCTAGGATCTAGTCCTCTTGGGTCCAGAGAGGGATCTCTCTATGATTGTCAAAGGTATATGTCTTTGAATCTCAAAGTTAAGGTGTTAGGCTAGTTATAAGGCTCGGAGTTTGTTTGTTTGATTGTATGTTTGGTTGCTGAGAATCAGGAAGGAGGGGTTCAATATAATACAAGGCTGAGCAAAGGAGATTTAGGCAAAAGGAGAGATGATTCAGGGAACATGCAAGACCATTGGGCAATGGATTTAGGAAAGGATTTGCTTGCTAGTCAATATGCAGGCTTTCAATTGGGCTAGTCATCTAAAGCATTGGATCTTAAAGATGATAGTGTGGTAGGATAGGCAAGAGGGAAGGTGAGAGCAAGGAAACATTAAAGATTCAGAACACAAAGTTGAAAACCTGAGATCAAAGAGATAATTTGAACTCTCAATGCTTCGACCTCTAGCTTGAGGGATCTTAGAAAGGTTTGATTAATTGAAAAGGATCTTAGTGAGGAAAAGATAGAGTTCTGGACCTCCCAGTGTTCCCAATTCATTCATTTAAACCTCAACAAAAACATCTAAAACACTAACCTCAATAATTCATACATTAGCTAGCAGGCAATAACATCCACTACACTGGTTAAATTAATTGAAATCAATCCTCAGATACACATATAGCAGAAAAACATTAAGGGAAAGGAGAGCAGAAACATAGGGTACCTAACAAGGGTAAATCCTATGCCAAATTTCTGATGCAAGCCTATAGAAATATAATGAAATGGAATAAACACAGAGATATAAGAACATCACCAGATGCTTTAAATCAGGATCCAAAGAAATGTGCTTGTCATATTAAGAGCAACACCAGTCAAATACAACATTGCCAACAGCTATAAAGTTCAGTCTGAATACATCTTCCTCAGCCTATCTTACAACTTTACACAGAGAACATGTCTTAAAGGAAACAACTTGCAACTCTCTGATAATCGATCAACAACCTTTACAATGAGTTTCTTTCTAAATTTTATAGCTGAAAGATGAGTAGAGGAGGTAGGTGGAGAACTAAATGTAGCATTAAACTCAGAAAGGAAAGAGGGTTGAAGCCCATTCTGTTTTAAACTCTGTGCATTTATCTCTGGCATGCCTTGGACAAAAGAATGATCTTCTTCAGGCTTTCGTTTACTTCGGTATGGCTCTGATGCACTTTGGCTATAGTACTCTGTAGTACTTTGGTGAACAAACAAAAGATAGATTGAGGTCTGCCATGCTGCATAACAAATGATTTGGTAGCATAGGACTTGTTATGTCAGGGTGGAAATCTTCTGAGGAATACGATAAATAAGGGAACAATATGGGCGCTTTGTCCTTTCGCAGGTAGGGATTTCCTGTTGAAGTAGCTGCCCTGCTGACATAGTTTTCTATGCGCTGGACCTTTTGAGACGTCCATGATGTCTTCAATCTGGTACTTTGCCTGTAAACCACTGAGTTAAGGCTCAAGGACCTTCATCTTCTTGCCTTAAACTCTCTGCTGTTCCATTTCTGTCTCTGTCGGTGAGATCTGCGCTTTAATGGCTCTGGGGAGGTTTTACAGAGTTCAAATCCTGTTATTTTAATGCAAGTCCTATTGTTTTGCCACTGTATAAAAGACTATGTACTCATGGCAGCTTTAACCACCTCATAACCTTGCAAAACATGAAACATGTTAAGAAAACCATGCATGGAGGTGGTGGATGTAGGGGAGTCAAGAGGATGGAAGCGCGGCAGTGATGAAATGATGAAGCAATGGTGAAAAATGCATAAATGTGGCATAAACTGTGACCTATAGGGTTATAGTGGAGAAATGAGCATGGACCGTTAGATCATGGTCAGGTGACGAAGATCGACAACGGAGATTAATCTGTGGGATGGCGTATGAACTCGGGCGGAATGAATGCGAAACATTAAAATTTAATGTAAATTGCGAAAGTTTGGAAATAGGCAGAAATGCAAAGAAATGAATGAAAATGCGATGAATATGATCGTGAGTGGTGGGAACCGGCATGGGCGGAGGGCGATTCAAATTAGACCGTTGGATCTCAGGAGGAGATCAACGGACGACGGAGATCGAACGATGAATTGTTTGGGAAGGTCTAATGGAAGAAAATGGAGGAAGACGTGATGCAATATGGGCCGTCGATCTCATTTGAATGGATGGTCACGATTGAATCGGGGGATCGCAATCGGAAGGGGCAGAGGGTGGCATGGTTCAAACTTTGCGATTGCGATTGGGGCGATTGAGCGCTGGCCGTTGGATCCTGGGACCAGATCGACGTCGGAGATAAAATTGGTGGATCACAATCACAAAGGGCAGAGGGTGGCGCGTTCTAAACTTGCGATTGCGATTGGAGCAGGAGAGAGCGGGCCGTCAGATCGATAGGGGAAATCAACGGTGGAAAAGCAATCGACGGATCGCAATCGGAAGGAGCGGAGGAGTGGCATGACAGAAGTTTGCGATTGCGATTGGGGCGGGAGTGTGATCGGCACAGGGCTGTCCAATCAAACGGTATATCAATGATGGAGATCGTGGCGGAGGTCTTATAGACCAAACTCAATCGCATCGAAAAATATCGATATTACAAAGGAAACTGCCCTTCCGACAGCTCTGATTGCGATAAGCGCTCGGGCCATTAGTGTTTGGTTTTAGCGCTAGGGGCATATGGGGAAGTGGTTTGCGGGGCTGGTGGCAAAGGGGTTGGGCCTTAAAATAAGGTGGAAAGTGGGTTTTTTTCCCATTTTTAACATTTTCCAAGGCTAGGAAAAGGTAACGATAGGGGGAAAAAAAGGGGGAATTAGGCCGAAAAAAGGGAACTTGTAGGATTTAAAGGGAATTTTGGGTATGATTTAGAGGGTAAAGGGGGACTTAGAGGGAAAAAGGGTAAAATGGGACATTCTGCAGGGATACAAGGGGCAAATAAAGGCCTTTTGGAGCACAATTTTTTACAACCAGTGAGGCTTACTGACTCCAGAACAGCAAAGGGAAACAATCAAAGGGCAGGGAACATGTAAGGGCTTCAAGGATGATGTGTTTTCAAGATAAATTCTTTCCTTGAAGGCTCAAAAAAAAATTAGCCCCTTGCTTGCTTGTCAAGGAATTTATAGGGGGCTAACAGTGGCTCCACATGGGGATGGCTTATTCTTGAAGGAGTCAATAATTCAAAAATGATATTTGGATTAGGCCAGATGCCTGCTGCTTGAGCCACCTTTCTTCTTTGGTTTTCAGCTGCCACAATTGTGAAGACATCAATTAGTAGAAACATCACCCAAAGAATCTACCTACCTGTCCTACAATCCTAGCATTTTTTCTTCTTTTAGGGTGCATTTGAACTAGTATACCCTTTACATCATTTTTATTTTTTTACAAACAAGAAAAAAAACCTATCTATCTCTACCCTTATCACTCCATGAGACCAGATTAGGCTGTTGGCCTCACATGTTTCTCTACCTAGTCTAACATCTGCTGGGATTAAACTATCCAGCAGATTTCTTCTTTATATTCAACAACAGAAATTTAAAAATAGTCAAACTAGGATTAGATAGTCTAGTTTGTTGTGGATCCAAGGCATAAAGACAGTTGCACATGGACAGAAAATTGCAGAAAACTGAGAACAAAACTTTGAAGGCTTGAAGTCTGAAGTTTTGAAGTATCCTTCTTCCTTTGTGACTCAAGTTTTGAGCTTGTTAGAGTCACTTTCTTTTCTTCATTTTAGCTCTGATTTTGGGCTTGTTCGAGCTTATTCTTCTTTCTTCTTTGCTGGTCTAGGTTTTGGGCATATTAGAACCAATATTTGCACTTCAGAGGTCCATGTTTTGAGCATGTCTGGACCTCTCCTTTTTCTTTGTTTTTGGAACATTTTCTCTTTTTCTTGAAAACAAAACACTGCAATGGTATGTAGAATGGAAATGGAAACTAGAAATTCGAAATCAGAAGAAGTAGTGTTTGAGCATCCTGTCATTGACAGGACCCCTAAATAGCTCAGTACCATCTAACTCTTGTAGAAAAAAGGCATTTGAACCCACAGTGGCCTGGATGATGTAGGGACCTTGCCACAAACTGTCAAACTTGCCGTGTTTTCCTTTGTCCTCTCTCCTTGAGTCCCACTTCAGAACTTTATCTCCGATTTTGAAATCAGAGGCCTTAGTTCTTTTGTCAAATAACTTCTTTATATTTTCCTGAAATTTTATAGCTCTGTTATAGACCTCTTCCCTTGTTTTCTGGAGATGAATTGTTTGGTTTATTCTTCTCACCATAATGTCTTCTTCTGTCTAGATCTCTTGGACCAGCTTGATCACTGGTACCCCAAGGCTGGTAGGAAACACTACTTCTGTTCCATAGACAAGCTGATATGGAGACATGCCAATGGATTTCATTGTTGTAAGCCTGTTGGCCCACAGGGCATGTACTAACTTGTTATGCCATGACTTTTTGTTCTCTTCTAGAAGCTTTTTGATGATGGTCACCAGGATCTTGTTTGATGATTCAGCTAATCCATTACCTTGAGGGTAATAGGCAGTTGAATGACTGAGTGTTATTTGATACCTGTGAAAAAAATCAACCATTTTCTTAGATCCAAAAGCAGCAGCATTATCAGTGATTATTTTTCTTGGACAGCCAAACCGAGAGAGGATGTGGTCTTCTAGGAACCTAATGATGACAGAATCTATGGCATTCCTAGCAGGTATGGCCTCTATCCACTTAGTGAAGTAGTCTGTGGTTGTTAGGATCCATTTGTGTTTTGCAGAAGTAGCGGGGTGAATTTCTCCTATGAAATCTAGGCCCCATTGCATAAAGGGACCTTCGACAGTGATGGGTTGTAGAGGTAAGGGGAGGAGCTTTCTTTTGCCTTCAAAAATCTGGCATTTGTGGCAGGCAATTACCATCTTATGGATATCATTGAAGAGTGTAGGCCAATAGTAGCCAGCTCTGAGTATTTTGTTTTCAGTGGCTTTCCAGTTCAGGTGTCCTCCACACTCTCCTGCATGGAATTCTTGTTTAATCCTCTCTGCCTCATTTTGAGGCAAACATTTAAGCAATAGGCCATTTGGATTTTTCTAGTATAAGCCTTCATTCATTATGCAATAGATTCTGGCCTTTAGCTTTAAGAATCTGGCCTTGGTCTTTGATAGTTCAGGAGGGGCATTGAGGTGTGTAAGCACATACAGAATGTCATAATACCAAGGAGAGCTCTGAAACTTCTCTTCAACAGTGGGATTAGGAAATCCTTGCTGCTCATCCAAGGTATCTACCATGTTAATGTCAAGGGCTTGTAGATTTTATTCAGCCATTAGTTGAGCTAAGCCCTGACCTTTGATCAGTTTGGTGGGTTTTATCTCAAGGTCGTACTCTAGGATCACATCAATCCATTTTCCCCTCTTCCCATCTGGGTCTTGGGACAAGATATCTTTGACCACTATGTTAGGCACATAGGCTATGGTGTGGGAATGCATAAAGTACACCTGAAAGTATTTCAAGGCCTTAACTAAGGCATATGCCTATTTTTCCATTATGTTGTATTTCAGGGGTGCTCTCTCAAAGCTTTGCTGAAAAAGGCAATCGATTGTTCCATTCCCTCTAGATTTTTCTGCAGTAGGACTGCAGCTACTGTATGCTCAGATGCAAATGAGAAAATCAGAAAATTAGAAAATCCTTTGAGAAATCAGGGCTGATTAGGACAGGGGCCCCGGTGAGTGAAAGTTTTACTGATTCGAACGATTTTTTGGCTTCTACAGTCCATTTAACTCCAGTACCTTTCTTTAACATGTTTGTCATACTCCTAAGGTGTTCAGCCAGGTTGGGAATAAACCTCATGAGGAAGTTGATTTTCCCAATGAAGGACTGTAACTCTTTGATGTTTCTTGGGTGTGTGATTTGTAGTATTCCCTCAACTCTTTGTGGGTCTATCCTAATCCCTTTCTCAGATATAATGTGGCCAAGAATTTTACCTTCTTATAGCCCAAATACAGTCTTTTTAGGATTCAATGAAAAACCAAACCTTCTACATTTTTCAAAGACCTTTCTCAGATGTTTCAGGTGTTCTTCTTCAGTCTTGGAGTAGACTGTTATGTCATCTAGATATATGACAATGAAGTGTCCTATATCATCCGAAAAAGATATATCCATCGCTCGTTGGAAAGTTGCACCGACGTTCATCAGTCCAAAGGGAATTTTAACATACATAAAGGTGCCCCATGGGGTGGTAAAGGCTATCTTGAGTTGGTCTTCTGGGATTACTAAGACTTGGTTGTAACCTGAAAACCCATCTAGCAGGGAGATCCTTTTTGAGCCTACTACCCTCTGAAGGATGTGTTCGATTTTTGGCAAAGGGTAATTGTCTTTGAGTGAGGCTCTATTTAGATTCCTGAAATATATGCACAATCTGATCTCACCTGTTTTCTTTCTCACCGCTACAAGGTTTGAGAGCCAATAAGAAAACCTCACAGGAACTATTATGCCTGCCTCATACATTTTTTTAATCTCTTTTTCAACTGCAGGCAATTGCTTTGGGTTTATTCTTCAAAGTTTTTGTCTAAAGGGCTTCTGATTTTATTTCAAAGGTATTTTGTGTTGTATAATGTTCGTGTCATAGGCCTTTAAGTCTTGATAGCTCCAAGCAAACACATCAATGAATTCCTTGAAAAGTTCAATGTATTTCTTTTTCATGTTTGCAGGAAGAGACTTAGCCAATTTAATCATTTTGGGCTTATCTTCTATGCCTATGTTGCATTCTTCAACGTCAAAGTCTGCGTGTTATATGGTAGGCTTCTTTGCTACATCATCAAAGTAAGAAAGTTATTCTAAAGGTGCCAGACCTTGAGGTATGTTCTTATCTTTGGCCTGCAACACCTCAACTTCTTCATTTTCTGCGTCTTCACAATTTCCGTTTAGGTTTCCAATCTGTTCGTTCAAAGTGTTTATTTCTATGTTACAGGGTGGTTCTTCCTCATCTGAGGGTTCCTCACTTAGGCAGCTATCACTAGTCATAGAGTCTGAATCAGACAATTCAAACTCGTTCCTGCCTATCAGGAAATCTTCAATCTTCTTATCGCCCTCGAAAACCTGCCAATATTTTTCGTTATCTGGCATTACAGGTCTAAATTTGGTCTGTATTATGATTTGCTGGTCGCTTGGTGTCTTAGGGTATGAACTGGCTGGGCAAGCTAATCCGTTCACAATGAAATTTTGACTCCTAGGAACAAACACTAATTCGTATTCAACAAATTTTTTCAATATATCCATGACATCGTTCCTATATGCTCTCAACCTAGGGTGTTTGGCTGTGTATTCACCGTTTAATTGTTTTATAACCAACTCAGAGTCTCCCTGCACGGCTATCCTACGGGCTCCTATTTTCTTCAATAGATTTAAGCCTAGGATAAGAGCCTCATACTTTGCGATATTATTTGTACATTTGAAATGCAGGTTGCAGGCATGGCTCTCTGCGTAGTCGCTCTCCGTGTTATGCAGCCATACCCCTGCTCCAGCAGTTCTCTTGGTGCATGACCCATCAAAGTTCATTTCCCATAGGGGCCCATTTTTCGTTTTATCATCATTTCCCTCCCTATCGTGGGTTTCACTGGTTTGTTGTATTACGGGTTCTACATTGTGCTGTGGAGGGTTTCGATGTTCATGTGGTATATGAGTTTGTGAGGGGTGACTAACCGGCTAATTACAGTCAATTCCTTGTTTGGTCTGAATCTATGTTTCAGTGCACTGTCTAAGGGTTTCTCCTTCATTTTCCTCTAAGTCTAGAGTGGCCATTATGTTAAAATCCGTAGTCTTAAATCCTCTGTTTGCATCTATGTCTTCTGGTTCTGGCTCTCCCAAAGATTCATCATTGTAGAAGATAAAGGAGTCCAGGTCTGTGTGTACAGAGTACAAAGGATAATTTTCAGGCTTTTCAGGGCTACTAACCAGGAACTTCATTTGTGCCTCCTTGTACAGTCTTCTAGGTTGGCTAAAAATAGGAATTGTGGCCTCCTTGTACAGTCTTCTAGGTTGGCTAAAAATAGGAATTGTGGCATAAGCCCCATCCATCTGCATTGTTCCTTGCAGTTTGGCTCCCCACGATCTTGATAGCAACATACCATACTTAAGTGGCACATCTGCCACCACAACATCCATGACCATACATTTTTCTGGAATCTGGGTAAGGCTTACACACAGGTCTTTGATTAGGCCCAGACATTTTTCTTTGCTAGATTCAAATGAATATAAGTCTTTGTAGGGTCGGGTTATCTCTAGGCCTAACCTTTCCATCACTACCTTAGGCATCAGGTTGTGTGAGGCCCCAGAGTCATGCATTGCATTGTGGAGGATCTTATCATGGACATTGAGACTGATATAGAAAGGGGAGACTACCCCTTCTTGAAATTTCCCTTCAATCTTGGGACCAAACAGGAGAGCTGGTTGGTCATCACTCAGGTTGACAGTGTCACTATTTTCACCTAGGTTCAAAGCTTTCAAAATTTGGCCTTTATATACATCCTGAGTGGCCAACTCAGAAAGTGGGATAGAGATTTTAATTTTCACAATCTCACTTTCTAGATTGAAAGTGGACTGACTTTTTGGAATGTTCAACTTTGTTTTGTTAGTCACTACCTTAGTGGTTGAATCAGTGTGCTGATTCTCATTATGTACATTGTTGATGACAGTTTTATCAGGAGCACTAACTGTAGTGCTAGTGCTGCTAGTTGGTTGACTTTGTTTCTCACTATTTTGGTTGTCTTTCCCTTTGTTCTTCCCAAAACTCTCAGCTGCTGACTTGTTACTCTCAGCAGTTTCTTTAGAAGATTTCTCATGCCTTTTCTTGATGGTAATCTTAGAAGCTTTGGGTTTGGAATTATCTAGGCTTTCTTGCTCCTAAGTTCATACTGTTCTCTGACCTGCATGATAGCATTTTCAAATCCTAACCTGTAATCTTCAGATTCTAACCATTCCTCATCCCAATAAGAGGGTGAGGGCTGATATTTTTCTATATAATAGTTATGGATTGAATCTTCTGTTTCAAACATGTTTATTGTGTTCCCTTCAGAATCTTCTATGATTCCCTCATCTTCGTCGAGAAATTTCTCTTCAAATGGGGGAATAACTTGCTGGTCTGTCTCTTGTTGTCTGTTGGGAGTGGTGTTGTTTCTCCTAAAGTTCTGGTTCTGATTATGACCTTGGTTTCTGCTTTGATTGCTAACTGTGACAACCATTTTTCCATCATTTGTTGTAGCTTTTCCATGTTTTTGGATATGTGGTCATAATTTGGATTAGAGGTGGAAGCTACATTGTCATCTCTATATGTTACCCTTTTCTCAGTCCTCAATCTTGCTCTTTTCTCAATCAGATTAGCCTGTACACTCACTGCTCCTTTTTGCATGTCTTCCAATGTATTGTAATCTCTCTCCCTAAGCTGGTAGGCCATGTCAACATCGAAGCCTTCAGGGTATTTCACTAGAGCCATAACTTGGGGAGGTTTCATATGTGGAGGAAGAGCATTGTAAATGCTATTAAATCTCGTTGAGTAATCATGGACACTCTCTCCTACATTTCTTTTAAGGTTCATGTATTCTGCTAGGATTTGCGAGGATTGGCCTTGAATTCCCATTTTTTTATGAAGGTCTGATATAAAGCAGGGAGGTCTTGGATACTATTAGGAGGTAGGATTTTGAACCATTTCTTCACCTCACCTCCTAAGCTCTGGGAAAAGATTCTCATTTTGACTGTATCATCATCTATTTCCATGTAGTCAAAAGAGTCCTCCATCCTATCTACATGGTGTTGGGCCGTGGTAGATTCTTTGGCAGTGAAATGTGGGATCTTTGATTGATAATCATTGGGTAAAGGTACCAGAGGCTGAGGTAAAACTAGAGGTGCATACCAGGTTGCCATGATGATGTTTTGAGGAGGTAGAGGGTTAACCTGAGTAGCTGGTATATGGATGACAGGGATATTATGACTAATAGAAGACTGTTGAGAAGATTTAGGGTGGCAGAGCCCCAAATTTTGAAGGAAGTGAATACCAGGGGGTGTAGATGGAGGGGTTTCTCTGTCCCTAATGTGTTTACCACTGTGAGATGGTGAACCGGGAAGCTTGAGGTCTGGCTGATCTGGAACACTGAATGACCTAGTTCTTGGTAGTCTGTTTGGTAGGTCTAGGTCAAAAAATGGGTATGATAGAGCTGTAAAGTCTTCTAGAGCAAAGTTAGCTCTATGGATGTGGCTAGAAATAGTTGGTCTTTTAGGTGTAGGAGATCTCTTGAGGATGCTCTCAAGGTTGTCAACTATTCCAGGTGGGTTTGGGTTAGGATAAGCTCTTGTGTGAAGGGTTCTGAAAGCCAGAATGTTGTTCTCCAACAAGGTAGCTTAACCCTACTTGTTACCTTTATTGTGGTTGATGTTGTTTTAGAGGCTGGTCTTCCAGTGGAGTCTTATGAGAAACCAAGACAATCAGTAGGCCTACTGATCACCAATGGAGTATTTGATCTTGAAAGAGTTGTGGAGTCGCCAGGTGGAAGGTTTAGGATGCTTCTGGAGGGTACACTATCCACCACAATGCTTATGAGATGTCCTTTTCAGGGATATATTCAAAACACAACAAAATCTAACCAGAGATTGATTGGGGGGGCTTTTACCAGATATGTCACCTCTAAAGAGTGTGACATCTGGAGGCTACCTGGCCCTTTTGAGACTCTGTCTAAGAGTTTGGGAGAAACACAATAAATGGTAGAGAAGTTGGAATGCCAATGGAAGTGTTTCACTACCAACCTAACCAGAGTTTCTAGATTTTCTGAGGCTCTTGTAATGTAGTAAGATGGAAAATACTCAGAAATTCCCCAGTGGAGTCGCCATTATGTTGGGGTTCCCATGTTTTGGAAAGGTTGGCAATACCAAAAGATGAGACAACATCAAACCATTTTCAGACCCTAAGATCTAGCCCTCCTGGGTCCAGAGAGGGATCTCTCTATGATTGTCATATGTCTTTGAAGCTCAAAGTTAAGGTGTTAGGCTATTTATAAGGCTCAAATTTTGTTTGTTTAATTGTATGTTTAGTTGCTGAGAATCAGGAAGGAGGGTTTCAATATAATACAAGGCTGAGCAAAGGAGATTTAGGCAAAAGGAGAGATGATTCAGGGAACATGCAAGACCATTGGGCAATAGAGTGAGGAAAGGATTTGCTTGCTAGTTAATATGCAGGCTTTCAATTGGGCTAGTCATCTAAAGCATTGGATCTTAAATATGATAGTGTGGTAGGATAGGCAAGAGGGAAGGTGAGAGCAAGGAAAAATTAAAGATTCAGAACACAAAGTTGAAAACCTGAGATCAAAGAGAGACTTTGAACTCTCAATGCTTCGGCCTCTAGCTTGAGGGATCTTAGAAAGGTTCAATTAATTGAAAAGGATCCTAGTGAGGAAAAGACAGAGTTCTGGACCTCCCAGTGTTCCCAATTCATTCATTTAAACCTCAACAAGAACATCTGAAACACTAACCTCAATAATTCATACATCAGCTAGCAGGCAATAACATCCACTACACTAGTTAAATTAATTGAAATCAATCCTCAGATACACATATAGCAGAAAAACATTAAGGGCAAGGAGAGTAGAAACATAGGGTACCTAACAAGGGTAAATCCTATGCCAAATTTCTGATGCAAGCTTGTAGAAATGTAATGAAATGGAATAAACACAGAGATAGAAAAACATCACTAGCTGCTTTAAATCAGGATCCAAAGAAATGTGCTTGTCATATTAAGAGCAACACCAGTCAAGTACAACATTGCCAACAACTAGAAATTTCAGTCTGAATAAATCTTCCTCAGCCTATCTTACAACTTTACACAGAGAACATGCCTCAAAGGAAACAACTTGCAACTTTCTGATAATCGATCAACAACCTTTACAATGAGTTTCTTTCTGAATTTTATAGCTGAAAGATGAGCAGAGGAGGTAGGTGGAGAACTAAATGTAGCATTAAACTCAGAAAGGAAAGAGGGTTGAAGCCCATTCTATTTTAAACTTTGTGCATTTATCTCTGGCATGCCTTGGAAGAAAGAATGATCTTCTTCAGGATTTCGTTTACTCCGGTATGGCTCTGATGCACTCTAGCTTTAGTAATCCATAGTACTTTGGTGAAAAAACAAAAGACAGATTGAGGTCTTCCATGCTGCATAAAAAATGCTCTGGTAGCATAGGACTTGTTACGTCAGGGTGGAAATCTTATGAGGAATACGGTAAATAAGGGAACAATATGGGCGCTTTGTCCTTTCGCAGGTAGGGATTTCCTGTTGAAGTAGCTGCCCTGATGACATAGTTTTCTATGCACTGGACCTTCTGAGAGATCCATGATGTCTTCAATCTGGTACTTTGCCTCTAAACCACTGAGTTAAGGCTCAATGACCTTCATCTTCTTGCCTTAAACTCTTTGATGCTCCATTTCTGTCTCTATCGGTGAGATTTGCACTTTAATGGCTTTGGGGAGGTTTTACAGAGTTCAAATCCTATTCTTTTAATGAAAGTCATGTCATTTTTCCACTGTATAAAATACTATGTACTCATGGCGGCTTTAACCACCTAATAACCCTGCAAAACACGAAACCTGTTAAGAAAACCATGCATGGGGGTGGTGGATGTAGGGGAGTCAAGAGGATGGAAGCGCAACAGTGATGAAATGATGAAGCAATGGTGAAAAATGCAGAAATGTGGCATAAAATGTGACCTATAGGGTTATGGTGGAGAAATGAGCGTGGACCGTTAGATTATGGTCTGGTGACGAAGATCGACGACGGAGATTAATCCGTGGGATGGCTTATGAAGTCGGGCGGAATGAATGTGAAACATTAAACTTTAATGTAAATTTTAAAAGTTTGGACATAGGTAGAAATGCAAAGAAATGAATGAAAATGCGATGAATATGATCGTGAGTGGTGGGACCCGTCATCGGTGGAGGGCGATTCAAGTTAGACCGTTGGATCTTAGGAGGAGATCAACGGACGGTGGAGATCTAACGATGAACTGTTTGGGAAGGTCCGATGGAAGAACACGGAGGAAGACATGATGAAATATGGGCCATCGATCTCGTTTGAACAGATGGTCATGATTGAATTGGGGGATCGCAATCGGAAGGGGCAGAGGGTGGCACCATTCAAACTTTGCGATTGCAATTGGGGCGATTGAGCGCTGGCCGTTGGATCCCGGGACCAGATTGACAGCGGAGATAAAATCGGTGGATCGCAATCGCAAAGGGCAGAGGGTGGCGCGTTCTAAACTTGTGATTGCGATTGGAGTAGGAGAGCGCAGATCGTCGAATCGACAAGGGAAATCAACGGTGGAAAAGCAATCGGTGGATCACAATCAGGAGGAGCGGAGGAGTGGCACGGTGAAAGTTTGTGATTACGATTGGGGTGGGAGTGCGATCGGCGCAGGGCCATCCGATCAAACGGTAGATCAAAGGTGGAGATCATGGTGGAGGTCTTATAGACCAAACTCAATCGCATCGGAAAATATCGATATTACAAAGGAAACTGCCTGCCCGACAACTCCGATTGTGATAAGCGCTTGGGCCATTAGCGCTTGGTTTTAGCGCTAGGGGCATATTGGGAAGTGGTTTGCGGGGCTGGAAGCAAAGGGGCTGGGCCTTAAAATAACGTGGAAAGTGGGTTTTTTGCCCATTTTTGACATTTTCCAAGGCTAGGAAAAGGTAACGATAGGGGGAAAAAAAGGGGGAATTAGGCTGAACAAAGGGAACTTGTAGGATTTAAATGGAATTTTGGGTATGATTTAGAGGGTAAAAGGGGACTTGGAGGGGAAAAGGGGAAAAAGGGTAAAATGGGACATTCTGCAGGGATACAAGGGGCAAATAAAGGCCTTTTGGAGCATAATTTTTTACAACCAGTGAGGTTTATTGACTCCAGAACAGCAGAGGGAAACAATCGAAGGGTAGGGAACATGTAAGGGCTTCAAGGATGATGTGTTTTCAAGAGAAATTCATTCCTTGAAGGCTCAAAAAAAAAATTAGCCCCTTTCTTGCTTGTCAAGGAATTTATAGGGGGCTAACAGAGGGGGTGAGGGTGGTAAGCGGTATTGGACAGGGCAGGTGGGGAGTAATCTTGAGCATGACAAATAGCTCGATGGGCGGTATGGGATACTATCCATTCCGGACACTCCCCCCCCCCCCCCCCACACCCCCCTCATGATAAAGTTTGAATGGTGTAGGAAGGCCGAAACTAAATAAGGGTCGTCGGATGTAGGGAGAGGACTGAAGAGGGAGGAAAGGTGGAAAGCGATTAAAGTTTGAATGATATAACACATGGGTTGGGCCCAACACGAGCACTTTTCTACCCGAGTCCTTCCTTTTGTGTTTTAATAATTTTTCTAACTAAACAGTGCAAAAACACATTTAATCAGACTTGAAATAACATAGAATTTATTTTTGAAGCTGCATCGCGTCCGCGCTAATCACCGTACTTAGCATGTCACAATTTGTAACCTTTACCTTTGCACTTATTCATTTAAACTTGCAATTTGCGATTGGGTCCCACCGCATCACACATCGCACTTGTTAGTTATAACACTTACCTCTGTACTTATTTATTAAAACATTGCGATGTGCAGTATGCAGGCTGGGGCCACGTCATCTGCTACGTCATCTGCCACCTCATCAGCCATGTCACCTTCCACGTCATCTGCTAGGTCACTGTTGTGTTATCTTCCACGTCACCTCAGGTCGTAGATCGATGAATTTAACATTTTTCCTTTGCATTTGTTTTATAAAATTTTTGATTTGCGATCTGGGCTTGGGTCTCACTGCTTCGCATATTGCACATTGGGGATTTTAACTTTTACCCTTCCATGGAAATATTTTGACAGTTGCGATGTGCGACTGCGATCACATCGCATTGTGAAAAAATTATCATTGCGGGTGCTTATAAATAAGTTTTAAATGGTGCAAAGTGTGTCATGTGATGCGCTAATTGTTGAAAAGTGTGAAAAGGAGAAAGGTAAGGAAAATATGAAGTTTCAAAGATTTATATGCGGCTTTTTGTAATGTACGAAGGTTGGATGGGTCTTAGCAAATTGCATCGGTGGTGTTTAATGTTTTGGTGATGAATTGAGAGGAGACGGTTGAAACTTGTGGGCTGTGAAGTGTGGGAAAGGGTAAATTTTAATGGTATGCAATTGTTCGATGGGCGGGAAAGCTTATAACCATATAATTTATGGACTTTATTGTAAGTGGGTTTTATAAGGTGGTGAGTCTAAAAAGAGGTCTTGGGTTTTAAATGAGGTTTTAGAGCATTGAAGTTTATAATTCGAGAAAATGGAGGACAAGGTGGATGAATGAAATGAAATGAGGGCAGGAATGAGGTTTTGATCACCATTACCTTATCATTAACAGTTTTTCTCCTTTCCACTGAACTATAAGGCAAATTGATTCATTTGATGCTATTTGACAGTCAGGGTCTCCCTTTCTTCTCTGAAAATAAATGATAGCCATGGAATATTATTTTCAGTAAAAAAATATAAGCAATAATAAGTCACCTTGTGATACTGTAAATTATAAGACTCTAACAGTGGCTCTAGCTGGGGATGGCACCTCATTCAGTACGTGTCAAGAACACCTAAGACTAGTAGCTTGATCCATTGGGTTGATCCTGTTGGGGTTCCTATGTTTTGGAAAGTTTGGCAATACCAAAAGATAAGACAACATCAAACCACTTTTGGACCTCAGATTCTAGCCCTCCTGGGTCCAGAGAGGGATCTCTCTAAAAGGAAAAGAAATGTATGTCTTTAAAGTTCAATTTTAAGGTATTAGGCTAGTTATAGGCATAAAGGTTGTTGCTTTTTTTTGTTTGTTTGTTTGGTTTTTGGGAAACATGAAAGAAGGATTCAATGTAAGACAAAGAGGTGAGAAAAGAGGATTTTAGAAAAAGGGGAGATGATTTAAGGAATACTTGATACCATTGGAAAATGGAGTCATAAAAGGGTTTACTTGCTATTCAATATCCAAGGATTTCAAATGGGCTAGTCATCTAAAACAGAGGATATTTTAAAGATGATAGCGGGATGAAATGATAAGGAATGAAGGTGAATGACAAGGAAACCTCCAAGGTGACCAATTAGGAAGAAAATCTAGGGATAGGGCATGCCTTAACACCTATGATCAAACTCCTAAGAGACTAACTCTTCAGACAACAAGAAACACTTAAGATTTAAACACAAAGGTGAAGCCTGAGATCAGAGAAAGACTTTGAACTTTCAATGATTTGAAATTCAACTTAAGAGAACTTAGAAAGGTTTAACAGTTAGAAAAGGACCCTAGTGAGACAAAATCAACTCCAATCTCCCAGTATCATAATTCTTTCAATTAAAACTAGAGAAGAACATATAAGAACAGATTCTAAATTCACACATCAGTAAGCAGGAAAAACCAACTACTATACTGGCTAAATTATCTTGAATATGTTCTCAGATTGCACAATTAGTAGAAAACATAAAAGATAAGAAGAGCAGAAAGTATTAGGGTACCATGCGAGGGAATGTCCTAACACCAGATTACTGATTCTTATCAGAGAAAAGAATTGTAATGAGTCACAGAAGGAAAACAGAGACAAAGATAGAACACATCACCGCTACTTTAAATCAGGATCCAAAGAAATTTCTTGTCATATTAAAGATCAACACAATTCATACACAAAATTTTCCAACAGCTTGATATTCAGTCTGAAATCATCTCCTCGTCCTATTTTACAACATTTGCACACAAAACTATATCTCAAGAGAAACAACTTACAATTCACAGTTGTCCGATCAACAACCTCTTACAATGTATTTTTCTGAGTTTTATAGTTGAAAGAGAGGTGGAGGAGGTAGATAGAACTTTAAATGAAACATTAAAATAGAGGAAGAAGTGAGTTCGAGGCCCATTTTTTTTTAATATCTCTACATTGACTTCAGTACTCTTTGGATGAAAGAGTGGTCTTCAATAGGCTGATAATAACTTCAGAGGTATGTTCTTTGATGTAATTTTTGGCTGTTTGTACTCTGTAGTAATCTGGGGCAAGGAAAGGCAGATAAATGATTTTAGGCCTACCATACTGTGCAACAAATTCACTGGCAACATTAGGACTTTCTGTCAGGGTGTAGGTCTTCTCGGGAACATTGATGAAGAGTAAAAACATTATGGGAACTTTGTCGTTTCTCGGGAAAGAACCTTCTACTGATGTGAAATAATGATAAGGATTGTTTCTATGCTTCAGGCCTCATTAAGCCTTCTGATTCATTCATAAGGTCTTCAATCTTGTACATTCACTCTTTAAACACTGAATTAAAGCTCAAAATCTTCAATACAGGCTTTAAATCTCTCTAATTCTTCACTGATACTCTTTGCTGCTTTTGTGACTGTTTCTGTCTGTGAGTGTGAAGTTTAATGGTGCTGGAGGTTTTCAATAGAGTTAATAACTCTGATTGGAATGAAACATGTGTTTAAAACCCCCTCAAGAGTCTTTCCCTGCGATCTCTGGCTCTGAAAAATCTTCCTTTGCGCTCTGTGTCACTATGACAGTGATTGTGAGCAATAACAATTTTCACCGTCTGTAACCTTGCAAAAAACACAAACATGTTAAGAAATCCATGCAGGAGTGGAGGTGGATGCTGTGGAGGAATGAGGGGATGGCAGCGCAGCAGTGGAAACAGTGGATGTAGTGGAGAAAACGGTGAAAATTGTTGTATAGTGGTGGAGGAATGATCTGATGAAGGTCTGGTGGAGGAATGATTTTGGACCATCCGATCAGATCAGGTAGTGGTGATCGCGGTGGAGATTCACTGATGGAGTGGCTTTAGAAGATTAGGCAGAGAAATAAACTTTTTAATGTAAAACATAAAAGCTTAAACTTTGGGTGAAATACAAAGGAAATAGACAAAAATCGAATGAAATGGGGCTTTGAATGGTGGGACCGACAGGCGGAGGGTGATTTTGAATATGGACCATTAGATCTCGGGATGAGATCAACGGTTGAGATTACTCTAATGAAAATCAGTTGAAGTTTGATGGAAAAACATGAATGGGAACGCGATACAGTGTGGGCCGTTGATTGGGATCAGATCAATGGTCGAGATCTCTACATGGGCTTTCGGGAGTGAAAGTGGGGAAGTGGTTTTTAGGCGAAAAATAATTGTTTTCACGCTACTTGGGAGTTGTTTTGAAAATCTCCCAAGAAAACGCGATATCGCTTGTCGCCTGACGCGTGGCAAAATAAACAGCCCATATCGCGTGATTTCAAACTGTTAAAGTTCGGATGCCAAAGTTACGTGATATGCTTCCTGACCATTGGATGTGGGGTGAAGAGATCTGACGGTGGAGGGTGGAGCGCGATATGGAAAGATGCGCGGTCAGTAATGGCGGGAAATGGCCCAGGCAGATTTTCTATGGATCGTCCGATATGATGGTGGACGACGAAGATTTAAGGAGAAAACGGAGGCAAAAAGGAGAAAGTGAAAGGGTGGGAGAAAGGAGGGCCGTCGGATCAAAGGGAACAAACAGTGGGGATTCAATCGCATTGGAGAAAGGCAGTGGCCGAAACTCTGAGGTTTGGACACTGTGATTACACGTGGACTGTCAGATCAAAGCAGGAATCGATGGTTGGGATTTGATCGGAGGGGAATGATGGAGGGCGAATGAGGCGGAGCACGATCAAATCATGACCGTTGGTTCTTGTGGATTCAATGGCCAAGATTGAATCAGAGGATCGCAATCAGAGGGGGTAGAGTGTGGAATATTAAGAACTTGTGATTAGCGATCATGCAAGGGCTGTCAGATCAAAGGGAAATCAATGGTCTGTGTGTAATCGGTGGGGTAAAAAAAGGTGTGATGGGCGCGGTGAAACCTCAGCGCTAGCCGTTGGATCGATACAGGTCAACGGTTGATATGGCATCCGTGGCCAATAGAACAAATAACATCGCATCAGAGAATTTTTAATTAACAAAAGAAATGCACTCACCATCGATCTTCCGATTGCGATTAGTGCTTTTTGGCTTAGTGCTTGGTATTAGCACCTAGTTACATGTGAAGAAGGGGTTAGGGCCAGGCCGAAGGGGGCTTAGGCCTGCTATATTGTAGAAAGTGGGTTTTAGGCCTAAAAACAATGTTTTTTAAGGCTGAACAGTGGTTCCGGTAGGGGAAAAGAGGGGTTTTAGAATCAAAGGAAGGGACTCACATGGTTTTTAAAGGGGAATTGGGTGATTTAGATGACTTAGGAAGGGATTTTGAGGGTTAAAAGGGACATTTTGAGAAGGGAAAAAGGGGTTAAAATGGGGAATTTGCAGGGATAAAAAGGAGGCAAATGAAAGCTTTCTTTGACCACAATTTTTCCATAAACAGTGAGGCTTTCTTGATGGAAACAACAGTGAAGATCTTCTAAAAGGAAAAAGGCACACAAGGGCTTCAAGAGTGATATGTTTTCAGAAGAAATATATTTCTTGAAGGCTCAGAAAAATATTTAGCCAGTTTTCTACTCTGTCAAAAATTTATAGGTGGCTAACATTGGCTCCACATGGGGATGGAATCTTCTTGAAGGTGTCAAGAATCTCAGAAGATAATATTTGGAGTAGGCCAGATGCCTAATACTTTGACACATATTTTCTTTCTTTAATCAGCTGCCAGAACTCATGAAGACATCATATCAGCAGAAAATATTTCCCAACCAATCTACTTACCCATCCTACAGTCCTAACCTTTTTTCTTCAAGGTGCATTTAAAGTTTCAGACCTTCTTCATCATTTTTTTTATTGAAAGTAGAGAACAAACTAATCTAATTCTACCCTTATTCCTCCATGAGACCAGATTAAACTGTTGGCCTCATAGCTCCTCTACCTACACTAATATCTGCTAGGATTAAACTGTCTAGCAGACTTCATTCTCTACATTCTACAATAGAAATTAAAAAACAGTCAAACCAGGATTAGACTATTTGGTTTGTTGTGGGTCTATGGCATAAAGACAACTGCACATGAACTGAACTTGCAGAAACTTGAAAACAAAATTTTGAAGGCTTGAAATTGTGAAACTTTGAAGCATCCTTCTTTTCTTCGTGACTCAAGTTTTGAGTTTGTTAGAGTCGCTTTCTCTTCTTCATTTCAGCTCTCTTTTTGGGCTCGTTAGAGATGATTTTTCTTCTTTCTTTGCTGGTTCAGACTTTGAGCATATTAGAACCATCTTCTTACTCTTTTTGGCTCATATTTTATGCTTGTTTGAGCCATTATTTTTGGAACTTCAGAAGTTTGTGTTTTGAGCATGTCTGAACCTCTCCTTCTCTCTTTTTTGAGACATTTTTATCTTTTTCTTTGAAATAAAAACACAACAATGGTATTTACAATGGAAATGAAAAATTTAAACTGGAACTTCAGTAGTAGTAATGCTTGAGCATCTTCCCATTTACAGGACCCCCAAATAGATTTGTACCATCTAAGTCATGCAGAAAAAAGGCATTTGGACCAATGGTGGATTGGATGATGTAAGGACCCTGCCAAAAACTATCAAATTTGCCATGCTTTCATTTTTCTTCTCTCCTAGAGTCCCACTTTAGAACCTTATCTCCAATTTTGAAGTCACAAGATTTTGTGCTTTTATAAAACAACCTCTTTATGTTTTCTTGCACTTTTAGAGCTCTGTTGTAGACTTCTTCTCTTGTCTACTAGAGATGTATAGTTTTATTTATCCTCCTTACCATGCTGTCCTCTTCTGACTGAATCTCTTGGACTAGTTTTATCACTGGTGTTGGGGTTCCAACGTTTTGGCCAGATTGGCAAGACCAAAAGAGAAAACAACATCAGAACCACTTTGGGGCCCTAGGATCTAGCCCTCTTGGACCCGGAGAGGGATCTCTCCAATAAAGCAATGAATGATATATCCTTGACGCTCAAAATGAGGTGTTAGGCTAGGTATGAAGCACAAAGGGGGTTTTGAAGTGATTTGGTTGGTTGGTTGCTGGGTTGAGTCATGAGATCACCAGCTGAGAAAGTAATGGAAGAAAGGAGCAGAGCAGTAGGACATTTTGGTAAAAGAGGATAGGTTAGGAACGTGCCATCCAATGGGCTATGGAGTCATGAAATGGAATTACTTGCAAACAACTAGCCAAGGCTTTTAGAGGGCAAGTCATCTATACTAAAGAATATTTTAGATAGATGGTGGGATGGAATAATAAGGAAAGAAGGTGAAAGAAGGAAAGCAACCCAATTTCTATCTGGAGATCAGGTCAGAGGTCATTTAACTCCAGGCCTGATTTGACATACTCAGAGGCAACTCTCAATGAAGGCACAAAGGGTAGCTTGAGATCAGATCAGAGGTCATTTAACTCCGGACCTGCTTCAGCATATTCCAGGGGAAAAACAAAGATAATATTTGGCACGAAGCTAGAGTCTATAGTTCAGAGAAGGACTTTTAACCTTCCCTACTTTGACACCAGCTAGGAAATCCAAGCGGCAAACTTGAATTCATACATAAGCTAGCAATGAATAACAACTGCTACACTGGTTAAATTACATGCATTTTCTCTTAGATTCACAGTCAGCAGAAAACATTGAAGGTAGGGAGAGCAGAAACATAGGGTACCATGCAAGGGTAAATCCTATGCCAGATTTTTGATGCGTACCAGAATAAATGAACAACATGAAAAAGTGAAATAAAACAATATAGAGAGAAAACATCACCCGTAGTAATAGACCAGGATCCTGTGAAATTGGCTTGATTAATTGATGCAAAACTAGTCACATACACTGAGCTCGATGGCTGATCACAGTCCAAAATTTCTCCTCCCAGCCTACTACATTACAAACTACTCTTCTAATCCCTCCCAAGACTATTCTAACAATCAAAATGAATCCCTCTAACTACAACAACAACAACCGAACAACAACCCTTTACAATATGTTCTTGGGGATTCTTATAGGAGAATGAATAATAGCAGCAGTAGATGTTCATTTAATTTGATTCATTAAGATAGAGTGGAGGAAGTGTTCGAGCCCACTCTGCTTAATGGTTATACAATGTTGTACTCTGTAGTTTGGTTCAGAGGTATTTGTCATGTCGGTATTGACCTCGGATGCGTTCTTGAAGTCCTTCTGGCTGTTTGGAACTCTGTGCTGCCTTCTGAAATTGGTGAACTCGATAGAAAGTCCGCAGGCCTCCATACTCCATAATTGCTGGTTCTGACAGTATTTAAGAAGCTTCTATTAGTGAAATACATTTAAGGGCTCGAGGAGACATGGAGACTTCTGTAGGAAGGTGTCCTTTTGGAGAAATGATGCTCTTCTAACATTAACACAGATATGGCTTGTTACATGTGCATTTGGTCTTCAAACTACACCTTCTTCCTTTGATCACGGTATTAGGTGCTAAGTATGCAATTAACAAGCCCAGTTCTCTCTAATCCGTCTCTGCTATTTCACTGGCTGCTGCTGTGATGGCCTCTCTGTATCCCGAATCAAAATGGCTGTGATTATGGAAAAAGGAGTGAATTTTCCACTCTATAACAACCCTGCACAATGCAATAAACTCATTATAAAATCCGGGGAGTGGTGGAAGGAATGTTGTAGAGGCCTGTGGAAGTGGTGGTGGAGCAGTGGAAAACTGATGAGAAACATGCAGAATGGGAAGAAACTAATGAAAATGAATGAAAGCGGGACCTTTGGATGGTGGGACCTGGTGGGTGGAGGGCGATTAGTTGTGAACCATTGGATCTCAGGAGGACATCAACGGTGGGGATCATCAGATGAAATCATGGGAAAGGTCCGACGAATGAAATGTGGTAGAGGCATGATGAAATGTGGGCCGTCGATCTTGGATCAAATGGACGGTTACGATTGGACCGGAGGATCACAATCGGGGGAGGCGAAGGGTGACACTTTTAGGAACTTCCGACTGGAAATGCGTGATTGAGCGCTAGCCGTCCGATTTGGAACAAGATCGACGGCAGAGAGTCAATCGGTGGGCAGGGAGGTTGATGCGATGAGTAGGAGCGATGAGATCTGGACCGTTGGATCTTTGAGAGGTCAACAGCTGCGATCGGATCATAAGATCGTGATCGGGGAAGACAAGAGGAAGGAATGCATGGATTGGCACGATGCGATTAGCGCTGGGCCGTCAGATCTTTAAAAGATCGAAGGTCGATATGAAATCGGGGGTCCGATGTAACAAACCATCGCATCAAAACCTTTTAAGTTTACAAAGGATTGCGCTCACATTGATCGCTCCGATTGCGATAGGTGCCCGGGCTTAAACACTTGGTCCTGGGTGCAGGGAATATGCGGGGAAGTGGTTAAGGGGTTGGCCGAAAGGGAGCTAAAGGCCAAAAAGGGGTAACGGTAGAGAGGAAAAGGGGTTATTAAGCCCAACAAGGGGTGTTTGCAAGGATTATAGGGGAATGGAGATGATTTAGAAGGTAAGTGGGGAATTTAGAAGGGGAGGGAGAATGATGAAAACAGAGGCTTAGAGGGAATGAAATAAGAGGGAAAAGAAGGCCTTTTGGGAATTTTCTTCACAAACAAAGAAGATTTATAATGGGAATAGCAGAGGGGATTTTATCAAAGGACAATGGCACAAGGAGGCTTCAAGGATGATGTGTTTTCAGGGGAAATGCATTCCTTGAAGACTTGAAAAACAATTAGCCCCCTGTTTTCTCGTCAAAAAATTCATAGGGGGCTAACAGTGGCTCCACATGGGGATGGCTTCTTCTTGAAGGAGTCAAGAATTCAGAGAAAGATATTTGGTGTAGGCCAGACGCGAGATGCTTGAACCACCCTTTTCTTTGATTTTAGCTACCCCAAACCATGAAAACACATATCAGTAGCAACATTACTCAAACAACTACTACCCAAAGTAAATCCTAACATTTTCTCTTCAGGGTGCATTTGGACTTGCAGACCCTTTACATCATCAATTTCTACAGACAAGAAAAATAAACCTATTCTATTTCTACCCTTATTACTCCATGAGACCAGATTAAACTGTTGGTCTCATAGTTTCTCTACCTAAATTATATCTGCTAGGATTAAACTATCTAGCAGACTTCTTCTCTACATTCTAAGACAAAAATTGAAAAATAGTCAAGCTAGTATTAGACTGTCTGGCTTGCTGGACTTTACAAAAGTTAAAAACAACTAACTACATGCTCAAGGCTGAGCTTTATTGAGCTTTTCCTACCTACCCTAATCTAACTGGAATTTTTACAAGTCTAGATTAGAAACATTGTCTTCCAATGCAACCAGTCCATCAAGTGATCCCACGACTGGTCTGTTCTGCTCAGCTCCTTGAGCAGGTTGGATAGGCAGGGCTACTCCCATTCTTCTTGTTCCACAATAGCAGCTTTAAAATTTTTTCTTTCTGTTTGCAAAATTCTGCTCAAGAAGACCTTTGATCCTTCTTCAATTTTTTGCAAGAAATGGACATAAGGATCCTGAAATGATACCTGGTTATAGATATCTGGCAGGCAGGCTTCAACCAGGATTTCTTCTTCTACCACTAGATTGAGAAAAAGACTCTCTTGGGGTAGAGTGTCTCCTTAATCTTCTGAACTGGGGGACTCATCATATATTGCAGCTAAGTCCTCTTGGAGCTCTGATATATTCTACTCTGCTGGGCTGAGCTCTGTGAAAAAATCTATGAATTCTTGAGTAGTGGTTTATTCCATTGCTTCCTCTTTTTCAAGAGAAGGTTTGTTATTTTAATCTTGCTCAAGACTCTCTTCTTTTCTTTCCTCCTCATCCTCTGAAAGGAAATACTGCTGACCTCTGATTTCATGACACTCATCACTAATGGTTTCATAACCTTCCCCATCAGTGTCATAGATAGGATGATTGGACCATGTCAAACATTCCGGATGCTCAGTAGCTCTTTCTTCATTCATCTCCATAGAGGAGTCCTTTGGACCTGTGCAACCAAACTCAGGAGATGAATGAGAAAGAATGTGTGTTATATAAAATACCTAAGAGGTGGATTGCTAATTTAATATATGATCAATCTCTTCTTTTGTCAAAGGGGAATATTTTCTTGTGGTTCTTTGAGTAGAAGTGCAGCAACTCTCTATTTCTTGTATTAGCTGATTTGGGGGCTGGATGTCCTCTTGAGCCTCTTCTAGAATATCTTCAGTTATGCTAGCATGGGAACTTTGAGGATCTTTTGATGTTTCTTGATCTCTTTCTGATTCAAACAAATCCTCAAGAACATGATGACATTCGGTTAGACCGCCAGGCTCATGAGTTGTTTCTTCTTCCACATCAAATTCTGCATCTTCTATGTGGTCTCTTGTTACCTCAGAGCAGTGTTCCCTTCTAGCCTTCGCCATTAGATCATGATATTCTCTCATCGGGATAGTACAAGACATAGGTATGCAATAAAGTAGTTCCTGATCACCTTCCTCTTCATTTTCTATAGATTCTAGAGCATCATACATATCTTTCTCATTACCCAGGTCTTGAGTTTGTTCTTGTTCTAGAAGAGGCGTGGGATGTTCTAAATAATCATCATTTGCATTTATATTAGCCATATACATTTCCAGCACTTTACCAAACATGTATGTTGTTCCATTTAATTTCTCACACAAAGCATCTAACTTTGCATCTCTGTCCATGTCTGGATCCATGTTTCTGCAAAGAAGGTTACTGCATCTTCTCAACAAGTTCAGAGTCTTCTACCAGTGGAGTCATTGGGTCTTTCGGGAGTTATGGAGTGTGGAGTTGCTAGGTGGATGAATTTGAATGTTTGGAGCAGGCTGCTGTCCACCATCAGCAATTAAAAGCCAATCTAGGCTAAGTAGTCTTTTTTCCCCAGTGGAGTTGCCATTATGTTGGGGTTCCAGTGTTTTGGCTAGATTGGAAAGACCAAAAGACCAGACAACATCAGAACCACTTTGGGGCCCTAGGGTCTAGCGCTCCTGGACCCGAAGAGGGATTTCTCCAATAAAGCAACAAATGATATATCCTTGACACTCAAAATGATGTGTTAGGCTAGGTATGAAGCACAAAGGGGGGTTTGAAGTGGTTTGGTTGGTTGGTTGCTGGGTTGAGTCATGATATCACCAACTGAGAAAGTAATGGAAGAAAGGAGTAGAGCAATAGGACATTTCGATAAAACAGGATAGGTTAGGAATGTGCCATCCATTGGGCTACGGAGTCATGAAAGGGGATTACTTGCAAACAACTAGCCAAGGCTTTCAGAGGGCAAGTCATCTATACTAAAGGATATTTTAGATAGATGGTGGGATGGAAAAATAAGGAAAGAAGGTGAAAGAAGGAAAGCAACCCAATTTCTGTCTGGAGATCAAGTCAGAGGTCATTTAACTCCAGGCCTGCTTTGACATACTCAGAGGCAACTCTCAATGAAGGCACAAAGGGCAGCTTGAGATCAGACCAAAGGTCATTTAACTCCAGATCTGCTTCAGCATATTCCAGGGGAAAAACAAAGATAATATTTGGCACGAAGCTAGAGTCTATAGATCGAAGAAGGAATTTTAACCTTCCCTGCTTTGACACCAGCTAGGACATCCAAGCGACAAACCTGAATTCATACGTCAGCTAGCAGTGAATAACAGCTGCTACACTGGTTAAATTACATGCATTTTCTCTTAGATTCACAGTCAACAGAAAAGATTGAAGGTAGGGAGAGAAGAAACATATGGTACGATGCGAGGGTAAATCCTATGCCATATTTTTGATGTGTACCAGAAGAAATGAACAACATGAAAAAGTGAAATAAAACAATATAGAGAGAAAACATCACCCGTAGTAATAGACCAGGATATTGTGAAATTGGCTTGATTAATTGATGCAAAACCAGTCACATACACTGAGCTCAATGGCTGATCACAGTCCAAACTTTCTCCTCCCAGCCTACTACATTACAAACTACTCTTCTACTCCCTCCCAAGACTGTTCTAACAGTCAAAATGAATCCCTCTAACTACAACAGCAACAACCAAACAACAACCCTTTACAATATGTTCTTGGGGATTCTGATAAGAGATTGAATAATAGCAGGAGTAGATGTTCATTTAATTTGATTCATTAAGACAAAGTGGAGGAAGTGGTCGAGCCCACTTTGCTTAATGGTTCTGCAGTGTTGTACTCTGTAGTCTGGTTCAGAGGTCTCTGTCAGGTCGGTATTGACCTTAGATGTGTTCTTGAAGTCCTTCTGTCTGTTTGGAACTCTGTGCTGCCTTCTGAAATTGGTGAATTGGATAGAAAGTCCGCGGGCCTCCATACTCCATAACTGCTGGTTCTGACAGTCTTTAAGAAGCTTCTGTCATTGAAATACATTTAAGGGCTCGAGGAGACATGGAGACTTCTGTAGGAAGGTGTCATTTTGGAGAAACGGTGCTTTGCTGACATTAAAACAGATATGGCTTGTTACGTGTGCATTTGGTCTTCAAACTGTGCCTTCTTCCTTTGATCACGAGATTAGGTGATAAGTATGCAATTAACAGGCCTAGTTCTCTCTAATATGTCTCTGCTGTTTCACTGGACGCTGCTGTGATGGCCTCTTTGTATCCCGAATCACAATGGATGCGATTATGGAAAAAGGAATGAATTTTCCACTCTGTAACAACCCTGCACAATGCAATAAAATCATTATAAAATCTAGGGAGTGGCGGAAGGAATGCTGTGGAGGCTTGTGGAAGTGGTGTGTTGGAAAAATACGGAGAGGGGGTTGAATCACTATGTAGAGCTGACTGACAATTTTTTAGTTTTCCTTTCTCTTAAAACCATATGCTACATTACTGCATCCAACTTGTATGTCCAGAGATCTTATTATGTCTTTACTTAGATCATTGCATCATTCATTCATCAGATAAGCAGTAAGCATGAACATAAATAATAGAACAAACCATCAAACATAAGCAACACATATGAAAACTGGTATATAAGGTGGAAACCCAATACGGGAGAAAACCACCGCTGTTTTTATCTCAGTCTTCAATATTTATTATAAAGAAAAATTCTTACAATTTATGCTGGCGCAGACTTATACCAGCACGCAGGCACCCACCTGCAGAAAGGCTACAACCTTTTCTCGTTCTCCAGCCACTACTGGAAGGGAGCTCCAACCCCCTGATTTTAACACCAGCTTTTACTGGCAGGATACTTCCACTTTCATACAGAAGACTTCAACCCTCAAATCCACCAGATTTCTTCAATTTCTTCATCAGACTTCTGTCAGGTCTTCATCATTTCTTTTGCCAATCATTGTAGATATTTTTCATTTCTAGATCATATCCATCGGTGTGTCATGTATGCAGATATCTCTTAAAGAGAATTATTTATTAACAACCCTTGCATATGCACACCCTGAACCATAATGCGCTTCTCCTTATATAGTTTTGCCTTTATCAATACCATGAGTATAAAACCACTCAACTACTAATGGTATTCATATTAAAATTCGAACCAATCCAAATTGAAAATCCAATCTTCATTCTTCCATGCACAAATTGTCCCAAAGGTAATATATTTCTTCGCCAAATAATACTATAGCCAAGGTTAAGTAACATTAACGTGCTGCTGATGGTTTTCTTTCTTTTATTGGAATTTTATTTATCAAATTCGTGGAATTTGATAAATAAATATTATTCATAACCTTTGGTAATTAAATATATATAATAGAACTTTATATTAATAATCCGCGCTTTTATCAAATGGCTTTTTAAATAGACCTTTGGATCCGGCCCCACATGCATAATCAACGGCTTAATCAATATTATTTAAAACTGGGGCCCATTGCTAACAATCGTTTCCATCCGACGGTTGTTATCGCGTCGCACCGCCTCATTTGATCGGACGGATATCGCTCGCCGAAGATGCGCGAACAATAACGTGCGATGGCCGTCGTACCTTGGTTAACCTTTGTGCATCTACAGCAAATGATCACCGTCCGATGACCCCTTCCCAGATCAACGACGCTCAACAATATTGCTGGGCATCTTGGGTCGAACAATAACGCGCGATGGCGCGTAGTGCCAAGCGGTTTTGTGGAGTCGTACAGGGACGTGTGTCGCCCGTTCTATGGAATCGGAGCCAACCTCTTGAATACCGCTCAACCCGCAAAAGCAGTGCGATATGGGTAATCCATCCTCACAAATCCGCTCATGGTTTTGGAATAGTGACCAACCCACGGTTAAGTCTGGTTACGCTATTCCTTTTGGTCCCTTAACTCAGGTTCACAACTCGGTCACAGTTCCGCTCTTCCACGCTGGGTTCCGTCGTGCTTTCGAAATTTTGATGCCAAATAATTTGTTTTAGTTCTTCCGCGTTATAACTGATTTGCTTTCAATCCTTGTTCCTTTCTCCATGAACAACAGCCAGCTCCTTACTAATAGCGTAGGCCCTTCCATGTGAAGCTTAAAACCATAATTTTGTTCAATCAATAACATTCCACTGTCTACCAGTTTGGATATACTGTCGACCGTATTAACCATTCCTCGAACAACATACAGAGCACCATTAATCCCCTCAAAGGGTTTCTCACGGATTGCATACATATGTTCACACCTGAATGGGACTCAAATATCCTTCCTATTGAATTCAATTTGCTTCTTGACTGATACTGCTCTCTGTAGATGCACTCTTTCTCTGTTCTTCTCTGCTACATGTCTTGACTCTGTTCCTAGTTACTGTTTCAGATGCCAATTCCTTTGCCACTTCCTTTGCCATCAATGACAATATTTCCAACAATCTCCCGCTTTGGCATTGATGGCAATACTCTTCCTCTGAATTTCTTAGAGAAGCCCTTTGTTGCTTTCTTATACATCAATGGCGGTTGATCGAATCCTTTAGCACGAGACATATGCTCCCGAAGATCATCTTTTCCAATGCCAACATTGCATCCTCTTCGTATGATAATGATCATAACTTTGTGCAATCGAGAGATGCCCAAAAACACCTCACAACCAATTTAATCTTGTTTTAAGTAGATCTATGTATAGAACTATTCCTGTTTGAATATTCAGCTTCTTTGGTTGAAGGTTTTGGTAAATATGTCAACAACTTGTTCTTTGAATGTCCAATTTTTTCACTTTTGTTCGCTTGTTCCACGCAAGTGATATTTGATGGGAATGTGCTTGGTCTTGGAATGCATAACAAGATTCTTTGAGATATTGATGGCACTTGTATTGTCACACATAATGGAGATAGGAGGTGAACATTTGATTTGAAAGTCTTGTAAGGTTTGCATCATCCAGAGAAGTTGAGTGCAACATGATGCGGCAGCCACATATTCTGCTTCTGCTGTAGATAAGGCAATAGAGCTTTGCTTCTTGCTAAACAAGGATACTAACCGGGGCCCCATATAGAATGCACCACCACTAGTGCTTTTCCGATCATCAACACTTCCAGCCCAATCTGCATCAGTGTATGCATGAAGAGTAAGATCAACATTCTTTGGATACCATAGTCCAAAGTCTTGATTTCCTTGTAGATATTTGAATATTCTTTTCACAGCCTGAAGATGAGACTCTTTTGGATTAGCTTGGAATCGTCCAACAATCCCAACTGCATGCATGATGTCTGGTCTTGTCCCAGTGAGATAAAGTAGACTTCCTATCATAGATCTATATTCTGGTTGATTCACCATGGGGGAATCATCATTAGAACTGAGATTACATCCGGTTATCATTGGTGTACTTACAGGTTTGCAATCTTCCATGCCATACTTCTTCAGGATTTGCTTGAGGTATTTTTCTTGTGATAAGAATATGCCATCTGTTGCTTGTTTCACTTGCAAGCCAAGAAAGAATGTTAGTTCCCCAAGTAAAGACACTTCAAATTCTTGCTGCATATCAGAAGCAAATTTCTGACTCATAGACTCTTCATTACTTCCAAAAATGATATCATCAACATATACAACCACAATCAATAGTTTGTCATTTTCAGTTTTGGTGTATAAGTTGCTATCAGCAGACCCTCTTGAAAATCCTTGTTGATGAAGATATTTGTCAAGACGATAGTACCATGCCCTTGGAGCTTGTTTGAGACCATATAGAGCCTTTCTAAGTCTACAAACAAGTTTTTCATCATTTCCCAAAATGAATCCTTTTGGTTGTTCTATATAAACTTCTTCTTCTAGATCACCATTGAGAAAAGCAGATTTAACATCCATTTGATAAACTTTGATTTTTTGGAAGCTTGAAAAAGCAAGAAACATTCTTATGGCTTCAAGTCTGGCTACAGGAGCAAAAGTTTCTTCAAAGTCTATACCTTCTTGTTGAGCATACCCCTTGCAAACAAGTCTAGCTTTATTTCTTATAACATCCCCATTCTCATTTAACTTGTTTTGAATATCCATTTAGTTCCAATGACATTTTTGTCATGAGGTCTTGGTACTAATTCCCAAGTGTGATTCTTTTCAATTTGATCAAGCTCTTCATTCGTGGCTTGAATCCAAAATTCATCTTTGCTAGCTTGAATGACATTGTGTGGTTCAATAGTGGACAAAAATGCCAGATTGCTAGAAGATCCCACAAGAGTCCTTCTTGTTTGTACACCTGATCCCTTTTCTCCCAAAATTTGAGATTCTGGATGATTCTTTTGAACATATTTGGATGGAGTTTTTTCAGATAAATCATCTTCGGGTTCTTCATTGGGTTCACTATCTATATCATTTCTATTTGATGTAGAAGGATATATGTCATCATCGTCTTCATCTGTTGTTTGTTTTTCTTCTTTTGGAGCTGCAGGAGACTCATCAATAACAACATCAATACATTAAACAATCTTCCGAAGTCTTTTATTGTAACATTTATATGCTCTACTCCTAGAGGAGTAACCAAGAAGTATTCCTTCATCTGCTCTGGGTTCAAACTTGCCAAGTTTTTCATCATTATTTTTGATAAAACATCTGCTTCCAAAAACTCTAAAATGCTTCACAGTGGGAGGATTACCATACCAAAGTTCATACGGAGTTTTGTCACTATTTATATGAACATGTGCCTTGTTAAGAATATTTACCGATGTATGAGTTGCTTCTCCCCAAAATGTGTCAGGTGTTCCAGAATCATCAAGCATAGCTCTAGCCATTTGTTGAACTGTTCTATTCATTCTTTCTGCTACGCCATTTTGTTGTGGAGTGCCGGCTACAGTAAACTGTCTTTTTATGCCATGTTGTTCACAAAATTCAAGGAATTCATCTGAAGTATATTCTCCTCCTTGATCAGATCTAAGACACTTGATTTTTAGATCTAATTCATTTTCAACCAGTGCTTTGAAGATCTGAAATTTCTCGAATGCTTCATCTTTGTGTTTAATCAACCCAATCCAACACATTCTAGAGAAATCATCAATGAATAAGATATAGTATTCTTCACTACGTGGTGAATTTTTCCTCATAGGTCCACATATGTCAGTATGAATGAGTTCAAGAGGCTTACTTTATGATCCTTCCTTGGCATTAAATTGTACTCTGGTTTTCTTACCGAATTGGAAAGATTTGCATATGATATTTTCAGGTAGAGTAATATTGGGAAGATCATGAACAGCTTTAAGTCTACTTGATTTGTTGATTTGAGAGAAGCTCAGATGCCCCAACCTTCTATGCCATAGCCAATTTTCTGAAGATTTACTCAAATAACATTGTTCTTTGCAGTTCTTTAATACATACAGGTTGCTTGGAGTTCTTTTTCCTTTTATAATTGTTTTACATGTATCAAGATCACGTACCACACATTCTTTTGAACTAAAGACAACTTCAGTTCCTTGATCACACATTTGACTTACACTTAACAAGTTATGCTTTAATCCATCCACATACATGACTTCATTAGCTTTCACCTTTTCTTTTAGAAAAACAAACCCTTTTCCCTTAATGACCGCAGGAGTATCATTTCCAAATGTAACATTCTTTTCTTTTTCTAGAGCACTATATGCAAGAATTTTGGTTTTGTCACCTGTCATGTGTCTTGAGCATCCAATATCAATGTACCATTAGTTTCTTCATCTTCTGCAAATAAAACTATGCCACAATTTTCAACCTGTCATTCCTTCTTTTTCCATACTTTGGAGCTTGAAGGAACATGTTCTTTTGTCTAAACTTTTCTCCTGCATTCAGATTCTTCATGGCCAAAGTTATTGCAATAAGCACATTCAACTTCATTTTGAAGAGGAGAAAATTTGTTATAGGTATTCTTATTTGTTTCAATATCAATCCTTTTATTTCTTGCTTCTCTTGTCATGATGGTTTTATATGCTACACATTGAACAACTTTATGACCAAAATTGTGACATGAGAAACATTGTCCATTGAAGAAGAAATTTCTGCAATCATGAAATCTCCTTCTTGAATTTACCTATTGATTGGTGTTTCTTTGAAAGATATTCCTGTTAGTATTCTTTGAATTGAGATGATCATGCTTTACCTGAAAAGATTCTTTATTCCCTTGCTGAGTGGCAGCTTGTTGTAGCCATAGCTACTTTTAGATAATTTGGTGCTGAAGCCTGAGAAGATTCTCCGATATATCCAAGACCTGTCTTTATAAGGGGAGAACGTTGTACCTTGATAATCTCATCTAAGGTTTCACATCCTTTAGCAAATATAAGATTCAGAGTCTTTACTTTCTCAAGTTATTTTCTTAGACTTACTACTTCACACTCTAATTTCTCATTATGTTTCTCTTTTTCTTCAAGCTGATTTTTCAGAGTTTCTATGATTATTTTACTCTCTTCTAAGCAAATTTTGAGTTAATTTTTTTCATCAAGAAAATCATTGTCTTCTAGAGCATCCACAAAAGTATCTTTTTCTTCTCTATATTCTTTTTCAAATTCCATGAGAAGTCTAAGATCTTGTTCACATTCTTCCTCACTATCAGATAACCCATCACTGTCTTCATGAGTATAGTAACTTTTTCTAGTGCTATAACGATTCTTATTCCTTCTTGCTAATTCCTTCCCCTTTTTATGTGTTTCTTTATGAGGACACTTAGTAGCATAATGACCAACTCTTCCACAATCAAAACATTTGAAAGGAAGCTTACCTCTGAACCGTCCTGTGCCAAGTTGAAGTTTCTTTACAAAGTTTATCTCCTCTTCTTCTGAGATATATCCTGATCCTTCTATTTTTTGTACTTCCTTCCCTTTTATAGAAGTTCTAAAGACTGCTTATTTGACTTTAGATGGTACTCCTTTTCTCATTTCATATGCAATTAATATGCCATGAAGTTGCACCACAGTAATATTTTGAAGATCCTGCTTTTCTTCAAGAGCAGAAACTTTTGACTCAAATTTTGTCGTTAGTGATCTTAATATTTTCTCAACCAGAGTAGATTCGGTTATTGTTTCTCCCAGATTTCTCATACGATTTACAATATCATCAAGACATAAGAAGAAATTTGCAATGCTCTCCTCATTATTCATTTTTAGATTCTCATATTGAATTCTAAGAGTTTGGAGTTTAGCACTTTTTACCTTTGCATCACCTTCATAACTTAGAATGATTTTGTCCCATATTGCCTTTGATGTATTCAACTGCATGACTTTGACAAATTCTGATTCAGTTAGACTTCCCAATAGAGCATTGACCGCCTTTGCATTGGTTTCATAATTCTTTCTTTCCGTTGAATCTGTTGGTACTGCAGCTGGATATTGATATCCTCCTTCAACAATTGCCCATACATCTGCTCCCAGAGACTAAAGATAGGATCTCATCCTTGTTTTCCAGAAGATTAAATTGTTTCCGTTAAAGACCAGAGGCCTGATAGATGTTGTTCCATCTTGATTACTCATCTTGCTTGATCTTCCTTCTAGTGGCTAAGATTTCTCAGAAGGACCTGCTCTGATACCAATTGTTGGAATAATACTGAGAGGGGGGTGAACCAGTATTTAGAGGTGACTGAATTTTGTTTAGTTTTCCTTTCTCTTAAAACCATATGCTACATTACTGCATCCAACTTGTATTTCCAGAGATCTTATTATGTCTTTACTTAGATCATTGCATCATTCATTCATCAGATAAGCAGTAAGCATGAACAGAAATAACAGAACAAACCATCAAACATAAGAAACACATATGAACACCAGTATTTAAGGTGGAAACCCAATATGGGAGAAAACCATCGCTGCCGTTATCTCAGTCTTCAATATTTATTATAAAGAAAACTTCTTACAATTTATGCTGGCGCAGACTTATACCAGCACGCAGGCACCCACCTGCAGAAAGGCTACAACCTTTTCTCGTTCTCCAGCCACTACTAGAAGGGAGCTCCAACACCCTAATTTTAACACTAGCTTTTACTGTCAGGATACTTCCACTTTCATACAGAAGACTTCAACCCTCAGATCCACCAGATTTCTTCAATTTCTTCATCAGACTTCCGTCAGGTCTTCATCATTTCTTTGCCAATCATTGTAGATATTTTTCATTTCTAGATCATATCCATCAGTGCGTCATGTATGCAGATATCTCTTAAAGAGATTTATTTATTAACAACCCTTGCATATGCACACCCTTAACCATAATGCACTTCTCCTTATATAGTTTTTCCTTTATCAATACCATGAGTAGAAAACCACTCAACTAATAATGGTATTCATATTAAAATTCGAACCAATCCAAATTGAAAATCCAATCTCCGTTCTTCCATGCACGAATTGTCCCAAAGGTAATCTATTTCTTCACCAAATAATACTATTGCCAAGGTTAAGTAACATTAACGTGCCACTGATGGTTTTCTTTCTTTTACTGGAATTTTATTTATCAAATTCATGGAATTTGATAAATAAATATTATTCACAACCTTTGGTAATTAAATATATATAATAGAACTTTATATTAATAATCCGCGCTTTTATCAAATGGCCTTTTAAATAGACCTTTGGATCCGGCCCCACATGCATAATCGACGGCTTAATCAATATTATTTAAAACTGGGGCCCATCGTTAACGATCGTTTCCATCCGACGGTTGTTATCGCGTCGCGCCGCCTCATTTGATCAGACGGATATCGCTCGGCGAAGACGCGCAAACAATAACGTGTGATGGCCGCCGTACCTTGGTTAACCTTCGCACATCTATAGCAAATGATCATCGTCTGATGACCCCTTCCCAGATCAACGGCGCTCAACAATATTGTTGGGCATCTTGGGTCGAACAATAACGCGCGATGGCGTGCAGTGACAAGCCGTTTTATGGAGTCGTATAGGGACGCGTGTCGCCCGTTCTATGGAATCGGAGCCAACCTCTTGAATACCGCTCAACCCACAAAAGTGGTGCGATATGGGAAATCTGTCCTCGCAAATCCACTCGTGGTTTTGGAATAGTGACCAACCCACAATTAAGTCTGGTTACGCTATTCCTTTTGGTCCCTTAACTCAGGTTCACAACTCAGTCACAGTTCCACTCTTCCACGCCGGGTTTCGTCGCGCTTTCGAAAGTTTGATGCCAAATACTCTATTTTAGTTCTTCCGTGTTATAACTGATTTGATTTCGCTCCATGTTCCTTTCTCCATGAACGACAGTCAGCTCCTTACTAATAGCGTAGACCCTTCCATGTGAAGATTAAAACCATAATTTTGTTCAATCAATAACATTCCACTGTCTACCAGTTTGGATATACTGTCGACCGTATTAACCATTCCTCGAACAACATACAGAGCACCATTAATCCCCTCAAAGGGTTTCTCATGGATTGCATACATATGTTCACACCTGAATGAGACTCAAATATCCTTCCTATTGAATTCATTTTAGTTCTTGATTGATATTGCTCTCTGTAGATGCACTCTTTCTCTGTTCTTCTCTGCTACATGTCTTGACTTTGTTCCTAGTTACTGTTTCAGATGCCAATTCCTTTGCCACTTCCTTTGCCATCAATGACAATATTTCCAACATGGTGGCGAAGTAGTGGAAAACTGATGAGAAACATGCGGAATGGGAAGAAACTAATGAAAATGAATGAAAGCGGGACCTTTGGATGGTGGGACCCGGTGGGTGGAGGGCGATTAGTTGTGAACCATTGGATCTCAGGAGAAGATCAATGATGGGGATCATCGGATGAAATGATGGGAAAGGTCCAATGACTGAAATATGGTAGAGGCGTAATGAAATGTGGGTCGTCGATCTCGGATCAAACGGGCGGTCACGATTGGACCGGAGGATTGCAATCGGGGGAGGCGGAGGGTGACACTTTTAGGAACTTCTGATTGGCGATGCGTGATTGAGCGCCAACCGTCCGGTCAGGAACAAGATCGACGGCGGAGATTCAATCGGCAGGGAGGGAGGTTGATGCGATGATTGGGAGCGATGAAATCTGGACCGTTAGATATTTGAGAGGTCAACGGCTTCAAGCGGATTGGAGGATCATGATCGGGGAAGACAGGAGGAGGGAATGCATGGACTGGTGCGATGTGATTAGCGCTTGGCCGTCAGATATTTAAAATATCGACGGTCGATATGCGATCGGGGGTCCGATGTAACAAACCATCGCATCAGAACCTTTTAAGTTTACAAAGGATTGCGCTCACATTGATCGCTCTGATTGCGATAGGCGCTCGGGGCTTAAACACTTGGTCCTAGGTGCAGGGCATATGCGGGGAAGTGGTTAAGGGGCTAGCCAAAAGGGAGCTAAAGCCTTTTATGTAAAATATGAATTTTTGGCCTATTTTCAATGCATTTTAGGGCCAAAAAGGGGTAACGGTAGAGAGGAAAAGGGGTTATTAAGCCCAACAAGGGGTGTTTGCAAGGTTTATATGAGAATGGATATGATTTAGAGGGTAAGTGGGGAACTTAGAAGGGGAGGGAGAATGATGAAAACATAGGCTCAGAGGGAATGAAATAAGAGGGAAAAAGAGGCCTTTTGGGAATTTTCTTCACAAACAGAGAGGCTTTATAATGGGAACAATAGAGGGGATTTTATCAAAGGACCATGGCACAAGGAGGCTTCAAGGATGATGTGTTTTCAGGGGAAATGCATTCCTTGAAGACTTGAAAAACAATTTAGCCCCCTGTTTGCTCATCAAAAAATTCATAGGGGGCTAACAACTGGTACCCCTAAGCTGGTGGGAAACACTACCTCTGTTCCATAAACAAGATGATATGGTGACAGTCTAATGGATTTCTTTGTTGTTAGCCTGTCATCCCACAAATCATGCACTAAATTGTTATGCCATGATTTCTTATTCTCTTCAAGCAGCTTTTTGATGATGGTCACCAAGCTTTTGTTTGATGATTCTGCTAACCCATTACCTTGTGGGTAATATGCAGTAGAATGACCAACTGCAATTTGATACCTGTCAAAAAAGTCAATCATTCTCTTGGATCCAAAAGAAGCAGCATTATAAGTGATTATCTTTCTCGGGCAACCAAATCTAGAGAGGATGTGGTCTTCAAGGAATTTTATTATAACATAATTTGTGGCATTCCTAGAAGGGATGGCCTCTATCCATTTTGTGAAGTAGTCTGTGGCTATGAGAATCCATTTGTGTTGGGCTGAGGAAGCAGGATGGATCTCCCCTATGAAATATAGGCCCCACTGTTGGAAGGGAGACTCAACAGTGATAGGTTGTAATGGTAAATGGAGGAGATTTCTTTTGCCCTCAAAGATCTAGCACTTATGGCAAACAATTATCATTTTGTGAATGTCATTGAAAAGGGTATGCCAGTAATAACCAGCTCTGAGTATTTTGTTAGCAGTGGCTTTCTATTTTAAATGGCCTCCACACTCTCCTACATGGAACTCATGTTTAACCCTCTCTTCTTCAGTTTCAGGCAGACATTTAAGCAGCAAACCATTTGCATTCTTCTAGTATAAACATTCATTTAAAATTCAATAGTTTCTGGCCTTTAACTTTAAGAATCTGGCCTTAGTCTTTGATAAATTAGGAGGGGCATTCAGATTTGTAAGCACATACAGGATGTCATAATACCAAGGGGAGTTTTGAAGTTGTTCTTCGATAGTAGGATTAGGCAATCCTTCATGTTCATCCAAGGCATCTACCATGTTTATGTCAAGGGCTTGCAGGTTAGATTCAGCCATTAGTTGAGCTAAGCCCTGGATTTTGATCAGTTTTGTGGGTTTTATTTTTAGGTCATACTATAATATTACATCAATACATTTTCCCCTCTTTCCATATAGATCTTGGGATAAAATTTCTTTTACCACTATGTTTGGCATGTAATCAATGATGTGAGAATGCAGAATATACACCCTAAAGTCTTTCATGGACTTTACCAAGGCATAGGCCTATTTTTCCATTATGTTATATTTCAAGGGTGCATCCCTTCGAGCCTTGCTGAAGAAAGCAATGGGTTGTTTCTGTCCCTCTAATAGGGAGATCCTTTTTGAGCCAACTACCTTCTGTAGGATGTGTTCCATCTTTGGTAAGGGGTAATTATCTTTAAGTGAAGCTCTGGTAAGGTTTCTGAAATCGATGCATGGTCTGATCTCACCTGTCTTTTTCCTCACAGCTACAAGGTTGGAAACCCAATCGGAAAACCTCACAGGCACTATGATTCCTGCCTCATACATTTTCTTGATTTCCTTTTCAACTAGAGGCAATTGTTTAGGGTTGATTCTACGTAGTTTTTGCCTAAAGGGTTTTTAGTTTTATTTCAATGGGATCTTGTGTTGGATGATTTCTGTATCATAGGCTTTTAAGTCCTCATAGCTCCAAGAAAACACATCAATGGACTCTTTAAATAATTCAATGTATTTCTTTTTCATGTCTGTTGGCAAGGACTTAGCTAGTTTAATCATCTTTGGATTATCCTAGGTGCCTATGTTACATTCCTCGACATCAAAGTCTGAGTGTTCTATAGTGGGTTTCTTCGATACGTCGTTGAAATAAAAAAGGTCCTCTAAAGGTGCCAGTCCTCTAGGTATATTCTTATATTTTGACTGCAACACCTCTATTTCCTCTTTTTCTGCGTTCTTATGCTCTTCAGTTTGAGTTCTGTTAGCCCCCCATAAATTACTTGACAAGCGAGCAGGGGGCTGATTTGTCTTTAGGAGCCTTCAATGAATGCATCTCCCCTGTAGACACATCATCCTTGAAGTCTCCTATGCCTTTACCCTGTGATGAAATCCCCTCTACTGATTCCCATTATGAAGCCTCTCTGATTGCAAAAAATTGTGCTCCTAAAGGCCTTCATTTGCCCCTGGTACCCCTACAGAATTTTCCATTTCATCCCTTTTTCCATTTTTTTTCAAAGTTCCCCTTTTACCCCAAATTCCCTCCCCTAATCCTTCTAAAACCTCCCCAAAATTCCCACTAAACCATTCCTACACCTTTTTTTTAGCCAAATTTACCCTTCTTCCCTCTATCGTTACCCATTTTCAGCCTCAAATTTCATTAAAAAGGGCCGAAAAACCCATACTCTGCACATTTTGGTCTTAGCCCCTATGACCCTAGCCCATTAACCCTTTTCCCCACATGACCAAATGTCGAAACTGAGCACTATCCCAAAGAGCGCTTATCTCATTTGGTTATCGGGAGCAGTTTCCGTCGTTGATCTACACAGATTGGACGGCGATCGCGGCCCCCACAACCCCCACTGTTCACAGTCCACCTCTCCGATCATGCCATTGCCATCCATTTAGCCATTGATCTGACGGTCTAGAATGCCCCTGCCCCTGTGGTCCCCCCTGTGCACTATTCCGAAAACCACCGGTTTCTATCGCACCGCCTTCGGGCAGTAGGCGGTATTCTTTTTTTGGGAGCGATTCCATACATCGAATGACGCGTGGCACCGGTACGGTTGGAAAACCGCCACTCCATCGCGCATTAAATTCCGGCAACAAACGCAACACGATATCACTGTGCACCGTCAGATCTGCAATCGCCCATTCGACAGTTGTCGCTCCACGAAGTTGCGCACGGGTTAATCAAAGTCAACCGTACCCTTGGCCCACTATCCATCGCCCTCCAACGCGTCCTCAGTCATCGATCTCCTTTTGAGATCGGACGGTTTAGATTTGATTACCCCCACCGTTGATCTTCTCATCATCTCCCTGACCCGATACATCACCACTCCACGTGTCTCCATCGTACATCCGCTCGCCCCCGTTATATAATTTCATTCCACGGTCAAACATTCTTTTTTCACCTTAAATTTCTATGCACTTTTCCAACCTCCACCAGAGTATTTTTCCATCATTCCTCTGCATCTTTTCGCCATTTCTCTACCGTCCCACCATCATCCGCGCAGTCACTCACCTCATCCAACCCCATGCATTGTTTTCTTAACAGTTTTCGTGTTTTTGTATGGTTACAAAGAGGCGGAAAACCGCCATGGTTCATATGTACTATTGTAATGGCCCGTCGTGCAGAGAAAGTTGGATTTGGAAGCTGGTACTACAAGGAAATGTCCGGAAAGATGGCAGCAGCATAAATATTATCGAAGGACAGTGCAATCTCCGCGAAAACCTATCCGGCACCATTAAAGCCCAGATTTTGCAGATTACGACATTTATGAAGCAACAGAAAGTTACCTGCTAACGATCAACGAGTTCAACGTTGAGTATTGAAGATCCTTGAGCCTTAATATAGTGGTTTAGAGGCAAAGCACCAGATTATCGATGTCATGGATCACACAAAGGGTACAGAACGCAGAAAACCATATCATCGGGGTTTTCACATCAGAAGAATGTTTCTTCCTGAGCAAGGACATGGTACACATAGTGTTTCAATCTACAATTCTGTCCAAGTGGAGTTTTCCTCCCTACAATAGTCCTATGCTATCAGCAACATTTGTTGCATAGTATGGAAGATCTTAGCGTCATGATTCTATGTTTTTTGTTTAATCCACTAGAAGTACTACAGAGTACTGCATCCAAAGTACATCAGAGACATACCGAGAGTAAATGGAAGCCTATTAAGACCACTCTTTCACCAAAAAGAGTGCCAGAGATAAATACACAGAATTTATACAGAGTGGCCTTCGGCCTTCTTACTCTTGTGAGTTTAATGTTGCATTTAGTTTTTCACCTACCTTCTCTGCTCCACTAGAGCTATAAATTCATGAAAGAACTCATTGTAAAGGTTGTTGATCAGTTATCAGAGAATTGCAAGTAGTTTCTTTTGAGACACAGTCTCTGTGTAAAGTTGTAAGATAGGCTGAGGAATATGATTTCAGACTGAGTATTCAGTTGTTGGCAATGTTGTACTTGATTGGTATTGCTATTTAATATGACAAGCACATTTATTTGGATCCTGATCTAAAGCAGCGGTGATGTTTTCCTATCTCTATGTTTTAATTCATTTCATTTCGTTTCTACTGGCTTGCATCAGAATATTGGCATAGGATTTATCCTTGTTAGGTACCCTATGTTTCTGCTCTCCTTGCCATTGATGTTTTCTACTAAATGTGTTATCTAAGAATTGATTTTAGTTGATTTAACCAGTGTAGTGGATGTTATTTCCTGCTCTCTGATGTATGAATTAAATGAATCTGTTCTTAGATGTTCTTGTTAGGATTTAGATGGAAGATTTGGGAACACTGGGGATTAGAGTTAGCCCTGTCCACTAGGATCCTTATGCAACCAGCTGGTCTTTAACTGTGTGTCCTGAATCTATTTTGTCTCCTCCTCTCCTACCATTCCATATCACACAATCATCTTTAAAGATCCAATGTTTTAGATGACTAGCCCAACTGAAAGCCTGCCTATTGATTAGCAAGCAAATCCTTTCCTGACTCCATTGCCCAATGGTTTTGAATGCTCCCTGGAATAATTCACCCCTGCCTTATTCCTCTTTTCTCATCCTTTTCTTACATTGAACCATTCTTTCTTGATAGCCAGCAACCAAACAAACAATCAAACAAACAAGCCCTGAGCCTTATACTAGCCTAACATTTTAACACTGAGCTTCAAAGTCATATACCTTTGACATATCATAGAGAGATCCCTCTCTAGACCCAGGAGGGATAGATCCTGAGGTCTGAAAGTGGTTTGATGTTGTCTCATCTTTTGGTCTTGCCAATCTGGCCAAAACATGGGAACCCCAACATAATGGCAACTTCGCTGGGGAAATTATGAGTATTTCTCACCTTACTACATCATAAGAGCCTCAGAAACATACAATCTTTGGTTAGGTTGGCAATTAAACACTCCTATTCATAGATCAACATCTATACTATTTGTTGTGTTTTCTCCCATAGTCTTAGACAGAGTCTGGAAAGGGCCAGGTAGCCTCCGGATCTCACACTCTTTCAGAGGTGGCATATCTGGTAAATGCCCTCCCATTCAATCTCTAGTTAGAGTTTTCTGTGTTTGGAAGATATCCTTGAATGGGGACATCCTATAAGCACTGTGGTGGATAGTGTACCCTCCCCAAACATCCTAAACCTTCCACCTGGCGACTCCATATTTCCTAAACGGTTAAAAGACTCCACTGGTGATCAGTAGGCCTGCTGATTATCTTGGTCCACATAAGACTCCTTTGGGAGACCAGCCTCCAAAACAACATCAACCATAATAAAAGTAACAAGTAATGTTAAGCTTCTTGGTTAGAAAACAACATTCTAGCTTCAAGAACCATTCACACAAGAGCTTATCCTAACACAAACCCACCCGAAATAGTTGACAACCTTGAAGAATCCTCAAGAGATCTCCTACACCTAAAAAATCAACTATTTCTAGTCACATCCATAGAGCTAACTCTCCACTAGAAGACTTTACAGCTCTATCGAATACATTTGTTGACCTAGGCACTCAAAATAGTTTACTGAGAACTAGGTCATTCAGTGTTCTAGACCAGCCAGACCTTGAGTTTCCTGTTTCACCACCTCAAAGTGGTAAGCACCTTGGGAATATACAGACCCCTCCATCTACACCTCTTGATATATACTTCATTCAAAACTTGGGGCTCAGTCACCCTAGATCTTCTCATCAGTCTTCTGCTAGTCACAATATCCCTGCCATCCATATACCAGCTGCCCAAGTCAATCCTTTACCTCATCAAAACATCATCATGGCAGCTTGGTATGCACCTCTAGTTTTACCCCAGCCTCTAGTGCCTCTACCCAATGATTATCAATCAAAGATCCCACACTTCACTGCAAAAGAGTCTACCACAACCCAACACCATGTAGATAGGATGGAAGATTCTTTTGACTATATGGAGATAGATGATGATACAGTCAAAATGAGAATATTTTCCCAGAGCTTAGGAGGTGATGTGAAGAAATGGTTCAAGAGCCTACCTCCTAATAGTATCCAAGACCTTCTTGCTTTATATCAGACTTTCATAAACAAATGGGAGGTTAAGGCCAACCCTTGCCAGCTCCTAGCATAATATATGAACCTTAAAAGAAACGTAGGGGAGAGTGTCCATGATTACTCAACGATATTTAACAGCATTTACAATGCTCTTCCTCCACACATGAAACCTCCCCAAGGTATGGCTCTAGCGAAATACCCCGAAGGCTTTGATGTTGACATGGCCTACCAGCTTAGGGAGAGAGATTACAACACGTTGGAAGACATGCAAAAAGGAGCAGTGAGTGTAGAGGCTAATCTGATTGAGAAAAGAGCAAGACTGAGGGCTGAGAAAAGGGTAACATATAGAGATGAAAATATAGCTTCCACATCTTATCCAAATTATGACCATTTATCTAAAAATGCGGAAAGGCTACAAAAAATGATGTAAAAAATGGTTTTCTCAGTCAGTAACCAAAACAAAAATCAAAACCATAACCAGAACCAAAACTTTAGAAGAAACAATGCCACTCCCAACAGACAAAGAGAATCATATCAGCAAATTATTCCCCTATTCCAAGAGAACTTTCTTGATGAAGATGAGGGAATCATAGAAGAGTCTGAGGGAACCACAATAAATATGTTTGAAACAGAAGATTCAATCCATAACTGTTACACAGAAGAAGATCACTCCTCACCATCTTATTGGGATGAGGAATGGTTAGAAACTGAGGATTACAGGTTAGGATTTGAAAATTCCATGATGCAGGTCAGAGAACAATATGAAATTAGAAGCAAAAAGAGCCAAGAATCTGCCAAACCAAAAGATTCTAAGGTCACCATCAAGAAAATACTTGAAAAAACTTCTAAAGCAACTGCTGAAAGTAACAAATCAGCAGCTGAGAGTTCTGGAAAGAACAAAGAAAAATACAACCAAAACACTGATACACAAGGTCAACCAATAAGCAGTACCAACACTGCAGTTAGTACTCCTGATAAAACAGTTTCTAACACTGTACATAGTGAGAATAAGCACACTGATTCAGCCACCAAGGTAGTGGCTAACAAAACAGAGTTGAACATTCCAATGAGTCAGTCCACTTTCAATTTGGAGAGTGAGATTGCAAAAATTAAAATCTCTGTCCCACTCTCTGAGCTGGCTACTCAGGATGTATATAAAGGCAAAATTTTGAAAGAACTAAACTGAGGTGAGAACAATGACACTGTAAATCTGAGTGATGATCAACCTACCATTCTGTTTGGTCCAAAGATAGAAGGAAAGTTTCAGGAAGGGGTAGTGCCACCTTTCTATATCAGTCTCAATGTCCATGATAAGATTCTCCACAATGCAATGCATGATTCTGGGGCATCACACAACCTAATGCCTAAAGTAGTGATGGAAAGATTAGGCCTGGAGATAACCCGTCCCTATAAAGACCTGTATTCATTTGACTCTAGTAGAGTAAAGTGTCTTGGCCTAATCAAAGATTTATGTGTGAGCCTAGCCCAGATTCCAGAAAAATGTATGGGCATGGACGTTGTGGTGGCAGACGTGCCACCCAAGTATTGCATGTTATTATCAAGATCATGGGGAGCCAAGCTGCAAGGGACAATGCAGATGGATGGGGCTTATGCCACAATCCCAATCTTTGGCCAACTTAGAAGACTGTACAGAGAGTCACAAATGAAATTTTTGGTCAGTAGCCCCGAGAAGCCTGAAAACTCACCTTTATACTCTGTACATACAGACCTTGACTCCTTCATCCTCTGTAATGATGAATCCTCAGAAGGGTCAGAGTCCCAAAACAGAGATACCAACAAGGAAATAGAACCCATGGAATTTAACATAATGGCTACCCTAGACTCGGAGGAGAATGATGTAGAAAACTCAGAACAGTGCACTGAAACAAAAACACAAAGTGAACCAGAAATAGAGCGCAATCAACCAACTAGTCGCCTCTCTAATTTCCACACCCATGACGAAAAATGAAACAACCCACATCCTAGTGTAGTTCCCATAATGCTACATGATGGTGAACCCAGCTGTAGGGAAGGAAGTGATGATAGAATGAAAAATGAACCCTTGTGAGAGATGAATTTCGATGGGTCATGCACCAAGAGAACTGCTGGGGCAGGAGTGTGGACACATAACACAGAGAGTGGTTACACAGAGAGCCATGCATGTAACTTGCACTTCAAATGTACAAACAACATCGTAGAGTACGAGGCTCTTATCCTAGGTTTAAACCTGTTGAAAAAACTAGGAGCCCGTAGGATAACTGTGCATGGGGACTCTGAGCTGATTATCAAGTAGGTGAATGGTGAATACAAAGTGAAACACCTTAGACTAAGAGCATATAGGAATGACACTATGGATCTATTGAAAACATTTGTTGAATATGAATTAGTGTTTTTTCCTAGGAGTCAAAATGTCATCGCAAACAGATTAGCTTGCCTAGCTAGTTCATACCCTAAGACTCCAAGTGACCAATATATCATCATTCAAACCAAATTCAGACCTGCAGTTCCAGATAATGAAAAATATTGGCAAGTTTTTGAAGGAGATAAGCAAATTGAGGATTTCCTGGTAGGCAGAAATGAGTTTGAATTTTTTGATTCAGACCTCAAATCTGACAGTAGCTGCGTAAGTGAAGAGTCCTCGGATGATGAAGAACCACCCTGTAACATAGAAATAAACACTGTAAATGTACATATTGGAAATCCAAATGAAAAATGTGAAAACCCAGATAGTGAAGAATTAGAGGTGCTGCAGGCCAAAGATAAGAACATACCTCGAGGTCTAGCACCTTTAGAAGACCTTTTTGACTTTGATGATGTAGAAAAAAAGCCCACTATAGAGTATGCAGACTCTGATGTCGAGGAATGTAACATAGGCACTGAAGATAAACCCAAGATGATCAAATTGGCTAAATCCCTGCCTGCAAACATGAAAAAGAAATGCGTTGACCTATTCAAGGAATTCATCGATGTGTTCGCTTGGAGTTATGAGGATTTAAGGGCCTATGACACAAACATCATACAGCATAAGATACCCTTGAAAGAAAATCAGAAGCCCTTCAGACAAAAACTTTGTAGAATAAATCCAAAACAATTTCCTGCAATGGAAAAAGAGATTAAGAAGATGTATGAAGCGGGTATTAATTGTTCCCGTGAGGTTCTCTGACTGGGTATCGAACCTAGTGGCTGTTAGAAAGAAAACAAGGGAGATAAGATTGTGCATAGATTTCAGAAATCTTAATAGAGCCTCACTCAAAGACAATTACCCTTTGCCAAAAGTGGAACATATTCTTCAGAGGGTGGTAGGCTCTAAAAGGATCTCCCTGCTAGACGGTTTCTCAGGTTACAACCAAGTCTTAGTAATCCCAGAAGATCAACTCAAGACAACTTTTACCACTCCATGGGGCACCTTTATGTATGTGAAGATGCCCTTTGGACTGATGAACGCTGGTGCAAACTTCCAAAGAGCAATGGACATAGCTTTTTCAGATGAAATAGGACACTTCATTTTCATCTATTTGGATGACATAACAGTCTACTCCAAGACTGAAGAAGAACACCTAAAACATCTGAGGAAAGTGTTCGGAAAATGTATGAGGTTTGGTCTGTCATTAAATCCTAAAAAGACTGTATTTGGGCTGCAAGAAGGAAAACTTCTTGGCCACATTATATCTGAAAAGGGAATTAGGATAGACCCATAAAGAGTTGAGGGAATACTACAAATCACACACCCAAGAAACATCAAAGAGCTATAGTCATTTATTGGGAAGATCAACTTCCTTGGGAGGTTTATTCCCAATCTAGCTGAACACCTTAGGAATATGACTAATATGTTGAAGAAAGGCATAGGGGTTAAGTGGACTGTTGGAGCTAAACAATATTTTGAATCAGTAAAACTTGCACTCACCCAAGCTCCTGTTCTGATTAGCCATGACTTCTCAAAATATTTCCTGATCTTTTCATTTGCCTCTGAGCATATAGTGGCTGCAGTCCTACTACAGAAAAATCCTGAGGGAATGGAATAGCCAATTGCCTTTTTCAGCAAAGCACTAAGGGATGCACCCTTGAAATACAACATAATGGAAAAACAAGCCTATGCTCTGATCAAGGCCTTAAAAGACTTCAGGGTGTACATACTGCATTCCCACACCATAGCTTATGTGCCTAACATAGTAGTCAAAGATATAATGTCCCAAGACCCAGATGGGAAGAGGGGAAAATGGATTGCTGTGATTTTAGAATATGACCTTGAGATAAAACCCACTAAACTGATCAAAGGTCAGGGCTTGGCTAAATTAATGGCTAAATCAAATCTGCAAGCCCTTGACATTAACATGGTAGATGCCTCGGATGAGAAGTAGGGGTTGCCTGATCCGACTGTTGAGGAGAAGTTTTAGAACTCTCCTTGGTACTCTGATATCCTTTATGTGCTCACCAACCTCAATGCTCCACCTGAACTGTCAAAGACTAAGCCCAGATTCCTAAAACTAAAAGCCAGAAACTATTGCATTCTGAATGAAAATTTATATTGGAAAAATCCAAATGGCCTATTGCTTAAATGTTTGCCAGAAACCGAAGCTGAGAGGATTAAACAAGAATTTCATGCAGGAGAGTGTGGAGGTCACCTAAAATGGAAGGCCACTGCAAAAAAAATACTCAGAGCTGGCTATTATTGGCCCACACTCTTCAATGATTTCCATAATATGATAACTGCCTACCACAAATGGCATATTTTTGAAGGCAAGAGAAAACTCCTCCCCCTCCCTTTACAACCCATCACTGTTGAAGGTCCTTTTACGCAATGGGGCCTAGATTTCATAGGAGAAATTCACCCAGGTTCTTCCGCACAACACAAATGGATCCTAACAGCCACAGACTACTTCACTAAGTCGATAGAGGCCATACCTACTAGAAATTCCACAGATTCAGTCATCATTAGGTTCCTAGAAGGTCATATCCTCTCTCGGTTTGGCTGACCAAGGAAAATAATCACCGACAATGATGCTGCTTTTGGATCCAAGAAAATGGTTGATTTTTGTCACAGGTATCAAATAGCGCTTGGTCATTCGACTGCCTATTACCCACAAGGTAATGGCTTAGTTGAATCCCCAAACAAAAGCCTGGTGACTATGATCAGAAAGCTGCTGGAAGAGAACAAAAAGTCATGGCACAAGAAGTTAGTGCATGCCTTGTGGGCTGACAGGCTTGCAACAAAGAATTCCATTGGCATGTCACCATATCAGCTTGTCTATGGTAAAGAAGTAGTGTTTCCTACCAGCCTTGGGATACCATTGATTAAGCTGGTCCAAGAGATTCAAACAAAAGAAGACAGTATGGTGAGAAGGATAAACCAGACAATTCATCTCCAGAAAACAAGGGAAGAAGTTTACAATAGAGTAGTGAAAGTTCAAAAGAACATAAAGAGGCTATTTGACAAAATAATCAAAGCTACGGATTTTAAAATTGGAGATAAAGTTCTGAAGTGGGACTCAAGGAGAGAGGATAAAGGAAAGCACAGCAAGTTTGACAGTTTGTGGCAAGGTCCATACATCATCCAGGCCACTGTGGGTCCAAATGCCTTTTTTCTACAAGAATTAGATGGTACAGAGCTGTTTGGTGGTCCTATCAATGGCAGGATGCTCAAGCACTACTTCTGTTGATTTCAAATTTCCAGTTTCCATTTCCATTGTACATACCATTGCAGTATTTTGTTTTCAAGAAAAGGAAAAAATGTTTCAAAAGACAGAGAGAAAGGAGAGGTTCAGACATGCTCAAAACATTAACCTTTAAAGTGCAAAGGATTGACTCTAACATGATCAAAACCTGAGCCAAAGAAAGTAAGGATAGTTAGTTCAAACATGCCCAAAACCTAGACCAGCAAAGAAGAAAGAAGAATCAGCTCTAACAAGCCCAAAATTAGAGCTGAAATGAAGAAAAGAAAGTGGCTCTAACAAGCTCAAAACTCGAGGCACTAAGAAAGAAGGAGGCTACAAAACTTCAGATTTCAAGCCTTCTAGTTTCGTTTTCAATTTTCTGCAAGTTTCTGTCCATGTGCAAATGCATTTATGCCTTGGATCCACAACAAACTATACTGTCTAATCCTAGTTTGACTATTTTTAAATTTCTGTTGTAGAATATAGAGAAGAAATCAGCTAGACAGTTTAATCCCAGCAGATATTAGATTAGGTAGAGAAACATATGAGACCAACAATCTAATCTGGTCTCATGGAGTAATAAGGGTAGATTTAGAATAGGTTTATTTTCTGTTATAAAAATAAATGATGTAAAGGGTTTGCTAGTTCAAATGCACCCTAGAAGAAAAAATGCTAGGATTGTAGGATGGGTAGGTAGATTGTTTGGGAGTGTTTCTGCTGATCTATCATATTTGTGGTAGCTGAAAATCAAATAAGAAGGTGGCTCAAGCAGCAGGCATCTGGCCTACTCGAAAGATCATTTATGAGTTCTTGACTCCTTCAAGAAGAAGCCATCCCCATGTGGAGCCACTGTTAGCCCCCCATAAATTACTTGACAAGCAAGTAGGGGGCTAATTTGTCTTTATGAGCCTTCAATGAATTCATCTCCCCTGTAGATACATCATCCTTGAAGTCTCATATGCCTTTGCCCTGTGATGAAATCCCCTCTGCTGATTCCCATTATGAAGCCTCTCTGATTGCAAAAAGTTGTGCTCCTGAAGGCCTTCATTTTCCCCTGATACCCCTGCAGAATTGTCCATTTCATCCCTTTTTCCCTTTTTTCAAAGTTCCCCTTTTACCCCAAATTCCCTCCCCTAATCCTTCTAAAACTTCCCCAAAATTCCCCCTAAACCATTCCTACACCCTTTGTTAGCCAAATTTCCCCTTCTTCCATCTATCGTTACCCATTTTCGGCCTCAAATTTCATTAAAAAGGGCCAAAAAACCCATACTCTACACATTGTGGTCTTAGCCCCTACGACCCTAGCCCCTTAACCCTTTTCCCCACGTGACCAAACACCAAAACCGAGCACTAGCCCAAAGAGCGCTTATCTCATTTGGTTATCGTGAGTAGTTTCTGCCGTTGATCTACACAGATTGGATGGCGATCGCGGCCCCCGTAACCCCCACTGTTCACAGTCCACCTCTCTGATCGCACCATCACCATCCATTTAGCCATTGATCTGACGGTCCAGAATGCGCCTGCCCCTGTGGTCCCCCCCGTGCACTATTCCGAAAACCACCAGTTTCTATCGCACCACCTTCGCGCAGTAGGCGGTATTCGTTTTTTGGGATCGATTCCATACATCGAATGACACATGGCACCGGTATGGTTGGAAAATCGCCACTCCATCATGCATTAAAGTCGGGCAACAAACGCGGCGTGATATCGCTGTGCACCATCAGATCTGCAATCGCCCATTCGACAGTTGTCGCTCCACGAAGTTGTGTGCGGGTTCATCGGAGTCAACCGTACCCTTGCCCACTATCGATCGCCCTCTGACGCGTCCTCAGTCGTCGATCTCCTTTTGAGATCGGACGGTTCAGATTTGATTACCCCCGCCGTTGATCGTCCCGTCATCTCCCTGACCTGACACATCACCACTCCACATGTCTTCATCGTACATCTGCCCGCCCCCGTTATATATGTTCATTCCACGGTCAAACATTCATTTTTTACGTTAAATTTCTATGCACTTTTCCAACCTCCACCAGAGTATTTCTCCATCATTCCTCTGCATTTTTTCGCCATTTCTCCGCTGTCCCACCATCATCCGGTTAGTCACTCACCTCATCTGACCCCATGCATTTTTTTCTTAACAGTTTTCATGTTTTTTCAGGGTTACAAAGAGGCGGAAAACCACCATGGTTCATATGTACTATTGTAATGGCGCGTCGCGCAGAGAAAGTTGGATTTGGAAGCTGGTACTACAAGGAAATGTACGGAAAGATGGCAGCAGCATAAATATTATCAAAGGACAGTTCAATCTCCGCGAAAACCTATCCGGTGCCATTAAAGCCCAGATTTTGCAGATTACGACATTTATGAAGCGGCAGAAAGTTACTTGCTAATGATCAACAAGTTCAACGTTCAATATTGAAGATCCTTGAGCCTTAATAAAGTGGTTTAGAGGCAAAGCACCAGATTAGCGACGTCATGGATCACACAGAGGGTACAACATGTAGAAAACCATATCATTGGGGTTTTCACATCAACAGAATGTTTCTTCCTGAGCAAGGACACAGTACACATAGTGTTTCAATCTACGATTGTGTCCAAGTGGAGTTTTCCTCCCTACAACAGTCCTATGCTCTCAACAGCATTTGTTGCACAGTATGGCAGATCTTAGCGTCATGATTCTACGTTTTTTATTTAATCCACTAGAAGTACTACAGAGTACTGCAGCCAAAGTACATCAAAGACATACCGAGAGTAAATGGAAGCCTGGAAAGACCACTCTTTCACCCAAAAGAGTGCTAGAGATAAATACACAGAATTTATACAGAGTGGCCTTCGCCCTTCTTACTCTTCTGAGTTTAATGCTGCATTTATTTTTTCACCTACCTTCTCTGCTCCACTAGAGCTATAAATTCATGAAGAAACTCATTGTAAAGGTTGGTGATCAGTTATCAGAGAATTGCAAGTAGTTTCTTTTGAGACATAGTCTCTGTGTAAAGTTGTAAGATAGGCTGAGGAATATGATTTCAAACTGAGTATTTAGCTGTTGGAAACATTGTACTTGATTGGTATTGCTATTTAATATGACAAGCACATTTCTTTGGATCCTCATATAAAGCAGCGGTGATGTTTTCCTATCTATGTGTTTTAATTCATTTCATTTCATTTCTACTGGCTTGCATCAGAATATTGGCACAGGATTTACCCTTGTTAGGTACCCTATGTTTCTTCTCTCCTTGCCATTGATGTTTTCTACTAAATGTGTTATCTAAGAATTGATTTCAGTTGATTTAACTAGTGTAGTGGATGTTATTGCCTGCTCTCTGATGTATGAATCAAATGAATCTATTCTTAGATGTTCTTGTTAAGATTTAGCTGGAATATTTGGGAACACTGGGGATTAGAGTTAGCATTGTCCACTAGGATCCTTGTGTGACCAGCTGGTCTTTAACTGTGCGTCCTGAATCTGTGTTGTCTCCTCCTCTCCTACCATTCCATATCACACAATCATCTTTAAAGATCCAATGTTTTAGATGACTAGCCCAACTGAAAGCCTACCTATTGATTAGCAAGAAAATCCTTTCATGACTCCATTGCCCAATGGTTTTGAATGCTCCCTGGAATAATTCACCCCTGCCTTATTCCTCTTTTCTCATCCTTGTCTTACATTGAACTCTTCTTTCCTGATAGCCAGCAACCAAACAAATAAACCCTTAGCCTTATAACTAGCCTAACATTTTAACACTGAGCTTCAAAGTCATATACCTTTGACATATCATAGAGAGATCCCTCTCTGGACCCAAGAGGGCTAGATCCTGAGGTCTGAAAGTGGTTTGATGTTGTCTCATCTTTTGGTCTTGCCAATTTGGCCAAAACATGGGAACCCCAATAAGTTCCAAGTTGTTCAGTTAACATGTTTATTTGTACGTTATGTGGTGATTTTTCTTCATCGGGTGGCTCATCACTCAGGAAGTTTTCATCGGATTTAGAGTTTGAATCAGAGAATTCAAACTTGTTCCTGCCGACTAGGAAATCCTCTATCTGCTTGTCACCCTCAAATACCTGCCAATATTTCTCATTATCCGGCACTGCAAGCCTGTATTTTTTTTGAATGATGATCAGTTTACCACTAGGTGATTTCTGATATGAACTAGCAATGCTGGCTAATCCATTTGCAATAATGTTTTGATTCCTAGGAACAAACACCAGTTAGTATTCAAAAAAGGTTTTCAACAAATCCATGGAATCATTTATGTATGCCCTCAATCTAGGATTCTTTGTAGTGTACTTTCCATTCACTTGTTTGATGACTAACTCAGAGTCTCCATGTACAACTATCCTTTGGGCTCCTAGTTTTTTCAATAGATTCAAGCCTAGGATGAGAGCCTCATACTCTGCGATATTGTTTGTACATTTAAAATCTAGCTTGAAGGCATGAATCTCAGGTAGTTTTTGTTAGTATTATGTAACCACACTCTAGCCCCTGCACTCTTCCTAGTTCAAGACCCATCAAAGTTCATTCTCCATAAGGGATTGTCTTCAGGTTTATCATCATCCTCATCCCTAATGCTGGGTTGGCCATTATGTTGTATTATGGGGTCTGCACCAGGTTGTGCGGTGTTTCGTTCTTTAGGATTTTCATGGATTTCAGGGTGATGAGTAATCTGCAGATTGCAGTCTTGGTTTTGTTCACTCTGAGTTTCTAATTTAGTGCATTGTTCAAAGGTTTCTTCTTCGCTTTCTTTTATGTATAGAGTGGCCATTATGTTAAAATCCATGGGCTCTACTCTATTGTTTGCATCTCTATCTTCAAGCTCTGGCTCATCTATGGATTCATCGTTGAAAAGGATAAAAGAGTCCAGATCTGTGTGGACAGAGTATAGAGGTGAATTTTCAGGTTTTTCAGGGCTGCTAACCATAAAATTCATTTGTGCCTCTCTATATAGTCTCCTAAGCTGGCTAAAGACATGGACTGTGGCATATGACCCATCCATTTGCATTGTACCTTGCAGCTTGGTACCCCATGACCTTGACAACAACATGCCATACTTAGGTGGCACATCTGCCACTACAACATCAATAACCATGCACTTGGCTGGGATTTGGGTCAAGTTCACACAAAGATCTTTGATTATGCCAAGGCACTTCACTTTGCTAGAGTCAAATGAATATAAGTCCTTATAGGGTCGGGTTATCTCTAGGCCTAAATTTTCCATAATTACCTTGGGCATAAGGTTGTGTGAAGCCCCAGAGTCATGCATTGTGTTGTGAAGGATTTTGTCATGCATATTGAGGCTAATATAAAAAGGAGGTACGACCCCATCCTGAAACTTTACTTCTATATTTGGGCCAAACAGAAGGGCTGGTTGGTCATCACTTAAATTGAAAATGTCACTATTTTCCCCTAGATTTAAAGCTTTCAAAATTTTTCCCTTATATACATCTTGAGTGGCCAGCTTAGAGAGCGGGACAAAAATTTTAATTTTAGCAATCTCACTCTCCAAATTGAAAGGAGATTGACTCTTTGTAAGGCTCAACTCTATTTTGTTGGCCACTATTTTAGTGGCAGAATCAGCTTTCTGATTCTCATTATGTACAATGTTTGAAGCTGTTTTATCATGAGCACTAGCTGCTAGTTTCTTGACTTTGTTTATCATTATTTTTGTTGTCCTTCTCTTTTTTCTTCTCAAAACTCTCAGCTGCTGATTTTTTACCTTCAGCAGTCACTTTAGGAGTTTTCTCAGGTCTTTTCTTAATTGTAATATTAGAGGCCTTTGGTTTGGAAGTGTCTAAGATCTTTTTTCTCCTGATTTCGTATTGTTCTCTAACCTACATGATGGAATTTTCAAATCCTAACCTATAATCCTCAGATTCTAACCCTTCCTCATCCCAGTGTGAATATGAGGTTTGATTATCTTCTGTGGAATAGGTGTGGATCGATTTGTCTACTTCCACCATGTTTATTGTGGTTCCCTTGGACTCTTCTATTATCCCCTCATCTTCATCAAGGAAATTATCTTGAAAAGGGGGTATGAATTGTTAGTCAGAGTCTCTCTGTCTGTTTGGGGGATTGTTCCTTCTAAAGTTCTAATTCTGGTTATGATTTTGGTTTATGTTATGATTACTGACTGTGGAAACCATTTTCTCTAGCCTCTCCATGTTTTTGGCTAGACTTTCATACTTGGGATCAGATGTGGAAGCTGCAGTGTCATCTCTATATGTTACCTTCTTCTCAGCCCTCATTCTGTCCCTTTTTTCAATCAGGTTTGCTTCTACACTCACTGCTCATTTTTGCATGTCTTCCAATGTGTTGTAATCTCTCTCCCTAAGTTGGTAGGGCATGTCAGCATCAAATCCTTCAGGGTACTTCATGTTGGCAATATTTTTCTTGTATTCCTATTATATGATTGTCCTTGATGGCAACTCTCTGACAAAGGATGCAGATAATGACTGTATGAAGAACTCAGAAAACCATCAGCAGTTCTAGACAAGAAGAATATAAGACTGAATGTACATTAATCGAAGCTCTGTATTTCATGGGAGAATCGATGTGAATAAGGACGTGTGAATGTATCTACACGGAGCCTGCACCTAGACCTGCCTGGCTGCATAGGGGAAGAAGGCCATCAGATTGAAGATCTGGCCAGCCAGTGGTTGTAAGTCAATTATCCTGATGGAGGATAATTAAGAAACACTGTGAGGGGATTAATGGTGCTCTGTATATAGTTAGAGGAACCGATGTTAATACGGTCGACAGTGTATCCCAAACTGGTAGATGATGGAGTTATATATATTCGTTGACTATTGAGATCAATGTTGCGAATTGATTTTGGTATGGTCTATGCCTTTATTGAATTGAGCAAGTGTAATTGTGAATCCCTGCAACCAACACGGAACTCGGTGACTGAATTATGTGAGTATAGGTTGTCGAACTCTCGTTGGAACAACAAAAGGAATTACGAACGGAACCTGGATTATAAGGGCAGAACACAACAAAAGGAAGCACGACGGAACCTGGAGTAGAAGGGCGGAACCACGAAGGAGGAACAGTAAAGGTGATTTCTGGTTTTTATCGCACCAACTTTGCATGGTGAGCGGTATTTGAGGAGGGGGGAGCGATTCCATAGATCGACCAACGCATGTCCTCGAGTGACTTTGGAAAACCACCATCACAGCGCGCCATCGCATGTTAACGATCGACCAAGGAGGCCGCGCGATATTGTTGAGTGACATCGATCTAGAGGGAAGCCATCGGACGTCGGTCGTATGAAGAAGATACATGAAGGTTAACCAAAGTACGGCGTGGGAATTTGATTGGACTATTGATCATATACGTGGGGCCCGGAGTCAAATGTTTATTAACCTTGGCTATAATATTATACGACGGAGATAAAGATTACCTTTGGGTCGATTCGTGTTGTGAGAGTATGCATTAGTGTATATGGAAGAGCGTAGGTTGGGGTTCCAATTTGGATTGGTTCCACTTTTGATATGTGGGTTTTTATTAAAAGAGCATTTTTGTATGCCTTATGAAGGTCATTACAAAAGGAGAAATTTGGATTAATATCTCAATCTTAGATTGAGATATTAAAAATCCTTATATTAATTATCTAATTACCAGACCAAGAATATAGAACAATGAGAAATTGTTTGGGGCTTGGGTAGACCCCGCTGGATTATCTATTTGATCCCATCCAGGAATACCATCAGTGGTTGGGTGGTTTTGACTCATGGTATTAATAAAGGCTAAAACTATATAAGGAGAAGATTATTATAGTACAAGGTGTGCATGTGGAGGGGTTGTTAATGAATAAATCTCTTTAAGAGATATCTGCATAATTTAACTCTTTTTCTGATAAATCTGAATCTATGATGCACCTATGGATATGATGAAGGTTCAAGATCTCTAATGATGAATCTCTAGGAAGATCTACAAAAGAAATCATGAAGACCTGACGCAAGTCTGATGAAGAAATTGAAGAAAGTTGGTGGATCTGAGGGTTGAAGCCTTCAGTATGAAAGTGGAAGCTTTCTAAAAGCTGGTGTTAAATCAGGGGGTTGAAGCTCCCTTCTAGGAGAGGTTGGTAAATGAGATCAGGGGGTTGGAGCTCCTTTCCAGGAGTGACTGGAGAACGAGAGAAGGTGGTAGCCTTCTAAAGGTGGGTGCCTGCGTGCTGGTATAAGTCTGCACCAGTACAAAATTGTAAGAAGTTTTCTTTATAATAAATATTGAAGACAGAGATGACAACAGCGGTGGTTTTCTCCCAAATTGGGTTTCCACCTTAAATAATGGTGTTCATGTGTGTTTGATTAGGAGATCGAGTCCCTTGTAGAAAAATTCTCAAAAATGAAGTTGCTCAGAATTGCTCCGAAACAGATCGACAAGAAAGAGCTCGTCAAAACGATCCTGTAGCCGCAAACGACACTCAAATCTGTTGCCATATGGAGGAGATATTGCAGTTTGAATTCGCCCAATAACTTTCAATTTTGAAAGAAATTTTTTTAATATTATGTATTGGGATAATTTTATTTTTATTAAGGCTTAATAAATTAATTAAATTATATAGTTTTAATATTTTATATGGTTTTTTATTAAATCATATATTATATTATTAATTATATGTTTTAATTAATTATTAAAAAAAAAATTTAATTAAACATTATTAAAAACTAAATATTAAACCATACTATATATTAAACAAAATTTGAAATGTAATAAAATGTTAAAACCCACAAGCCTAAAGTTTGGGTTATATATTTAAATCACGTGGGCAATGTTTATTAACGGTTACAACCTACGTAACAAAGGTGTAATATATGGTATGGCATAAGTATGGTAATGGCATACAATGTACATTTGAATTGTCAAAAGGTATGACAACATATGGTTTAAAGTGAAGCCACGTGGGTTTAAAACACGTGTGTGGAGTGGAGCAGTCTAACCATCGGACCAACGGTGGTTCATGTGATTTTGAAAGTCAGGTGTTCGTTGAATGGCACGTAGGTAGCGGGGACGTGGTCCCGTGTATATAGCATCTGGAGCGGAATGTATTTAAAACATATGGTTTTATAATAAAGTTTGTCGCGCATATAACTCACCTCCTCCGGCTGTCACGGTCCCGTGGACCTTATCCACTAGCCCCCTCCAACTGGCGGCAATTCGGCGGTCCGCCCAACTTTAGCGCCAACCTCCATTTTAGTCGGGCTATCTGGCAGTCAGCCAGATTTAACTGGAGTTATTCTAGGCCAAACTGGCAGTTGGAGTAAAAGAGCCATAACTTTGGCTAGGAAAGTCCTTTTTGGACGAATGTTTTTTTTATTCTGGTGTAATTGATCATTCTGGAGCTGTTGGGAGTGTTTTCAGAACCATCAGGGCACTCTAACAGAGAATTTACCAGTGTTTTTGGTCGTGGAGCCACCAGGGCCTAAGGGAAGAAGAGCTGTTTTGGACTACCTTCATCCAATGGAGGTGTTTGTTTAGTCATTTTATACTGATTTGAGCCTTCTGAATCTTAATTTGCAGTGTATTTTTCCATTTGAGGCTTCTATATAGTTGTATTCACATTTTGAGCATTTAATCAAAGAGGAAAAAGCCTAATTAGAGGCTTTTGGACCCAGCAGAGGTAGCCCAAGAGAGGGGTGAACGGCTTAAACAATTATTTGCTGTCATACTGTATAATTTTGCTGCATATTTTCAGATTCTACTCCTTTAAACAATAAATTTTTATAAGCAAACTTTTCCCAAGCAGGTTTAAACAGTGAACAAAACTTATTAGTTCATCTTCAAACCATTATACTTCATTTGCAGAATATGTATACTTGTCTATTCACACATTAAAGCTGGATCAATGAATACTTTGCACTTAAAACAAATACTTTCATTAATCGGATCTCATTGATTACATTTTATTTCTTTAGGCAAAGTCTGTAGAAGGGCCAGGTAGCCTCCGGATTCATCCTTTCTTTGAAAGGTGAAATATTCGGTGAATGCCCCTACAATCAATATCTGTATGAGAAATACTTTGTTCTCACAATTTCAGATCAATGTTGCTTATGTGTGATGGTTTATTCTGTTATTACTGCACATGCTTACTGCTTACTAAACATCTGATGCAATGATCTAAGTAAATAATTAAATGCATAGTAAGATCTCTGGACATACAGGATATCCACGAGTATACGCAAGTTGGTTTCAGTAAAGTAGCGTATGGTTTTAAGAAAGAAAAACTAAAAAGTTTTTATTGTCAGCTCTAAACACTGATTCACCCCCCCTCTCAGTATTTATTCCAACAATTGGTATCAGAGCAGGTCCTTCTGAAAAGGCTTAGCCGCTAGAAGGAAGATCAAACAAAATGAGCAATCAAGAAGGAACAACATCTATCAAGCCTCTTCTCTTCAACGGAAACAATTTAATCTTCTGGAAAACAAGGATGAGATCCTATCTTCAGTCTCTGGGAGAAGATGTATGGGCTATAGCTAAAGGAGGATATCAATATCCAGCTGCAGTACCAACAGATCCAACGGAAAGAAAGAACTATGAAACAAATGCAAAAGCGGTCAATGCTCTATTGGGAAGTCTAACTGAATCAGAATTTGTCAAAGTCATGCAGCTAGATACAACAAAGGAAATATGGGACAAAATCATTCTAAGTTATGAAGGTGATGCGAAGGTAAAAAGTGCTAAACTCCAAACTCTCAGAATTCAATATGAGAATCTAAAAATGCATAATGAGGAGAGCATTGCCAATTTCTTTTTATGTCTTGATGATATTGTAAATCGTATGAGAAATCTGGGAGAAACAATAACCAAATCTACTTTGGTTGAGAAAGTTTTAAGATCACTAACGAAAAAATTTGAGTCAAAAGTTTCTGCTCTTGAAGAAAAGCAGGATCTTCAAAATCTTACTGTGGTGCAACTTCATGGCATACTAACTGCATGTGAAATGAGAAGAGGAGGACCATCTGAAGTCAAAGAAGCCATCTTTAGAGCTTCTACAAAAGGGAAAGAAGTACAAGAAACGGAAGGATCGGGGTATATCTCAGAAGAAGATGAGGTAAATTTTGTAAAGAAACTCCAACTTGGCACAGGATGGTTCAGAGGTAAGCTTCCTTCCAAATGTTTTGCTTGTGGAAGAGTTGGTCATTATGCTGCTAAGTGTCCTCATAAAGAAACACATGAAAAAGGGAAGGAAGTAGCAAGAAGGAATAAGAATCGGTTTAGCACTAGAAAAAGTTACTATACTCATGAAGAGAGTGATGGGTTATCTGATAGTGAGGAAGAATGTGAACAAGATCTTAGACTTCTCATGGCATTTGAAAAAGAATCTAGAGAAGAAAAATATACTTTTATGGATGCTTTAGAGGACAATGATTTTCTTGATGAAATCAATCAACTCAAAATATGCTTAGAAGAAAGTAAATTATCCATAGAAACTCTGAAAAACCAGCTTGAAGAAAAGGAGAAACATAATGAGAAATTAGAATATGAAATAGTAAGTCTAAGAAAATAAATTGAGAAAGTAAAGACTTTGAATCTCAGATTTGCTAAAGGATCTGAAACCTTAGATGAGATTATCAAGGTACAACGTTCTCCTCTTTTAAAGACAGGTCTTGGATATATCGGAGAATCTTCTCAGGCTTCAGCACCAAATTATCTAAAAGCAGCTACAGCCAGCATACAACATTCTGCCACTCAGCAAGGGAATAAAGAATATTTACAGGTAAAGCATGACCATCTCAATTCAAAGAACACTAATTGGAATACCTTTCAAAGAAACACCAATCAACAGGTAAATTCAAGTAGAATATTTCATGATCGCAGAAATTTCTTCTTCAATGGACAATGTTTCTCATGTCACAATTTTGGTCCTAAAGTTGTTCAATGTGTTGCATATAAAACCATCATGACAAGAGAAGAAAGAAAGAAAAGGATTGATATTGGAACAAAGAAGAATACATATAACAACTTTTCTCCTCTTCAAAATGAAGTTGAATGTGCTTATTGCAATAACTTTGGCCATGAAGAATCTGAATGCAGGAGAAAAATCCAGCCAAAAGAGCATTTTCCTTCAAGCTCCAAAGTATGGAAAAAGAAGGAATTACAGGTTGAAAATTGTGGCATAGCTTTATTTTCAGAAGGAGAAGAAAATCAATGGTACATTGATAGTGGATGCTCAAAACACATGACAGGTGACAAAAACAAACTTCTTGCATATAATGCTCTAGAAAAGGAAAATAATGTTACATTTGGAAATGATACTCCTGCTGTCATTAAGGGAAAAGGGTCTGTTTTTCTAAAAGAAAAGGTGAAAGCTAATAATGTCATGTATGTGGATGGATTAAAGCATAACCTGTTAAGTGTAAGTCAAATGTGTGATCAAGGAGCTGAAGTTGTCTTTAGTTCAAAAGAATGTGTGGTACGTGATCTTGATACAGGTAAAACAATTATAAAAGGAAACAGAACTCCAAGCAACCTGTATGTATTGAAGAACTACAAAGAACAATGTTACTTGAGTAAATCTTCAGAAAACTAGCTATGGCATAGAAGGTTGGGGCATCTGAGCTTCTCTCAAATCAACAAATCAAGCAGACTTAAAGCTATTCGTGATCTTCCCAATATTACACCACCTGAAAGTATCATATGCAAATCTTGCCAATTCGGTAAGCAAACCAGAGTGCAATTTAATGCCAAGGAAGGTTCATCAAGTAAGCCTCTTGAACTCATTCATATTGACATATGTGGACCTGTGAAGAAAAAGTCACCACATGGTGAACAATACTATATCTTATTTATTGATGATTTCTCTAGAATGTGTTGGATTGGGTTGATTAAACACAAAGATGAAGCATTTGAGAAATTTCAGATATTCAAAGCACTGGTTGAAAATGAATTAGATCTAAAAATCAAGTGTCTTAGATCTTATCGAGGAGGAGAATATACATTAGATGAATTCCTTGAATTCTGTGAACAACATGGCATAAAAAGACAGTTTTCTGTAGCTGGCACTCCACAACAAAATGGCGTAGCAGAAAGAATGAATAGCACAGTTTAACATATGGCTAGAGCTATGCTTGATGATTCCGGAACACCTGACACATTTTGGGGAGAAGCAGCACATACAATGGTAAATATTCTTAACAAGGCACATGTTCATGTAAATAGTGATAAAACTCCATATGAACTATGGTATGGTAATCCTCCCACTGTGAAGCATTTTAGAGTTTTTAGGAGCAAATGCTTTATAAAAAATAATGATGAAAAACTTGGCAAGTTTGAACCCAGAGCAGATGAAGGAATATTTCTTGGTTACTCCTCTAGGAGTAGGGCATATAAATGTTACAATAAAAGACTTCGGAAGATTTTTGAATGCATTGATGTTGTTATTGACGAGTCTCCTGCAGCTCCAAAAGAAGAAAAACAAACAACAGATGAAGACGATGATGACCTATATCCTTCTACATCAAATAGGAATGATATAGATAGTGAACCCAATGAAAACCCCGAAGATGATTTATCTGAAAAAGCTCCATCCAGATATGTTCAAAAGAATCATCCAAAATCTCAAATTTTGGGAGAAAAGGGATCAGGTGTACAAACAAGAAGGACTCTTATGGGATCTTCTAGCTATCTAGAATTTCTATCCACTATTGAACCAAAAAATGTCAATCAAGCTAGCAAAGATGAATGTTGGATTCAAGCCATGAATGAAGAGCTTGATCAAATTGAAAAGAATCACACTTGGGAATTAGTACCAAGACCTCATAAAAAAAATGTCATTGGAACTAAATGGATATTCAAAAATAAGTTAAATGAGAATGGGGATGTTATAAGAAATAAAGCTAGACTTGTTTGCAAGGGGTATGCTCAACAGGAAGGTATAGAATTTGAAGAAACTTTTGCTCCTATAGCTAGACTTGAAGCCATAAGAATGTTTCTTGCTTTTTCAAGCTTCCAACAAATCAAATTTTATGAAATGGATGTTAAATCTGCTTTTCTCAATGGTGATCTAGAAGAAGAAGTGTATATAGAACAACCAGAAGGATTCATTTTGGGAAATGATGAAAAACTTGTTTGTAGACTTAAAAAGGCTCTATATGGTCTCAAACAAGCTCCAAGGGCATGGTACTATCGTCTTGACAAATATCTTCATCAACAGGGATTTTCAAAGGGGTCTGCTAATAGAAACTTATACACAAAAACTAAAAATGATAAACTATTGATTGTGTTGTATATGTTGATGATATCATCTTTGGGAGTAATGAAGAGTCTGTGAGTCAGAAATTTTCTTCTGTTATGCAGCAAGAATTTGAAATGTCTTTACTTGAGGAACTAACATTCTTTCTTGGTTTGCAAGTGCAACAAGCAACAGATGGAATATTCTTATCACAAGCAAAATATCTTAAGAAAATTCTGAAGAAGTATGGCATGGAAGAGTGCAAACCTGTAAGTACACCAATGATAACTGGATGTAATATTAGTTCTCATGATGATTCTCCCACGGTGAATCAACCAGAATACAGATCTATGATAGGAAGTCTACTTTATCTCACTAGGACTAGACCAGACATTATGCATGCAGTTGGGATTGTGGGACGATTCAAAGCTAATCCAAAAGAGTCTCATATTTAGGCTATCAAAAGAATATTCAAATATCTTCAAGGAACTCAAGAATTTGGACTATGGTATCCAAAGAATGTTGATCTCACTCTTCATGCTTACACTGATGCAGATTGGGATGGAAATGTTGATGATCAGAAAAGCACTAGTGCTGGTGCATTCTATATGGGGCCCCGGTTAGTATCTTGGTTCAGTAAGAAGCAAAGCTCTATTGCCTTATCTACAGCAGAAGTATAATATGTGGCTGCCGCATCGTGTTGCACTCAACTTCTTTGGATGATGCAAACCTTACAAGACATTGAAATCAAATGTTCACCTCCTATCTCCATTATGTGTGATAATACAAGTGCCATCAGTATTTCAAAGAATCCTGTTATTCATTCCAAGACCAAGCACATTCCCATCAAGTATCACTTATTACATGAACAAGTGCTTGAACAAAAGGTTAAGTTGGAGTATGTTCCCTCCAAAGAACAAGTTGCTGATATATTTACCAAACCTTTACCCAGGGAAGCATTCGAATATCTCAGACAAAAGCTGGGAGTAGTCTCTGCCATGCAAAATATCAGATCTACTTAAATACATAAGATTAAATTGGATATGCGGATATCCTGCAGGACAGTCGCGTATATACACATGTTCATACACAGAAAACCACATGCAGCATGATCTCAGGGGGAGCATGGTATTGTCGGTACAAAGTATCTTGATCTATCCTTTTCCCTTGATGTCAAAGGGGGAGAATATTGCTGAATGTAGAATGTATTTCAAGTCATGGTTGCCATCAAGTCTAAAGGGGGAGATTGTTGGGAATATGTTTCTTGTATTCCTATTATATGATTGTCCTTGATGGAAACTCTCTGACAAAGGATGCAGATAATGACTGTATGAAGAACTAAGAAAACCATCAGTAGTTCTAGACAAGCAGAATATAAGACTGGATGTACATTAATCGAAGCTCTATATTTCATGGGAGAATCGATGTGAATAAGGACGTGTGAATGTATCTGCACGGAGCCTACACCTAGACCTGCCTGTACCTGCTGAGAGCTGCATACGGGAAGAAGGCCATCAGATTGAAGATCTGGCCAGCCAGTGGTTGTAAGTCAATTATCTTGATGGAAGATAATTAAGAAACCCTGTGAGGGGATTAATGGTGCCCTATATATATTTAGAGGAACTGATGTTAATACGGCCGACAGTGTATCCCAAACTGGTAGACAGTGGAGTTATATATATTCGTTGAATATTGAGATCAATGTTGCAGATTGATTTCGGTACGGTCTGTGCCTTTATTGAATTGAGCAAGTGTAATTGTGAATCCCTGCAACCAACACAGAACTCGGTGACTAAATTATGTGAGTATAGGCCATCGAACTCTCGTTGGAACAACAAAAGGAATTACGAATGGAACCTGGAGTAGAAGGGAAAAACACAACAAAAGGAAGCATGACGGAACCTGGAGTAGAAGGGCGGAACCACGAAGGAGGAATGGTAAAGGCAGTTTCTAGTTTTTATCGCACCACCTTTGCACTGTTAGGTCCCTATATCACTAGTATAGTCCCTTATTATTGTTATTGTAACCCCCTTATTGTTATTATTGAACCCTTGTAACCCCCATTTTGTTATTATTGTGCCCTTAAATTATTATTGTTAGGTTGGCTAGGATTACATTGTGGCCACTAGGATTACATTATGGCCCCATGGACTCCTATATATAGAAAGGAGGTTTTGTAAATTGTATCATCCAAGAATTGTTCATTCATGTAATGTATTGGAGGTTGCCCCCTCGAAGTGGCTTATTTCTAAGGCGTTGATATCTCTTTTCTTCTCTTTTTTGAGCTGGTTTCACAACATTTGGTATCAGAGGTTTGGATTCTAGGGTTTCGCTGCTCCAAACAGGTCATCGTGGAATTTTCGCTATAAATTTTTTTCTACGAAGTTTCAGAAGCTGAAATTTTTAGGGTGCGAAGCCGAAATCCTGAGGAAGATTTTCTAAAAAGTTCAGAGCTTTTTTCGCAATATTTTCAGAGATATGATCTGTGGAAGTTAGGTCTTTTTTCAGGCTCCTAAACAGTTCATCGTGGCATTTGCACGATAAAATTTTTTCTACGAAGTTTCAGAATCTGAAATTCCTATGGTGTGAAGCTGAAATCCTGAGAAGAATTTCAAAGCATTTCAGAGCTTGGTTCGCAATATTTTTGGAGATATGATCTGTGGAAGGTAGTGCTTTTTCAGTCTCCTGAATTGCATCTCAAAGAGGTGATCGTGGGAAAAGTTCAATAACTCTCTCTCAGAGAATCGGATTAGAGTGCCGTAAAAATTTGTCACAAGTACACAGACTGTAGTTTTTTGGCTATCAATTCAGAGACAAAGGACGAAACAGTGACACATGGAAAGTCGTACAAGTTCGCTCTACTGAACCAGTCCATAATTAGGTCATTGTGGGAGATTGGACACAAATTTGTCTTGGAGAATCCAAATCAGGTAAGACCTGTGGCATTCAAAAGATACTTCAGAGGGATACTTCAGTGCTGAGTTTTAGATATTGAAGATCTTCAATCATAGAGATAATACAATTTCAATATCGAGCTCCTCAAAGCAAGTAAAAGGTGTGTATTTTTTTCCGAATTGCATAAGTCTTGTTTGAAGAATCAAGTTGAATTGATTGCAAGGGCCTATTGTAGAATAGATATCAATATTGGATTCTAAAATGGCCCCTAAAAATAATTCAACACCCATTAAGCCTTTAGAAGGCTCTACTATGACTCATGAAGACGAAGAATGGCAACATGACATATCAAAATTACAAGAGCAAGTGCAACAATTTTCGCTCTCGCAAAGAACAACAAAAAATGAAATGGAATTTTTGAAGAAGGGCGTGGAAACTAAGATGGATGGTTTAAATAAAGGCGTGGAAGCTAAGATGAAGGGTTTGGAAGCTAAGATGGATGGCATGGAAGTGGGCATGGAAGCTAAGATGGATGACATGGAAGCTAAGATCGATGAAAAGATGAAAGACAACATGGAAAACATGAAGAAAGATCTAAAAGTAGACATCGAAGGTTTGGGAAAGTTGATACAAGAAATGTTTCCTAATGGTGAAAAGATAGTAGAGGAAACTCATGATGAGAACAAAATAAATGTTAATCATGATTTCATAAACTCTACTATTGGAGGGAAGAACCACCATATTCCAAAAATGGATATGAGGAAGTTTGATGGAAAGGATCCTGTAACATGGATACTACAGATGGAGCAATATTTTGATCTCCATAATGTGCAAAACACACAAAAGGTACGCATTGCAACTTTACATTAGAACAAAATACATTTGTATGGTATCGATGGCTTTGCTCCCGTAAAAAAATTGTCACTTGGTCAATTTTTACGGAAGAAATGATAGCACATTATGAGGATACAAAGAGCAGCACCTTCTTTAGCCAATTGATAAATCTCAAACAAAAGGGTTTAGTGGGGCAGCACATTGAGGACTTCCAAAAATTGAATATAAGGGTAACTGATATTCCAGAGGAACACAAGATCAATCTCTTCATAGGCACTTTAAAGGATAACATCCAACATGAAGTTCGTGTTTTGGAACCGGATTCATTGGAGAAGGCATTCAGGTTGGCAAGAAAAGTTGAATGTAAAATAATGGTGACAAGGAAGCCTACCACTCAATTCTATAAAGAAGGAAGTGTTGCTACGCCTAGATTTCCACAACCTACAAGGTTGACACCACAAAAATTGGAAGAAAAAAAGAAAAAGGGCTTTGCTACAGTTGTGATAGCAAATACACTAAAGGTCATAAGTGTGCTGAGAAGAAATTATTTTACATAGATTGTGAAGAAGAAGAAGAAAATGAACAAGAAGAGGATATACACCAGGAACCACCCCTAGAAGAGGAAGAAATGAATCCGACCATATCGTGTAATGCACTGGCGGGAATTACCACTCCTCAAACTCTCAAGATAGAAGGACATATAAAGAAGAAAAGGGTAATAGTGTTGATTGATTCAGGTAGCACCCATAATTTTATTCATTATAAGGTAGCCAAGGAATTAAATTGTTTCCTATACCCAACACCAGAATGTCAAGTGATGGTTGCAAATGGAGGAACTATAAATTGCTCTGAAAAATGCCATAATATCAAGCTAACCATGGGGGAATATGTATTGACTAGTCCAACGCTTTCCATTCCTATGGGAGGTGATGATGTTGTACTAAGAGTACAATGGTTACAACCATTGGGGACGGTAGCTTTTAATTTTCAAGAAATTTTCTTGAATTTTTTTCATAAGGAAAGGAAGTCAAATTACGGGGTATTGCGGGGAAGCCAGGAAAGATAATAAGCTCTAATTTCATGACAAATCTTCTAAAGAAATAAAAATGAGGCGTAATTGCACAATTATGGTCACTAGATGTTCCAACATCAAAATCATCTATTTCTTCGGATCTCCAACAAGTCTTGGACAATCATTCCAAGGTGTTTGAAACTCCCAAAGGACTCCCACCTATTCGTGATCATGATCATGCTATTCATTTGATTCCAGGAAGTGTTCCTCCAAACATCAGGCCTTATAGATATCCTCACTTCCAAAAGAGCGAAATTGAACGTATGATTGCAGAAATGTTAGAGGCGGGTATAATTCAACCTAGTCAAAGTTCTTTCTCTGCTCCTGTAGTTTTGGTACACAAGAAGGATGGATCATGGCGAATGTGTCCGGATTATAGGGAGCTCAATAAGCTCACCATTAAAGACAAATTTCCCATTCCTGTGATTGATGATTATTGGATGAATTACATGGAGCAATTTATTTTACCAAGTTGGATCTTCGTTCAGGATATCATCAAATTAGAATGAAGACTGAAGATATTCCAAAAACAGCATTTCGAACTCATGAGGGTCATTATTAATTTTTGGTCATGCCTTTTGGCCTTACCAATGCACCTTCTACATTTCAAGGGTTGATGAATTCCATTTTCAAACCCTTCCTTAGAAAATTTGTGCTAGTATTTTTTTGATGATATACTAATCTACAGCAGGTCTTGGAAGGATCATGTTGAACATGTTGATAGGGTGCTCAAACTATTGCAGGAGAAACAATTATATGCAAAAAAACCCAAATGTTTCTTTGGAGTACAAGAGGTGGAATATCTGGGTCATATTGTATCTCACAGGGTGTTAAAGTAGACCCTAACAAAATTAAAGCCATTAAGGAATGGAAAGTGCCCACAACCATAAAGCAGTTGCGAGGATTTCTCGGGTTAACAGGGTATTATCGCAAGTTTGTTAAGAATTATGGGAGAATAGCAGCACCTCTAACAACATTATTGAAGAAAGATGCATTTTCATGGACTCCCGAAGCAACTAAGGCCTTTGAACATCTTAAAGAGGCAATGTGCCTAGCACCGGTCTTAGCTACGCCAGACTTCACAAAAACCTTTATTGTGGAATGTGATGCCTCAGGAAATGGAATTGGTGTTGTTTTAATGCGGGAAGGAAGACCCATTGCTTTTGAAATTCGTCCAATCAAAGGAAAGTATTTACAGAAACCTATTTATGAGAAGGAAATGTTAGCAATACTGCATGCACTAAAGAAATGGCGAACTTACCTAATGGGAAGACACTTCAAGGTAAAAACTGATCATGATAGCCTTAAAAACTTTTTGGAATAAAGACTATCATCAGAAGAGCAGCAAAAATGGGTCACAAAGATGTTGGGTTATGACTTTTAAATAATCTACAAAAAAGGAAAGCTTAATGTTGTTGCAGATGCACTCTCAAGAAAGAATGAAGAGGTGGAAGCATTGCTTTGTGCCATTTCTATTATCCAACTAGATTGGATAACTAAAGCAAGAGATGAATGGAAGAAGGACAAAGATGTATGGACACTCATTCAAAATTTTCAGCAAGATCCTAGTACATCTGATACATTTAGTTGGAAAACTGATTCCTTATGGTACAAAGATCGCTTATATCTTTGCAATGATTCTCAACTAAAACAAAAGATTCTTCTGCAATTGCACACTTCTCCTTTAGGAGGACACTCAGGATTTTTAAAAAATATTGTGTAACCAGCTCCAAAAAGAGAAGAAAAGAGATATAAACGCCTTAGAAATGAGCCACTTCGAGGGGGCAACCTCCAATACATTACATAAGTGAACAATTCTTGGATGATCCAATTTACAAAACCTCCTTTCTATATATAGGAGTCCATGGGGCCATAATGTAATCCTAGTGGGCCACAATGTAATCCTAGCCGACCTAACAATAATAATTTAAGGGCACAATAATAATAAAATGGGGGTTACAAGGGTACAATAATAACAATAAGGGGGTTACACTAACAACAATAAGGGACCATACTAGTAATATAGGGACCTAACATGCCCCTCTCCTTCAAAAAAGTGTTGTCCTCAACACTTGAGTAGCTCTGGGTGCTTCTGTATAAAATTCTCATCCTCCCATGTAGAATCTTCGGTGGGTAAGTTCTTCCACTTGATGAGATACTCTAAAATTGATCGATTTCGTAGCTATAGAGTTCTTGTTTCCGTGACCGCTTCAGGTTCCAATATGATTTTTCCTTCCTCATCAAGTTCTGGAAATATTGTTTGAACTGGAAGATTTTCACCTATAACCTTCTTTAAGCATGAAACATGGAAAACTGGATGTACTCGCGAAGAAGCGGGAAGCTCCAATTTGTATGCCATAGTACCAATATTTTGCAACACCTTGTAAGGACCATAGTACTTTGGCGATAATTTATTATCCTTCTTTGCTTGCTTGAGGGACATTTGTTTGTATGGTTGTAGCCGTAAAAATACCCAATCTCCTACATCAAAACTTCTCTCGCTACGATGTTGATCTGCCTGTTGTTTCATTCGATTTTGTGCCAAATTCGGGTTATCCTTTAAGAGTTGGAGAACTTCTTGCTGATGCTCGATGTGATCTTCCACTGCTTGAACCTTCGAATTTTCCCTTAAAGATAATGTGATGGATGGTGGATGATATCCATAAAGTGCCATAAATGGGGTCATTTTTGCTGCAGTATGGAAGGAAGTTTTATACCACCATTCGGCAAGAGGTAACCACTTGACCCATTGTGTTTGTTTATCAGATACAAAACAACGAAGATATCCTTCCAAACATTTATTTACTATCTCGGTTTGACCATCAGATTGAGGATGATAAGATGAGCTATGAGCTAATTGAGTACCCAAACAAGAAAATAACTCCGTCCAAAAATTTCCGGTAAAAATGGGATCTCTGTCGCTCACAATAACCCTTGGGCTTCCATGTAGCTTTTGAATTCTGTCCATAAATGTAGTAGCAACTGTACTTGCTTTAAATGGATGAGATAGTGCACAAAAGTGTGCATACTTGGTAAGTCTATCAACTACCACCATGATGACATTCTTTCCTTCGGACTTAGGTAAACCTGTGATAAAATCCATTGAAATCTCCTCCCAACGTTGACTTGGAATGGATAAAGGTTGTAGAAGTCCCAGGGTCTTAATTGTTTCCACTTTGTTCTGCTGGCAAACCAAACATTCCGCCACAAACTTTTGAATATCAGATTTAAGGCCATCCCAAAAAAATTCTTTCTTCACCCTGTGGTAAGTTTTTAAAAATCCCGAGTGTCCTCCTAAAGGAGAAGTGTGCAATTCCAGAAGAATCTTTTGTTTTAGTTGGGAATTATTACAAAGATATAAGTGATCTTTGTACCATAAGGAATCATTTTTCCAACTAAATGTATCAGATGTACTAGGATCTTGCTGCAACTTTTGAATGAGTGTCCATACATCTTTGTCCTTCTTCCATTCATCTCTTGCTTGGGTTATCCAATCTGGTTGGATAATAGAAATGGCACAAAGCAATGCTTCCACCTCTTCATTCTTTCTTGAGAGTGCATCTGCAACAACATTAAGCTTTCCTTTTTTGTAAATTATTTCAAAGTCATAGCCCAACATCTTTGTGACCCATTTTTGCTGCTCTTCTGAAGATATTCTCTGTTCCAAAAAGTGTTTAACACTATCATGATCAGTTTTTACCTTGAAGTGTCTTCCCATTAGGTAAGTTCACCATTTCTTTAGTGCATGCAGTATTGCTAACATTTCCTTCTCATAAATAGGTTTCTGTAAATACTTTCCTTTGATTGGACGACTTTCAAAAGCAATGGGTCTTCCTTCCTGCATTAAAGCTGCACCAATTCCATTTCCTGAGGCATCACATTCCACAATAAAGGTTTTTGTGAAGTCTGGCGTAGCTAAGACCGGTGCTAGGCACATTGCCTCTTTAAGACGTTCAAAGGCCTTAGTTGCTTCAGGAGTCCATGAAAATGCATCTTTCATCAATAATGTTGTTAGAGGTGCTGCTATTCTCCCATAATTCTTAACAAACTTGCGATAATACCCTGTTAACTCGATAAATCCTCGCAACTTTTTTATGGTTGTGGGGACTTTCCATTCCTTAATGGCTTTAATTTTGTTAGGGTCTACTTTAACACCCTCGTGAGATACAATATGACCCAGATATTCCACCTCTTGTACTCCAAAGAAACATTTGTATTTTTTTGCATATAATTGTTTCTCCTGCAATAGTTTGAGCACCATGTCAACATGTTCAACATGATCCTTCCAAGACCTGCTGTAGATTAGTATATCATCAAAAAATACTAGCACAAATTTTCTAAGGAAGGGTTTGAAAATGGAATTCATCAAACCCTTGAAATGTAGAAGGTGCATTGGTAAGGCCAAAAGGCATGACCAAAAATTCATAATGACCCTCATGAGTTCGAAATGTTGTTTTCATAATATCTTCGATCTTCATTCTAATTTGATGATATCCTGAATGAAGATCCAACTTGGTAAAATAAATTGCTCCATGTAATTCATCCAATAATTCATCAATCACAGGAATGGGAAATTTATCTTTAATGGTGAACTTATTGAGCTCCCTATAATCCGGACACATTCGCCATGATTCATCCTTCTTGTGTACCAATACTACAAGAGCAGAGAAAGAACTTTGACTAGGTTGAATTATACCGACCTCTAACATTTCTGTAATCATACGTTCAATTTCGCTCTTTTGGGCATAAGGATATCTATAAGGCCTGATGTTTAGAGGAACACTTCCAAGAATCAAATGAATAGCATGATCATGATCACGAATAGGTGGGAGTTGTTTGGGAGTTTCAAACACCTTGGAATGATTGTCCAAGACTTGTTGGAGATCTGCAGAAATAGATGATTTTGATGTTGGAACTTCTAGTGAGCATAATTGTGCAATTACGCCTCTTTGTTCTTTCTTTAGAAGCTTTGTCATGACATTAGAGCTTATTATCCTTCCCGGCTTCCCTTCAATACCCCGTAATTCGACTTCCTTTCCTTCTGAAAAAAAATTCAAGAAAAGTTCTTGAAAATTAAAAGTTGTCGTCCCCAAAGATTGTAACCATTGTACTCCTAGTACAACATCAACACCTCCCATAGGAATGGAAAGCATTGGACTAGTCAATACATATTCCCCCATGGTTAGCTTGATATTATGGCATTTTCCAGAGCAATTTATAGTTCCTCCATTTGCAACCATCACTTGACATTCTGGTGCTTGGTATAGGAAACAATTTAATTCCTTGGCTACCTTACAATGAATAAAATTATGGGTGCTACCTGAATCAATCAACACTATTACCTTTTTCTTCTTGATTTGTCCTTGTACCTTGAGAGTTTGAGGAGTGGTAATTCTGCCAGTGCATTACACGATATGGTCGGATTCATTTCTTCCTCTTCTAGGGTTGGTTCCTGGTGTATATCCTCTTCTTGTTCATTTTCTTCTTCCTCTTCACAATCTATGTAAAATAATTTCTTCTCAGCACACTTATGACCTTTAGTGTATTTGCTATCACAAGTGTAGCAAAGCCCTTTTGCTCTTTTTTCTTCCAATTTTTGTGGTGTCAACCTTGTAGGTTGTGGAAATCTAGGCGTAGCAACACTTCCTTCTTTATAGAATTGAGTGGTAGGCTTCCTTGTCGCCATAATTTTACATTCGACTTTTCTTGCCAACCTGAATGCCTTCTCCAATGAATCAGGTTCCAAAACACGAACTTCATGTTGGATGTTATCCTTTAAAGTGCCTATGAAGAGATCAATCCTGTGTTCCTCTAGAATATCGGTTACCCTTATATTCAATTTTTGGAAGTCCTCAATGTGCTCCCCCACTAAACCCTTTTGTTTGAGATTTATCAATTGGCTAAAGAAGGTGTTTCTCTTTGTATCCTCATAACGTGCTATCATTTCCTCCGTAAAAATTGACCAAGTGACAATTTTTTTACGGGAGCAAAGCCATCGATACCATACAAATGTATTTTGTTCTAAATGTAAAGTTGCAATGCGTACCTTTTTTGTGTTTTGCACGTTATGGAGATCAAAATATTGCTCCATCTGTAGTATCCATGTTACAGGATCCTTTCCATCAAACTTCCTCATATCCATTTTTGGAATATGGTGGTTCTTCCCGCCAACATTAGAGTTTATGAAATCAAGATTAACATTTATTTTGTTCTCATCATGAGGTTATTCTACTATATTTCCACCATTAGGAATCATTTCTGGTTTTAAGCTTGTCATCAAGCCTTCCATGTATTCTTTTAGATCATTCTTCATGTTTTCCATGTTGTCTTTCATGTCATCCATCTTAGCTTCCATGCCATCCATCTTAGCTTCCACGCCTTTCTTCAAACCATCCATCTTCGCTTCCACGCCTTTCTTCAAAACTTCCATTTAATTTTTTGTTGCTCTTTGCGAGAGCGAAATTTGGTGCACTTGCTCTTGTAATTTTGATAGATCATGTTGCAATTCTTCATCTTCATGAGTCATAGTAGAGCCTTCTGAAGGCTTAATGGGTGTTGAATTATTTTTTGGGGCCATTTTAGAATCCAATATTGATATCTATTCTACAAGATTCCCTTGGAATCAATTCAACTTGATTCTTCAAACAAGACTTATGCAATTCGGAAAAAAAATACACACCTTTTACTTGCTTTGAGGAGCTCGATATTGAAATTGAATGATCTCAGTAATTGAAAATCTTCGATATCTGAAATTCAGCCCTGTAGTAACCCTCTGAAGCTTCTTTCTAATGCCACAAGTCTGACCTGATTTGGATTCTCCAAGACAAAGTTGTGTCCAATCTCCCACAATGACCTATTTCTGGACTGGTTCAGTAGAGCGAACTTGTATGAATTGCCACGTGTCACTGTTTTCTCCTTTGTCTCTGAAATTTATATCCAAGAAACTAAAGTCCGTTTACTTGCGACCAATTTTTACGGCACTTCAATCCGATCCCCAGAGAGAGAGTTATTGAACTTTTCCCACGATCACCTCTTTGAGATGAAATTCAAGACCCTGAAAAAGCACTACCTTCCATAGATCATATTTCCAAACATATTGTGAACCAAGCTCTAAAATTGTTTGAATAATTTCCTCAGGATTTTAGCTTCGCACCATATGAATTTCAGATTCTGAAACTTCGTAGAAAAAAAGTTATAGGGAAAATTCCACGATGACCTGTTTAGGAGCCTGAAAAAATACCTAACTTCCACAGATGATATCTCCGAAAATATTGCGAACCAAGATCTGAAATTTTTAGAAAATATTCCTCAGGATTTCAGCTTTGCACCCTAAAAATTTCATCTTCTGAAACTTCGTAGAAAACAAGTTATAGAGAAAATGCCACGATGACCTATTTGGAGCAGCAAAACCCTAGATTCCCAAGCCTTTGATACCAAATGTTGTGTAACCAACTCCAGAAATAGAAGAAAAGAGATATCAACGCCTTGGAAATAAGCCACTTCGAGGGGGAAGCCTCCAATACATTACATAAATGAACAATTCTTGGATGATACAATTTACAAAACCTCCTTTCTATATATAGGAGTCCATGGGGCCATAATGTAATCCTAGTGGGCCACAATGTAATCCTAGCCAACCTAACTATAATAATTTAAGGGAACAATAATAATAAAATGGGGGTTACAAAGGTACAATAATAAAAATAAGGTTACACTAACAACAATAAGGGACTATACTAGTAATATAGGGTTTAAAAAAAACTTACCATAGGGTGAAGAAAAATTTTTGAGATGACTTAAATCGATGTTAAAAGTTTGTGGCGAATGTTTGGTTTGCCGTAGAATAAAGTGGAAACAATTAAGACCCCAGGACTTCTACAACCTTTATCCATTCCAAGTCAACGTTGGGAGGAGATTTCAATGTATTTTACCATAGGTTTACCTAAGTCCGAAGGAAAGGGTGTCATCATGGTGGTAGTTGATAGACTAACCAAGTATGCACACTTTTGTGCATTATCTCATCCATTTAAAGCATGTAGAGTTGCTACTAAATTTATGGATAGAATTCAAAAGCTACATGGAAGCCCAAGGTTATTGTGACGGCAGTCCCATTTTAAATTTTGGACGAAGTTATTTTCTTGTTTGGGTACTCAATTAGCTCATAGCTTATCTTATCATCCTCAATCCGATGGTCAAATTTAGATAGTGAATAAATTTTTGGAAGGATATCTTCATTTTTTTGTATCTGATAAACAAACACAGTGGGTCAAGTGGTTACCTCTCGTTGAATGGTGGTATAACACTTCCTTCCATACTACAACAAAAATGACCCCATATATGGCACTTTGTGGATATTAGCCACCGTCCATCACATCATCTTTAAGAGAAAATTATAAGGTTCAAGCAGTGGAAGATCACATCGAGCATTAACAAGAAGTTCTCCAACTCTTAAAAAATGATGAATTTGGCACAAAATTGAATGAAACAAAACGAAATGAGATCAACACTCCTTGTGAAAGTTTTGATGTATGTGTAGGAGATTGGGTATTTTACGGCTACAACCATACAAACAAATGTCCCTCAAGCAAAGGTAGAAGGATAATAAAATATCACCAAAATCTATGGTCCTTACAAGGTGTTGCAAAACATTGGTACTATGGCATACAAATTGGAGCTTCCTGCTTCTTCACGAGTGCATCCATTTTTCCATGTTTCATGCTTAAAGAAGGTTATGGGTGAAAATATTCCGGTTCAAACAATATTTACATAACTTGACGAGGAAGGAAAAATCATATTGGAACCTGAAGCGGTCATGGAAACAAGAACTCGAAAGCTACGGAATCGATCAATTTCATAGTATCTCATCAGGAGTGGAAGACTTCTGTGAATATTCACATGGGAGGATGAGGAATTTTATACGAAGTACAGAGCTACTCAAGCATTGAGGACAACACTTTTTTGAAGGAGAGGGGCATGTTAGGTCCCTATATCACTAGTATAGTCCCTTATTATTGTTAGTGTAACCCCCTTATTGTTATTATTGAACCCTTGTGACCCCCATTTTGTTATTATTGTGCCCTTAAATTACTATTGTTAGGTCGGCTAGGATTACATTATGGCCCCATGGACTCCTATATATAGAAAGGAGGTTTTGTAAATTATATCATCCAAGAATTGTTCATTTATGTAATGTATTGGAGGTTTCCCCCTCGAAGTGGCTCATTTCTAAGGCATTGATATCTCTTTTCTTCTCTTTTTGGAGCTGGTTACACAACATGCACGGTGAGCGGTATTTGAGGAGGGGGGAGCGATTCCATAGATCGACCGATGCGTGTCCTCGAGCGAATTTGGAAAAATGCCATCATAACACGCCATCGCACGTTAACGATCGACCAAGGAGGCCGCGTGATATTGTTGAGCGACATCGATCTGGAGGGAAGCCATCAGACGACGGTTGTATGAAGAAGGTGCGCGAAGGTTAACCAAAGTACGACGCGGGAATTTGATTGGACTATTGATCATATACGTGGGGCCCGGAGTCAAATGTTTATTAACCTTGGCTATAATATTATACGGCGGAGATAAAGATTACCTTTGGGTCGATTCGTGTTGTGAGAGTATGAATTAGTGTATATGGAAGAGCGTAGGTTGGGGTTCCAATTTGGATTGGTTCCACTTTTAATACGTGGGTTGTTATTAAAAGAGAATTTTTGTATGCCTTAGGAAGGTCATTACAAAAGGAGAAATTTGGATTAATATCTCAATATCAGATTGAGATATCAAAAAGCCTTAGATTAATTATCTAATTACCAGACCAAGAATATAGAACAATGAGAAATTGTTTAGGGCTTGGGTAGACCCCGCTGGATTATCTATTTGATCCCGTCCATGAATACCATCATCGGTTGGGTGGTTTTGACTCATGGTATTAATAAAGGCTAAAACTATATAAGGAGAAGATTATTATAGTACAAGGTGTGCATGTGGAGGGGTTGTTAATGAATAAATATCTTTAAGAGATATCTGCATAATTGAACTCTGTTTCTTATAAATCTGAATCTATGATGCACCTATGGATATGATGAAGGTTCAAGATCTCTAATGATGAATCTCTATGAAGATCTGCAAAAGAAATCATGAAGACATGATGCAAGTCTGGTGAAGAAATTGAAGAAATTTGGTGGATCTGAGGGTTGAAGCCTTCAGTATAAAAGTGGAAACTTTCTACAAGCTGGTGTTAAATCAGGGGGTTGAAGCTCCCTTCCAGGAGAGGTTGGTAAACAAGATTAGGGGGTTGGAGCTCCTTTCCAGGAGTGACTGGAGAACGAGAGAAGGTGGTAGCCTTCTACAGGTGGGTGCCTACGTGCTGGTATAAGTCTACACCAGTACAAAATTGTAAGAAGTTTTCTTTATAATAAATATTGAAGACAAAGATGACAGCAGCGGTGGTTTTCTCCCGAATTGGGTTTCCACCTTAAATACTGGTGTTCATGTGTGTTTCTTATGTGTGATGGTTTATTTTGTTATTACTACACATTCTTACTGCTTACTAAAGATCTGATGCAATGATCTAAGTAAAGAATAAAATGCATAATAAGATCTCTGGACATACAGGATATCCACGTGTATACGCAAGTTGGTTTCAGTAAAGTAGCGTATGGTTTTAAGAAAGAAAAACTAAAAAGTTTTTATTGTCAGCTCTAAATGCTGATTCACCCCCCCTCTCAGTATTTATTCCAACACTTCACTAAGGCCATCCATTGGGGAGGTTTCATATGGGGTGGAAGAGCATTATAAACACTATTAAATATTGTGGAATAGTCATAGACACTCTCTCCTACATTTCTTTTAAGGTTATTGTATTCTGATAAGATTTGGAGAGGGTTGATTTTGACTTCCCATTTGTTTATGAAATTTTGGTGCAAGGAGGGAAGTTCATTGATACTATTATGAGGTAGGCCTTTAAACCATTTCTTCACTTCTCCTCTTAAACTCTAGCAAATATCCTCATCTTAATGGTTTCATCTTCAATTTCCATGTAGTCAAAGGCATCTTCCTTCCCGTCCACATGATGTTGAGAAGTGGTAGAATCTTTTCCAGTGAAGTGAGGGATTTTTTACTGATAATCGTTGGGTAGTGGAGCTAAAGGCTGTGGTAACACTAGACGTGCATACCCGGCTACCATGATGGTGTTTTTTGGAGGTAAAGGATTGGTTTGAGCAGTAGGTATATGGATGACAAAATTTCTAGGACCAGCAAAAAATTGTTGAGCTGCTTTCGGGTGTTAGAGGCCCAAGTTTTGAATGAAATGAATATCCAGAGGTGTAGATGGAGGGGTCTCTATATCCCTAATATATTGACCACTAAGAGAGGGTGAACATGGAAGCTCGGGGTCCGTCTGATCTAAAGCACTAGATGACTTAGTTCTCGGTAAACTGCTTGGTAAGTCTAAGTCAAAATGAGTGTCTGATAAAGCTGCAAAATTTTTCTGGTGCAGAGTTAGCTCTATGGATGGTCCTGAGAATAGTTGGCTTTCTAGGGGTGGGAGATTTCCTAAGAATTCCCTCGGGGTTGTCAACCATTTCAGGTGGGCTTGGGTTAGGATAAGATCTTGTATAGACTGTTCTTGAATCTAGTATGTCTATCTCTTAACAAAGAACTTGATCCTATGTGTTTTTTTATTTTTAATTGGATGATGTTGTAATGAAAGTTGGTCTCGTAGTGGAGTATTGTGAAAACAAAGATAATCAACAGGCCTAATTATCACTAGTGGAGTCTTTTAATCATTAAGGAACTATGGAGTCGCCAGGTGGAAGGTTTAGAATGTTCTAAAGGAGATTTACTGTCCACCACGGTGATTAACTACCAAACCAAGGCTATTATGGTCTTCTTTGAGTCTTAGAAACGTTTCAAGGAGTGTTTCACTCAAATAGTCCCCAGTGGAGTCGCCATTATGTTGGGGTTCCTATGTTTTGGCAAGTTTGGAAATACCAAAAGATAAGACAACATCAAACCACTTTGGGACCTTAGGATCTAGCCCTCCTGGGTCCAGAGAGGGATCTATCTAAAAGGCAAAGAAATGTATGTCTTTAAAGTTCAGTTTTAGGTATTACACTAGTTATAGGCATAAAGGTTGTTGCTTTGTTTTGTTTGTTTGTTTGGTTGTTGGGAATCATGAAAGAAGGATTCAATGTAAGACAAAGAGGTGAGAAAAGAGGATTTTAGACAAAGGGGAGATGATTCAAGGAATACTCGAGACCATTGGGCAATGGAGTCATAAAAGGTTTTAATTGCTACTCAATATCCAAGGATTTCAAATGGGCTAGTCATGTAAAACAGAGGATCTTTTAAAGATGATAGTGGCATGAAATGATAAGGAATGAAGGTGAATGACAAGGAAACCTCTAAGGTGACCAATTAGTAAGAAAATATAGGGATAGGGCATGCCGTAACACCTATGATCAAACTCCTAAGAGGCTAACTCTTCAGACAACAAGAAACACTTAATATTTAAACACAAAGGTGAAGCATGAGATTAGAGAAAGACTTTGAACTTTCAATGCTTTGACATTCAGCTTAAGAGAAATTAGAAAGGTTTAACAGTTAGAAAAGGACCCTAGTGAGAAATAACATCTAAGAACAAATTCTAAATTCATGCATCAGTAAGTAGGAAAAACCAACTACTATACTGGCTAGATTATCTTGAATATGTTCTCAGATTTCACAATCAGTAGAAAACATCAAAGATAAGAAGAGTAGGAAGTATTAGGTTACCATGCGAGGGTATGTCCTAACACCAGATTACTGATTCTTATCAAAGAAAGGAATTGTAATGAGTCACAGAAGGAAAACAGAGACAAAGATAGAACACATCACCGCTGCTTTAAATCAAGATCCAAAGAAATTGCTTGTCATATTAAAGAGAAACACCAGTCATATACAACATTGTCCAACAACTTGATATTCAGTCGAAAATCATCTCCTCAGCCTATTTTTAAAAAATTTCACACAAAACTATATCTCAAGAGAAACATCTTACAATTCACAGTTATCCGATCAACAACCTTTTACAATGTATTTTTCTGAGTTTTATAGTTGAAAGAGAGGTAGAGGAGGTAGATAGAAATTTAAATGAAACATTAAAATAGAGGAAGAAGTGAGCTCGAGGCCCATTCTATTTTAATATCTCTGCATTGACTTCAGTACTCTTTGGATGAAAGAGTGGTCTTCAACAGGTTGATAATAACTTCAGAGGTATGTTCTTTGATGTAATTTTCGGATGTTTGTACTCTGTAGTACTCTGGGAAAAGGAAAGGTAGATAAATGATTTTAGGCCCGCCATACTGTGCAACAAATTCTCTGGAAACATTAGGACTTTCTGTCAGGGTGTAGGTCTTCTCGGGAACATTGATGAAGAGTAAAAACATTATGGGAACTTTGTCGTTTCTCAGGAAAGAACCTTCTGCTGATGTGAAACAATGATAAGGATTGTTTATGTGCTTTAGGCCTCATTATGCCTTCTTATTCATTCATAAGGTCTTCAATCTTGTACATTCACTCTTTAAACACCGAATTAAAGCTCAAAATCTTCAATACAGACTTTAAATCTCTCTAATTCTTCAATGATACTCTTTGCCGCTTCTGTGACTGTCTCTGTCTGTGAATGCACATGTTTAATGGTGCTAGAGGTTTTCAATAGAGTTAATAACTCTGATTGGAATGAAACATGTGTTTAAAACCCACTCAAGAGTATTTCCCTGCGATCTCTGGCTTTGAAAAAGCTTCCTTTGTGCTCTGTGTCACTATGACAGTGATTGTGAGCAATAACGGTTTTCAGCATCTGTAACCTTGCAAAACACTCAAAAATGTTAAGAAATCCATGCGGGAGTGGAGGTGGATGTTGTGGAGGACTTAGGAGATGGCAGCGCAGTAGTGGAAACAGTGGCTGTAGTGGAGAAAATGGTGAAAATTGTTGTATAATGGTGGAGGAATGATCTGATGAAGGTCTGGTGGAGAAATTATTTTGGACCATCCGATCAGATCAGGTAGTGGTGATTGACAGTGGAGATTCATTGATGGAGTTGCTTTAGAAGGTTAGGCAGAGAAATAAACTTTTTAATGTAAAACATAAAAGCTTAAACTTTGGGTCAAATACAAAGGAAATCGATGAAAATCAAATGAAATGGGGATTTGAATGGTGGGACTAGCAGGCGGAGGGAAATTTTGAATATCGACCATTAGATATCGGGATGAGATCAACGGTGGAGATTACTCTGATGAAACATTTTGGAAGTCTAATGGAAAAACATGAATGGGAACGTGATGCAGTGTGGGTCGTTGATCAGGATCAGATCAACAGTCGAGATCTCCAGATGGGCTTTCGGGAGTGGAAGTGGGGAAGTGGTTTTTAGGTGAAAAACAACTATTTTCACGCTGCTTGGGAGTGGTTTTGAAAATATCCCAAGAAAACGCGATATCGCTTTCCGCCCAACGCGTGGCAAAATAAAACCGCCCATATCGTGTGATTTCAAACTGTTAAAGTTCGGATGCCAAAGTTACGCGATATGCTTCCTGACCGTTGGATGTGGGGCGATGAGATCTGACGATGGAGGGTGGAGCGCGATATGGAAATATGTGCGGTCAGTAATGGCAGGAAATGGCCTAGGCAGATTTGCTATGGACCGTTCGATCTGATGGTGGACGACGAAGATTTAAGGAGAAAATAGAGGCAAAAAGGGGAAAGTGAAAGGGTAGGATAAAGGAGGGCCGTCAGATCAAAGGGAATGAATGGCAGGGATTCAATTGCATCGGAGAAAGGCATGGGCTGAAACTCTAAGGTTTGGACATTGCGATTACACGTGGACCATTGGATCAAAGCAGGAATCGATGGTTGGGATTTGATCGGACGGGAATGATGGAGGGCGAATGTGGCAGAGTGCGATCAAATCCTGACCGTTGGTTCTTGTGGATTCAACGGCCAGGATTGAATTGGAGGATCGCAATCGGAGGGGGTAGAGGGTGGGATATTAAGAACTTGTGATCAACGATCATGAGAGGGTCGTCGAATCAAAGGGAAATCAATGGTCTGTGTGAAATCGGCGGGGTAACGAAAGGTGTGATGGGCGCGGTGAAACCTCAGCGCTGGCCGTTGGATCTATACAGATCAATAGTTGATATTGCATTTGCGGCCAATAGAACAAATAACATCACATCAGAGAATTTTAAATTAACAAAATAAATACGTTCCGATTGCGATTAGTGCTTTGTGGCTTAGCGTCTGGTCTTAACACCTAGTTACATGTGAAGAAGGGGTTAGGGCCAGGCCGAAGGGGGCTTAGACCTACTATATGGTAGAAAGTGGGTTTTAGGCCTAAGAACAACATTTTTTAAGGCTGAATAGTGGTTTCGGTAGGGGAAAATAGGGGTTTTAGAATCAAAGGAAGCGACTCACATGGTTTTTAAAGGGGAATTGGGTGATTTAGATGACTTAGGAATGGATTTTGAGGGTTAAAAGGGACATTTTGAGAAGGGAAAAAGGGTTTAAAATGGGGAATTTTCAGGGATAAAAAGGAGGTAAATGAAAGCTTTTTGTGAGCACACTTTTTCCATAAACAGTGAGGCTTTCTTGATGGAAACAATAGTGAAGATGTTCTAAAAGGAAAAAGGCACACAGAGGCTTCAAGAATGATATGTTTTCAGAGGAAATGTATTTCTTGAAGGCTCAAAAAAATATTTAGCCACATGTTTGCTCTGTCAAAAATTTATAGGTGGCTAACAGATCCCACAACTTGTATCTTGATTTGTCAAGCAATTTAGTGACTGGAAACTAGCTGATTGTTCCTCCTGACTTTGACTGATAAAAATAGACCACATGCTTGGCCAACGAACTTATTAACATACTGAAATCTGAACTGAAACTACAATTGAACTTATCCACTGCAATCCATCAAGTTGAACATATTGATGCACCTTGAAAACTTGAATGATGAGACCAAAACTGTGTTGAAACTAAAGTCTGAAACACACTTATCTGAAAATAAAAAGGAATCTAAGACTAATATTTGTAACATTCTTAGAGTGATGAGCTTATTTTCACACCTACCTACCCTATTCTAACTTGGAGGTGATATATACACTAAGTGAACTCCTTTCTCCAATGCAACCAATCAAGTAAATGACTGCATGATTGATTTTGTTCACCTTTTTTAGTATGCTGAAAAAATAAAAAGTCCACTCCCGTTTTACTTGCCTTTGAACAACAGTGCTCAAAATTTTCCTTAAAGTCTGCAAAAAAATATTTTTGGCATCACATACTCCTTTAAATGATTCTAAGAAACCAGCAAAAGGATCTTGGAACAATACCTAGCCCCATGGATTTAAATAACAGACTTCATCTAGGGTTGCTCCTTGTTTGAATTTGTCATGCTCAGGATACTTCTGAAAGAGAATATCTACATATTCTTCATGGTCATCTAACATGAAATCCTCATTATATACCACTATGCTGTCCTCAAGAAAACCTGATATGTCTTGACTGAGTTGGCTAATTTTTTTTGGAAGGCCATCATTCGAATGAATAAGAGCACTTTTTGGAAATAGGCCTTCTTGAGGAGGTAGAAAAACATCGGTATCAATCTATTCTTTTTTTCTTTCATGAGGAAATGCATCAGTACATAAATCAATAGTAGAACAAAGAGACACAATCTCTTCATTACACAAAAATCTAGAGGCTAGATGCATGCTTAGAATTTGATTGATTTCTTCTTCAGTTAAAGGAGGAGGGAGTCTTTGTTTTCTTTGGATTGAACAACAACTATTTTCTTTCTCTTGTGAAGATTGATCATGTGGCTAGATGTCTTCTTTAGCCACACACAAAAGAGCAGATGAATTATCATTTGTCCCCACAGAGAAATCTTGTGGATCTTCTTTCATTTCCTGATTGCTTTCATTTACAACTAACTTCTCTTGGTTGTCATGATAGTTAAATTGAGAATGAAATTCATGAATTGCTTCTAAGATATCCCCAGGATTCCACTTTCCTAAATATTCATCAATATTTACAAGGTATTGTATGAGATCCTCAGATTTATCACAACAATTTTCAGCTAATGATAAAGATGGATAATTTTCTTTATAATGCTCATAAAACACCTTGTGGAAATATTTTAAAGAAAATAAAATACTAGGATTCAAACCTTCATACCATTCCCTCACTTTCCCATCTAATTTTTCCATGAAAATATTCATGAGGAAATCCTCATGCCATTTGACCTTCAATTTCCATGAATGTATATGAAATTTAATGAGATATAACAAACCATCATCAACATTTTCATCTTGAAAAATAAGAAGATTTCTTTGCCAATTTACCTGAGGCATTTTGTGTGGGAATCCAGGAATGTGATCTCTGTTCATTGGAGCATACCTGTGTTGTATTATTGGATTCATCTTGTCAGTCAGTCAGTATGGATTCTTCTACCAGTGGATTCTTTAGGTCAACTGAAAACTGTGGAGTTGCCAAGTGGATGATTTCAACTTTCTTGTGTCTAGCTGTTGTCCACCATCAACAACCAGATACCAATATTGGAACATACCTGAATCATACAATATTTTGACTGGGGTTTCTGAGTTCTGATGAAATATTAAGCTTTTTCAATGACTCATCCCCAGTATGGTCACCATTATGTTATCCCTCTATAATTTTTAAGATTGGCAAGAACAAATGACAGAGGACAACATCAAACCACTTTGGAGTCCATGACCTAGCCTTCCTAGACTCAAACAGGGCTCTCTCTGTTTTATGATTTATGATTTAGCTTGAGGTTTATAGTTTCATATGTTAGGCTAGTTATAGAAATAAGGTTGTTTTTTTGATTGATTGTGTGGTTGGAAATATAGGGCTATAGAGGCTATTCCATTGGGCGATGGAGTCAAAGGTTGGAATGGCACATCAAAATCAAGAGAAAATCATAGGGCAAGCTAATTGTGCTAAATGGATCTGAAGATTTGCATGAATTATGAGGTGAAAGAAACAGTAAGGTTCAGTAGTGACTAAAGAGCAGTTAAGAATTCTTTAATCAGACTTCAGCAGAAAGCCTTCATATTGTAAATGTAGACAGAATTAAGGTGCTTTGATAGTGAATCTTAATCTAAAATTTCTAATTTACAATTAGATGAGAAGATACACAATAGAGAAAAACAACAGAAACATTTAAACAAAGAAGAAACACATCACCATTTTAACACAGCTCAAGAATCATGTAAACAGTCTTTGATTATCGATGTCCATCTCCAAAATTATAGTGATCCAATAGTAGTTCTTACAATACAGGTGCTAAAATATCCAACCCTTGATACTGCTAAGGTATGTAGTATTTATCTAAAAACTAATTCGGTTGCCCTACTTTAGTTGGTAACCTTTCATTGATTACAATTAAGCAGAAAATGACAAGTGTTTCCACGCAATTCCTGATTCAGACATTAATTACAACAACCGCCTCTGGAATTAATTTTGGACAAATATTCGTAGATCCAAACACTTCAATGGCTCCTCGGAATACCAAACAGTAAGCTTTGAAAGTGGCTGTGATGGTTTCAAAGAGGCAACCAATTGAGGCTTTGACATCTGGCTTTTTTTACAGAAAAACGTGTTGGGTAATAAAATCTGCACAGTGCTAGACTCTTTCATTTATTGATGCTAGTGCTGATGTGTTTTGTTGCCCCTTCAGTCTTTGTTGTTATAATCCTAACAAGTCTGCATGAAATACCCTTTGCTACCCGACTCGACCTATGGTGTATTTTTTCTACCTAAGCCCTTCTGGTCCTGTTTCACCTTATTTCTCCGTAGGATGAGTTTCAAATCCAATATGCCTGGTCATGGAGGGATGGAGGTTGGTGGATGGTGTGTATGATGGAGGATGTAGCATGGTGGTATTGGCAATGTGCATACAATGACAACGGTTTGGGAGGACGGTGGGAACAATTTTCTGGAGGGGGGTGAGGGTGGTAAGTGGTATTGGACAGGGGGGTGTGGAGTAATCTTGAGCGTGAAACGTAGCCAGATGGGCAGTATGGGATACTTCCCATTCCATATCCCCCCCCCCCCACCCCCTCATGATAAAGTTCGAATGGTGCGGGGAAGCCGAAACTGAATAAGGGTCGTCAGATGTAGGCGAAGGAGTGAAGAGGGAGGAAAGGTGGAGGGCGATTAAAGGTTGAATGATATAACCCAGAGGTGGGGCCCAACATGAACCCTTTGCTACTAGGGTCCTTCCTTTTGTGTTTTAATTATTTTTCTAACTTAACAGCGCAAAAACACATTTACCCCACCTTGAAATGTCATAGACTTTATTTCTGAAGCCGCATCGCATCAGTGCCAATCACCGTACTTCGCATGTTGCAGTTTTTAACCTTTACCTTTGCACTTATTCATTTAAACTTGTGATTTGCGATTGGGTCCCACCGCATCGCACATCGCACTTCGTTAGTTATAACACTTACCTCTATGCTTATTTATTAAAACATTGCGAAGTGCAGTACGCAAGCCGAGGCCACTCCATCTACTACGTCATCTGCCATGTCTTCCACCACCTCATCAGCCACGTCACTTGCCAGGTAACTTTCCCCATCACCAGCCACATCATCTACTACGTCCCTACCATTCCATATACCACGTCATCCTACCACATCACCTGCGACGTCACCTCATGTCACAGCTTAGTGAATTTGACATTTTTCCTTCACATTTGTTTTATAAAATTTTCAATTTTAGATCTGCACTCGGGTCCCAGTGCATCGCATATCGCATGTCGGGGATTTTAACTTTTACCCTTCCACGAAAATATTTTTACACTTGCGATGTGCGACTATGATCACATCACATCATGAAAAATTTAACATTGCAATGCACTTATAAGTAAGTTGTAAATGGTGCAAAGTGCGCCATGCGACATGCTAACTGTTGACAAGTGTGAAAAGGTAGAAGGTAAGGAAACTATGAAGTTTCAAAGGTTTATATGCGGGTTTTGGTAATGTATAAAAGTTGGATGGATCCTACCAAATCACATCGATGGAATTTTATGTTTTGGTGATGAATTAAGAGGAGATGGTTGAAACTTGTGGGCTGCAAAGTGCGGGCTGTTAGCCACCTATGAAATTTTTGTCAAGCAAACAAGTGGCTAAATTATTTTATGAGACTTCAAGAGATACTTTTACCATGAAAATATCTCATCCTTGAAGCCTCTGTGTGTCAGTTGCCTTTAAAAAGATATTTTCACTGTTGTTTCCATCCAAAAAGCCTCACTGTTTGTGAATAAATTTTGTTTTGAAGAGCCTTCATCTGCCCTTGTATCTCTGCAAAATGCCCATCTTCGCATTTTTTTCCCTTTTGCAAAATTTCCCCTTTAACCTCAAAAATCCCTCCTATGTTTCCCAAACCATCAGATTCTTCCTTTTAAACCAAGTTAAATCCTTTCATTTGATTGCAACTCCCCTTTTTCCCCTAACTGAGAGCATAATTGTAGCATTAAGGACTATGTTTTTGGCAAAAACCCATATTTTTTCATGTGCAGGCTAACCCCTTTCGACCAGCCCCTAACCACTTCCCCTCCATAAGCGCGGGCACTAAAACCAAGAGCTAGCCTGCAAGGCGCTAATCGCATTGGAGAATCGGAGCGGGACATGCCTATTTTCTTTGTAAAACAAAATTTCCGATGCGATAGTGTATTGGGTCTGTCGGCTTTGAAATAATTCCTGTCGTTGATATGAATAGATTTGACGGCCCGCACTCATTCCATCGAGCCCCAATCACACTCCGTTGTAAACCTCTGATGACCTTCTCCACCGTCGATTCGCCTTTTAATCCGACGGTCCTCGCATCCTCGCTCCAATCGCAATCTCAAAGTTTAAACTATGCCATGCTCCGTCCCTCCCGATTGCGATCCTCCGACGCGATCTTTGCCGTTGAATCCACAAGAACCAATGCCCAGGATTGGCCATCATTCTGCCATGTGTTCCCCGATTGGTATCCTCCGATCCAATTGCAGACGTCGATCTCTCATAGATCCGACGGTCCAAGGACAATCACTCCATTGCCCATCTGATTTTGGCCACCTCCATCGCTCCCCTCCGATTAGATTGCAGCCGTTCGCCCCTTATGATCTAACGACTCAGATTTTTTCTGCCCACTAACCATTTTTTCCGCCTGTGTATCTCCTCCGCCAATCTCAGTCGTTCGTCCTCAGATCAGACGGTCCACAATAAAATCGTCGTCCGTTCGACCCCACCTCTACTGTCCGTGCATCTCCTTAGATCGTGCTCCATCTCCTACTGTCAGATCTCAGGGGTCCAGATCCAATGGTCTACATCCATATTGCGCAGATTTTGTGTCTGGTGTTTAATGCATAAAATTTATGCGATATGGGCGGTTTTCCAGAGCCACGTGTCAGCTAAAGACCCATATCGCGTTGAAAAAGTGAAAACAGCCTTTCGGCCCTTCTGTGACGCGAAACCAGAAGTTTTTCATTCCAAAACCACTTCCCCACTTCATCGCCTGAAATCTCATCTGCAGATCCTGACCGTTGACCTGCTTCAATCAAAGGCCCTCATTACTTCTCGCATCCCAGCCATTTTTTTTCATCGCGCAACCCATGCATTGCATCGGATCATTGCATCCGTCGATATCCTCCTGAGATTTGACGGTCCTAATTGAATCGCCCTTCGCCATGATCAGGTCCTACCATATGCGCCCATTTCATATGTTTTCCATGCATTTTCTGTGTATTTCGTTTAAAGGCCTGAACCTTGGGTTTTGCATTAAACTTCATATCATTCTGCCAAAATTATAACTTTAATGTTTTATGCTAAATTTTATTGCATTACACCCAAATTTTTAAATTCATTTCATTAGCCCATCTCTATCATCGATCATCGCCCCAGATATGATCGGATGGTCCACATGCTTTTCTCCACCAAACCTTCATCAGCTGCATTCTTCACCATTATTCTGCATTTTTACACCGTTTACCTTGCATCTAGCATCGCCACCATGCTGCGTTGCCATCATCACAACATTCCACCGCAGCCATATTCCCCCCATGCATGGATTTCTTAAACATGTTTATGTGTTTTTGTAGGTTACAGGTGGTGAAACTCCGCCATTGCTCACAGTCACTGCTATAGTGGCATAGAGTGTAGAGAAGGCTAATTTTAGAGCTTGATATTGTAGAAAAATGCTTGGAAAGGTTACTAAACAAAAATATTTCATTAAAGGACAGATTTTAACTCTGTGAGACTTCTCCAGCGCCAGTAAAGCTCAAATTTCACAGACAGAGACAGTAATGAAGCACCAAAAGAGTATCAGTGGGTAATCAGACATTTTAGGGCCTGTAATGGAATAATTTAAGCTTTGATTCATTGTTTAAAAGGAAAATGTACCAGATTGAAGACCTCACAATTAATGCAGAAGGCCTAAGAGGCCTATAGCATAGAAAACAATATTGACAGTGTTTCACATCGGCAGAAGCTTCCTCCTGAAAAAGGACACAGTACCCAGACTGTCTTTATTCTACATTATGTCCCCGAGAAGATTTCCCCCTAACAACAGTTCTAATGCTACCAGAACATTTGTTACATAGTATGGTAGACCTCATAGTCATTAATCTACCTTTTTTTTATTCACCAGAGTACTGCAGAGTTTTACAGCCAAAGTACATCAAGAACATACCTGGATTAAATTGCAGCCTGTCGAAGACCACTCTTTCATCCAAAGAGTACTAAAGATTAATGTTCAGATATTAAAACAGAATGGGCCTTGACCCTATTCTTCTACTCTGTTTTAATGTTACATTTATTGTTTCATCTACCTCCTCTGCCTCTCTTTCAGCTATAAAAATAAGGAAGAAGCTCATTGTAAAGGTTTTTGATCAGATATTTGCGAATTGTAAGTTGTTTCTCTTGAGATATAGTTCTTTGTGTAAAGTTGTAAGATAGGCCGAGGAAGATGTTTTCAGACTGAATATCAAGTTGTTGGCAATGTTGTACATGACTGGTGTTTCTCTTTAATATGACGAGCACATTTCTTTGGATCCTGGTTTAAAGCAGCAGTGATGTTTTTCTATCTCTGTCTCTATTTCCCTTTGTAACTCATCATATTTCATTTCCTCTGGTATGCATTAGAAATCTGGTTTAGGATAAACCCTCGCATGGTACCCTAAGCTTCTGCTCTCCCTACCTTCGATTTTTTCTACTGATTGTATTATCTGGGTGCTAATTCAAGCTAGTTTAACCAGTGTAGTAGTTAATATCATTTGCTAGCTGATGTATGAATTAATGAATCTATCCTCAGATTTCTTGTTGGGTTTTAATTGAAAGAATTGGGATACCAGGATTTTAGAACATTGGTTGTGTCTCACTAGGGTCCTTTTCGATTTATTGAACCTTTCTAAGTTCCCTTAAGTTGGATTCCCAAGCATTGAGAGTTCAAAGTCTCTCTCTGATCTCAGGTTTTCACCTTTGTGTTTAAATTTTTAATGTTTCCTTGTCCAAAGAGTTAATTGTTTAGGTTTTGGATCACAGGTGTCTAATGGCATGTCCTGTCCCTGGATCTGATTCTTGAATGGTCACCTTGGAGGTTTCCTTGCCTTTCATTCTCTTTCTCACCATTTCATGCCACACTATCATCTTTAAGATCCAATGCTTTAGATGACTAGCCCAACTGAAAGCCTGCATATCGAATAGCAAGTAAACCCTTTCCTGACTCCATTTCCCAATGGTCTTGAGTATTCTTTGAATCATCTCTCCTTTGCCTAAAATATTCTTTATTCATTCTTATCTCATGTTGAACCCTTCCTCCCTGATTCCCAACAACCAAACAAACAATTAAACAAACAAACAAACTCGTGCCTATAACTAGCCTAAAACCTTAAAACAAAGCTTCAAAGACATATACCTTTGCCTATACAGAGAGATCCCTCTCTGGACCCAGGAGGGCTATATCCTGAGATATGAAGTGGTTCTAATGTTGTCTCATATTTTGGTATTGCCAAACTTGCCAAAACATGGGAATCCCAACATAATGGTGACTCCACCTGGGAACTTTGAGAAAAATACACCCTTAAACACTTCTAAGACTCAAAGAATACCATAGTAGCCTTATTTTGGTGGTTAATCACCGTGGTGGACAGAATACCCCCTTGAAACATTCTTAACCTTCCACCTGGCGACTCCATAGATCCTTGACGACCAAAGACTCCACTGGTGATCAGTAGGCCTGCTAATTATCTTGGTTTTCATAAGACTCCACTGGGAGACCAGCCGCCATTTCAAAATCATCCATAATAGAAGTAACAAGTAGGATTAAGCTGATTTTCTTGAAGAAAACATTCTGGCTTCGAGAACCATTCATACCGGAGCTTATCCTAACCCAGACCCACCTGGAATAGTTGACAACCTGGAGAGAATTCTTAAGAAAGCTCCTACACCTAGAAGACCAAATATCTCCAGTCATATCCATAGAGCTAACTCTGCACCAGAAAACTTTACAGCTCTATCAAACCCTCTGTTTGACTTAGGTTTGCAAAACAGTTTACCCAAAACTAGGTCATTCAGTGCTCTAAACCAGCGAGACCTTGAGCTTCTTGATTCACCATCTCACAATGGTCAACATAGTAGGGATAGAGAGACCCCTCCATCTACACCTCTGGATATTCATTTCATTCAGAACTTGGGGCTTTGTCACCCTAAATCTACTCAACAGACTTCTGCTAGCCCTAGTATCCCTGTCATTCATATACCTGTGGTCTAAGCAAATCCTTTACCTCATCAAAACATCATTATGGCAGCCTGGTATGCACCTCTGGTGTTACCTCAGCCTCTAGTACTCCTACCCAATGATTTTCAATCAAATATCCCACACTTCACTACAAAAGAGTCCACCACGGCTCAGCACCATGTAGATAGGATGGAAGATTATTTTGACTATATGGAGATAGATTATGAGATAGTTAAAATGAGAATATTTGCCCAAAGTTTAGGAGGTGATGTGAAGAAATGGTTTAAGGGCCTAGCTCCTAATAGTATCCAAGACCTTCCTACCTTATATCAGACCTTCATAAATAAATTTTAAGTTAAGGCTAACCCTCTCCAAATATTAGCAGAATACAAGAACCTTAAAAGAAATGCAGGAGAGAGTGTCCATGACTATTCTACAAGGTTCAACAGAATTTACAATGCTCTTCCTCCACATATGAAACCTCCCCAAGCTATGGCCTTAGTGAAATACCCAGAAGGATTTTATGCTGACATGGCCTACGAGCTTAGGGAGAGAGATTACAACACATTGGAATATATGAAAAAAGGAGTCGTGAGTGTAGAGGCTAACCTAATTGAGAAAGCCAGAATGAGGGCTGAGAAGAGGGTAACATATAGGGGTGACACTGTAGCTTCCACATCTGATCCCAAGTATGACCATCTAGCCAAAAACATGGAAAAGCTACAACAAATGGTGGAAAGAAAGGTTGTCTTAGCCAGTAATCAAAACAAAAACCAAAATCATAACCATAACCAAAAATTTAGGAGAAACAATACCACTCCCAACACACAAAGAGAATCAGATCAACAAGTCATACCTCCATTTCAGGAGGATTTCCTCGATGAAGATGAGGGGATAATAGAAGAGTATGAGGGAAACACAATAAATATGTTTGGAATAGAAAACTCAATCCACAACTGTTCCACAGAAGAAGATCAACCCTCACCTTCATATTTGGATGAGGAAAGATTAGAATCTGAGGATTACAGGCTCAGGTTTGAAAACGCTATCATGCAGGTCAGATAACAATATGAACTTAGAAGCAAAAAGAGCTTAGACTCTTCTAAACCCAAAGATTTTGAGATTACCATCAAGAAAAGACCTGAGAAAACTTCTAAAGTGACTGCTGAAAGTAATAAATCAACAGCTGAGAGTTCTAGGAAGAACAAAGAGAAAGACAACCAAAATACTGATAAACAGAGTCAACCAAATAGTAGCACTAGCACTGCAGTTAGTGCCCCTGATAAAACAGTTCCTAACACTGTACATAGTGAGAATCTGCACACTAATTCAGCCACTAAGATAGTGGCTAACAAAACAGAGTTGAGTGTCACGAAGATTCAATCCACCTTCAATTTGGAGAGTGAGATTTCAAAAATTAAAATCTCTGTCCCATTCTCTGAGCTGGCCACTCAGGATGTATATAAAGGCCAAATTTTGAAAGCTCTAAATCTAGGTGAAAACAGTGATACTGTCAATCTAAGTGATGATCAACCAACCCTTCTGTTTGGTCCAAATATAGAAGGGAGGTTTCAGAAAAGGGGTAGTACCTCCTTTTTATATCAGTCTCAATATCTATGACAAGATCCTTCACAACGCAATGCATGACTCTGGGGCCTCACACAACCCGATTCCCAAGGTAGTTATGGGGATGTTAGGCCTAGAGATAACCCGTCCCTATTAAGACTTATATTCATTCGACTCTAGCAAAGTAAAATGTCTTGGCCTGATCAAATATTTATGTATGAGCTTGACCCAGATTCCGGCAAAATGTATGGTTATGGATGTTGTAGTGGCAGATGTGCCACCTAAGTATGGCATGTTACTATCGAGGTCATGGGGAGCTAAGATGCAAGGTACAATGCAGATGGATGGGGCATATGCCACGATCCCTGTCTTTAGCCAGCTTAGGATACTGTATAGAGAGGCACTAATGAAATTCTTGGTCAGCAGCCCTGAAAAGCCTGAAAATTCACTCCTCTACTCTGTACACACAGATCTAGACTCCTTTATCCTTTGCAGCGATGAATCCTTAGAGGAGCCAGAATTATAAAACAGAGATACAAACCGTGAGACAACGCCCATATATTTTAACATAATGGCCACTCAGGACTTGGAATAAAATGATGAAGAACCCTCTGGACAGTGCACTGAATCTGAAACTCAGAGTGAACAAGAAACATAATGCAAACAGCTGGCTAGTCACCCCTTTGAAACTCATACACTACATGAAGAAAAAAACCCTCCACACCATAACTCGGGCCCTATTTTACAACATAACAATGGAAACAGTGTTAGAGAAGAAAACAATGATAAACGCGAAAACGATCCCTTATGGGAATTGAATTTTGATGGGTCTTGCACTAGAAAAACTGTAGGAGTGGGAGTGTGGTTACATAACACTGAGAGTGATTATGCAGAGAGTCATGCCTTCAATCTGAACTTCAAGTGTACAAAAAATATCACAGAGTATGAGGCTCTTATCCTGGGCCTAAATTTACTGAGAAAACTAGGAGCCCGTAGGATAGTTGTGCATGGAGTCTCTGAGTTAATCATTAAACAAGTGAATGGAAAATACATAGCAAAACACCCTAGGTTGAGAGCGTATAGGAATAATGCCATGGATTTATTGAAAACTTTTGTGGAATATGAGCTGGTGTTTGTTCCTAGGAGTCAGAACACAATTGCAAACGGATTAGCTTGCATAGCTAGTTCATATCATAAGCCTCCCAGTGAAAAAAAAATCATCATTCAGACAAAATACAGACCTGCAGTGCCTGACAATGAGAAATATTGGCAGGTATTTGAGGGCAATAAATAGATTGAGGATTTACTGATAGGCAGGAACGAATTTAAATTCTCTGATTCAGACTCTAATTCTGATGAAAGCTGCTTGAGTGAGGAGCCCCCCGACGAAGAAAAATCACCTCGTAACATTGAAATAAACACTTTAATTGAACAGATCATAAATACAACCGAAGAATATAAGAATGCAGATAAAGAGGAAATAGAAGTGCTGCAGGCCAAAGATAAGAACATACCCTGAGGTCTGGCACCTTTAGAGGATATTTTCGATTTCGATGATGTAGCGAAAAAACCCACCATAGAGCACTCAGACTCTGACGTTGAGGAATGCAACATAGGAACCGAAGACAAGCCTAAGATGATAAAATTGGCTAAGTCCTTGCCTGCAGACATGAAAAAGAAATACATTGACTTATTTAAAGAATTCATTGATGTGTTTTCCTGGAGCTACGAGGACTTAAAGGCCTATGTCACAAACATTATACAGCACAAAATACCTTTGAAAGAGAACCATAAACCCTTTAGACAAAAACTTCACAGAGTTAACCCAAAAAAATTTCCTACAGTAGAAAAGGAAATTAAAAAGATGTACAAGGTAGGAATAATAGTTCCTATGAGGTTCTCTGATTGGGTCTCAAACCTAGTAGCTATGAGAAAGAAAACAGGTGAAATCAGAATGTGCATTTATTTCAGGAACCTTAACAGAACCTCGCTTAAAGACAATTACCCTTTGCCAAAAATGGAACACAGTATTCAGATGGTAGTAGGCTCAAAAAGGATCTCCCTACTAGATGGTTTTTCAGGTTATAACCAAGTTTTAGTACTCCCAGAAGATCAACTCAAGACCGCCTTCACCACTCCATGGGGCACCTTTATGTACGTAAAAATTCCTTTTGGACTAGTGAACGTTGGCGCGACCTTCCAATGAGCTATGGACATAGCTTTTTCAGATGAAATATGGCACTTCATTTTAATCTATCTGGATGACATAACAGTCTATTCCAAGACTGATGAGGAGCACCTAAAACATTTGAGAAGAGTTTTTGAAAAATGTAGAAGTTTTGGTCTGTCATTAAATCCCAAAAATATTGTATTTGGGTTGCAAGAAGGTAAGCTTCTCGACCACACTATATCTGAGAATGGAATTAAGATAGACACATAGAGGGTTGAGGGAATACTACAGATCACACACCCAAGAAACATTAAAGAGTTACAGTCATTTATTGGGAAAATTAACTTCCTAAGGAGGTTTATTCCCAACTTAGCTGAGCACCTCAGGAATATGACTAACATGCTGAAAAAAGGTGTAGGGGTTAAGTGGACTGTAGAGGCTATAAAATATTTTGAATCAGTTAAAATTGCATTCACCTGAGCTCCTGTCCTAATCAACCCAGATTTCATAAAGGATTAATAATATTTTCATTTGCCTCCGAGCATACAGTGGCTGTAGTTCTACTGCAGAAAAATCCAGAGGGAATGGAATAGCCTATTGCTTTCTTCAGCAAGGCTCTGAGGGATGCACCATTGAAATACAACATAATGGAAAAACAAGCCTATGCCTTGGTAAAAGCCCTGAAGGACTTCAGGGTGTATATACTGCATTCTCACACCATAGCCTACTTTCCTAATATAGTGGTTAACGGCATATTTTCCTAAGATTTGGATGGAAAGAGGGGAAAATGGATCACTGCGATTTTAGAATATGACCTGGAAATAAAACCCACAAAACTGATCAAAGGTCAAGGCTTAGCTCAACTAATGGCTGAATCAAATCTAAAAGCCCTTGACATTAACATGGTAGAGGTCTTGGATGTATAGGAAGGATTGCCTGATCCAACTATTAAGGAAAAATTTCAAAACTCTCCATGGTATTCTAATATCCTGTATGTGCTCACAAACCTCAATCCCCCTCCTGATCTATCAAAAACTAAGGCCCGATTCCTAAAGCTAAAAGCTAGAAACTTTTTCATATTGAATGAATGTTTATACTGGAAAAATGCAAATGGTCTATTGCTTAAATGCTTGCCTAAAACTGAAGTAGATAGAATTAAACAGGAGTTCCATGCAGGAGAGTGTGGAGGTCACTTGCGCTAGAAAGCCACTGCTAAAAAAATAATCAGAGCTGGCTATTACTAGCCAACACTTTTCAATGAAAAACACAAAATGATAATTGCTTGCCATAAATGCCAGAATTTTGAAGGCAAGAGAGAGCTCCTCCCTTTACCCTTACAACCCATTACTGTTGAGGGTCCCTTTCTGCAATGGGGCCTAGATTTCATAGGGGAAATACACCTTGCTTCTTCTACACAACACAAGTGGATCCTTACAGCCACGGACTACTTCACGAAATGGATTGAGGCCATACCTTCTAGGAATGCCAGAGATTCTGTCATCATTAAATTTCTAGAAGTACACATCCTCTCTAGATTTGGTTGCCCAAGAAAAATAGTGACTGATAATGTTGCTACTTTTGGATCCAAGAAAATGATTGATTTTTGTCACAGGTACCAAATAGCACTCGGTCATTCAACTACTTATTACCTTCAAGGTAATGGGTTAGCTGAATCATCAAACGAGAGCTTGGTAATTGTTGTCGCTCCTAGAGACAGCCTAGAGTTGTGATAGACCAGTGCCTGGGACATCTTATATTAGCAAGAAGCATATGGTATAACAGAGGAAGTTATCAATAAAAATCTCTCATGCTATTCTCTTGTAAACAAGAAGGTTAATTTAAGTGGGACCAAAACCTACAGAAACTGACACAGAGGAAGGAAAACTGCAGGGGCAATGTGCCAAACTCCAATATAAAAGCAACAGACAATTCAGAGACAGCTTACTGTAAAGAGGGCCAATTCAGAAATACCTCACAGAAATAAATTATCAGAAGGAGTTTGTAGTGAATGAAATATTGAGAAGATATTAGTTATAATTGAGCTGATATCCAGATACACAATACCACCATGCATGGGCTTACCAATCTAAGAATCCATACATGACAATAGCGTTTTAAAAACACCCTCCCAAAGAAACTAATATAGCAGAAATACGGTTTAGATGAATAGTGGAACTGAATATCATGCCTGAGCCATATTTAAAGCGCTTGACTAATCCAAGCATGGGTATCAACAAGGATAAATCCATACTAAAATCAGTGAGCCACTCGCATTCCAGAAACATGATACAGGAAAGATGGATGAAATGAAATGATCTATTTAAATAACACATAAGAGAAAATTACAGACTGTGAAATACCAAAGACCAGAATCCTCTTTAACAGATGGAACTCCCCCTCACTGAGACCCTATGGGCTCTGTGCCTTCATACAGGAGTTCAACAAAATGTATACAAAAATCCTTTCACTGCATAATTTTCTGATAAAATCTAGAACCCTAAATCATCTGTTCTTCGGGAGATTTATAGGAGAAAAGAAAGCTCAAAAGGGGGTAGGTGATGAAAATTTAATTTGTTTCATTAAAACAAGATGGTGGAAAACGTGCACGCCCATACTTCTTGATAAATCTGTAATTGTGTATGTACTCTGTGGCCTACTTTCTAAAATAAATGCACTGGGTGAAAGTCTCTTCAGGAACACGGTAGAGAAATAAAAACCTCATGGGCAGTCTGTCCTTTCCTGAAAGAAAATTCTACTGAAATGAAACCTTGAGGGTATTGTTTTTTGTGCGTGGTACCCTCTATGTGATTCATGATATCTTCGATCTGGTACCTTTTCCATTTAAATATTGAATCCAAGCTCAAAATATTTAATTGCACTTATTGAATTATTTGATCTCCCCCTGATACTCTTTGCCGCAACATTAATGTCTCCATCTGCAAAAATATGTACTTTGAATGACTCTAGAGGGTTAGATAGATTTTTACCCCTGCTTCTCTAATGGAAGTCCCGTCGTAATAGCTTCATAGGCCCTTCTTCATACTTATTTCCTTTGATCAATATACCTTTCCTGCATTCTCCGCTTCTGTAATTGAGGCTATGAATCATGGCGATTTTCTGTTGCGCTATCCCTACAAAAACCAAAAACGTGTTAAGAAAGTTATGCACAGGGAAGGTGGATGCATTGATGGCCGTCAAACTGATGGTAGGACTGTGGAAGGATGGTGAAAAATGTAGTGGAAGGCGTTGTGGAACAGTGATGCAATATGGCTGACAAAGTGAGGGATGAACGTGAAAATACGAAAAAAAATGAAGAAATGGACCAAATATAGACCCGGGGTGGTGGAGAGTACGTGGAGAAAAACTGGAGGACAGGTGGCGCGATACCAAGACAATGGGAAATAGATGACATGGAGAACTGACGGTGGGACCGGTCAAAGGCGTGGGCGATCAAATCTGAACCGTTCGATCTCAGGGAGATCGACGGCTGTGAATGCATCGGAGGTGATGAGATGTTGGGCCAAGGGCACTGTACACTTGGATTAACACCCGCGCAGCTTCGTGGAGCGACAGATGTCGGATGGGCTGCTCTAGATCGGGCGGCTCATGTGCATATCGTGCCGCGTCTTCTGCCGAACAATAATGCGCGATGTAAGGTGGTTTTTTAGCCATACACGGAGACACGTGGCAAACAATGTACGGAATCGCTCCGAATTGAGAAATACCGCTCACCCTAGAAAGGTGGTGCGATAGATACCGGGCAGTTTTGAACAGCATAAATGGGGTGGGGACCACCGGGACAGATAGACTCTGGGCCATTGATTTTACATTTTGATCAGACGGTAGGCAGGTGAGCTACGGGCGCAATAGAGATGAACGAACGTCGTCTGATCTGTACAGATTGACGGCTCAAAATGCGCCCTATATATATTTAATAAGCACCCTTAGGGCTGGCGCTTGGTCTGGCCCCCAGGTCATGTGGAGAATAAGATAGAGGAGCTAGGGCCGAAAGGAGCTGGGCCTTAAACTTTTTAGATGCAGGTTTTTGGCCTTTTAAAATGTGATTTGGGGGCAAGAAATGGCAACGATAGGCAGAAAAAGGATTCTTTAGGCCAAAAGAGGGGATTTGAAAGGGTTTAAGCAATATTGCTTGCCAAAATTTGATAGGATGCTAATATGATCAACATTGGCTCCACTTGGGGACGACACGTTCATCCTTGGGCGTGTCGAGAACTTCACAGACCACCTACATCATCAATTTTTACAGACAGGAAAAATAAAACTATTCTAATTCTACCCTTATTACTCCATGAGACCAGATTAAACTGTTGGTATCATATTTTCTCTACCTAAACTACATCTGCTAGGATTAAACTGTCTAGCAGATTTCTTCTCTACATTCTAAAATAGAAATTGAAAAACAGCCAAGCCAGGATTAGACTGTCTGGCTTGCTGGAATTTGTAGCAATTAAAAAAACTAACTACATGCTCACAGGCTGAGCTTTATTTCAGTCTTCCTATCTACTCTACTCTAACCTGGAAGTCTCTAATGCTCTAGGTGATATGATAATTCCAATGCAACCAGTCCATTGAGTGATCCCATGACTGGTCTTTCTTACTCAATTCCTTGAGTAGGCTGGAAAGGCAGGGCAGCTCCCACTCTTTTTGTTCCATAATAGTAGCTTTGAAAAATTTTCTTTCTTCTTGCAACATGCTGCTCAAAAATACCCTTGATCCTTCTTCAAATGTGTGCAGGAAGTGAACATAAGGATCATGAAATGATACCTGGTTATGAATATCTGGTAGGCAGGCTTCAACCAGGATTTCTTCTTCTTCCACTGGATCAAGAACAAGACTCTCTTGAGAAAGAGAATCTCCCTCATTTTCTTCATTTTCTGAACTGGAGGATTCATCATATATGACAGTGTTGTCTTCTTGAAGCTCTGATATATTCTTCTCCAATGAGTTGATCTCTGTGAACAGATCTATGTATTCTTGAGCAGGGGTATGTTTCATTTCTTCTTCCTTTTCAGGAGAAGGCCCCTTAATTTCAATCTGCTCAAGAATTTCTTCTTTTCTTACCTCCTCATCTTCTGAAAAGGAAGCCTGATGGTTTCCAGTCTCACTGATGATCTGTGGTAAAGAAGAATGAAGATTCAAGGAATCTTCATCTGCTATTATACTATCATAGCTCTCCCCATCAGTATCATAAATAGCCTGCATTGGCTTATTACTCTCTGGAATTAAAGGGAAATTATTTTCCTCCCATAGATATACTAATGATGACACTGCAAGATTATCTTCTATTTTGGAAAAATCATCATCAAATAAATCAGAAACAGGAAAAAAATGAATATAAGTAATATTGCCAACTGAGCATATTGGAATTATCAGCAAGTTCTTCTTCACTTTGATCCGTAGAGGAGCTTTCTGGATCTGTACAATCAAACTCATAAGATGAATGGGCAAGAGTGTGTGTTCCATAGAAGATTTCTGAGGTGGGCTGCTGATTTAATATCTGATCAATCTCTTCTTCTGTCAAAGGAGAAGATTGTTTTGTGTTCCTTTGTGCAGAAGAGCAATAGCTCTCTGTTTCTTGTACTAGTTGATTTGGAGGCAGGATGTCTTCTTGAACCTCTTCTAGAATATCCTTAGTTATGGTTGTAGGGAAATATTGAGGATCTTCTGATGTTTCTTGATCTCTCTCTGATTCAGACCAGTCCTCATGAACCTGATGATACTCGGTTAGACTACAAGGCTCATGAGTGGTTTCTTCCTCCACGTCAGATTCTGAATCTTCTATGTGGTCTCTTGTTTCCTCCAAGAAAAATTCCCTATTTTCCTTTGCTATTAGGTCTTTATACTCTCTGGTCAGCATAACACAAGACATAGGTAAGCAATCAGGCAGTTCCTGATCGCTTTCCTCCTCATCTTCCATAGGTTTTAAAGCATCATACATGTATTGCTCATTATCTAGGTCTTGAGTTTGTTCTTGTGATTTCAAGAGTTCGATCTCAGCTTCATATCTTTCAATCATAAATCTCAGAAGGATTTTCTTAAGCATGGGATGGAAACTTGAGCTGAGAGAAATAATCCGTGGAAGGTCCTCCACTTCCAGTTTTGCTATTTTATCTCAACACTCTGCTATGAAACTTGGATGCATTTTTGCAAATTGCTCAGAGTCTTCCATTGGTGAAGTGGCTTGGTCTTCAACACGGCTGATGCTATACTACGACATGGTCTCCCAGTGGAGTCTCATGAAACAAAGATAATCAGCGGCCTACTGATCACCAGTGGAGTCTTTTAATCATTTAGGAACTGTGGAGTCGCCAAGGTGAGGGATCTACAACTCTCAACTCTTCATGCTCACCTACTTGAAGAGTGAATTAGGTTTTTTCGAGGCCTAGGGATTTTAATTTACCCAATTTCGTCCCCGGCAATGGTGCCAAAAATATGTTGTCGCTCCTAGAGACAGCCTAGAGTTGTGATAGACCAGTGCCTAGGACATCTTATATTAGCAAGGAGCATATGGTATAACAGAGGAAGTTATCAATAAAAATCTCTCATGTTATTCTCTTGTAAACAAGAATGTTAATTTAAGTGGGACCAAAACTTACAGAAACTGACACAGAGGAAGGAAAACTGCAGGGGCAATGTGCCAAACTCCAATATAAAAGCAACAAACAATTCAGAGACAGCTTACTGTAAAGAGGGCCAATTCAAAAATACCTCACAGAAATAAATTATCAGAAGGAGTATGTAGTGAATGAAATATCGAGAAGATATTAGTTATCATTGAGTTGATATCCAGATACACAATACCACCATGCATGGGCTTACCAATCTAATAATCCATACATGACAATAGCGTTTTAAAAACACCCTCCCAAACAAACTAATATAGCAGAAATACAGTTTAGATGAATAATGGAATAGAATATCATGCCTGAGCCATATTTAAAGCACTTGACTAATCCAACCATGGGTATCAACTAGGATAAATCCATATTGAAATCAGTGAGCCACTCGCATTCCAAAAACATGATACAGGAAAGATGGATGAAATGAAATGATCTATTTAAATAACACATAAGAGAAAATTACAGACTGTGAAATACCAAAGACCAGAATCCTCTTTAATAGATGGAACTCCTCCTCACTGAGACCCTATGGGCTCTGTGCCTTTATACAGGAGTTCAACAAAATGTATACAAAAATCCTTTCATTGCATAATTTTTTGATAAAATCTGGAACCCTAAATCATCTGTTCTTCGGGAGCTTTATAGGAGAAAAGAAAGCTCAAAAGGGGGTAGGTGATGAACATTTAATTTGTTTCATTAAAACAAGATGGCGGAAAACGTGCATGCCCATACTGCTTGATAAATCTGTAATGTTGTATGTACTCTGTGGCCTGCTTTCTGAAATAAATGCACTGGGTGAAAGTCTCTTCAGGAACATGGTAGAGAAATAAAAACCTCATGGGCAGTCTGTCCTTTCCTGAAAGAAAATTCTGTTGAAATGAAACCTTGAGGGTATTGTTTTCTGCGCGTGGTACCCTTTGTGTGATTCATGATATATTCAATCTGGTACCTTTTCCATTTAAATATTGACTCCAAGCTCAAAATATTTAATTGCAGTTATTGAATTATTTGATCTCCCCCTGATACTCTTTGCCGCAACATTAATGTCTCCATCTGCAAAAATCTGTACTTTGAATGACTCTAGAGGGTTAGATAGATTTTTACCCCTGCTTCTCTAATGGAAGTCTCGTCGTAATAGCATCCCAGGCCCTTCTTCATAATTATTTCCTTTGATCAATATACCTTTCCTGCGTTCTCCGCTTCTGTAATGGAGGCTATGAATCATGGTGATTTTCTGCTGCGTTATCCCTGCAAAAAACCCAAAAACGTGTTAAGAAATCTATGCACGGGGAAGGTGGATGCATTGATGGCTGTCGACCTGATGGTAGGACTGTGGAAGGATGGTGAAAAATTCAGTGGAAGGCATTGCGGAATGGTGATGCAGTATGGCTGACAAAGTGAGGGATGAACGTGAAAATACGAAGAAAAAAAACGAAGAAATGGACCAAATATAGACCCGGGGTGGCGGAGAGTATGTGGAGAAAAATTGGAGGACAGGTGGCGCAATACCAAGACAATGGGAAATAGATGACGTGGAGAGCTGACGGTGGGACTGGTCAAAGGCGGGGGCGATCAAATCTGAACCGTCCGATCTCAGGGAGATCGACGGCTGTGAATGCATCGGAGGCGATGAGATAGTGGGCCAGGGGCACTGTACACTTGGATTAACACCTGCACGGCTTTGTGGAGTGACAGCCGTCAGATGGGCTGCTCTAGATCGGGCGGCTCATGTTCATATCACGCTGCATCTTCTGTCGAATGATAACGCGCGATGGAGGGTGGTTTTTCAGCCGTACACGGAGACACGTGGCAAAAAATGTATGGAATCGCTCTGAATTGAGAAATACCGCCCGCCCTAGAAAGGTGGTGCGATAGATACCGAGCAGTTTTGAATAGCAGACGTGGGGTGGGGACCACTGGGACAGATAGACTCCGGGCCGTTGATTTTATAGTTTGATCGGACGGTAGGCAGGTGGGCTACGGGTGCGACAGAGATGAATGAATGTCGTCCAATCTATACAGATTGATGGCTCAAAATGCGCCCTATATATATTTAATAAGCGCCCTTAGGGCTGGCGCCCAGGTCATGTGGAGAATAAGATAGAGGGGCTAGGGCCGAAAGGAGCTAGGCCTTAAAATTTTTAGATGCGGGTTTTTGGCCTTTTAAAATGTGATTTGGGGGCAATAAATGGCAACAATAGGTAGAAAAAGGACTCTTTAGGCCAAAAGAGGGAGTTTGAAAGGGTTTAAGCGAGATTGCTTGCCAGAATTTGATAGGATGTTGATATGATCAACAGTAACCATCATCAAAAAGCTTCTGGAAGAGAAAAAAAGCTCATGGCATAACAAGTTAGTGCATGCTTTGTGGGTTGACAGGCTTACAACAAAGAAATCCATTGGCATGTCACCATATTAGCTTGTGTATGGAACAGAGGTGGTATTTCCAACCAGCCTTGGCATACCAGTGATTAAACTAGTCCAAGAGATCCAGACAAAAGAGGACAGTATGGTAAGGAGGATAAATCAGACAAATCATCTCCAACAAACAAGAGAAGAGGTCTATAACATAGCTCTGAAAGTTCAGGAAAATATTAAGAAGTTATTTGATAAGAGAACAAAGGCTTCGGACTTAAAAATTGGAGACAAAGTTCTGAAGTGGGACTCCAGTAGAGAGGACAAAGGAAAACACGGAAAATTTGACAGTTTGTGGCAAGGTCCATACATCATACAGGCCACTGCAGGTCCAAATGCATTTTTTCTACAAGAGCTTGCTGGTACAGATCTGTTTGGGGGTCCTGTCAATGGCAGGATGCTCAAACACTACTACGACTGATTTCCAATTTCCTGTTTTCATTTTCATTGTAAATACCATCACTGTGTTATTTTCAAGAAAAGGAGAAAATGTTTCAAAATACAGAGAAAGAGAGGCTCAGACATGCTCAAAGCTTGGACCTCTGAAGTACGAAATATTGACTCTAACATGATCAAAACCCGAGCCATAGAAAGTAAAGGAAGCTGGTTCTAACATGCCCAAAATCTGAACCAACAAAGGAGAAAAAGGAACTAGCTCCAACAAGCCCAAAACCGGAGCTGAAAAGAGGAAGGAAAGTAACTCTAACAAGCTCTAAACTTGAGTCACAATGAAGAAGAGGATGCTTCAAAATTTCATATTTCAAGCGTTCAAAATTTTGTCTCCAATTTTCTGCATTTTCAGTCCATGTGCAACTATCTTTATGCCTTGAATCCACAGCAAACTAGACTGTCTAATCCTAGTTTGACTATTTTTAAATTTCTATTGTAGAATGTAGAGAAGAAATCTGCTGGACAGTTTAACCCCAGCAAATATTAGGTTAGGTAGAGAAACATGTGAGGCCATCAGTTTAATCATGTCTCATGGAGTGATAAGGGTAGAATTAGACTAGTTTGTTTTCTGTTTTCAATAAAAAAAAAGATGATGAAGAAGGTCTGCAAATTCAAATGCACCTTGAAGAAAAATGCTAGGATTGTAGGAGGGGTACGCAGATTTTTTGGGAATTTTTCTGCTGATTAATTCCATCATGTCTGTATAGCTGAATCAAAGAAGATGGATGGTTCAAAGATTAAGCATCTGGCCTACTCCAAAGATCTATTTTTTGAGTTCTTGACTCCTTCAAGAAGAAGCCATCCCCAAGTGGAGCCACTGTTATCCACCTATGAAATTATTGTCAAGAAAACAGGTGGCTAAATTGTTTTATGAGACATCAAGAGATACATTTCCCATGAAAATATCTCATCCTTGAAGCCTTTGTGTGTCCATTGCCTTTAGAAAGAGATCTTCACTGTTGTTTCCATCCAAAAAGCCTCACTGTCTGTGAAAAATTGTGTTTTGAAGAGCCTTCATTTACACTTGTATCTCTGAAAAATGCCCCATCTTGGCCTTTTTTCCCTTTTGAAAAATTTACCCTTTAACCTCAAAAATCCCTCCTAAGTTTCCCAAACCATCAGATTCTTCCTTTTAAACCAAGTGAAATCCTTTCATTTGATTGCAACTCCCCTTTTCCCCTAACCGAAAGCCTAATTGTAGCCTTAAGGGCTCTATTTTTGTCTAAGCACCCTTTTGGCCAGCCCTAACCACTTCCCCTCCATAAGCCCGGGCGCTAAAACCAATCGCTAGCCCACAAGGCGCTAATCGCATCGGAGAATTGGAGCGGGACATGCCTATTTTCTTTGTAAAAAAAAACTTCTGATGCGACAGTGTATTGGGTCTGTCGGCTTTGAAATAATTCCCGTCGTTGATCTGAATAGATCTGACGGCCCGCACTTGTTCCATCGTGCCCCGATCACACTCCTTTGTAAACCTTTGATGACCTTCTCCACTGTCGATTCACCTTTTAATCCGACGGTCCTCGCATCATCGCTCCGATCGCAATCGTAAAGTTTAAACTGTGCCATCCTCCATCCCTCTCGATTGCGATCCTCCGATGCAATCCTGGCTATTGAATCCACAAGAACCAATGACCAGGATTCGCCATCATTCCGCCATGTGTTCCCCAATTGGTCTCCTCCGATCCAATCACAGCCGTCGATCTCTCATAGATCTGACAGTCCAAGGCCAATCGCTCCATTGCCCATCGGATTTTGGCCACCTCCATTGCTCCCCTCCGATTAGATCGCAGACGTCCACCCCTTATGATCTAATGGCTTAGATTCATCTACCCACTGACCATTTTCTCCGCCTGTGTATCTCCTCCGCCAATCTCAGCCGTTCGTCCCTAGATCAAATAGCCCACAATAAAACCATCGTCCGTTCGACCCCACCTCTACTGTCCGTGCATCTCCTCAAATCACGCTCCATCTCCCTCTGTTGGATCTCATGGGCCAAGATCCAACGATCTACATCTATATCGCGCATATTTCACGTCTAGTGTTTAATGCCTAAAATTTACGCGATATGGGCGGTTTTCAAGAGCCACGTGTCAGCTAAAGACCCATATCCGTTGAAAAAGTGAAAACAGCCTTTTGACGCTTCTGTCGTGCGAAACCAACATTTTTGCATCCCAAAACCAATTCCCCACTTCATCGCCCGAAATCTCATCTGCAGATCACGATCATTGACCTGCTTTGATCAATGGCCCTCATTGCATCTCGCGTCCCAGCCATTTTTTTTCATCACACTACCCATGCATTGCATCAGATCATCGTAGCCATCGATCTCCTCCTAAGATCTAACAATACTAATTGAATCGCCCTCTGCCCATGATCGAGTCCCACCATATGCGCCCATTTCATATGTTTTCCACACATTTTCTGTGTATTTCGTTTAAAGGCCCGAACCTTGGGTTTTGCATTAAATGTCATATCATTCTGCCAAAATTAGAACTTGAAGGTTTTACGTTAAAGTTTATTGCATTATGGCCAACTTTTTAAAGTCATTTCATTAGCCCATCTCTACTGTCGATCATCGCCCCAGATATGATCAGACAGTCCACATGCTTTTCTCCACCAAACCTTCATCAGCTGCATTCTTCACCATTATTCTGCATTTTTACACCGTTTACCTTGCATCCACTGTCACCACTATGCTGCACTGCCATCATTACAGCATTCCACCGCAGCCATCTTCCCCCCATGCGTGTATTTCTTAAATATGTTTGTGTGTTTTTGCAGGTTATAGGCAGTGAAACTCTGCCATTTGTCACAGTCACTGCTATAGTGGCATAGAGCGCAGAGAAGGCTAATTTCAGATCCTGATATTGCAGAAGAACGCTTGGAAAGGTTACTAAACAAAAATATTTCATTAAAGGACAGATTTTAACTCTATGAGACCTCTCCAATGCCAATAAAGCTCAAATTTCGCAGAGAGAGACAGTAATGAAGTGACAAAAGAGTATCAATGGGAAATCAGAGAGTTTAAGGCCTATAATGGAATAATTTCAGCTTTGATTCATTGTTTAAAAGGAAAATGTACCAGATTGAAGACCTCATGATTAATGCAGAAGGCCTAAGAGGCCTATAGCATAAAAAATAATATTGACAGTGTTTCACATCGGCAGAAGCTTCCTCCTAAGAAAGGACACAACACCCATACTATCTTTATTCTACATTGTGTCCCTGAGAAGATTTCCCCCTGACAACAGTCCTAATGCTACCAAAACATTTGTTACACAGTATGGCATACCTCATAGTCATTTATCTGCCTTTTGTTTATTCACCAGATTACTGCAGAGTGTTACAGCCAAAGTACATGAAGAACATACCGGGAGTAAATTGCAGCCTATCGAAGACCACTCTTTCATCCAAAGAGTATTGAAGATTAATGCTCAGATATTAAAACAGAATGGGCCTCGACCCTCTTCTTCTACTATGTTTTAATGTTACATTTATTGTTTCATCTACCTCCTCTGCCTCTCTTTCAGCTATAAAACTCATGAAGAAGCTCATTGTAAAGGTTGTTGATCGGATATCTACGAATTGTAAGATATTTCTCTTGAGATATAGTTCTCTGTGTAAAGTTGTAAGATAGGCTGAGGAATATGTTTTCAGACTGAATATAGAGCTGTTGAAAATGTTGTACAAGACTGGTGTTGCTCTTTAATATGAAAAACACATTTCTTTGGATCCTGGTTTAAAGCAGCGATGATGTTTTTCTATCTCTGTCTCTGTTTTCCTTTGTAACTCATCATATTTTATTTCCTTTGGTACGCATCAGAAATCTGGACTAGGATATACCATCGTATGGTACCCTAATATTCTTTCTCCCTACCTTCGATGTTTTCTATTGATTGTATTATCTGGGTGTTGATTCAAGCTAGTTTAACCAATGTAGTAGTTAATATTATCTGCTAGTTGATGTATGAATTAATGAATCTATCCTCAGATGTTCTTGTGGGTTTTAATTGAAATAATTGCGATACTGGGAGTTTAGAACGTTGGTTCTGTCTCACTAGGGTCCTTTTCTATTTATTGAACCTTTCTAAGTTCCCTTAAGTTGGATGCCGAAGCATTGAGAGTTCAAAGTCTCTCTCTGATCTCAGGTTTTCACCTTTGTGTTTAAATCTTTAATGTTTACTTGTCCAAAGAGTAAATTGTTTAGGTTTTGGATCATAGGTGTCTAATGGCATGTGTTGTCCCTGGATCTGATTCCCGAATGGTCACCTTGGAGGTTTCCTTGCCTTTCATTCTCTTTCTCACCATTTCATGCCAAAATATCATCTTTAAGATCCAATGCTTTAGACGACTATCCCAACTGAAAGCCTGCATATCGAATAGCAAGTAAACCCTTTCCTGACTCCATTGCCCAATGGTCTCGAGTATTCTTTGAATCATCTCTCCTTTGCCTAAAATATTCTTTATTCATCCTTGTCTCATGTTGAACCCTTCCTTCCTGATTCCCAACAACCAAACAAACAATTAAATAAACAAACAAACTTGTGCCTATAACTAGCCTAAAACCTTAAAATAGAGCTTCAAATACATATGACTTTGCCTATACAAAGAGATCCCTCTCTGGACCCAGGAGGGCTAGATCCTGAGGTATGAAGTGCTTCTGATGTTGTCTCATCTTTTGGTATTGCCAAACTTGCCAAAACATGGGAATCCCAACACGAGAAAGGGGTAAAGTTTAATGGTATGCGACTGTTCGATGGGTAGGCAGAGCTGATAACCATAGAATTTAAGTCTTTATTATAAGTGGGTTTTATAATATGGTGAGTCCAAAAAAGGTCTTTGGTTTTAAATGAGGTTTTAGAGTATCAAATTTTATAATTCGGAAAAATGGGGGACAAGGTGGGTGAACAAAATGAAATCAGGGTAGGAATGAGGTTTTGATCACCATTACCTTATCATCAAAACTTTTTCTCCTTTCCACTAAACTATAAGTCAAATTTATTCATTTGATGCTCTTTGAAAGTCAGGGTCTCCCTTTCTTCTCTGAAAATAAATGATAGCCAAGGAATATTATTTTCAGTAAAAAATATAAGGAATAATCAGTCACCCTATGACATTGTAAATTACAGGATTCTAACACAACATACATCTGGGCAAACTTCCTTTCCCCTATCTCTGTGTAGGTTTTGAATTTCTAGGTGCATCGCTTCTAATCGATTTTGGATTTGCAAAGTTCCGAATTGATCATTTTCTCTGGGCGTAGGTTCCATTTTCATAGCAACTTCTAGAGCTTCAGCCTTAGAATTGATTTTCTATTGATTCATAGGTTCACGCAGATGTGGAAAGATCATGGAAATAAACCATTCCTTATGCTTCTTATCATCATAAATAAATTCTCCCGCGCTAATGGTGCACTTTAGTCGTTGATCATACTCCCAAACATATTCATTCGGCTCTTGTTTGATATATTTTAATTTGGTCACGCACTGTGAGTAGGACTTTGGCTTCTTTAATTTCTGTTTCAAAGTGTCCTTAATTTGCGCAACAGTGGCATCAACATGCTGAGTCAAATATCCCATAAACCAATCTAACACATGACCCTCAAATGCCATAACCAGTGGCGCTCTCTTGAATGCATCAGTATTAACATTTTGCACAGTCCATACTACATTAGCAACAAACCAAAACCTATCTATGTCCTCCTCTCCTACACCCTTATAGGTGGGTAGCTTCATATGCGTGGTCGTATCTCCATTAGGTGGCAGTGGTGGTGGGGTAGGACATGTCTTACCCCTGCGCGAGTTTTACTGTGGAGTAGCAGGAGGGCTACATATGACACATGTAGCCTCACGACTCTCTAGATCACTTTCAGGTGAGTTTCTCATAGTGTTGTATATAGATCTGTTTCCTCTTTGATTAACCCGATATTATTTTTTGCTGCACGTAGTTATTTATAGCTTATTTGGGGTTATTCACTTAGTGTGGCTACACAAAACAACATTTTCACAAAATAAAATATTAACCATCAGAGGTAGACAACATATGAATTTACCTTTTCGTCCCTTGAAGAACCTCCTTTCAGCTTCAGAATACAACACAAAAGAATCTACTGCAAATTCTGTTACAAACTCGCCCAAGATGTTGTCAACCCAGTGATCTACAGTTCGGGTGATGGAATTATCAGTCTTCTCATTAGGGGAATTTGAGGTCTAGAATGGTCCTCCTAAGGAAATTATAAAATAATAGTGGAAATAATAAAATAATATTTGATTACATCATAATATTTTAGAGGGGAAAAAAAAAAAACTACTTTTTCAACTTGTATTTTCAACTTATGACCCAAAGGTTTTACTCAAATTTCGAGCGAGAGTACTCATTGGATGAAAAATTTAATTCCTCATCTAAGGAGTACCCATTTTTCATACTTTTGATGGATCCTGCTACATGAAAAATGGGAAATGCATGAGAAATGTGATTGAAATCCCGTATTTTCATGTATTTCTTGTTTTTCATGTAGCAGGTTCCATTGAAAGTATGCAACATGGGTACTCCTTGGATGGGGAATTAAATTTTGCATCCAACGAGTACTCTTGCTTGAAATTTGAATAAAAAATTTGGGAGATAAGTTGAGAATACAAGTTGAAAGGTAGTTTTATTATTTTATTATTTATTAATATTTTTACCCTTTTACTTAAAAAATGGTGAATCATCCCCCATGGTTGACATCATCAGCTTGAATCCTATTGGTTCTTATAAAGTTTATTTTGGTTGTACATTTTTCTTGGGAGGCCCATTTTAGACCTCAAAATTCCCCTAATGTCTAACTGTTGGATCAATTCAGGTGTCCACTGAGTGACCTTGTCGTCCTTCCAACATGTTTGGAACTATGCTAATATTGAAAACCACTCCTGTAATTCATGTGCAAACGTCACAAAGAAGATCTCATGAAACCTTGTGAAGATATACTTATGTTTCCAACATTTAGCAGACAACCTATTACTTTTGTTTTCTTTAAGGGAAAATTCTTGAATTTTTTTTTCAAACTAGTCTTCTAATTTAGGCTTTGATGGCCGCCACTATTGGGCTGCATTAATCAATGTCAAATGACTAAAAAATACACATTAATTATCAATCTAGGGATGTCTTTTTATTCCAAAGAAAATAAATCGTTGCTGAAGTAAATGTTGGTAGTAAATCACTCATGCAGAAATAAAAGGATCTACAAGACTGAAATCACATTTCAATTAATCTGTTCTAGCACGCCACACAACAAGTATCCAGCTGGTATCTCTAATATCACATGTGTAACATCATACAAAGTATTGAAATTGAAGCGGATATATTCATATCCAAACAGCAACAGCAACACTCTACTGATACATAAACTGATATACAAATACATACATACCACTACTTTAATCACTGCAATCCCTGCTAAGAAGGAGGGCCTTTCCTCCCTAGCAGGGCACAGGTAGAGGAAGAACTTAACGGAAACTAAATAGAATAACACATGTAACAACAATAACAAGATAATCTATATTAATATGAACACAATTATAGAGCCAAAATAATGCTATTCTCCACTAACCTTTCGACCTCTAGGGCTGAGAATTATATAGTGGTTACATATCAGAAAATCAAGGAATAGATTAGTCATGAGAATCTTATGATTCTCATGCTGATCAAAATAGAACTCATATACCACTTCCTAATAAAGTTCTGACTAAAAAAATTATAGATTACAATCAAAACCGTCCTTAGGCTATTATCCAAAAATACAATGCTAAATTTTTTTTACAACTATCGTAATAGAACCGAAGATGTAGTGTAACATCTAAAAGATAGGTTAGCAACAGGTGTTGACGAGATCCAATCAACAGTACAATTGTATCAACAATTTGCTAGTATGTTTGTAACAACATAATGTAATAGCAGTTTGCTGATGGGCTATAACAGCACGGTGTAACAGCATTGCTTCGCTGTAACAACACCTCCTTAACTGCTCCTGTGGACCTCGTGCTTGGGATATTTGGTGCTGTAAATGACATATGGAAAGTCAACAAAAATACCATAGATACTCTCCAAACATTCATCCTTAATTAGTCATAAAAAAGGCACGATATATCATAATAATTGATGAAATGGCAAAGTAATAATAGCAAGGTGAAACAACAAAAGTTAGGATAGAAAGGTAGGAAAAAGAGGAAAAGATACTCCCATTGATTTTAGTTATGAGGAAAAATACAGAAAACAGGTGTAGGAAAAGTGTACAAAACTGGCACCCAACATCTCCCCCCAACTGAGATACTTGCATGTCCTCATTCAAACTCATCTCTCATGGGAATATCTCTGGTGCTGGTTGGTGAGATCATAAGCACCAGTTGTATCTTTGTCTGCAGACCTGTACCCCTAATTGGCCATCAACAGTTGTACCCAAGACTCTAAATCATAATTACTCAATTCATAATTACTTTGATAATCATCAATTGGTAGCCAGATCAAAGGAAACTTGAATCTCAATCCTAGCCACAAATCACCAATGGATTGTATGATCTATCCATAAGCTGGTACATGTGTAACAACCACCACGAAATTCTGGAATGAGAATGGGTCCCCCTTCAGTAGCTCAGCACTACTAGCTTCCGTGTGTTTCAACCACCCTGTCAAGGCTTATATCTTCATCATTGAGAACTGATTGAGGCAGAAGATCACAATTGTTCTTCTATAAGTGGGAGTCAGTTCTTTAATCCTAGGGGTACTCAACATTCTCCTGAATTCTCGCCTTAACTCACTAGCCCGTCCTGGTTTTGCCTAAACCCACAATGCCATATTCTCTTCATTAGCCTCCATATATTTTATGGCCAAATTCCATTCAATATGATTCTTCATGAAGGACACAAAATCTCTCAACTAAATATCTCCCATATAGGAGAATATTGTCACAACCATCTGCATACTCACATGTTCACAAATAATATTGTGTAAGAATAACTCACACAGCAAGCTTTGCTCATCGAAATAAGAGGCACAGAAAAAATCTAAAAATGTGTGAGTGGAAGAACATAAATAAGGAACAGGAAGTAAAATTCCCATAGAAAATAGGATAGGATGGAGAAGGTCACCTACAACCTAGGAAGTTGAGGGCGAGGTCATGAAGTTTTTTCTTTTCTATGGTGAGATCCCGAATCTGCTGCTGTAACAGTAGCAATTGTTCCTCCTATTTCTTCAGAGTTTCTTTCTTCTTATAATTCTCCCATCCTTTATTCAAATATTCTTTCATCCATCTTTCATGTAAAGTGTTTATTTCTTTCTGATGTTCCTTGAGCGAAATTGTCCCCTCCCGAAGGGAGATTGCTTCCTATTTCCACTTTTGCAATTCGAAAATTAACAAGATTTTTTCAGAACTCCATCCTGAAATGGGACCTGAAATTCTTCTACACTCAATATCCACATCAATAATGGGTGTAACAGCCTCTGCTACATCGGGTTGTTCCACCTCTGTTGCTGGTTTTTGTGTAACAACAGCTTCCTCGGTGGGTTCTTGTGTGTCAAACCCTTTGTTTCCACCTAGAGTAGCCTCGGTGTCCATTTTTGTTTCTTCTACAATAGGAATGGCCTCCACAGGTTCTTGTGGGTGGCTTCTAGGTCAATTATTATAGGGGGCTTCGCTTTAATTGTTGGTTATTGTGTAACAACAGTATCATCAGCAGGTTATTGTGTAACAACCTCCTGCTATTCTTTTTATGTTTCCATTGGGCTAATATTTTCTCTACAAACCTTATATCCCGCTGCTGTTAAGTCTTGGAAACATGTCATGCATGCAAACACTAGGATTTCCTGCCCCTTATATAGTTTCTGCTTTAATTCTTCATTTTCCTTTCTTAGATTTTCGAGTTCTAAAAATAGGACATGTGCTTCATCCTTGCCTGATGAGGAGGGTTTCCTTTCTTCTTCTAAAACTTCTTCTTTCGTCTATTTTCTAGTCGTAGGCAAAGGTTCTGCAGGTATGCTGAATTTCACTCTCTTTTTTGGCCTTCTATCCCCAATTGGTTCATCAATAGGCTCTTTCCCAATTCTAACTCCAGCAAGCCAAGTATAGGTTTCCACTTCTGCCTAACTTCCTCTTGAAGTTGTGGTATGTTTCCCCCGGCTTGTCCTTGGCCTCTTTCGCTTGAATTCTTCACAAGTTTTTCCTTGCTGGCCTCGGGCATCCAGCATGATTAACTTGATAAGTCTGTGATTAGTCACACATGCCTCCGGGTGTGCTGCTGTTTTTACTGTTGCCACCATATGTTTTATGTTCCCTAACAAATAGAATGGAAGATTAATCTTTTGCTAGTGAAAAACGTGATTATGTAGAGGAAAGTGATAGTTTAAAACTATCGTGGATCTTCCCTCAAAAGTGATATATTTAATTAAACCTAGGGAAACATCTTCCCAAGGATGAGGAAGTGACAGCCTGTCAATTCCTCTCCCTTTATTCTCCATTTTTTCTTCTCCTTCTAGGAAGTCTTCTTTCAAGGAGGGGTCATTGATTTTTCTGTTAAACTACCTCCACCCCTCTACTGGAAATGAAGCTACGTGGGAAATTATCTCTTCAATCACCTCCTCTTGCATGCCCCTTACTTGGGTTTCATTATTGTTCAAATTCTGAGCAAATTCAATTTCCACCGCCTCGTCTAAGCCTTCAAGCTTCTGGAAATAATCAATCCATTCAGCATCTTTGAATATATGGTAGGATTTTGGACAATTCTGCAAGGCATCCATAGAATCCGGCTCGTTCCTAACCGTTGCTCCACCCATATTTGTTGTTTGTTTCTAAATTCGCTTCTTGCTTCTCAGCCCCACTGTAATATCGTTGTGCTTCTAAATTCATTGCTTATTGCTCAGCTCCACTGTAATATCACTGTGTTTCTGAATTAGCTGCTTCTCAGCATCTTTGCGTAACCCAATTGACGAGTTTACAATGAGGATGCAAGGTTTTAGTCAAGGAGGTTGATGGGAGGTGAAAATTTTCATGGATTACTGAATCTTACCTCATGCTAATATTCATAAATGTCTCGTTATGGAAAGTAATGGGATCTAGTACACACACTCCTTTCCAACCGGATTCGGTCATCATTGGAAATTCTGTTTTTATTTGGGTGTATGCAGATTTGATAGATTTTTATGAATACGACTTTTTGCAATTATTTCAAGACATATCCCCTCCCCCACCTTAATGGTGATGGCCGCCCACAGCCGTCACGGGAATATCATTACTTATGCCAATTAATCACCAAATCATAAATGATAACGTTTACCTATTGAATGACATACCTAAGGTGACGTGGAGGAAGATTTCGAATTGGCGACATTCTTCTTGTAGCGCTCATGTTGTTGCATTTGGTTGTCACAGTTATTACTGTTCTAGAATAAAATATTAGAAACAGTGTTCATGGTTGTCGACTCTTACATCTGTAACAACCAAGACAACCTTTAGATTATTCTTAAAAAAAAAAGATAATAATCAGGATAAATTGGTACAGAAAAGAAAATTACATGAATACCATCATCCTATAAAATAGACCAGAAAGGGAAGATGATGTTTAAGGAAGAAATACATGGGTGTAACAGCCGCCACAGGAGTGGCTTTCAGCTGTTACCAACTGCATGACTCCACCCCAGAAAGGGTTTTCACAGTTAGATTTATTATTTTTATTTTTATTTTTATTTTTTTATTTGTTTATTTTTTAAACAGATGTAATAGTTGCCACAAAGGTGGTTTTAAACTACTGCACTTATTGGAATTTCAATTTTGAGGCTGCACAGGAGAATGTTCCCCTCTTGTCATAACATGAATATCAGAGCCCGCGACAATGTTGACAAATGATTCCTTCAAAGCGGGTTGATGATATAACATTAGACGGTGCCCATTAACCAGTAACGGTGTCTTAGCACTGTCAATGGTAACCAATTGTACAATCCCATTGTCAAAGACCGTATCCACTTCGTAAGGACCTAGCCATCTGGTGCAGAGCTTGCCTTTAAAATATTTGAACCTTGAATCATACAAAAGAGCCCAATCTCCTTTCTAGAAAATTTTCTTCTTAATAAACCCATCATGCCATGTATCTCTTTGTTGCTGAATGATATCTGTCTGTTGAATGGAAACTAGCCATTTCTGTTCCAACTCATTGAGCTGGTTCAGTCTTTGAGTCTGTGTTGTACTCAAATCCAGATCGACTTTCAATGTTGTTCTTAATGTATTTATTTCAAACTCTATGGGGAATAAGGGATTCTTACCATACAGCAATTCATATGGTGAGAAGCCTGTAGTATTCCTCCATGTTGTCCTATAAGCCCACAGTACCTCTGGAAGTTTCTCGGCCTAGTTTCTTCAGTGGCTAGCTATTGTCTTTGTTAAAATTACCTCAATGACTTTATTGGTGCTTTCTACTTGACCATTTTCTTGTGGGTGATATGGTGAAGTGATTATGTGATGAATTACATACTTTTCAACCAGCTTCTTGATCAAATAAGATGTGAATTGAGGCCCTCCATTTATCACTATCTCTTTGGGTATCCCAAAGCGAACAAAAATATATTGGAACAGGAATTCTGAAACAACCTACTCTATTGCTATGGTTAGTGCCTTTTATTCGACCCATTTTGTGAAATAATTGGTGTAGACCAATATGTATGATTTTTGTTGTGATGAAGGATTAATAGGTTCTATCACTACCTAAGGCTGTAATGACATCTCATCTGATTTCAGAGGTTGGCCCATCCTTTGGCAGCTATCACATCCTTTCACAAACTTCTTGGCATCCTGGAATGTAGTTGGCTAGTAGTACCCTGTTGAGAGTACTTTATGTCCCGTCTTCTTGTCAGCGAAGTTTCTTCCACAAGGTTCCTCGTGAAAAGCCTTCAAGACCTAAAATATCTCATATTCTCTAACACATTTCCTAATCTGAAAATCTGACCTGGTGCGATAGAGATTTCCTTATATCCAGGAGTAAGTAGCACTCTGTTGTATAATATTCCTTCTTTCCTTGGAAGACAATTGGTGTGGGAATTTTCCTACAGCAAGGTAATTGGCTATATCTGCATACCATGGTGAGTGAGTAGAGATGGAAGAAAGATATTCATCTGGAAAATAATCCTGAGTGTAAGTGCAGTCATCACTTATGGTTAATCTAGAAAGAAAATCAGCAACTACATTATCTTTTCTGGGTTTGTATAAAATACTAATATCAAATTCTTGTAACAGCAATAACCATCATGTAACTCTACCATTAGTAATAGGCTTGTTCATCAATAATCAAATTGAAGCATGGTCAGTGTGTACAAATACATGGTACCTGGTGATGTAGTGTCGTAATTTGTTTATAGCATGCACTACTGTGAGGAATTCCTTCTTAGTAAGAGTGTAGTTTAGTTCTAATGGAGTTAATTTCTTGTTGATATAATAAATGGCATAAGGTTTCTTCTCCTCTAGCTACCCTAAAAAAACACCCACAACTATGTCAAATGCGTTCGTAGCAATATGAAATGGCAATTCCCAATTTGGTCCTCATAAAACAGGTGTTGTTGTTACAAAAATTTTCAACTTTAAAAAGGCTTGCTCGCACTTCCCTGTCCACACAAATTCCACATCTTTCATGAGTAATGAAAATAGAGGAGGTGCAATATTTGAAAAGTTCTTTATGAATCTCCTATAGTATCTTGCATGTCGGAAAAAACTACGTACCTCTTTTGGAGTCTTAGGGTCAAGATTTTCGAGATTACCTCAATTTTTGTAGGATCTACCTTGATCCCATCTGCTGAAATGAAATGTCCCAGCACAATTCCCTCGGTCATCATCATGTGACATTTTTCTGTGCTCAGAGAAAAATTAGTTTGTTAACAACGTTCCAACACTTTTTCCAAGTTAGCTAATGCTGTCTCAAAGGCATCTTTGTAGGGTGTAAAATAATCCATAAATATTTCAAGCCAGTCATTCAAAAGATCAGAAAAAATGCCCAATATTACCCTCTGAAAGGTTGCTGGTGCAGTACAGAGGCTAAAGGGAAGGGCTTTGTATGCAAAAGCACCCCATGGGAAAGTGAAGGTTGTCTTGTCTTGATCTTCCGAGGCAATCTGTATTTGATTTAGCCACTAAACTCATTAAGAAATGAAAATATTTTTTTTTCTAGAAAGAGTGTCCAAGACCTGATCAATGAATGGTAAAGGTAAATAGTCCTTTTAAGTGGCCTTGTTAAGCTCTCTATATTCAAAAAAGACTCTCCATTGGCCATTATTTTTTGGAACTATGACAAATGGAGACACCCACTGACTGTCAGAAATAGGGTAGATGAAATAAGCATTAAGGATTTTTTGCAATTGTTCTTTCACTATCTCCTTAAGTGCGGGTTCATTAGACACTGAGGTTGTCTAACTGGTTTTCAGTCTTCTTTAAGGTAAATGTGGTGAGTGCATAGGCCAGGATGGATTCCTTTCATATCCATATAGTCCCATGCAAATGCATTTTTTTATTTATGTAACAGCTGTATCAACAATCTGTTTTGTTCAGTAGTTAAGTTAGGATTGATGTTTAAACATTTTCCAGGTTCGATTTCAATGGGACTGCTGATAGTATGTGGAGTTGTTTTCAAATGTTCAATAATTGTATCATATACCTCCTCTTCTTCTCCAAAATCTCTAATGGAGGCAACATGGGGTGAAATACTAATAAAACCATTAATGATATCGTCCTCCGTTTCATCCTTAAATTATTGTGATTTTCCAAGCGTGAGAAGAGGTCAGGAAAAGATCAGATTCAGGTGAAAATTCATCCCACCAAGGATTACTTGAACCCATATGAGGTTTTTCTAGGGGATAAAGGTTCAATTTCTGAGTGGCCTATGTTGATCAATGATTATCATTGACGTCAACCCAAGTAGCACCAGGGGCTACCCCAATATTGCATGGGAATTTTGACCTTCCAAATTAATATATTCTGGGTCAATAATTCTTTTGATGGTTTCTTCTTGTTGAGATGTTTCCGTTGATATATGGCACGCCATGTAATTCTTAACAGTTTGAGAGATATTCATGTTTGAAGTTTGTAACCCCAGTTAGTGGGATAAAACCCCATGGGATTGTGGCATGGGTCATTGAAAAGTCATAATTAATATTTTTTAAGCTCCTAAAATTCCTCCCATGTTCACTTGTTGAAGCCCCTCTCAACCTAAGAATTTATATAAATTGTGATCCTCATATCCTCCTTATGCAAGGGACTTCGCCATCTAACAAAGGTCATTGTGGAATTTTCGCTCTAAATTTTGTTCTATGAAGGTTCAGAATCTGAAAAATTTATGACGCGAAGCCACAATCCTAAGGAAGCTCCTGTGAAAATTTCAGATCAAGATGTGCATTACGTTTGGAGATATGGTCTGTGGAAGTCAATTTTTTTGCAGGCTCCTGAAATTCATCTCAAAGACGTGACCTTGGGAAAATCATCATAACTCTCTCTCTGAGCATTGGATTGGAATTATGTAAAAAGTGCAAGATAGTGAATTTAATTTAGTTTTCACTCTATAAATTTCATATCCAAATGAAGAAACAGTGACACGTGGCATGCCGTACAAGTTCGCTTTATTGAAACAGTCCATAATTAGGGCATTGTGAGAGATTGGGCATAAATCTCTCTTGAAGAATCCAAATGTGGTCAGACCTATGGCATTGGAAAGAAGATGTAGAGGACTACTAAATGACCAAAAATTACATATCGAGCTCCTAGAAGGCAAGAAAAGCTAGATCATGTGTTTTCAAGGGCTGCAAAGGACGAAAATTTCTAGGGCAGCAAAGCAAAGAAAGGTGCAACAGAGGGTAGCATGACAAGAGAAGCAAACAAGGTGTATTACAACAGCAAGAAGTTCATCACAAAAAGTATTCAAGTGGGCAGCACTACATACAGTCACTGTAAAGGTATCATTGTACTAAGTCATTGTAAATACATTATTGTAAAAATTGTACTAGTGTCTATCGGCCAAGAGTTGAAGAGGCAATGTCGGGAGGTCTAGGATCATCATTAGGTGGTTGTGTCATACTTGGGGTTATGGTCTAGTGTATCTTCTTCTTCTATATCATTCTAATTCATTGTAAAGTGGACCATTTTCCTTGGTACGGGAATCCATTCTTCTTTTATTCTTCTATAGGGTGGTAGGGTGGTGCTATCGTGAGTTGTAGCTCATTGGGTGCTGTGGCATCCATTCAATTGACTAATGAAGAATCTCGGGCATTGGAGCATCCATCTAGTGGGAGCTGCAGAAAAATGCTTTTCTAGATTCTAGGAATTTGGAGCTTTATTTTCAATTGGATTTGAATATTAAAGAATTATTATCAAAGCATTAGGTGGTTTTTGTCCCATAGTGGGTTTCCACCTTAAAAACTGTGTGCATTTGTGTTCCTATTTTTTTACTACTATCGTTGTACAAAAACTGATTATAACTGAAGATTAACTAATGCTCTAATTGAAAGGAATATTGATTCACCCCCCCTCTCAGTATTTCCAACAATTTGTATCAGAGCTTGGTTCCTTCAATAACAGTTTAAAAAATGGAAGGAGGTCATGGAGCATACCAAGAATGGTGTACCTCTGTTCAATGAAAATAATTATGCACTCTGGAAAGGAATAATGGAGGTCTATCTCTTGGCGCAAGGTTACGAAGTATGGGACACAGTTCAAAATGGATTTACATCAACCGCAGATGAACAAGGTAAGAATAATTTGGTAAATGATGCCAAAGCAAAGAATATTATTATCAATGGACTTATTGAATCTGCTTATCATAAGGTGTTGGGTTGTAAAACTGCCAAAAATTTGTGGGACAAGCTTGAGAATATATATGCAGGTGACTCAAATGTCAAAGAAGCAAAGCTTCAAATCTATAGAGCAAAATTTGAGCAACTCAGAATGAAAGAAGATTGCAACATTGTTGCATATTTCCAATACGTTGATGAAATAACCAATACTCTGGAAGGATTGGGAGAGCCAGTTGATGAGAAGACTATTATATGAAAGATTCTTAGAACGATACTAGGGAGATTCAACCCAAAGGTATCGGTCTTAGAATACAGTGAAAATCTGGACAAAATCAGCAAAGAGGAATTACATGGAGTTCTCATAGCATATGAAATGAGACTTGATGAAGAAGAGGGTACTTTGCATCTAGAAACTACGTTCGTTACATCTAAGAAAACCAATAAGGACAAACAACCTTCAATTGAAAAGAATTGCACCTGCAAGTGTGAAGAAAATGAATATGATGGAGAAGGTATTTCAGATGAAGAATATGCTTACTTTACGAGAAAACTAAAAATTGGTAAGGGAAAATTCAAAGGTAAAATTCCATTGATATGTTTTGGCTGTGGTGAGGTTGGGAATTTCACTGCAAAATGTCCAAACAGAAGTGATGGAAACTCAAAAGGAAAGAAAGGCTTTAAGAAATTCAATAAGAAAAGATCCAAAAGGAACTTTCTCTCTAAAGAAGATAACTCATCATCCGATGAAGACAATGACAGCGAAGAAGAAGCCAATGAGAGAGTATTGTTTATGGCCAAGCACAATAAACAAGAGGTATCAAACAATGAAGAAGAAGGATTGACCATAGAATAATTTTCTAAGGAAGCAGTCAAGCATATAAAAGAGCTCAAGGTAGAGAATATTTGTTCCAATAATCTTGAAGAACAAGTTCAAGGTCTCAAAATTGAAGTTGAAGAACACAAATGTATTGAAGAGTCACTTCAAAAGAAGTTGGAAGAAAGCAACCAAGAAAGGGAAGCATTAGAAGCTTAAGTAGTCTCACTGCGTAAGGAAGTGAAGAAGGGAAAAAATGTCCAAAACTATGCTAACAACTCAAGGGCATTGGAAGAAATCATCAACAATCAACGATCTTACAATGACATAATTGGCCTCGGTTACGAAGAAGAAGCAGGACCTTCTACAACAAAATACAATGAACCTATGATATATTACATGCATGTAGACTTCATTGGACAAGATTTGCAAGCACATCCTTGGAATACGATTCCTCGACGAATATTTCCATCCAGGTACCAATATATTTTTCATGGTTATTGCTATTCATGTGGAAAATTTGGTCATAAAGCTGTAGAATGTCGCACGTACCCTAGGAACCAATACAATTCCAGGAGATCCTTCAAATATGAACCTCCTAGGGCTCAACTAAACATAAATATATTTTAAAATTTAAGAAGTAATATGGAATGTTACAAATGTCAGAACTTTGGACACATAGCGAGAGATTGCAGACTTGAAAATCCTCCAAAATAATCTTTGAAGCCACAGAATGAACGAACATGGAAGAAGAAGAAGACTGATAATTGTGCTCTCTCTCTCAAGGCTCAAAACAACAAAGATGTGTGGTATGTTGACAACGGTTGCTCAACGATATGACTGGAGATAGAAGGAAATTTGTATCTCTGAAAGAGAAGAAGGACGGAACCGTATCCTTTGGAAATGATGGATCTTCAAATGTTATAGGATCAGGTACCGTCACTCTCGGAAGCAAAGATGTTATAGCCAAGAATGTTCTATTGGTTGAAAACATGAATCACAATCTGCTTATTGTTGGAAAAATGTGTGATCAAGGACACACAAAGCAATTCAACTCCAAAAAATGTGAAATCAAGAAAGGCAGGTATGGTAAAATTGTGGCTGCAGCAAGTCAAGCTCCAAATGACATATATGTTCTCGATGAAGCAACTACAACATGTATACTAGCTAAAGAAGATGAAAATTGGTTATGGCACAAAAGAATGGGTCACATAAACTTTGACAATCTTGTCAGGATAAGAAAAAAATAAGCAGTACGAGAAATGCCGAAAATCTCAAAACCTTCCCACTATGTGAGGCATATCGGCACGACAAGTAGACAAAAGTCCAATTTAAAACAGAAGAACATCTTACATCACATCCATTCGAATTGATACATACTGATCTATGTGGTCCTATGAGAACAAAAGGCTTATATGGAGAATTATATTTCATGTTAATGATAGATGAATACACCAAGATGACAACCGTCAGTTTCCTAAAGAAAAAATCTGAAGCATTTGATTGCTTTAAGATATACAAGGAGTTGGTAAAAAATGAAACTGATTCAAAAATAAAGTGTCTAAGATCAGACAATGCTGGATAATTCACTTCCAAATTATTTCAGCAATACTGTGATGAAAATGGAATAAAAAGACAATTTTCAATAGCATGAACACCTCAGCAAAATGGAGTTGCTGAAAGAAAGAACAATGTGGAGATTCAACAAGATGATGAGCTTAGTGAAAAGAGTTGCCTTCACTAAGTGGGCCCGTAAGCTATTTTTGGAGCAAGTCTATTTTTAGACATGGTGATCATATTTCAGAAGTTGTAGGATGCTATTTGTGGATGGTTGGTCAAGTTGGAAAAATAGATGAACTTCTATTTTTAGAATATTGGGCGAAGTCTATATATAGATCATCGATCTAAAAATAGAAGTGTCTATTATTATTAGCTCTTAATAATAATCCGACAATAAACAATAACTTATTGTCTTGGAGAAATTAATTTTAGTGCACAGATTTGGAAAATCAGTGGGATGAAGGAATTATGCAATTCCTAGGGTTTAGAATTGAAGTGGCAAAGTTATGATAGAGTTGGAAGAGTAGTTCATGGAGTTATTCAATTTAACTCAATTATTGGAATTAAACTCAGTTGAGCTAGTTTAATCTAGTCTAACTGAATGATACACTAGTGAGAGTGGAGTGAATTAATAAGTTAATTAATTCACAAATAATAACTCATTAATCAAGTGAACAATACAGCAGTTAACTACAGTGCATATCAATTCCAGTGGAGACCCAATGGAGAGATAGGTGAAAGGGAAAGATGGTCTAGATGTTGTGACTATAATGATGCATTGATTGCACCACACACACATTGGATTTTCCAATGAGGATTTCGTTTTCAAGGCAAGGGTAATTTCAATTCATTCAGAGCTATTCTTCAGCAGGGATTGCGCAGTGGAGGCAGGCTAGCAGGTGCCAAGAAATCGGTGCATGGATTTGCAGATTTCTTCTGATTAGTGTGTGACGATTAATTGTACTGAGACCTTGATGTACTAAGCTTTGTATGAGATTGTTACATGATCTCCATGATACATAATATATGATATTTGGGGTTTTCAGCTTCAGTCTTTCCCGTGTGATTGTTTTTTAATTGCTTCATGTGTTTGCAATTGAGTTTTTAAATTTCCGCAAAATATTAATGGTGGAAGGATTCTGCATTTAGAAAGAAGATAAATATTGTTAGATCAGAAGAATCTGAATATATACATGCATCTTGTATATAATAACTACATGGTATCAGAGCAGTGTTAACTCTTGAATATTGCAATTGTGAAGAATTGTTGAGTTTGTGCTGGTGGACAATTCAAATTTGCTGCAGAAAATTCTCGGTGTGACAGTTGAGTATACATTGAAATGTATTTCGATGGGTTTCGATTGGAGTATGCCCTTGATGGGAGATCAAATTAAATAGCCTGGAAGGATAGGATGGAGGTGGTGCTGGAGGATAATGGACTGAAGGAGTTCATCGATAGCGATGTTCCTAAGCCAAGATCTAGCGATGCTGCATTACATGACTCATGGAAAAAGAAGATAGCAAAGACAGGAAGAATTCTGTTAGAAGGTATGAAGGACCATATTTTTTCCAGCCTTCACGGGAAAGCCACTCCATTCTTAATGTGGAAGGCTTTGACAGATTTTTTCCAAAGTAGCAGTGACCAAAGGAAGTTGGCACTAAAAGACAAGCTTAGAAAAATAAAACTTGAGAAGGGTGACAATATTCCAAAATATCTCACTAATTTTGTCCACTGTATGGATGAAATGGGAAGTGTGGGGATTACTGTTGATGATGAATACATGGTGAGCTTGGCTCTCCTTGGGCTTCCGAAGAGTTGGCATAGCTACGAAGACTCTGTCAATGGACGGGAGAAACTACCCTGATGGGAGCGACTTTGGTCGAATCTTGTGCAAGGGGAGATAAGGCGAGGTACCAAGGATGGCTCTTCATCGAAGAATGAAGATGAAGAGAATTTCGCTTTGGATGCCGAAGCAAGGAAAGGGAAGGGGAAGAAATTTCCTTCAAAATCTGATGCTAAGGCAAGAAGCAGGATTTATCCAACATGAAGTGTTTTCATTGTCACGAACATGGGCATTTCGCCACTTAATGCCCACATAAGAAGAAGAAAAAGAAGGTTGTTGGAGCTATAGCTAGAGAGGCCTTAGACTCAAAATTTGAACTTGATTTCTCTTTGATCACATGCTTGGTTTCAAGCTATATGGGACTGGTGTGGTATCTTGATAGTGGTGCGTCTTTCCATATGACGAGAGACAAGGAGTTGCTTAGTGACTTGGAGGAGAAGGACCTTCAAATGCATATAGAGATGGGTGAAAATGGTCAATATAGTGCGACTGAGATTGGGACCATTACCTTTGAGAGGGAGTATGGTAATCCATTCTTGTTGAAAGATGTTATGCATGTTCCAGATCTGAAGAAGAACTTGGTCTCGGTCGCAATGTTGGAAGACAAAGGCTATGATGTTGTTTTCAGTGAGGGAAAAGCCTTCCTTCAACATAAAACAATGAGTCAAACCAAGAAGATAGGGATTTGAGTTAAGAATATCTACAAGCTAGAGGTAGATGGTTGCACTGCAATGGTGGGCAAAGCAGAAGAAGTGGTGAGCCGGGATGAGGGCGAATTATGGCACATAAGATTGGGCCATCTTCACCATGGCGCTTTGAAGATTTTGCAACAGATTTCTACTGGACTTCCCAAGGGATGTAATATGGGTAAGTTTGTGAAGACCACCTTTCATGAGAAGGAGAACTGTGCTTCAGTGATCCTGGAGAGAATTCACACAGACGTGTGTGGACCTTTCTCGATTGCTTCAACAAAAAAACATAGGTATTATGTTATATTTGTTGATGAATATTCTTGTAGATGATAGATCTTCGTCATGCAGAAGAAGAGCAAAAAAATCTCAAATTTCTGTGAGTTTAAAGCATTGGTGGAGAAGCAGTCAAGGAAGTAAGTGAAAGCTCTGCGGAGTGATAATGTTGGTGAATACATCTCAGGTGAATTCAAAGACTTATGTAGCAAAGAAGGAATTCGAAGAGAACTCATAGCGTCTCATATCCCACAATAGAATGGGGTCGCGGAGAGGAAGAACATAATGATCATCGGTGTTGCACGAGTGAGGCTACATGACTAGGGCCTACCGATGCACTTGTGGGCAGAAGCATGCAACACTGCAGTTTATGTGCAAGACCGTTTTCCTCATAGAGTACTTGGCATGAGTACACCTGAAGAATTTTTTACTGGTAAGAAGCCTAATATTTCTCATTTAAATGTTTTTGGCTCATCTATTTACATTCATGTGATAAAGGAAGCCAAGAAGAAGCTGGAGCTGACTGCAGAAGTTGGGATATTTGTGGGGTACACATAAACACCCCATAATTATTGAGTGTATTTTCTAGACATTTGGATGACTGTAGTGTGACGAGATATAAAATTCAATTAGGTGAAAGCCATAAAGTTGTCGCTTGAGAGGGAGCTACACTTGGATGCAGAGGAGGAACTTCTTGTTCCCAAAGATTAGCCTCCAGATGTGGATCGGTCACAGGAGAAGATTCATGGAGTGGAGGAGTCCACTCATGTAGAACCAAACATCAGACAAGGCAGAAAGTGGACCACAGAAGCTGAGAGACTAAATCTTGATGCGGTATAGATTGTAGGAGTCCCTACATCACAGCGTAAACAGAGACAATCACCTGACCGATTTACTGTATACATGGCTCTGATGAGCAAGTGTGTCGTGACAGAGCCATTTTATTTTGAAGAAGTAATGCAGGAGCCCACATGGGTAGATTCCATGGTGGAGGAGTATGACTCCATTGTCAGAAATAGTGCTTGGGAGATTGTTCCAAGGCCGGTGGGAAAATCAATTTTAGGATCAAGATGGATCTACAAAGTAAAGCAAGCTGCTGATGGGAGCGTCAAGAAGTATATGGAAATATTTGTTGCCTGGGGCTTCTCATAGGTCGAGGGGATTGATTATGAAGAAACCTTTGCACCCATCGCACGGTATTCTTCCACAAGGACCATCCTTGCTCTCTCAGCGCAGATGGGTTGGCACATCAATCAGATGGATGTGAAGACTGCGTTCCTTAATGGGATCATTGAGGAAGAGGTGTACATTGAGCAGCCTAAAGGATTTGAGATCTTCAGCATTGAGTCACATGTTTGCAGGCTCAAAAGAGCGTTGTATGGGCTGAAGCAAGAACCACGTGCCTGGTACACACAAATCGACAACTATTTCACTGGACTTGGCTTCACCAAGAGTGAGGTGGATGCAAACCTGTACCAAATTGTGGTGGAGGGTAAGCATTTAATCATTTCTCTTTATGTTTATGATTTAATACTAATGGGTGATGAGAATTTGATACACTCATGCAAGGCAGATCTTGCAAAGGAGTTTTAGATGAAGAATTTGGGCCCCCTTCATTATTTCCTTGGATTGGAAATATGGCAGCGGGAAGGTGAACTGTTTGTGTCTCAAGGAAAGAATGCCAGAGAGATACTTGAGAAGCTTCATATGCAAGGCTGTAAGCCTATCGACACTCCTCTTCCAGGAAATTGGAGGAAAGAGGATGCTACATCGGCAGAGGTAGTGGATTCCACTGTTTATCGATAGTTGGTGGGTTCGCTCATGTATTTAGTTAATACAAGACCGGACATATGCTATGCGGTGAACCAGCTTTCACAAGCAATGGTTAAGCCTACCAAGCTCTTTTGGAAGGCAGGAAAACATGTCCTGAGGTATCTCAGGGGCACATAAGAGTATGGCTTATGGTACAGACAGACGGATGAGGTGAAGTTGCATGGCTTCATGGATGCAGATTGGGCAGGCAACCTAATAGATAGAAAGAGCACATCAAGAGGTGTTTTCAGTATCAGATCTACGATATTTTATTGGTACATCAGGAAAAAAATATCTGTGGCACTCAGTTCAGCGGAAGCAGAATACATGGCAACAATTCAAGCTGCATGTGAGGCTATTTGGATGAGGGATATCCTGGTTGGTTTGTTCGGTTCACAATTACATCTTATAGTGATACATTGTAATAATTAGAGTTTCATTAAACTCTTGATTAATCCTGTGTTTCATGATAGATCTAAACATTTTGATATATGATATCATCATATCAGAGATTGTATACAACAGAAGATCATGTGGCTTTAGTACATTCCTACGGAAGATCAGGATGCAGACATTCTGACGAAGGTGCTCACCAGGAGAAAATTCGAATACCATAGAGGCAGGATCGGGGTGAAGGATAATCCCTATCTTGTTGAGAGAGAGTGTTGAGATTCAACAAGATGATGAGCTTAGTGAAAAGAGTCGCCTTCACTAAGTGGGCCCGTAGGCTATTTTTTGAGCAAGTCTATTTTTAGACTATGTCTATTTTCAGACATGGTGATCACATTTCAGAAGTTGCAGGATGCTATTTGTGGATGGTTGGTCAAGTTAGAAAAATAGAAGAAATTATATTTTTAGAATATTGGGCGAAGTCTATTTATATATCATTGATCTAAAAATAGAAGTGTCGATTATTATTAGCTCTTAATAATAATCCGATAATAAACAAAAACTTATTCTCTTGGAGCGCTTAATTTTAGTGCACAGATTTGGAAAATCAGTGGGCTGAAGGAATTACACAATTCCTAGGGTTTACTGGTGGTTCATGCATGGAGGACTCAGTTAGAAATGAAGTGGAAAAGTTATGACAGAGTTGGAAGAGTAGTTCATGGAGTTGTTATTCAGTTTAACTCAATTATTGGAGTTAGACTCAGTTGAGCTAGTTGTATCTAGTCTAACTGAATGATACACTAGTGAGAGTGGAGTGAATTAATCAGTTAATTAATTCACAAATAATAACTCATTAATCAACTGAAAAATACAACAGTTAAATATAGTGCATGTCAGTTCCAGTGGAGACCCAGTGGAGAGATAGGTGAAAGGGAAAGATGGACTATCTGTTGTGACTATAATAATGCATTGATTGCACCACACACACATTGGAGTTGCCAATGAGGATTTCACAATAAAGGCAAGGGTAATTTGAATTTATTCAGAGCTATTCTTCAGCAGGGATTACATATTGGAGGCAGGCTAGCAAGTGGCAAGAAATCGGTGCATGGATTAGCATATTTCTTCTGATTAGTGTGACGATTGGTTGTACTAAGAGCTTGATGTACTAATATTTGTATGAGATTGTAACATGATATCCATGATACATAATATATGATAGTTGGGGTTTTCAGCTTCAGGCTTTCCTGTTAAACAATTGTGTTATGTGCAATTGTTTTTTTATTACTTCATGTGTTTTCAATTGAGTTTTTAAATTTCCGCAAAAGATTAATAGTGGAAGGATTCTGTATTTAGCAAGAAGATAAATATTGTTAGGTCAGGAGAATCTAGATACATACATGCATCTGGTATATAATTTCTACAAATAGAATCGTATAGTAAATGGGTAGAACAATGTTGAAGGACTCAAAATTGGATGAAAAATTATGGGTTCAAGCAATTGATACGACAGTCTTCATTATCAACCGAAGTTTTCTCAGAAATAATTGCAACAAGACCCCATATGAATTATGGAAAGGAAAACTAGCTAATGTAAAATATTTCAAAATCTTCAGAAGGAAATGTTATATCAAAAGAGAAGATCAAAATTTGGGTAAGTTTGAATCACGTGTTGTTGAAGGTATCTTTGTCGGTTACTCACGCAAAATAAAGGCCTATAAATGTTATAATATAAGATGAAAACAGATAGTGGAGAGCATAAATGTTACATTTGACAAAGATGGTGTTCTAGCGAATAATGATGAGGATCTAGAATCTTTGAAACTTGAAACGGAGGCTAAAAAAGACACAGATAAAATTCTACAACAAGAAGAAACTATCAAGTAGGAAGAAGTAAATAATGATCATCAATATATACCATAAAAACAACAAGAATCTCCTCCAAGGAGAACAAAATAATGGATTCAAAATAACCATCCATCAAATAAAATCATTGGTGACATAAATGAAGGTCGACAACTTCGTTCATCACAACAAGCTCACATTAATTTTCTAGCAACCTTTGAGCCTAGTAGTTTTGAGGAAGCCAACCATAATGAACATTGGGTAGCAGCTATGAATGAAGAATTGGATCAAATCAAGAAGAATAACACCTGGGAATTAGTTCCACGACCAAAATATAAAAATGTCATTGGGAATAAATGGGTGTTCAGGAATAAATTTAATGAAGATGGACAGGTTACCAGAAACAAAGCAAGATTGGTTTACAAAGGCTATGCACAAGTGGAAGGAACTGATTTCAATGAAACATTTGCACCAGTTTCCAAAATGGAAGCCATCCGAATGTTTCTCGCCTATGCATGTTCAAGAAAGATCAAATTCTACCAAATGGATGTCAAGTCAGCATTTCTGAATGGGGAATTAGAAGAAGAAGTTTACATCGAACAACCTGAAGGTTTTCTACTATCAGAAAAAAAAGACTATGTTTGCAAGTTAAAGAAGGCCCTTTATGGTCTCAAGCAAGCTCCCAGAGGCTGGTATGCTTGTCTCGATGGATATCTATGTCAACAAGGGTTCAAGAAAGGTACTGTTGATAGCAATATTTATGTGCAAATAGATAAAGATAATTTAACAATCATTGAGGTATATGTGGATGATATAATATTTGGTAGCAATGATGATCGACTAAGTAAGAAATTTTCTACAAAGATGCAAAGTGAGTTCGAGATGTCTTTACTTGGTGAGCTGAAATACTTCTTAGGGCTTCAAATATCTCAGCAAGAGAAAGGAATATTTATATGTTAAGCCAAGTACATCAAGGAAATGCTCAAGAAATTCAAAATGGAAGATTGCAAACCCGTCGTTACTCCATAACAGGTTGCAAATTGAGCATAGAAGACTCATCTAAGAATGTGGATCAGAGGTTGTATAGATCTATGATTGGTAGTCTTCTATATGTAACATCCTCCCAGCAAGATGTTATGCAAGCAGTTGGACAAGCAGAAATATTCCAAGCAGCACCAAAAGAATAACATATTATTGCTGTCAAAATAATTCTTTGATATCTAAAGGGCACAGAAGAATATGGCTTGTGGTATCCCAAGGGTAAAAAGCTCATTATTCAAGCCTTTACAGATGTAGATTGGGCAGGAAGCATTGATGATCATAAGATTACTAGTGGAGAAACATTATATCTAGGTGGTTGTCTTGTATCATGGTTGAGCAAAAAGAAAACCTCAATCTCATTATCTACAGCAGAAGCAGAACACATTGCAATGGCATCATGTTGTACTCAAGTCCTTTGGATCAAACAGACATTGTAAGATCTTCAAGTACAATTCAGTGACCCTACTCCCATATTTTGTGATAGCACTAGTGCCATCAGCATCTCCAAGAATCCTTTCATGAATTAAAAAAAAAAACACATTCCAATCAAATATCATTTTGTTAGAGAACAAGTCGCTGAAAATAATATCAAACTTGAGTATGTTGGTAAAAAAGAACAAATTTCTGATATATTCACTAAACCTTTACCTCGCGAAGCATTTGAATATCTTCTCCAGAAGCTTGGGATTCTCTCAAGTTCTTATTATATTTTCATTATTCATAATATAAAGGGGGAGTGGAAGTGTGTACAGGTCCACAGGATGGTTGTGTGTCAGGGGGAGTTACCCTTTTCCATTGATGTCTAAGGTGGAGAGAATGTTGTAAGAATAGGTGTCATGATCGCAAGGGGAGTACTTGTGTTGCCATCAATGCTAAAGGGGGATGTTGTTGATTAGCGATTGTCATTGATGTCAACCGAAGCAGCACCAGGGGCTACCCCAATATTGCATGTGAATTTTGACCTATCAAATTACTATATTCTGGGTCAAGAAATATTTTGATGGTTTCTTCTTGTCGAGATGTTTCCTTTGATATATGGCACGCCACGTAATTATTCACGGTTTGAGAGATATTCATGTTTGAAGTTTTTAACCCCAGTTAGCGGGATAAAACCCCATGGGGTTGTGGCATAGGTCATTGAACAGTCATAATTAATATTTTTTAAGCTCCTAAAATCTCTCCCATGTTCACTTGTTGAAGCCCCTCTCAACCTAAGCATTTATATAAATTGTGATCCTCGTATCCTCCTTATGCAAGGGATTTCGCCATCTGAAACAGGTCATCGTGGTATCTTCGCTCTAACGTTTTTTATATGAAGGTTCAGAAGATGAAATTTTTATGAGGTGAAGTAGAAATCCTGAGGAAGGTCCTATGAAAATTTCAGATCAAGGTGCATAATATTTTTGGATATATGATCTGTGAAATTTAGTCATTTTGCAGGCTCCTAAAATTCATCTCAAAGAAGTGACCTTGGGAAAATCGTCATAACTCTCTCTTTGAGCATCAGATTGGAATTCCATAAAAAAAAATTAGATATTTAACATATTGTAGTTTTCACTCTATAAATTTCAGAGCTAAATGAAGAAATAGTGACACGTAGTACGTCGTACAAGTTCGCTCTACTGAAACAATCCATAATTAGGGAATTGTGAGAGAATGGGCATAAATATCCCTTGAATAATCCAAATTGGGTCAGAACTATGGCATTGGAAAGAAGACACAGAGGACTACTACAAGACATAAAATTACATATTGGGGATCTGAAATAACAGAGATACACCAGATTCAATATCGAGCTCCTAGAAGGTAAGAAAAAGCTAGATCATGTGTTTTCAAGGGCTGCAAAGGACCAGAATTTATAGGGTAGCAAGGAAAAGAAAGATGAAACAGAGGGTAGCATGACAAGAGAAACAACCAAGGTGTAGAACAACAACAAGAAGTTCATCACATAAAGTCCTCAAGTGGGCAACACTGAATACAGTCACTGTAAAGGTATCATTGTACTAAGTCATTGTAAATACATTATTGTAAAAATTGTTCTAGTGTCTATTTGCCAAGAGTTGAAGAGGAAATGTCGGGAGGTATAGGATCATCATTAGGTGGTTGTGTCATAGTTGGGGTTATGATCTAGTGTATCTTCATATTCTATATCATTCTATATCTTTGTAAAGTGGACCATTTTCCCTAGTACGTGAGTCCATTCTTCTTTTATTCTTCTATAGGGTGGTAGGGTGGTGCTAGGGTGAGTTGTAGCTCATTGGGTGTTGGGGCATCCATTTAGTTGACTACTGAAGAATCTCAGGTGTTGGAGCGTCCATCCAGTGGGAGCTGGAGAAAAATGCTTTTCTAGATTCTAGGAAGTTGGAGCTTTATTTTCAATTGGAGTTGAATATTAAAGAATTATTAGAAAAGGATTAGGTGGTTTTTCTCCTAGAGTGGGTTTGCACCTTAAAAGCTGTGTACATTTGTGTTCCTATTTTTTACTGCTATCGTTATACAAACACTGATAATAATTGAAGATTAAATAATGGTCCAATTTAAAGTAATACTGATTCACCCCCCCCCCACCCCCCTCTTAGTATTTCCAACAGCCTATCCATCTGAGATCACCATAGATCCCGACCTACATCCGATATATGTGTCTGCAGTGGCTAGCCATCGCCTCCCCATGATTAAAGGATGACCCCATAGGTTTGATTTGGTTTGTCAAATGAGAAAGTTAGCTAGATAGTTCTAGGAAGCCACAATGATAACCACATCTTCTATCATTCCCTCGGGCTTGACACGGGACCTATCTACTAATTCAAGCACTAAGTCCATGAAGTCCTAGAGAGATGAAGGGGTCTTTAGTCATGACATTAATAGTTGCCCCTAGATCAATCAAAGTATTGGTTATGGGATGATTGTCAATATGGACAGTTACTGTAGGGTTCCCTGGGTTATTATATTGAGTCAACAAAGGCTGATCAATCATAATACTGTACAATTCCACATGATATGGATAGTAGTAGGGTCTTTAGGTTTCCTTCCAGGTCTTTTGACGCATATATCGCTCAATTTTTTAGCATAGATAGCCACTTATTTAAGAGCTTTTAACAATGGAATCCGCACATACAAATTTTGTAGCTCCTTGAGGAATTCGGATTCAGGTTGTGAGACTAGCCCAGTTTTAGTTAATCGTTGAGGGTATCGAGGATTTTGAATGCTAACAGTTGAGTCAACTATCACAGATGTACCAGCCTTACTTGGATTGGTTGCTGTAGAAACAACAAATCCTCCCAAGCTAGCTGCTACAGATGTAACAAAGGGTGCTCTATCAACTGTTACATGTGTAACAACTACCTCAGAATCGTTCACATTTTTCAGTAATAATGGGAGTATGTTCAGATCTGATTACTTTCCCTGATCGAAACTTGACCTCGTTAAGTCCAATAGGAGTAATAAGATAAGTCTGGAGGGTAATCGAAGCATCCATGCTCTAGGATGCCTTATTATTTGGATTAGGGTTAGGTTGCGCAGGTAATTGGGGTCAGACAGAAGGTGTGGGATTTTGAATAGAAGGCAGTTGTAACTACTATTGTTGCATTAGTATTTGAGGGGGTACTGGACCTTGGCTATTACTTCTGTAGTCTTTACCCCAAGGATTGGGTTTTGATGTAGGATATTGCATTGAAGGAGGAGACGACCACTGGTTCCATGGTGAAGGGAATTGTGTTGAGGAAGGAGTAGGATACTATCATGGATATTGCTGACTATTATAAACATTATTCCAAGGATAAAAAGAGGAAAAATCTGAAGGCATACCTGTAGGTTGCGGCTGCCATGGCCTCTTTGATCTGATGAAATAAGAATATTGAACATCCTAAATTTATTCTTGAAGTACTGCCTTCAGTCTGGGAAATTCAGGACACTGATTTGTAGAATGCACTAACTCACAAATGTTGCATAGGCTGACACTATTCACTCCACATTCTCTCTCCAAATTTTTCTTTTTTCATCAGGGAAAAAATATTGCTAAGGCTACTCCAGCTTCTCTTTATGCTTTCTTGAATTGTACTATAGTGATATGGGTAGAGAGAGTGCTAAGAAGGTCAGTTTTAAAATCCTCAAATAAGTTCCCAATATTTTCTCTGGTTACTCCTCCCCTCGTGGACTTCTGTATCCAGACTGAAGGATCCTGAACTGAATCTTTCCTCTTAACTGATCCTCTTAAGCTACACAGGCAAAGATTCATTATATCATCAATTTTCTTGCAATATGTCTCCTTTTCCCAATATGTTAAGATGCTCCAGAAAATCATCTCTTATACATCTTAATAATATTGGCTTTATAATTTCCGAGTTTAAGTTACTAAACTTAGACCTTTTTAAATTGTAGTGAAATCACTCTAGATAGTCTTCCAGGCTTTCCTCCTTCTGTGCAATTCTAAAAATATCGTCCTTCAAATCCCTGGTTCGATAGTAATCCTGATAGTTAAAGAGGAAGGCCTCTAACATGTCATTCCAGGTTCGAATCGTGCTAGCACCCAATCTCATGAACCATCTTAATGCTGCTATGTTCAGAGTAGCGGGGAATAATTTCATCTTCTTGGCATCTGAAGTGTCATCATAACCTATACATAGCACATCAAATTTGAACAGAAATATATCAGGGTCTTCAACATCCATCCCTTGAAAGTATGGTAGGGATGATAAATGAATCTTCTTCATAGGATCCTCATCCCATGTTACTACTATTGGGAATTCAAAAGTATCACAGATATCTATTTTGACATTCTCGCCCCCCATGGTTTATTCTTCCTGATGGGATGAACTGACCTCAGAGTGTACTAGATATTGAAAAATAAAAGGATCAGGTTGTTCTAGGACCAACTATTTAACAAAACTACCAACATCCAATTGATGATCAACTAAATTTTGTTCCTTAGGTCCTTGATGCTCCCCACTAGTCTCTCTGTGTCCTTCAATTCTCAATTCCTGATCAATGGTTCTCCACTACTGTTTTGAATCTGGAATTTTGATATCAGGAGTGGATATGTTGTTCGAAAGATGGTGAGGTCTAGACACGGAAGACACCGATGGTCCAGGATTTGATATGGTAGCTGATTTATGTGGTCCTGTCTTCCTATTATCTCTGTATGACATGGACTCTTCCTTTTCTTCCCCTGAGATCAGATCTCCAAAGAATGTCTTTCTTCCCAAATCTGCTCTCTTCTTTTCCTTTTTACGACCTATATTTCTTCTAGTTAATAGAGTGGGGGGTGTTTGTATATGTTGATGTTGTCCTACCATCACACATGGGCCCTATGTGTATCAATTCATCCTATAAGTGCTTTTAGGTTCGACAACAGTAAGCCTGCCCAAGTTTGTTAGAGTGATGCGCTGTAATGTTCCTTTTTCAGAAACATTGTCAAATGACAAGGCAGATCTATTCCAGAGATAGACTGCAGGGGAATTTACTGGATTTGTCACCTTTAAACAAAGGTTGAGCTCCAGAGGCTACCTAGCCCACTATAATACTCTGTCTATAGAGTGATTTTCAAGGGATAATATCCCCAAGAGGGAAACACAACAAGATTGGGAATCTCTTAAGATAACCCCAACATTGCAGCTATAACAATAATCAAATACATAAAATGGTAGATAGCAGTGAATCATATACACATAAAATTCCAGAGAATACAATGGCCATCATATTAAAACATATCAGCACATAAGAATACAAATCTTTGAGGGAATGATCACTCAAGCTAAGCACTGGAAGCCTCAAGGAATCTGTACATACAAATATGAAGAACACTGCTGTATGTATCAAGCCCTATGCCATGAATGAGCAGTTATAGAGAGAAAAAATTTCATAAATGATAAGAATACAATGATATAGAAATGTAGGCTCAAATAAGAAGGGGGGGCAAGATCTCAACCCCTGAAAATACAATACATCAATCCTTTAAAAGGATTGGTTGGAATCTATACAAAATTGGCATTTTGCAGAAATGCCAGAGTAGCTGGGTAGCAACTACTAAAGAACTGGAAATGCATGGAGAAGACTGAAATGGATGCAAAAAATGAAGAACCCTTCTCCAATAGAAATATGAAGTGAAAGGCTGATTCTTTCACCCAAGACTTCCCCTCCAAAATCTTCTAATCCCTCACAGCAAATCTGCACCAAGAAAAACGTTGTCTAAGAGAGGGACTGCACTGCCTCTGATGGAAAGTGGTTGGCCTGATGCCAAAGATGATGGGATATGCTCTATAACCATATTTTATAATCTCCCAATGAATATAAAATCTCTCCACTGAAAAACAAGCTCCGGATGGTGTATGGAAATCCCCCCGGCAACACCCAGTAACATTGCACAATGACTGCTGTAGAAACTGCGTTGATGTAGATGGATAAAGCTATGTCCTGAATGCTGGAATATGGGGAGTGGATTTCAATCCTTCATGAGCTACTAAATAAGGAGAGGAATTCCTAAACAGGACTCCCTCGTGCCCTAAGGCACTGCAGCTCTGTTGAACAGCAAGAGGCAGCAACAAGTATTCAAGACTCAAATGTAAAAATGATCAAAGATAATATCAATGGCTACCTTGCTCCTCTTTTAAACAATTGAGCCTTCCCTCCATAGTCCCTACTTCAAATTAGGGTTTCCTCCATCTATAATCTTCCCTCCTACGTTTTTCCACATGGTGCTTTCCAACTCATGCCAACGCAGTTTGACTTGGTCAACCTTGGCCAAGCATGTATGCAAAAAACCTCCTTTCACACATGGAGGTGTGAAATCCAGCTCTAATATGATCCCTTTTCATATTTAAAGGATTTTTTTTCTCTAACCATGCAAAGAATGGGTCCCCTACCCATTTTATTAATCCTCTTAACAAAATTAATGTTCAATAAAATTTGGAACATTACAGTCCTCCCCTCTCAAAATATTGCTTGCCCTTAAGCAATTGCAAGGATGAACTGAGTTTATTTCTGCCCTTCCTCCTGTAGCATCCTTATGTGATGATCTCCTCAAGAAAAGGATGCCATATCAACAACCAAATCTCCAAATTGTCCCTCCAACAAATGCAAACTAGCCTTGGGGTGAACATTCCCAAATAGTTATCATGTAGAAACAAATATCCATGAAGGAACTAGGAGATGTCCAAGGGCCTCCTTGAGGATGAGTGTTACACCATTTTTTGGTCATCTAACCTATTACCATTAGATGAACCTAAGTACACCATGTAAGACCAATTTTACCCTAAGTAAAATTGCTTTCACTATGTGAAATAACTTAGTAAAACACCTTTATCAAGTTGTTTATGGTCTGAACAGGAAACCCCAAAAGGAAATAATAAATAAATCTATATTTGTTTATATTTCCTGGTCATATTTAACCCAAAACAAGGAAATTAATTAAATAAATCCTTGTTTATTTGATTATTTCCTAGGAATAAGTTATTTAAATCATTATTTAAATAATATTCCTAGTTAAATTTGACTAAATCATTTATAAATAATTAAATAAATCATTATTTATTTAATTATATTCCCACCATTTCCTTAAAATAATAAATAAATCATTTATTTATTTTTATTTTATAAATAAAGGAATTGACCCAAGTCAAAAATCCTTTTCCCTCCAACAAATATAATAGAATATTCCTAAAAGGTGGTTCTAGAATTTGATTAATAATATTTTATTCATGCACCAAGTTCTAGATCACCCTAATATTTTGTTATAAATAGAAGGGTTTTCCCCATTCATTAGTCACCTTTCATTGCATTAGATCACTCTAGATCTATACACTTGGTCACATTCTCCATTTTGCCTTGTGAGATCCCTTTGAGTTCTATGTTTGTCTGGGTTTTCTACACCAACAAGAGAGATAAATTTTAGATCTGAAATGCTGAGGACTTTCAAGAACCCATCCCATTGAGGAGAATCAGAAACACCTTTCTTGTTTTCCTCTCAGGTGCCCTATTTTAATATAAAAAATTCTTTCAAATACATTGTTCTTGTCTTGTCTATTGGATGCATGGAGCCACATTTTATTTTTACTACTTAATGTCTTTTATGCTTAGATCTAGATTTGTGCAGCACTATTTGGATCAACTAACTGCAAACTTAAAGATATTGGCAGCCATAATTGATTTTAGGGCTATTTGTTATGCGTAGCTAAAGTGGTCTTTTACGACAAAAAGATTCATACTAACAAATTTGCGACTCCACACGGGTTTTCTTTTGCGACCGCTGTCATTTTATCTATTCCTGCATATCCAGCTATTTCAGGCCCTAGGGTTTCTCTTCACTTTTCTGTTTTTCCTATTTTTATGGTGCTTTTCGCCTCTAAAACCCTCAAACATTAAAATTTTTAACTTTCGTGTGTTTCTGGCCCTATTGCGCAGGTGACAGACATCAGCCGCAGCTGAGACGACAACTTTTTCTGAAATCTGCTGCCGAGAGACCCGGATCTTTAGGTCGCACTTATTGGCCCAAAAACTACGACCTGGACTAGAGGGCGCACTTTTCTGCCCCAAAACTGTGACCTAGACTAAAAACAGGTCAAAACCTGTGACTTGCACTTCTTTATGCAATTTTCCAACAACTTTTCTGGGTTTTTCTGAAGCTTCTGTCAGGGTTTTCTAGCCTCCATCTCTACACGTTTAGACCTGTTTCTGATCTGTTTCACTCAACTAAGTGGGAATCTTGCCCCTTAGGGCTTTAGTACCCTCCACTTTTTGTGGGCGAGTTTTAGCTATTTTAGACGTCTGAATTTTTAGAGTTTCATCCTTCTTCTTTTCAAATCTGATACCTCATTTTCAGATCCATCTAGATCAGCTCTTCTCCCTTTCAAATCACCTCATTTATTTTTGTTTGGGTTTATCTCTAGGGTCATCTCCTTGTCCTTCCTACCTTTAGCTAATTCTCTCCTTTGTAGCAGCAACCTTGCCTCTACCTCTTTGCTATTCTCTACACCTCTTTTCAGGAGATTTCTCCTTTAGATCCCTGTCCCTCCCGACCTTAGATCTATTGGCCTCTTTTTAGCGTGTTTTGATTAGATTTTTTTTTTTTCCCTCTTATAGACTAGTTTTGAGAGACCCACCTTCTTAGGTTAGATTGATACATTGTTAGCTGTTAATTTTCTGTTATTTCAGTCTTATTTACTGCAGATTTATTTTCAGTTACGCAACACACTTTTTCTTTTACTCCCAAAACGTCTAGGTTTTAAAAATTAAAATTAACGCACGCCACACACCGACCCTAAGCGAAGAAGACACTGGTTAACACCGCCTGGAAAAGACTTTAAAATCAATTGACACTGCACCTCTCTGCCCTTGTTTCAACATTGACCTCACTTGATTTTGCACCTCCCTGCCCTTGTCAGTTTTTCTTCTTCCCGTCATCATTGCACCTCCAAGGCATTTGTCCCAGAGACTTCTTGGCCTTCACCCTCAATTTCCGGTTGGTTGACTTCCTCCTTCCCGTCATCATCAAGTAAGTCCTCCCCCAAGTCTGCACTCCGACTCTTCTTCTAATTGTTTGGGTTCTCCCCCTACTCCTGGTTCTCCCCCTATTACCTTCACCATGTCTAGTTCTGGGCCTAGTGCCAGCAGCAACCCCAGTTCTACTGTTGGGTCCATTTCCAGTGGAACCACTATGGGCACTACCTCGACTGTCCCTTTGCTCCCTTATATGGCCAGTCTTAGTCTCCCTGATTTCAATCAGTTGATCAATGATCCTATCTGCCACGATGTTAGTTGCCTTGCTATGCCAACCAAGCTCCCCTTCGACATTCCCAAGTTCGAAGGCCCTGCTAGTGAAGATCCCTCCAACCATATCCAATATTTCCATATGTGGTGTTCATCCAATTCCATCACTGATGACTCCATCCGTCTTAGATTTTTCCAATGCATTCTTACCGGCAAAGCTTCCAAATGTTATGTTGATCAGGCCGCCTCTTCTCATACCACCTTTGCAACCATTTCCCAAGCCTTTTTATATTATTTATTGCTCCCTCTCCGATACGACATTGGTACAGAACTCTTGACTTATTTCCATCAATCCTCTTCCACCCGCCTTTCCGCTCATGTATGGGAATGGCAGAGAAGAAGGATCTTATGTCGAGCCCCCACCTTTGAAGATCGGGTTTATATGGACTGGTTCCTTTGCTCTCTCTTACCTCCCATCGGCAAATATGTCGCATCCCAATTCCCTCAAACCGAAGAAGCCACCCTCCAAACAGCCTTGAAATATGACCTTATCTATGCTCAATCTAGTTATGTTTATACCATCCTTCCTGACCTCCCCAAGCCCGGTGGCGCTAACACTCGGGGGGCATCTCACTCTGCCGATGGTATTGCTAGAGCTCTTTCCCATACCTTTTCTCAACCTCTTATGGGCTATGGTTTCCCTCCAGGAGGGGCCAGCACCTCCAACACTTTTCCCCCTCCAAGTAGCATGTATCTAGGATACGGCATGCCTCCTCCTTTTTCCCACACTCCTGCTTACCTCAATGTTGCCCATCCTAACCCGTATCCTTACCCACAGCCTGGTGTCCCAGCTCCTCCAGCATTTGGAACTCTCACTCCCTTGCCTCCTCCACCCCCGCATATGCACTTACTACCCCCTCCAAGGCAAGTATTTGCATAGCAAGGCACGACTAATTCTCTTCCTTCTCTAAGAAAGAGAAAAGGCAATCAATCTTCCTCTAGTAATCATGGATCTAATCCTTCAAGTATTGATTCTAACACTGCCAACCAGCCACAGGGCTCTCAGCCCAAGCCGGACAGGCCGCTTCGCACTAATAAGCCATGTTCGTGTTGAGGTGTTTATGGTCATTACACTCATGATTGTCCCCTATTACCACAAATGTGACAGATGTGGGAGTCTGAGGCCACCGTGCGGGGACAACATTCCTCCCCTACTATCCCTCCCAATATGGATACTTCTCAACCTGCTGTGTTTACCGATCCTTTTCCTCAACAAGGATTTGTGGCTATGCAACAACCTCATGCCCCGATAACCACCCAACCTTCCCCTTCTGGTTCCACCGATTACCAAATCCTCATTATGGCCTCTGACCAACCTCTCACCATCAACCTCAACCTTCAAAATCTATCTTGTCAGTACTCCATGCATCCTGCTCTGTCTGTCCCCGAGTTCCCATCTTTAGGTCCTACAGAGCCTCTATCAACACCCAATGGTCCCTTGCAAATCCCTCCACCCAAAGCGGAGGTTCATACCAAGATTCCTAAGGGCCCATTACACCAAAATGTTGCCTCTGGTTGGGCTGCCCATTCATATAGCATAGTAGATGATCTGGCACAATCTCTTGCTGCCATTTCAACACTGGAACTCCTCCAGTCGTGTCCTTCTCAAAAGAAGGCTCTACTATCTACCGTGGGTGTTGTAGATCCTGCTGATGACCAATTGATTATTTTCGATGCCCGTCAATCAGCCCCTCTCCCCCTTCCTGCTTCGGTTGCTTTCCAAATCCCAGTCAAAATCCAAAATGCAAACATTGCTTGGTGTATTATTGATGAGGGGGCATCTACCTGTGTGATGTCTGCTTCGGTTTGGAAAAAAATCGAATCTCCTGAGCTGGCCCCTTCCACAATCACCCTTCGTGCGAGGGATGGCCATGCCTCCCAGCCCATTGGCCTATTCCGTAACTGTCCTATCACCCTTGCAGGCAAGACTGTTTTTGTTGACATTGAAGTTATCGACGCCCCTCTTGACTATAACATTCTGTTGGGGCGTAGTTACACCTATGCCATGTCTGCCGTCCCATACACAGTCCACCACAAGATGTTTTTCCCTCATAATGGAAAGATAGTCACCATCGACTAGTTGACATATCATGAACCAAAATCTTAGACCTGCCCTGAGTCCACCATCTCTGTTGTCACCAATAAGAAAACTGTTGATTCTTTGACCAGTGTTTCCCCTGGCATCTACAAAGAATCCTCCTTTCTTGGAACCTTCCTGGGTCCTCCCCCTCCTCCTTTCTCTGATCCCATCTTAGCGAATGTTTGCATGATGCACTCGTCTCAGGCTGACCTTCCATAGCCTGCTTCGGCTAGTCAGCAACCTCAATCTCGCCCCCCGCAACCTGATCCTAGTGCTTCGCCTCAGCTGACCGAACCTCTTATGCCTGGACCGAACCATCCACCTCGCACTCAGGAACCTCCCTACCCTCTTGAGTCGGTTCCCCAAGGTCTCCACCATATGGGAGCCGTCCCTCCTGGCCATTACCCCGCTGGTTAGATACCTTTCCTTGCTCCCCCTCCCGGAGTCTATTTGGTTCCCATCATGGCCACCCTTTCCCTCCCTAATTTAACCTTGGGAATACCTGTATGGTATCTTAATCCTCCAGCCGAGACCCCACCCAGTCACCCCAAACCATACCTTGTTGTGACACCGGTTCAACCAATTCCCTTCGCTCCTTCCATCCCTACGGTGCCCCTAGCCCCTTCGCACAACCATCCTCATGTTGTGCCAGCTACGGGAAATAAAAGAAAAGCTCGCAAGGGGGCATCCAAAGACAAGGCCACTGCACCCGACCCTACCCCTCCTCCACTCGCCAAGCCTTGTGCCTTTTTTTATGTTGTCGGTCATGCCACCCATACTTGTCCTGAGTTGCCCCGTATCCAACCCATGGTTAAGGTTGCGTTCCCTAAATCTACGGTCCCTGAAACCCCTGCTTCTTCCTCGTCCGCAGCCAAGAACCCAAATAATCTTCGCACCAACAAACCCTATGCTCTGTGTGGTGTCCATGGCCATTATTCTCACCATTGTCCTCACCTCACGCATTACTGAGCCTCTTTAGAGGTCATTAGCGAGTACGAGGTTGAACAAAATCAATCTGCCTCTCCCATCCTTACTCAGTATGCGTCAGGCTTACTCGAGGATCCCCCTCCTACCATTGACATTCCTCCCCCTGATGTTGAGATGTCAGAACCTGCTGCCCCCCTCATATACCTATCATCATCTACACGACCCTTGGAGTACATTTCCTCTGAATCCACTCCATCTGTTTTTCTTGATCCCCCTTCAGCAACATTCTTGGGCTCTACATGCTTTGACCATATTTTTACTTGTTCTTTTGTCATCCCCTGTGATGATCCGTATGTGCGATTTTCTTCCCATGCTGATGATTTAGGTAGCTTTGCAGCGTCATGTGGTTTCCTCGACCTTTCCCTCCCCTCCCATAACCAGGATGATACCATCTGTATCTATGATGTCCTTCGCAGCATGAGCTCCTGCTTTTCCTCCCATAGTTCTCATTCATCAACCTTTAGTCGATCTATGAGTCCTAGCCATCCTACCCAGACTACTCCCTCCCATAGTCGTCGTTTGATGTCTACCCTATACTCACGCTACCATCATTATTCTCCTTCCTCCCATTTCTTGTCTTGTGACACTATTCTGCCAGACCTCTCTTCCACACATTATATTGGCTATGCCAATGGGGCAAGTCGTTATTCCCGGAATCTCGCCTCGGCCGCATGGGCCATCTTTACCCCCTTGCATACCCTCGTTCTTTCGAATGGGGTCTGCATTGGTAATGCCACCAATAATCAGGTCGAATATGATGCAGTATGTGGTCTCTTAGCCGATGCCCTCTCTCATCACATCCTCCATCTGCACGTTCATTTAGATTCCTTGTTGTTTGTCTTACAACTCAATGGTCTCTATCGTGTGCATAACCCTATCCTATTTAGACAATATTTACGAGTTAAACTTTTGATACGTGGCTTTAGATTCATTACTTTCATCCATGTACCTAGAATTCAAAATCACTACGTAGATAGAATTGCAAATCATGTTCTAGACTGACATTTATCACACACAAGACAATAACATTTCACACCATCAACACAATATGTTGGGGTTCCCATGTTTTGGCAAGGTTGGAAATACCAAAAGATGAGACAACATCAAACCACTTTAATACCTCAGGATCTAGCCCTCCTGGGTCCAGAGAGGGATCTCTCTATGATTTTTAAAGGTATATGTCTTTGAAGTTCAAATGTTAAGATGTTAGGCTAGTTATAAGCACAAGGTTTGTTTGTTTGATTTGTTTGTTTTGGTTGTTGGGAATCAAGAAAGAAGGGTCCAATATAAGACAATATGGGCAAAGAGGATTTTAGGCAAAGGTAGATAACTCAGAGAACATCAAGGCCATTGGGAAATGGAGTCAGGAAAGGGTTTACTTGCTATTCAATGTGCAAAATTTCAATTGGGCTAATCATCTAAAGCATTGGATCCTAAAATGATTGTGTGGCATGGAACATTAAGGATTTAAAGTGAAAAGAGGAAAACCATCCAATTCTGTCTATATATAAGGTCAGAGATCATTTAACTCCAGACCTACTTAAACATAATCAGAGGCAACTTGAGGGAACTTGGAAAGTTTTAATTGAAATGGAAAGATCCTAGTGAGGCAGAGACAGAGTTCTAAACCCCCCAGTGTTCTCAACTCATTTAATTAAATATAAAAAAGAACATCTAAAGACAGATTCCATTAATTCATACATCATCTAGCAATATATCAGACCACTACACTGGTTAAATTAATTGAAATCAATCCTTAGATAACACATTTAGTAGAAAACATTAAGGCAAGGAGAGTAGAAACATAGGGTGCCTAACAAGGGAAAATCCTATGCCAGATTTCTGATGCAAGCCAGAAGAAGTGTAATGAAATGAAATAAACACAGAGATAGAAAAACATCACCCGCTGCTTTAGGTCAGGATCCAAAGAAATGTGCTTTTCATATTAAAAAAAAACACCAGTCATGTACAACATTTCCCACAACTTGAACATTCAGCCTGAATACATATTTCTTCAGCCTATCTTACAACTTTACACATAACTATATCTCATAGAAACAACTTGTAGTTCTCTGATATCTCATCAACAACCTTTACAATGAGTTCCTTCATGAATTTATAGCTCCAGTGGAGCGGAGAAGGTAGGTGAAACACTAAATGAAGCATTAAACTCTGAACAGAAAGAGATTCGAAGCCCATTCTGTTATAACTCCTGTGCATTGATCTCTGGCATTCTGTGGATGAATGAATGGTCCTCATCAGACTTCTATTTACTCCAGGTATGTCTCTAACGTACTTTGGCTGCAGGACTCTGTGGTACCATTGGTGAATAAACAGAAGATAAATGAATGACTGAGAAGTCTGCCAAACTTATGAAACAAATGCTCTGGTAGCTTCGGACTTTTGTCAGGGTGGAAATTTATTTAGGAACACGGTGTATAATAAAATATGCATGGGTGCTCCATCCTTTTCTAGGAAAAAACATTCTACTGATGTAGAAACCCTGATACGCTGATTTTCGTGTTGTACCTTCTGCGTGATCCATGGGTCTTCAATCTGATTCTTTACCTTTAAATCTCTGAACATAAGGCTTATATATCTTCATTTGCATGCCTTAAGCTCTCTGCTGTTTAATTAAAATCTCTGACTGTGAAATCTGTGTGTTAATAGTGCTGAGACATTTTCACAGAGTAATACCCTAGTCCTTTAATGCCAGTCCTGTCGTAGGACCTCCTCAGGTTTTCTTCATGATTTCTGCCTCTGCACAAGGTATTTTCCTGTGCTTTCTGTCACTGTGACAGCGGGTACAAATCATGGTGGCTTTCACCACCTCAAAACCCTGCAAAACAAAAAACTTGTTATGAAATCCATGAATGGGGGGTAATGGATGCAGTGCAGATTATGAAAATGGTCGTGCGGCTGGTGAAATGGCGGAACAATGCAGAGGAATGATGGAGGGAAGCCGTGGTGAAGGTTGGTGGAGCGCAGAGGAAATTTAAATGAAAACCATAAAAAACTCGAATTTTGAACAAATATATGCAATGGGATGGGCGAATGTACGATGGATACACGTGGGGGTGACCTGGCAAGACTGGGCGATGGCGGGGTGGTCAACGGCGGGGCAATTAAATCTGGACCGTCCGATCTCAGTGGAGACCGACGATGGAAAGCACATTGGAGTGTGATGGACTGTGGGCCAGGGGTACGGCTGCCATGGGTTAATTCGTGCGCAGCTCTGTCGAACGATGATCGTTGGATCAACTGGCCCAGATCGGACGGTGCACGTGCATATCGCTACGCATCTGCGGACGAACGTTAATGCACGATGGGGTAGTGGTTTTGAAATAGTGTTGGAGCCACGTGTCGAATTCTGAGTAGAATCACTGGCCTATCGGAGAATACCGCCCTCCGCCCAAAGGCGGTGCGATAGAAACCAGATGGTTTTTGAATAGTACGCGGGGACCACCGGGGCGGGTAGACTCCGAACCATCGGATCTATGGGTAATATATGGTGATGGCGCGATCGGGGCGATGAACGAGGAGAACAATGGGCATTGTGGGAGTCACGATCGCCGTCCGATCTATACAGATCGACGGTTGAAACTACGTCCAATATCCATTTGCGGTAAGCGCCTTTCGGGTCAGCTCTCAATTTCAGCGCTCGGGTCTCGTGGAGAAAAGGCTGAGGGGCTAGCGGAAAGGGGCTAAGGCCTAATGTAAGTTGAAAAGTGGGTTTTTTGCCCATATTCAATGAAATTAAAGGCCAAAAGGGGTAACGATGGAGGGAAGAAGGGGTTATTAAACCACACCAGGGATGTGTGTATGGTTTAAGAGGGGCATGGGGATGATTTAGAAGGTTTAGGGGGGAAATCTGGGGGTAAGAAAGGGGAACTTTGACAAATGAAGAAGAGGTGAAAAGGGACATTCTGCAGGGATATAAGGGTTAATGTAGGCCTTTTAGAGCAGAATTTACGTAATCAATGAGACCTTATAATGGGAGTCATCAAAGGGAAATTTATCAAAGGCAAAGGCACAGGAGACTTCAAGGATGGTGTGTCTTCAGAGGAGATGCATTCCTTGAAGGCTCAAAAACAATGTAGCCCCCTACTTTGCTTTGTCAAAAATTTATAAGGGGGCTAACAGTGGCTCGACATGGGGATGGCTTCTTCTTGAAGGAGTCAAGAATTCATAAAATGATCTTTGGTGTAGGCCAGATGCCTACTACTTAAGCCACCTTCTTCTTTGATTTTCAACTGCCAAAATTGTGAAGAGATCAATTTAGCAGAAAAACTTTCCAAATCAATCTACCTATCCACACTACAGTCCTAGCATTTTTTCTTCTTCTAGGGTGAATTTGAGCTAGCAGACCCTTTACATCATTATTTTTTACAAACAAGAAAATAAACCTATTCTAATTCTACCCTTATTGCTCCATGAGACCAGATTAGACTGTTGGTCTCATATGTTTCTCTACCTAATCTACTATTTGCTGGGATTAAACTATCCAACAGATTTCTTCTCTATATTCTACAACAAAAATTTAAAAACAGTCAAACTAGGATTAGACAGTCTAGTTTGTTGTGGGTCCAAGGCATAAAGACATCTGCACATGGACATAAATTTGCAGAAAACTGAAAACAAAACTGTGAAGGCTTGAAATATGAAGCTTGTAGTATCCTTCTTTCCCTTTTGTGACTCAAGTTTTGAGCTTGTTAGAGTCACTCTTTTTCTTCATTCCAGCTCTGGTTTTGGGCATGTTAGAGTTGATTCTTCTTTTTTCTTTGCTGGTCCAGATTTTGAGCATGTTAGGACCAGCTGTCTTTACTTTCTTTGGCTCAGGTTTTGATCGTATTAGAGCCAATATTTTGCACTTCAGAGGTTCATGTTTTGAGCATGTCTGAACCTCTCCTTTCTTTTCTTTTTTTGAAACATTTTTCTCTTTTTCTTAAAAACAAAAACTGCAATGGTATGTACAATGGAAATGAAAACTGGAAATTGAAAATCAGCAGAAGTAGTGTTTGAGCATCCTGCCATTGACAGGACCCCCAAATAGCTCTGTACCATCTAATTCTTGTAGGAAGAAAGCATTTGGGCCCACAGTGGCTTGGATGATGTATGGACCTTGCCACAAACTATCAAACTTGCCATGTTTTCCTTTATCCTCTCTCCTTGAGTCCCACTTCAGAACTTTATCCCCAATTTTGAAATCAACAGCTTTGGTTCTTTTGTCAAACAATTTCTTTATATTTTCATGAACCTTTACTGCTCTGTTGTAAACCTCTTCCCTTGTTTGCTGGAGATGAATTTCTTGGTTTATCCTTCTCACCATACTGTCTTCTTCCGTTTGAATCTCTTGGACCAGCTTCATCACTGGTACTCCAAGGCTGGTTGGAAAAATTGCTTCTGTCCCATACACAAGCTGGAATGGTGACATGCCAATGGACTTATTTGTGGTAAGCCTGTCAGCCCATAAGGCATGCACTAACTTTTTATGCCATGACTTTTTGTTCTCTTCTAGCAGCTTTTTGATGATGATCACCAGGCTCTTGTTCGATGATTCAGCTAGGCCATTACCTTGTGGGTAATAAGCAGTTGAATGACCAAGTATTATTTGATACCTGTGACAAAAATCAACCATTTTCTTGGATCCAAAAGCAGCACCATTGTTGGTGATTATTTTCCTTGGGCAGCCAAACCGAGAGAGGATATGACCTTCTAGGAACCTAATGATGACTGAATCTGTGGCATTCCTAGTAGGTATGGCCTTGATCCACTTAGTGAAGTAGTCTGTGGCTGTTAAGATCCATTTGTGTTTTGCAGAAGAAGATGGGTGAATTTATCCTATGAAATCTAGGCCCCATTGTATAAAAGGACCTTCAACAGTGATGGGTTGTAAAGGGAGGGGGAGAAGTTTTCTCTTGCCTTCAAAGATTTGGCATTTGTGGCAGGCAATTATCATCTTATGGATGTCATTGAAGAGTGTGGGCCAGTAGTAACCAGCCCTTAGTATTTTGTTTGCAGTGGCCTTCCAGCTCAGGTGGCCTCCACACTCTCCTGCAAGGAATTCTTGCTTAATCCTCTCAGCTTCAGTTTCAGGCAAACATTTAAGCAATAGGCCATTTGGATTTTTCCAATATAAGTTTTCATTTAAAATGCAGTAGTTTCTGGCCTTTAGTTTTAGGAATCTGGCCTTGGTCTTTGACAGTTCAGGTGGAGCATTGAGGTTGGTGAGCACATAAAGGATATCAGAGTACCAAGGAGAGTTCTGAAACTTCTCCTCAATAGTGGGATCAAGCTGTCCTTCCTCCTCATCCAAAGCATTTACCATGTTAATTTCAACGGCTTGCAGATTTGATTCAGCCATTAATTTAGCTAGGCCCTAACCTTTAATCAGTTTGGTGGGTTTTATCTCAAGGTCATATTCTAAAATCACAAAAATCCATTTGCCCCTTTTCCCATCAGGGTCTTGGGACAGTATATCTTTGACCACTATGTTAGGCACATAAGCTATGGTATGGGAATGTAATATGTACACCCTAAATTCCTTTAAGGCCTTGACTAAGGCATAGGCCTATTTTTCCATTATGTTGTATTTCAAGGGTGGATACCTTATTGCTTTGCTGAAAAAGGCGATTGGCTGTTCCATTCCCTCTGTGTTTTTCTGCAGTAGGACTGCAGCCACTGTGTGCTCAGAGGAAAATGAAAAGATCAGGAAATCCTTTGAGAAATCAGGGCTAATCAGAACAGGAGCTTGGGTGAGTGCAATTTTTACTGATTCAAAATATTTTTTAGCTCCAACAGTCCAGTTAACTCCCACACCTTTCTTCAGCATGTTAGTCATATTCCTAAGGTGTTCAGCTAGGTTGGGACTAAACCTCTTAAGGAAGTTAATCTTCCCAATAAAGGACTATAATTCTTTGATGTTTCTTGGGTGTGTGATCTGTAGTATGCCCTCAACTCTTTGTGGGTCTATCCTAATTCCCTTTTAGATATAATGTGGCCAAGAATCTTTCCTTCTTGCAGCCCAAATACAGTATTTTTAGGATTCAACGACATACCAAACCTTCTACATTTTTCAAACACTTTCCTCAGATGTTCAAGGTGTTCTTACTCAGTCTTGTAGTAGACTGTTATGTCATCCAAATAAATAACAATGAAGTGTCCTATCTCATCTGAAAAATCTATATCCATTGCTCTTTGGAAGGTTTCACCAGTGTTCATCAGTCCAAAGGGCATTTTAACATACATAAAGGTGCCCCAAGGAGTGGTAAAGGTTGTTTTGAGTTGATCTTCTGGGAGTACTAGGACTTGGATGTATCCTGAAAAACCATCTAACAGAGAAATCCTTTTTGAGCCTACTACCTGCTATAGAATGTGTTCCATTTTCGGCAAAGGGTAATTGTCTTTGAGTGAGGCTCTATTAAGATTCCTGAAGTCAATACACAGTTTGATCTCCCCTGTTTTCTTTCTCACAGCCACTAAGTTTGATACCCAATCAGAGAACCTCACAGGAACTATTATGCCTGCCTCATACATATTTTTAATCTCTTTTTCAACTGAAGGCAGTTGTTTTGGGTTTATCCTACGAAGTTTCTGCCTGAAAGGTTTCTGATTTTCCTTTAAAGTTATTTTGTGCTGTATAATTTTCGTTTCATAAGCCTTTAAGTCTTCGTAGCTCCAAGCAAACACGTCAATAAATTCTTTGAAAAGGTCAATGTATTTCTTTTTCATGTTTTCCAAGAGAGACCTAGCCAATTTAATTATTTTGGGCTTGTCTTTTGTGCCTATGTTGCATTCTTCTACGTTGGAGTCCGCGTGCTCAATGGTGGGCTTTTTTGCCACATCATCGAAGTCAAAAAGGTCTTCTAAGGGTTCCAGACCTCGAGGTATGTTCTTATATTTGGCCTGCAACACCTCTACTTCTTCACTGTCTGCGTTTTCACACTCTGTGGTTGAATTTCTAGTTTCTTCATTTACAGCGTTTATTTCTACGTTTCTGGGTGGAGTTTCTTCCTCGTCTGAGGGTTCCTCACTTAGGCAGCTATCACTGGACACAGAGTTTGAATCAGAAAACTCAAACTCGTTTCTGCCCATTAGGAAATCTTCAATCTGTTTATCACCCTCAAATACTTGCCAGTATTTTTCGTTATCTGGCACTACAGGTATGAATCGGGTTTGTAGGATAAATTTTTGGTCGTTTGGAGTCTTAGGGTATGAACTAGCTAGGCAAGCCAATCCATTTGCAATCACGTTTTGACTCCCGGGGAAAAACACTAACTCGTATCAACAAACGTTTTCAATATATCTACGGCATCGTTCCTATACGCCCTCAACCTAGGGTGTTTGGCTGTGTATTCACCGTTCACTTGTTTTATCACCAGCTCAGAATCTCCCTGCACGGCTATCTTATAGGCCCCTAATTTCTTCAACAGATTTAAACCTAGGATTAGAGCCTTGTACTCTGCAATATTGTTTGTGCATTTGAAGTGCAGGTTGTAAGCATGGCTCTCTGCATAGTCGTTCTCTGTGTTATGCAGCCACACCCCTGCCCCAGCATTTATCTTAATGCATGACCCATCAAAGTTCATTACCCACAGGGGTTCATTTTTTGTTTTATCATCACTTCCTCCCCGACAGCTGGGTTCGCCATTATGTTGTGTAGTAGGGTCTGCACTAGGCTGCGGGCTGTCTATTTCTTCATGTGGTGTATGATTTCGTGAGGGATGTCCAGTTAACTGAATACCTTCTGTTTTTTCCTCACTCCGAATTTCCGTTTCAGTGTACTGTCTGGGGTTTCCTTCTTCGTTTTCCTCTAAATCCAGGGTGGCCATTATGTCAAAATTTGTGGTCTCAAACCCTCTGTTTGCATCTATGCTCTCTGGTGCTAGCTCTTCCAAAGATTCATCGTTGCAGAAAATGAAAGAGTCCAGATCTGTGTGCATAGAGTATAAAGGTGAATTTTCTAGCTTTTCGGGGCTACTGACCAAGAACTTCATCTGTGCCTCCCTATATAGTCTTCTTAGTTGGCTGAAAAAAGGGATTGTGGCATAGGCCCCATCCATCTGCATGGTACCCTGTAGCTTGGCTCCCCATGATCTAGATAGTAACATGCCATACTTGGGTGGCACATCTGCCACCACCACATCCATGACCATACATTTAGCAGGAATCTGAGTAAGACTCACACATAGGTCCTTAATTAGGCCAAGGAATTTTACTCTGCTAGAGTCGAATGAATATAAATCTCTGGAAGGACGGGTTATCTCTAGGCCTAGCCTTTCCATGACTACCTTAGGCATTAGGTTGTGTGATGCTCCATAATCATGCATTGCATTATGAAGAATCTTATCATGAACGTTGAGACTGATATAAAAAGGTGGAACTACCCCCTCCTGAAACTTCCCTTCTATCTTTGGGCCAAACAGAATGGCAGGTTTATCATCATTCAGATTTACAGTGTCACTTCTCTCACCTAAATTTAATTCTTTCAAAATTTGGCCTTTATATACATCTTGAGTGGCTAGCTTGGAAAGTGGGACAGAGATTTTAATTTTTGCAATCTCACTCTCCAAATTGAAAGTGGCTGACTGTTTGGGATGCTCAACTCCGTTTTGTTAGCCACTACCTTGGTGGCTGAATCAGTGTGTTGATTCTCATTATGTACAGGGTTAGGGACTATTTTATCAGGGGCACTAACTGTAGTGCTAGTGCTGCTAGTGGGTTGGTGTTGTTTATCAACTTGTTGGTTGTCTTTTTCTTTGTTTTTTCCAAAACTCTCAGCTGATGACTTGTTGCTTTCAGCGGTCACTTTAGAAGTCTTCTCAGGCCTTTTCTTAATGGTTACCTCAGGAGCTGTGGGTTTGGAAGTGTCTTGGCTGTTTTTGCTCCTAATTTCATATTGTCTAACCTGCATGATGGCATCTTCAAATCCAAGTCTATAATCTTCAGATTCTGAACTTTCCTCATCCCAATATGAGGGTGAGGGTCGATCTTCTTCTGTGTAACAGTTATGGATTGAATCTTCCGTTTCAAACATGTTTATTGTGTTTCCCTCTGACTCTTCTATGATTCCCTCATCTTCATCAAGAAATTTCTCTTGAAATGGGGGTATAACCTATTGATCTTATTCTCTTTTTCTGTTGGAAGCGTTATTGTTTCTCCTAAAATTTTGGTTCTGGTTATGGTTTTGATTTTTGTTTTGATTATTGACTGAGACAACCATTTTTTCCATCATTTGCTGTAGACTTTCCACATTTTTAGATAAACGGTCATACTTGGGATTAGACGTGGAAGCTATAGCGTCATCTCTATATGTTACCCTCTTCTCAGCTCTTAATCTTGCTCTTTTCTCAATCAGATTAGCCTCTACACTCACTGCTCCCTTTTGCATGTCTTCCAACGTGTTATAATCTCTCTCCATAAACTGGTAGGCCATGTCAGCATCAAAGCCTTCAGGATATTTTGTTAGGGCCATACCTTGGGGAGGTTTCATGTGTGGAGGAAGAGCGTTATAAACGCTGTTGAACCTTGTAGTGTAGTCATGGACACTCTCTACTACGTTTCTTTTTAGGTTCATATATTCTGCTAGGAGTTAGCGAGGGTTGGCCTTAGCCTTCCATTTGTTTGTGAAAGTCTGATATAAAGCAGGGAGGTCATTAATGCTACCCGGAGGTAGGCTTTTAAACCATTTCTTCACATCACCTCCCAAGCTCTGGGCAAAGATTCTCATTTTTACTATATCATCATCTATTTCCATGTAGTCAAAAGAATCTTCCATCTTATCTACATGTTGATGGGTTGTGATGGACTCCTTTGCAGTGAAGTGTGGGATATTTGATTGATAATAATTTGGTAAGGGTACTAGAGGCTGGGGTAAAACCAAAGGTGCATACCAGGCTGCCATGATGATGTTCTGGTGAGGTAAAGGGGTAGCTTGAGCAGCTGGTATATGGATGACAGGGATACTAGGACCAGCAGAAGTTTGTTGAGCAAATTTAGGGTGGGAGAATCCCAAGTTTTGAATGAAGTGAATATCAGGAGGTGTAGATGGAGGGGTCTCCTTGTCCCTAATGTGTTTACCACTATGGGGTGGTGAACTAGGGAGCTCAAGGTCTGGCTGGTCTAGGACACTGAGTGACCTAGTTCTTAGTAAACTTCTTTGAGGGCCTAGGTCAAAAAATGAATCTAATAGAGCTGTAAATTCTTCTGGTGTAGAGTTAGCTCTATAGATGTGGATGGAAATAGTTGGTCTTTTAGGTGTAGGAGATCTCTTGAGGATGCTCTCAGGGTTATCAACTATTTTAGGTGGGTTTGGGTTAGGGTAAGCTCTTGTGTGAATGGTTCTGGAAGCCAAAATGTTGTTTTCCACCCAAGAAGCTTAACCCTACTTGTTTCTTCTATTATGGTTGATGTTGTTATGGAGGCTGGTCTCCCAGTGGAGCCTTATGTGAAACCAAGCTAATCATCAAGCCTACTGATCACCAGTGGAGTCTTTTATCATTTAGGAGTTGTGGAGTCGCTAGGTCGAAGGTTTAGGATGTTTCTGGAGGTTACACTATCCACCACAGTGCTTATGAGATGCCCCCTTTCAAGGATATCTTGAAAACACAGCAAACTCTAACCAGAGATTGACTGGGAGGGCTTTTACCAGATATGTGACCTCTGAAAGAGTATGAGATCTGGAGGCTTCCTGGCCCTTTCCAGACTTTGTCTAAGAGTGTGGGGTAAAACACAACAAGAGGCAAGTGGAATGTAAGTGTAAGTATTTCACTACCAACCTGACCAGAGAGTGTAGGTTTTTGAATGCCTAAGGATGTTCACGGTGTAATGCACTCAGTTCCCTAGTGGAGTCGCCATTATGTTGGTGATGATACTGGGAGAAAGATTAATGTTTAGCAGTGATAGGCTCTCATATTTTCCCCAGCGGAGTCGCCATTATGTTGGGGTTCCCATGTTTTGGCAAGGTTGGCAATACCAAAAGATGATACAACATCAAACCACTTTAAGACCTCAGGATCTAGCCCTCCTGGGTCCAGAGAGGGATCTCTCTTTGATTGTTAGAGGTATATGTCTTTGAAGTTCAAATGTTAAGATGTTAGGCTAGTTATAAGCACAAGGTTTGTTTGTTTGATTTGTTTGTTTTGGTTGTTGGGAATCAGGAAAGAAGGGTCCAATATAAGACAAGATGGGCAAAGAGGATTTTAGGCAAAGGTAGATAACCCAGAGAAAATCAAGGCCATTGGGAAATGGAGTCAGGAAAGGGTTTACTTGCTGTTCAATGTGCAAACTTTCAGTTGGGCTAGTCATCTAAAGCATTGGATCCTAAAATGATTGTGTGGCATGGAACATTAAGGATTGAAAGTGGAAAGAGGAAAACCATCCAATTCTGTCTATAGATCAGGTTAGAGGTCATTTAACTCCATACCTGCTTGGACATAATCAGAGGAAACTTGAGGGAACTTGGAAAGTTTTAATTGAAATGGAAACATCCTAGTGAGGCAGAGACAGAGTTCTAAACCCGCCAGTGTTCTCAACTCATTTAATTAAATCTAAACAAGAACATCTAAAGACAGATTCCATTAATTCATACATCAGCTAGCAATATATCAGACCACTACACTGGTTAAATTAATTTAAATCAATCCTTAGATAACACATTTAGTAGAAAACATTAAGGCAAGGAGAGCAGAAACATAGGGTGCCTAACAAAGGAAAATCCTATGCCAGATTTCTGATGCAAGCTAGAAGAAGTGTAATGAAATGAAATAAACACAGAGATAGAAAAACATCACCCACTTCTTTAGGTTAGGATCCAAAGAAATGTGCTTGTCATATTAAAAAACAACACCAGTCATGTACAACATTTCCCACAGCTTGAACATTCAGCCTGAATACATCTTTCTTTAGCCTATCTTACAACTTTACACAGAACTATATCTCACAGAAACAGCTTGCAATTCTTTGATATCTCATCAACAACCTTTACAATGAGTTCCTTCATGAATTTATAGCTCCAGTGGAGCGGAGAAGGTAGGTGAAACACTAAATGAAGCATTAAACACTGAACAGAAAGAGAGCCGAAGCCCATTCTATTTTAACTCCTGTGCATTGATCTCTGGCATTTTGTGGATGAAAGAGTGGTCCTCGTCAGACTTCTATTTACTCCAGGTCTATCTATGACGTACTTTGGCTGCAGGACTCTGTGGTACCATTGGTGAATAAACATAAGATAAATGAATGACTGAGAAGTCTGCCATACTTATAAAACAAATGCTCTGGTAGCTTCGGACTGTTGTCAGGGTGGAAATTTCCTTAGGAACATGGTGTATAATAAAATCTACATGGGTGCTTCGTCCTTTTTTAGGAAAAAACATTCTGCTGATGTAGAAACCCTGATACGCTGATTTTCATGTTGTACCTTGTGCGTGATCCATGGGTCTTCAATCTGATTCTTTACCTTGAAATCTCTGAACATAAGGCTTATATATCTTCATTTGTGTGAATTAAGCTCTCTACTGCTTAATTTAAATCTCTGACTGTGAAATCTGTGTTTTAATGGCGTCGGGACATTTTCACAGAGTAAACCCTGGTCCTTTAATGCCAGTCCTATCGTAGGACCTCCTCGGGTTTTCTTCATGATTTTTGCCTCTGCACACGGTCTTTTCCTGTGTTTTTTTTCACTGTGAAAGTGGGTGCAAATCATGGCAGCTTTCACCACCTCAAAACCCTGCAAAACAGAAAACTTGTTATGAAATCCATGAATGGGGGTAATGGATGCAGTGCGGATGATGAAAATGGTAGTGCGGCTAGTGAAACGATGGAAAAATGCAGACGAATGATGGAGGGAAGCCATGGTGAAGGTTGGCAGAGCGCAGAGGAAATTTAAATGAAAAACCTTTAAAAACTCGACTTTTGAACAAATATATGCAATGGGATGGGCGGATGTACGGTGGATACACGTGGGGGTGATGTGGCAGGACCGGGTGATGGCAGGGTGGTCAACAGCGGGGCAATTAAATCTGGACCGTCCAATCTCGGTGGAGATCAATGGTGGAAAGCACGTCGGAGGGCGATGGACTGTGGGCCATGGGTATGGCTGCCATGGGTTAACTCGTGCGCAGCTATGTGGAACGACGACCGTTGGATCAACTGCCCCAGATCAGACGGTGCACATGCATATCGCTACGCATCCGCAGACGAACATTAATGCACGATGGGGTAGTGCTTTTGAAATAGTGTCGGAGCCACGTGTCGAATGCTGAGTGGAATCACTGGCCTATCGGAGAATACTGCCCTCCGCCCAAAGGCGGTGCGATAGAAATTGGATGGTTTTTGAATAGTACGCGGGGACCACCGGGGCGGGTAGACTCCGAAGCATCGGATCTGCGGGTAAATAGACGGCGATTGCGTGATCGGGGCGATGAACAGGGAGAACAATGGAAGCTGTGGGAGCCGCGATCGCCGTCCGATCTATACAAATCGATGGTTGAAACTACGTCTGTTATCCATTTGCGGTAAGTGCCTTTCGGGCCAGTGCTCGATTTCAGTGCCCGGGTCTCATGGAGAAAAGGATGAGGGGATAGCGGAAAGGGGCTAAGGCCTAATGTAAGTTTCAAAGTGGGTTTTTTTCCCATCTTCAATGAAATTAAAGGCCAAAAGAGGTAACGATGGAGGGAAGAAGGGGCTATTAAACCACACCAGGGATGTGTGTATGGTTTAAGAGGGGCATGGGGATGATTTAGAAGGTTTAGGGGGGAAATCTGGGGGTAAGAAAGGGGAACTTTGACAAATGAAGAAGAGGTGAAAAGGGACATTCTCCAGGGATATAAGGGTTAATGAAGGCCTTTTGGAGCAGAATTTATGTAATCAATGAGACCTTATAACGGGAGTCAGCAAAGGGAAATTTATCAAAGGCAAAGGCACAGGAGACTTCAAGGATGGTGTGTCTTCAGGGGAGATGCATTCCTTGAAGGCTCAAAAACAATTTAGCCCCCTAATTTTCTTTGTCAAAAATTTATAGGGGGGCTAACACAATGCATATACATAATATATATCATATAACATGTTTTTAGAGTCCATCTACTCTAAAACATATGACGTGCCCATAGCATGTTACAAAACACAAAACTCAAAAACTGGGGGGCACCACTTGCCCCTACATGCACACTGGGGGGCACCACCTGCTCTACATCTAATCACTCTCTGGAGGATCCCGAGCCAATGGCTCCGCTCCCGTAGCTCGTAGATCATGCACAGTCTGACCGGCCATCGCCATGCGTCGTATGATACCTCGCCATTCCGAGGGTAGCCCAATACATAGCTCTATGTACTGGTTGTCTAAATCCTTCCAACCCTGCTCCGACACACCGGTCAGCAGCCCCTCACATCTATGACGAATGTCCTCCGAAAGAGCAGCCATATCCTCATTCTGTGCCATCCTCGATCCACTAGCACCTGTAGTTTCAGCTGCTGCAAGTCGTCCCATATATCCGGTCGGTTTCACCAGAGCTATATCTGCATTCCAAAAAGTATAAGGATCAGTACCATAAATACTATTCACAAAATTTAACATGCACATAACAGATTAGTTACTTGTCACTTACCATCAGGCCCAGATACTCGACCAGGCAGAAGAGGCAAGTCTGGATCTCCCCAATAACTCATCCCACTATAGGGATAGTTGTCTATGTACAATGGCATATGATCCCAATGGGTGAAGAACTCTGGTCGGAACACCCGTCCGACTGCCACTCCCCCTCCTCTACACAGTAGTCGTCCCCACCGACGCATCCTGGGTTCTCTCGGACCCCCATCAGGTAGCTGTACACGAGGTCATAAGGTCGGGATCTTCTCAAAAAAGAAGCAGCACAATACAATCCCATAAGCACAATCATGGTTCACTTGTTGCTTACATAGCGACAACTTTTGTTTCAATGACGCCAACATCATCGGGGCCCACCCATAGTAGGTCCCACTCAACACACTTTCTACAATCATCATCTACCCTCCAGTGATGTGATGGAGCGCCTGGCTTCCGAAGATCCGCAACACTACTGATGACACTACCCAGGTCTCCAACCTCTCTAGATCCCCAATAGATATTCGAGTCCCTTTGACTCGAACACCTAGTCGACAATGTTGCTCTACAAACTCCATGATGTTATGCCCCCGCGGTATCATTGGCTATGTATTTCCCACCATCCCTAATGGTGGGAGAACAGTCAGGAAATACAGATCCTGGACTGTCATCTCAATCTTGTGCCCTTGCACTATAAACACCTCATGGTTTGGTTCCTAATAACTGATAATCTAGGCCAACAAGGGCTCCCCAGCCCTCATCAAAGGGTTCTCCACAGATTTCAGAACCCCAAACCTGGCCAATGCACGATGGACACCCTGATCTGTTTGGATTTTCGTCTGTAATGTACCTAGGTCTCTCTCTCTCCACTTGATCCATATTTCTGCCATATCTGCATAAAACCATTATCTTTTTCAGTCTACAGATAAGTAAAACTACATTCAATTACACAAAAATTGAATCTCAGCCCACAACAGCACTAAAACCACCTCCATCTGACAGGTCGCACTTTTTGGCCAAATCCTGGAATAGGTCGCACTTTTCAGGCCCAAACCTGCGTCCCAGGTCTCATTTTTTGCCCCAAAAAGTGCGACCCAGCCGTAATGATGAGGTAGGAGCTATTACTGAGATTTGGGATCCTAATCTGAACTATTAATCCATCAAAAACAAAGAGTAGGATCACGCCTCTTACCTACAACTCACGGATCTCGATTCCAACGGTCGGTTTGTCTGCTACAATCGCCGCAAGATTTAGGACCTTCTCTCCTCTCCACATTCATCACAGCTACACAAGAAAATGAATGTCCTTGGAGGGAAAATGCCTTATTAGAAGAAAAACCCCTATTTTTTCTTTCGCCCGCTGCGACCAAACCGTAGCCCCGTTTGACACACCATCTGCACCATTGGAAATCTCTCACTGAGCACTAAAATGGGTATTTGTTAGTTTTTCGTGTTTTGATACTTCACCAGGACACATTTTGTCCATGAAGGGTCTATTCATCTCTCCTCCCAATCGAATTTCTTCACTTACAACACTTGTACTTGGGGCACCACTTTGCCTCCTTACTTGTCTTTATTCATGTTGATTTTCCTCATGAGATACCCTATTGTACTCATGTTTTTATGGTCCCCCATTGGACCTATACTGTGTGGCAGCACCATGGAGTCACCCTTGTTTATAGCATCCGAGTTGAGTCATCATCCGTCATGGAGTCTATCTCGAGTCCCTTTGTATCCCGCTATAGTCCTCCATCCTTCATTGCTTGGTCCCTCTCTCGTGTTGCACATTATGGCCTTCAGTACCATTGTCCCCTATCCCCCATGATATTGTGTCAGTCGCTGCCAAGCCATTCATGCCCCTTATGCTCTAACAAGGGAAGTTTTCCATCCGCTACTCAAGATCCCTCATTTCATCACCATCATTAGTGTCCGTCTGATAGTCACTCTACTATTTTCTCTTGTGCCTTAGTTGGGGATCCCTTATTGCCTCACCTATGGCAGACCTCCTTCTATCGACATTAGCTAATTTACTCCAGAAGCCAGGTCTAGAGGGCGGTGTACCTTGGTTCGAGCTCCTTTCCACATGATCACGATCTGTATACTTGATGGTCCAGTGATGCAGCAGCAGCTATTGGTGATTCCCGGGAGTGTGTGAGATGTCTCAACCCTCACGAGGGGGTGGCCCTATAGGTAGCCCCCCACATGCCTGGATGACTTCTTCATTTCATCCCTTGATGCAGCTCCTTCCATTTGATGATATCAGCCTCAGCCGCTTGCAACACCTCTTCGATTTGCATGTATCAGTCAGATTTTGGGAGCCCTTCCCCGTGTGTAGGGGGCACTTGGGTTGTATTTGTATCTCATGTACTAAAATATTATTGTATAATTCCTGACTGTTATTCCTGGCACAACATGTATGTGGGATTCATCATTCTATTTTTCTCACTCGTCTTTATGCCAGCATGTATTTTATGGTTCGGTTCCTTGTTTACTGGACATCCTATTCTTTTGTACTTTGTCTCGGCGGGCATAGGTATGCCTCCCCCACCGCCTTTAGCACAGGTACCACTTCATAAACTAGAGACTTGTTGCACCTATAAATATCATCTCCTCAGGGTTTAGTCCTTTAGCACATTAGACTACCTTACATTTCTCTCTCTGACTTCCCTCTTGATGTCTGGTGATTGAGTTCTTACAACGTACTTCGGTCATACGATTTGCTCCTAACACTCGCACACTGGGGGGAAATCTGTTACACCATTTTTTGGTCATCTAACCTATTATCATTAGATGGACCCAAGTACACCATGTAAGACCAATTTTAACCTAAGTAAAATTGCTTTCACTATGTGAAATAACTTAGTAAAACACCTTTATTAAGTTGTTTATGGTCTAAACAGGAAACCCCAAAAGGAAATAATAAACAAATCTATATTTGTTTATATTTCCTGGTCATATTTAACCCAAAACAAGGAAATTAATAAAATAAATCCTTATTTATTTGATTATTTCCCAGGAATAAGTTATTTAAATCATTATTTAAATAATATTCCTAGTTAAATTTGACTAAATAATTTATAAATAATTAAATAAATCATTATTTATTTAATTATATTCCCACCATTTCCTTAAAATCATAAATAAATAATTTATTTATTTATTGTTTATAAATAAAGGAATTGACCCAAGTCAAAAATCCTTTTCCCTCCAACAAATATAATAAAATATTCCTATAAGGTGGTTCTATAATTTGATTAATAATATTTTATTCATGCACCAAGTTCTAGATCACCCTAATATTTGGTTATAAATAGAAGGGTTTTCCCCATTCATTAGTCACCTTTCATTGCATTAGATCACTCTAGATCTATACTCTTGGTCACATTCTCCATTTTTCCTTGTGAGCTCCCTTTGAATTCTATGTTTGTCTGGGTTTTCTACACCAACAAGAGAGAGAAATTTTAGATCTGAAATGCTGAGGACTTTCAAGAACCCATCCCATTGAGGAGAATCGGAAACACCTTTCTTGTTTTCCTCTCAGGTGCCCCCTTTTAATATAAAAAATTCTTTCAAATACATTGTTCTTGTCTTCTCTATTGGATGCATGGAGCCACATTTTATTTTTACTGCTTAATTTCTTTTATGCTTAGATCTAGATTTTTGCAGCACAATTTGGATCAACTAACTGCAGACTTAAAGATATTGGCAGCCATAATTGATGTTAGGGCTATTTGTTATGCGTAGCTAAAGTGGTATTTTATGACAAAAGATTCATACTAACAATGAGATCTGATATATAATGGGACTTATCATCCCCCATATGAATCTCTCATCCCCAAGCCATCAATCATAAAAATAAGTTGCCTCCCAACAAGACAACTCATGGAAAATCTCCCTCCACCTTGAGCTCCGGAAATAAAGGTGGGTTGAAATCTGATCATGGCAAGTGCTATAACTTGCCCCATGCTGTCATCTTCCCCACTTATGATAAGTGTGGAGTGTGTGCTGATCCTGGGCTGCAAATGTATTGCCCTCAAATGGAAAAATGAAGAGTAATTCCCCAAAAATCTCCCCTCCATCAATGAAAAAACAGCTGGCCCAAGACATGTCATCTATGATTAATAGGACAATATCACCATAGAATGCCCCCATGAAATGTTTTTTGTAGGTTATACCATGTGCATAAAGTGCAAACCATGCCTCATAGGGTTATAATGCAACCTCATCCACCACCACTGCAGAAAATAGCATGGCAAGTATTGTACAAGAATATCACCTCTACTACTGAACAGTAAAATAGATGAGTGAATCAGAAACATAAGGTCAAACACCTGCCCATATACATACATTGGATGGATAAAGTTACCAAGCCCATGGCTCTCCCCACAAATGAGCAATTATGTGGTTGTAGCCATGCCCCCTCTCATGTTCCCTTTTGAACATGCACTGCAGAAAATGTGAGAGTTTGTCTCACTCAAAGACACATCCAAGTCATGTGCCTTTCTCATAATCATGATTCTTATACAAATCTGATCCATATCAGCAAGGAAGCCATGATCAACAATATAATGAGGAAAAATTTTGAAGGTTTCATGTGTTGCAATAGTGTACCAACAGTTTCCCAAAAGTGACAGCGCAGTTTTCCAAACTGCTGCTCTAGAAAATCACATGGCAAGTTGTTTTGTGTTACATGAATAGCTATGTATGTCATGATAGCTACTGATAAATAGAAAATGGCTGAGTATATCAATTGATCATACATGAAATTTCCCAAGGCAATATCAAAGATGGTTGTCTCCATCATACAAATTGGCCCAATTTTGATCCATGGAGCAATCTAAAAAGCTTGCCCTCTTGTAGAGCCATGCACTGCAAAATAATGGTAAGAGTATACAAATCAGCCAATGTAAGAAAATATTTCTTACCATATACCGGGAGTACGATGATGTATGGATCCATGAATGAATCCTCCATAGTTGTTTGGCATGCTCCCATGAAGAGCAATGAACTAGTTGAAGCAAGAAGACCCTTCTTCTCATGCTTGGAAATCCAAGTCAAGAAGAATGTATCATAGATGACTTCTTCCACTACCTCATCCATCTCTCCTCCTCTTTGTCTATCAAGTGCAAAAAATATGAAATTTTCTTGGGACTTGTGGGTTATGGATCCACCACACTTCCACTGGGCACACCTCATCCATCGGTTACTGCTCCAAAGAGAGAACGTTGTTGGCCTATACCCTTAGGCTCCCATCAATACCAAGCTCCATTATTTGACATTCTCTTGTCAAATATATCTTTCATAATGATGCAATATATAAGAAGCCCCTCCCAGGTTTTAAGTACCTCTCTACCATCAAAATCCAAGGAGAGAATGCCATCTCCTCCTCCTGCAACATCATGAATCATGTGAGAGAAAATCTGCTTGTGCTCTCTCCCATCAATACCAAGGAACTCAAGTGCTTGCTGCCCCATTATGCTCACATCATATGTCTCATGTGATGAAGGTATAATGACTGATATAGGTGTCATATCAGCAATATGAATCCCTTCTCCTTGCTTCCAAATGATGTAAACACCCTACCACTTCTCCTCTTCTTTAGTAATCCTTCCAGGAGGGCTACCATTCTCCCAAGCCAATTCTTGCTCTTTGCATTTCATGAGAGTTTGAAATGAAGCTCCTTGGAGACCTTTTAGGAAAGGCCTCTCTCCCACGACTATGTTGGATATATGAGGATCCAAATGTGATGGGGGTGATGTCTCCTCTCCACCCATGTTCAACAATGCTGCTGGTTCCTCCAATGATGTAGCAGTTGTCTCTTCCTCTAGTTTTAAAATTTGCTTCATGATTCTCCATGGAGGTGTCATGGTTTATTTCATCCTCCAAAAGTTTTCACTCCCACCTTGAAGGTTGAATTCCAATCATAAAAGATGTATGATGATGAGGGCTCATCCTCTGCTTGAACCCTTTGCACAACGTAGTGCAATCATGAGGCTCTAAAGTGGCCATGTGATTTGATCCTGGGACCTCCTCATATGAAATTCCACCATCCTTAAGATTATTTGCTGAAATAGAAAGTGGAACTTTACTCATACCTTGGTGGATCTTGGGACCTTCTTGTGTGGCTAAAATGGCTTTTCCTCCAATGGCTTCTTCATCCATAGATGTTGAAGGCTACTCCTTCAAAGTTGTAGCAACTTGGTGCAATCCTCCTCCCAAGGTGGTGTGAGCTTATCTTCCTTTGTTCTCTCTTCATCAAGGGTTTGGATCAACCTTTGAGCAAGATTGAAAAATAACTCACCCTTGAATGGACCAAGGGTTTGAACCACCAAAAAAAGGTTTCTCCCTCCATGTACAGCACTTCCAATTCCACTGCTTCTTTTTCTGCCACTGGATGCAGCAATAAAATTGCCTCCAGCTTCTTCTCCCAAGCTCTAGCTGAAGTAACCCAACAAAAGTAAACAATAGAAGCCTATTGCCTATAATTTCTCCTTTTCCACAGGGCCTTCTCTCCTCCATCTGCTGAATAGACTGTGAGAATTATATAGCTCTCCTAAATGCTGCAGAATGGGGTTTATAGTCACCTAGGTACTTGCTTAAGATCTGGAAATCCAAGCATCTTCCATGCTAGTCTTCAAGAGAGTAGGAAGTGCATGGACATTCCTTTTCTCATATTTTATTCTCCTCCTCCTTAGGGACGCTCTTCTTTATTCAAAATTGGATGAGCTTAGGCTCATCTCATTCATCATTCTCCTTTGAAATCGAACTCACAGGTTGTTCCAGTTCGATGCTCTGATACCACTATAATGTTCCTTTTTCAAAAACATTGTCAAATGACAAGGCAGATCTATTCCAGAGATAGACTGCAGGGGAATTTACTGGATTTGTCACCTTTAAACAAAGAATGGGCTCTAGAGGCTACCTGGCCCACTAGCAGACTCTGTCTATAAAGTGATTGTCAATGGACAATATCCCCAAGAGGGAAACACAACAAGATTGGGAATCTCTTAAAATAACCCCAACATTGCAGCTACAACAATAATAAAATACATCAAATGGTAAATAACAATGAATCATATACACATAAAACTCTGGATAATACAATGGCCATCATATTAAAACATATTAGCACATAAGAATACAAATTTTTGAGGAAATGATCACTCAAGCTAAGCACTGGAAGCCTCAATGAATCTGTACATACAAATATGAAGAACACTGGTGTATATATCAAGCCCTAGGCCATGAATGTGCAGTTATAGAGAGGAAATACTGCATAAATGATAATCATACAATGATATAGCAATGTAGGATCAAATAAGAAAGGGGAGAAAGATCTCAACCCCTGAAAATACAATACATCAATCCTTTAAAAGGATTGGTTCGAATCTATACAAAATTGGCATTTTGAAAAATTGTCGGAGTAGCTGGGTAGCAGCTACTCAAGAACTGAAAATGCATGGAGAAGGCTGAAATGGATGCAAAAAATCAAGAACCCTTCTCCAATAGAAATCTGAAGTGAAAGGCTGATCTTTTCACCCAAGACTTCCCCTCCAAAATCTGCTAATCCCTCACAGCAAATCTGCACCAAGAAAAGCATTGTCTAAGAGAGGGACTGTGCTGCCTCTGATGGAAAGTGGTTGGCCTGATGCCAAAGATGATGTGATATGCTCTAGAACCACCTTTTCTGATCTCCCAATGAATATAACATCTCTCCACTGAAAAACAAGCTCCGGATGGTGTATGGAAATCTCCCCGGCAACACCCAGCAACATTGCACAATGACTGCTGTAGAAAATTCACTGATGTATATGGCTGAACCTATGGCCTGAATGCCGAAATATGGGGAATGGAGTGAAATCCTACATGAGCTACTCAAGAAGGAGAGGAATTATTGAACAAGACTTCCTCGTTCCCTAAGGCACTGCAGCTCTGCTGAAAAGCAAGAGGCAGCAACAAGTCTTCAAGACTCAAATGTAAAAATGATCAAAGATAATCTCAATGGTTGCCTTGCTCCTCTTTTAAACAAGTGAGCCTTCCATCCATGGAACTTACTTCGAATTAGGGTTTCCTCCATCTAGAATCTTCCCTCCTACGTTGTCCCACATGGTGCTTTCCAACTCATGCCAACACAGTTTGACTTGGTCAACCTTGGCCAAGTATGTATGCCAAAAACCTCCTTTCACACATGGAGGTGTGAAATCCAGCTCTAATATGATCATCTTTCATATTTAGAGGATTTTTATTCTCTAACCATGCAAAGAATGGGTCCCCTACCCATTTTATTCATCCTCTTAACAAAAATTAATGTTCCATAAAATTTGGAACATTACATGCGCAGGTTCTTACCTCTCATCTTACCGCCCAATGACTGTATAGCTAAAGACACCCTAAAAAAAAAACACCCAAAATTCAACTCCTAAGTGTCCCAGCAAGACATTAGTGAGCCCACTCAAGTTTGTTAGAGCGATGCACAAGTTCTTACCTCTCGTCTTACTGCCCGGCAATTGTGTCACTGGAGGCACTCTAAAAAAACAAAATTCTCATAAATTCACTCCCCTAAGTGTCACAACAAGACATTTGTGAGCCCACTCAAGTTTTTATAGTGCTGCACAGGTTCTTACCTCTCGCCTTAATGCCTAACAATTGTGTCGCTGGAGACACTCTAAAAAACACATGGAAATTTCACTTCTAAGAAACAACTCTGATTGATTGGATCGTCACTGTCATTCCTTGGAAACGATGCCAAAATTTTGGGCTACATTAATCACTGTCAAATGAATAAATAGTACACATTAATTATCAATCTAGGTACATATTTTTATTCCAATGATAGTTGCACTGTCTGTGCCGATACACCAACCATAAGCAATTCCAAAGAAAGGAAATCGTTTCTAAAGTAAATGTTGGAAGTAAATCACTCATGCAGAATAAAAGGATCTACAAGACTGAAATCACACTTCAATTAATCTATTCTAGGATGCCACACAACAAGTATCCAGCTGGTATCTCTAATATCACATGTGTAACAACATACAAAGTATTGAAATTGAAGCGGATATATTCACAGGTGAACAATAACAACAACACTCTACTGATACATAAACTGAAATACAAATACATACACACCACTACTTTAATCACTTCAATCCCTAATAAGAAGGAGGGCCCTTCCTCCCTAGCAAGGCGTGGGTAGAGGAAGAACTTAACGAAAACTAAATCGAATAACACATATAACAGAAATAACAGGATAATCTGTATTAACCTGAACACAATTACAGAGCCAAAATAATTCTATTCTCCGATAACCTTTCGACCTCTAGGGCCGAGAACTATATAGTGGTTACATCTCAAAAAATCAAGGAATAGATCAGTTATGAGAATCTTATGATTCTCATGCTAATTGAAATAGAACTCATATAGTTATAACCACTTCCTAAGAAAGTTTTGACTAAGAAAATTATAGATTACAATCAAAACTGCCCTTACGCTGTTATCAAAAAATACAATGCTAAAAAAATTCTACAACTATCGCAATAGAACCACAGCTGTAGTGTAACATCTAAAGGACAGGTCAGCAACAGGTGTTGACGAGATCTAGTTAGTGGTACAACTGTATCAGCAGTTTTCCAGTGGGTTTGTAACAACAGAATGGAACAACATTTTGACGGCAGATCTGTAATAGAAGCGTGTAACATCATTGGTTCACTGTAACAACACCCCCTTAACTACTCTTGTGGACCTCGTGCTTGAGATCTTTGGTGCTATAAATGACATCTAGAAAGACAACAAAAATACCATAAATCCTCTCCAAACATTCGTCCTCAATTAATCATATAAAAAGGCACGATATATCATAATAATTGATGAATTGGTAGAGTAATAAAAGAAAGGTGAAACATCACAAGTTAGGATAGAAAGGTATGAAAAAGAGGCAAAGATACTCGCATTAGTTATAGTTATGAGGCAAAATAGGGAAAACAAGTGTTAGAAAAGTGTACAAAACTGGCATCCAACAGACACATCATCCATTCTCCCTCAAAATGATCTTGGTCCTAACAACAGAACCATTTGTTGGGTTCAAGGGTCCTGACCTAGGTTCGAAGTTAAGGTTAACCAACAAAACCCTCTCACTACTGGCCCTTTCGGTAGTGACCTTCTTGTGCATGTCAAAGTATCACCTGAAGAAGTATGGGGGGTGTTGGAACCAGGTTTCCACACCTTGAGAGAGAATTAATTGACGTGGGTGTCTTCAAATCTAAAACAACAGTGATCTAGCCTTTGCAACACAAGCCCTAACCACAAACCCTAACTAGGAATATTTAGGTCATTTTCCGTGGGTTATCTTGTGTGCGCACAGATAAAGGTTCGTAATAGCCTTAATACATAACATTCATGTTCAACAACAATAGATATATTCATATAACATTCATATAAGGCAGAAAACAGTTGTGCAACCAATCCAAACATAGATAATAGAATAAACGGAAATAAAATATAGAAACATATCATAAAGCAGAATACAGATGCATTTGATACTCAGGTTTCTTCCAAAATTTCCCTTTATTCATTCACAGTTCAAGTCTTCCTTACAATACTTTCATTCTACCCGTGCACACAACAAGCAAGTTTCGCACATAGCAGGACTAAGGTCTCCGTGCACACAACCGATAGGAGCCTTCTAAACCCAGACAAGTTCACCTTTTAGCTCCGAACAACATATCAAAACTCAGTTTAGACTTCCTACTTGTTATCTACTTGACTTGATCTAGACTCCTATTTACATCTTTAGCTTGCGCTCATTTAAGGTCTGCAAAATATGGTTTGCGGCCCCTAGTTCTACCCTTTTCCCATTACAACTCATGAGGGGCTTTGACCCACCCCAAAGCCCGTTGACCTGTGCTTCGCTTAGCATGGACGGCTTAACTTACAAAAAATACTATATTTTTATCCAAATTTCGGTCCTAAGGGACCCCACTCCAACACATAGGCAAGGGGGTGATCTATTTCTCCTACGACTGGCTGCGATAACACGACTCCGAGCACAATGCACGGTGTGTCGACATGGACATATAATTCCTTTGACTAGTCTGGAAAGACCAAGATGGGTGTAGTAACCATCTTTTATTTTAGCAACTCGAAGCTCTTTTGACACTCGTCATCCTAGCAGAATGTCGCGTCCTTTTTTAGTAGCTTTTCCAAAGGTGCAATGATCATTTCATAGCCATGAATAAATTTTTGTAATACCGAGTGTGCCCCAAGATCGAGCACAACTACTTCACATTTGCGGGCACCTCCCGATTAAATATTACTGCGATCTTGGTAGGGTCAACCATCAACCCTTGTTGACACAAAATATGTCCCAGCAGTATCCCAAATGGTACACAGAATATACACTTTTTCAAGTTCAGCAATATCTGGTATTTCCTACAAGTGTCCAACATGAGGCATAAGTTTGAGACATGGTTCTTCAAGATTCCAAATATAGTCTAGTCATCAAAATATAATTCTAGGAGCTTGTGGAAAAATTCTTTGAAGGCAGCTACAACCACGCGTTAGAAAATAAAAAGAGCATTCTTAAATCCAAATGGCATTATTATATATTGGAAATATCCCCATTCTGTAGCAAAGGTATTTTTACTGTGATCTTCCAACACAATCTAGATTTGATGATACCCTAAAAACCCATTGGTAAATGAATAGGCCTCTTGGCTACCAACATTATCCAAGACTTCATCAGAGAATGTGGGAGGGAATGGATCATGCACATAAGCATCATTTACTTTACGCGGGTTGACACAGATCCAGATTTCACCCTCAATGTTCTTGTCTTGCACTACCATAACACTAACCATTTATATTCTACTGGCTCAATGATGCCTGCCACAACCATTTTGTCCAATTCTTCATTCACCTTTTTTTTATACCGATGATTCAACCTGTATGGGCATTGTTTGATTGGTCGTGCATTTGGCTTCAAGGTGATCTTCATAACCCCAAGGTCATCGATGATGCCCTTTAGTTCGGAAAACTTTGTGGGTGTTGGAACGAGGTCTCCTAACAAGCTACGAAACTAGTCCATTTTAGTTAATTTTGATTATATTTAGTATAGGGCAGGGGTTTTGGGGTGGGTCAAAGCCTTGAACGAATTATAATGGGTCAAAGGGTAAACTAAGGGTCCGAAAACCATGGGTTGTGAACCATAGGAATGTTGAAGCTAGATTGTTATAAATAGAGAGGCATTTCAAATTGTAGGAGATAGGATTTGATGAGCTATTGATGTGATATGTTGTGTAAGCTATCTATTTGGATTTTTGGTGGAACAGACTCCTACTGGCTGTGTGCGTGGAGATCCTAGTCCAGCTGTGTGTAGACCTTGCTGCTATGTGCATATCTTAGAAAGGGAATTGTAAGGAAAGGTTGATGAATGAATGAATACGAAGGGTTTTTGGATCTGAATCTATGAGTACTGTTGAATGAATTGCTGGTAATTATTGTGTTATGTATTTTATGTCCTCTCACTGCGAAAGTCTGTGTATTGAATGATTGGATCTAGATTTGTTCTGTTTTGGTTATATAATGCTGTGTTGATATTATGAAAATCATATAAATCTAGATCTAGTGCACCTGGATGCAAATAGATACATAGTTATCTTTGTGAAGAAGCAAGGGAATTTGAACAAAACGCAGCCCTGCTTGCCTTACCCTTCCTTTCTTAGGTTGCGGAAACCTGGTTCCAGCATCGACCCATACTACTTCGGGTGAGACTGTGACCTGCGAAAGCAAATCACTGCCGAAAGGGGCAGTAGTATAGGGGTTTGCTGGAAAACCTTGCACACCAAACCTGGGTGAGGACCCCTCAAGCCAAAAAATGGTTCGACTGCCAGGACTAGAAGAAATATTAGAAACGGGAGTGGGTAACGACACCAGTGATCTGGAAGGGCTGAATGAGAAAAGGCACAACACGGAACGGTGAGAACTATCAAAACATTCGAGAAGAGGATCACCCTGCCCATAATCCGCCGAAACCCACACAATATCCATCAGCTGCCACGATGCTAGGGCCTCAGGAAGGTAAACCAGAGGAGCCCATGGCAGCACACCTAAGGTTACCTACCTTCAAGGGAGCAGCTGATGAGGACATGGAACGATTCTGGTTCGTGGCTGACTTGGTATGGACGGCGCAAGGGGTGGTAAGCAATAATGTGAAAAGAGTACAGCTATCTTTGGTATTTGAAGAAAGGGTGTTGGATTGGTATATGCGGTACATATCTCAAAATGGGAGCGCAACACTTCAAAATATTAAGGATGCCTTAAAACAACAATTTCGGAAGCCGAAATCCTATTCCCAACTTGTAGTAGCAGTAAAAGACTTCAAGAAAGGAGCATATGAATCAGTCTGGAAGGCCAATCAACAATTAAAGAAAGCAATCAGGGAAGGTGAGTTCAAGTACGATGATAAACAACACACAAAATGGTTTATGCTATGCTCCTACCTCACTTGCATACACCTATGGGCCATCATACTTTTGAATCGCAGGAAAAAGCCTTGGAAGCTACCATGAAACTTGAAGCTGCACCTAAGGAAGACACAAGGGAAGAAGTGCATCAAATTCAGGAGCATCTCGGAGCCATGCACATGGAAATAAAAAGCTTACGGATGGAACGAGGAAAGGAAGTAGGCACAGACCTTTGGTGCGAGGATTGTCGGGTAGTGGGACTACATGATACAACCCAGTGTTTGGGAATAAATAGAGGTGAATTGAAGCAACAATGGTGCAGGTTCTTCCGATCTATCAGACACGATGAACATAATTTCCACACATATACTTATTGGTATATCGGGGAACCCTCTATAGGGTACAATCTGATCCTGCCTCTCCGAGATCCCCCTCGAGCTTTGGTGGCTCCCTTGCATGGGCCAGAGGGGCGGGGAGGAAGCGCAGGATGAGGACGGGGCCAACTGATTTGCTACAACTGTGGAGAGGTAGGGCACTTCGCCCGGGACTGCCCAAATCCCACTAGGAAAACCTGTAAATACTGCCGACAGTTAGACCATGAAATCGAAGACTACCCGATCTTTCTAACAAAAATGAAGGACAAACAGTCTACTCCCATGCAAAATGTACAGAGAGTCAAATCGGAGCTAAGGAACATAATGCGGAACAAGGTCACCCAGAAAGCAAGAAAGGAGCTTTCTGTTTAGAAGGAACCAAATCCCAGAAAATAGGAGTCACTGGGATACCCTGTGCAGCTGCCAAAAGAAGAAGTTGAAACCCTTTTAAGGGCATGCTTAAAGCTACTACGCAGCCCGCAGGTGGGAGAAAATTTCCAAGTATTACTACAGGACTGCGCAGCTTAGCCCAGCACGGCGACTGAGGTTAAGGAAGTACACAAATTACACAGCTACAAAAGGCACACCAGGAGAGAGATGCGCTTGACTGCACAGATTGGTGACTACGAGATAGATTAGGTTATTCTTGACCTTGGATCTGATGCGAATGTCTTACCAAAACAAACATGGAAACGAATGGGGGAACCTAAATTAGACTAGTCCACCATCCAGCTGCGAATGGTGAATCAACAAAAGATCATTCCTCTGGGATGATTGCCAAAGGTGACGGTTGATATCGCAGTAGTAAAGGTCCTGGCTGACTTTGAGGTCATAGAAATTGTGGAAGATACGTATCCCTACCTTGTGCTCTTGGGGATAGATTGGGGCATTGACATAGGGGGTGTCATTAATCTAAAAAAACTTAGCATGGTGTTTGAGAAGAACGGTACACGTGTAATAGTACCACTGGATCCCACGGAGGGCACGCGGTATACTGAACCAGCATATGAAGAAGAGGAATTCGATCACATCTACAGGATGACAGCACAGGACGAAGACTAGGATGATCCTACAACTGGTGGAGTATTCAACTAGGAGAAAAACAGGGAGTAATTTTCTGACCCAGACGAAGAACTTGAAGATTGGAAAACCCAGCTACACAATGTCTCAACCCTACGATGCCCTCGGGTTGCAAGGACTCTCTACTGCATTACTTTGGAGGTAAGGGACCTTCCCCACATTGATGAGTCTAGTACTGTCCAGGACTTCTTAAGAACATTAGAAGCTAGGGTGCCAAAGGATCAACGACTCTGGGCATCAATCTGGTGCTACGCGGCACACCTTCCTGCTAGTGGGATACCCACGAAATCATTTCCGAACTTGGAGACGTGTCGGGATAGGATGGTGCTACGGATCACACCCCTTGCCGATGTGTGCACCAAGATATTCCTGGGGCCCAGAGATCCCCGCGCGCATCTGCTTATATGGAAAACCAAGTGGTCCAACCAAACCCTAGATGAGTGGATCCATTTTTTTATACATTCCTTGGGCCCTATCCCCACTATTTGGTACCTAAATGCTGAATTACATCAATGGACCCGCCATTGGGAGATATTAAAAGAGGAATTCCTTGGAACATTCAGACTCATTGGAGGAACAAAAATGCTTGGTGAAGCCCTGCAAGACATTGATGTGTTATTTTTTAGGAAGCCTCACCCAAACACCCCACCATCCGGTCTAACATTGGAAGCCCAGATGCAAGACATAGTCAACTGCCGGAGCTTGGCAATTAATGACGAGGAGGATAACCAGCGGAATATCTCTGTTTCGGAATCTAAAGGGGAACGTACCATTATCGGACCATCGCTCCAAAATATCGATGTAACACAACCTCTCTGGCTACGCGAGGTTAATATTGGGATGAATGAACACCCTAAAATGGATAAAATTAGGGACTATTGGGATGAAGGCATTGTGGGAAAAGTCGCCGAGCTACTTACGGAGTACCAGGACTTATTCCCTACAAAGTTTTTTGAGCTCAAAGGAATCACGAGGGACCTCGGCACTATGCACATCACTCTAAAGCTTGAGCACGGCCCATCAAGCAGCGACCCTACCGGTTGAACCCTAAGTATAAACAAAAGGTCAAAGAAGAGTTGGAAAAAATGCTGGCCACAGGTATCATTGAACCAGTTTAACAGTCTGATTGGATAAGTCCAATGGTCATTCAGGAGAAAAAAACAAAAGGAGAAATACTTATCTTTGTGGACCTCCGAGAACTAAACGATGCCTACGTTCATGACCCCTTCCCTACCCCCTTCTCTGATGAAATCTTGGATACCATGGGGGGCTAGGAGGCCTATTCCTTCACAGATGGATTCTCAGGATACCATCAGATCAGAATTGCACCAGAGGATCACAGTAAGACCACCTTTGCGACCAAATGGGGCTCCTTCTAGTACATGGTCATGCCCTTCAGTCTTAAGAATGCACCTGCTATCTTTTCAAGGGTTGTAGTGGTCGTGTTCAAAGAATTTATCCATAAGTTCCTAGAGGTTTACTTCAATGACTGGATGGTGTTTGGCTTAGTAAAAGATCATGTCTCAAACCTGCGATTAATGTTGGATTCATGTCGGAAGCACCAGATCTCCCTAAATGTCAAAAAGTGTGTCTTCTTTGTTCCTTTTGGAATCTTGCTTGGACATATAGTCTGTCGGCAGGGACTAATGGTTGATCCTATGAGGAGAGCTGTAATTATCAACTTAGCAGCCCCTACAATGGAGAAACAGTTGCATGCCATTCTCGGCCACACAAGCTACTACAGAAAATTCATTCAAGGATACGCTCTGATCACAACACCCATGGAACAGTTGCTAAAAAAAGATGTCTCTTTTTTCTGGAATGATGAATGTTAGAAGAGCTTTGAACTACTCAAGGAGAAGATGATTTCTGCGCCCTTACTGATATTCCCTGACTAGTTAAAATAATTTCATGTACATGTTGATGCATCAAGCATTGCCTTGGGTGTGGTCCTTACGCAGCCTGGCGAAGGGGATATTGATCACCCGGTTGCCTTTGCTAGTCAAAAAATCTCAGGCGTTGAACGAAATTACTCTACAACTGAGTGCGAAGGACTAGCTATGGTGTATGCCCTACAAAAATATCCCCTCTATCTGCTAGGTGGACACTTTAAGATGTTCATAGACCATTTAGCTTTGAAGTACTTGGTCAACAAGCCTGTGTTGGGGGGGAAGATTTGCCGCTAGTTGTTGCTATTTCAAGAATATGATTTTGAGATCATCGTGAAGCCTGGGAGGTTTAAAGCAGGTCCGGATCATATGTCTCATATCGATATAGGGGAAGAACCCACTAACTTGGATGAAGGCTTACTTGACGCACAGTTGTTTACCATTAAAATGGTTGATGCTAACTTCGCTGATATCATTGAATTCCTTACTATGGGTATGACCCCTACTGCGTATTCGGTACAACAGAAGAAGGAGTTGGTTACCCGGGCTGTAGACTTTACTATCATCACAGGACAGCAATACAAGCTAGGTGCAGATGAAATACTCTGCAGATATGTATTGGAACATGAATGACCCACCATCCTCACCGAAGCCCATGAGGGAGTCGCAGGCAGCCACTACACAGGCAGGGCTACAACAAAAAATATTTTCAGGGCTGGCTTGTGGTGGCCTACCCTACATCAGGATTCTTACACATATTGCAAATCATGCGATACATGCCAATGAACCAGCTGACCCTCACGACGAAATTACATGCCATTAAAGCCCCAAATGGCCCTCCAGGCTTTTGATAAATGGGCCATTGACTTTATAGGACCCATCAACCCACCAAGCAAGAAAAAATGCGCGTGCTACATTATCACTGCCACTAACGACGTCACACGATGGGCTAAGGCACAAGCCGTAAAATATTGTGCTGCTAATACTACTGCGCACTTCATCTTTGAGCAGATTCTGAACAAGTTTGGTTGTCCAAAAATATTAATGAGCGACAGAGGTACGCATTTCGTTAACCAAATGATTCAAGCTTTTAATGACGAATTCCGGATCCACCATGCCAAGATTACACCATACCATCCCCAAGCTAATGGGGCGGTTGAAGCTTTCAAAAATATTTTGGATCAGGCATTAATGAAGGTTTGTAATGTCAATCGAAGTCACTGGGATGTTCGCATCCCCTCGGTTCTATGGGCTTACCGGACGAACTGCAAAAATCTAACTGGTAGGACACCTTTCCGACTGGTCTATGGCAAGGAGGCCATCATTCCCATAGAATACATTGTTCCTAGCCTACGCATCGCATCATTCACAAATATGGAAGACTCCGATATCATAGAAGAACGCTTGGCACAACTGGTGGCACTGGAAGAAGATCTGTTTATTGCTCAGTTTCATCAGCAAGTACAAAATACTAGAGATAAAGACTGGCATGATCGACACATTCGCCAGAAGAAATTTGTCACAGGTGATCTTGTCCTATTATATGATAGTCAATTTGTGAAACATCTCAGCAAATTCTGGCAGCACTGGCTTGGTCCCTACATAGTTGAGAAGGTTACAAATGGCAGAGAAATCCAGTTAGCTACCATGTGCGGTGACCTCCTCCCTGGCTTTGTCAATGGAGGTCAACTCAAACCATACCGAGTTGTGGATTATGTGGTCGCACCATTGTAGTGACTCGGGTCACAAGATTGTGTTGGGGGACTATTGGAATGGGGTCTCCTAAAAATCTATGAAACTAGTCCATTTTAGTTAATTTCGATTATATTTAGTATAGCGCAGGGGTTTTGGGGTGGGTCAAAGCCCTGAACGAATTGTAATGGGTCAAAGGGTAAACTAGGGGTCTAAAAACCATGGGTTGCGGACCATAGGAATGTTGAAGCTAGATTGTTATAAATAGAGAGGCATTTCGGATTGTAGGAGATAGGATTTGATGATCTATTGATGCGATCTATTGTGTAAGCTATTTGTTTTGGTTTTGGGGGGAACAAACTCCTGCTGGATATGTGCGCAGAGATCCTAGTCCAGCTGTGTGCGGACCTTGCTGCTGTGTGCGCAGGCTGGGAAGGGAATTGTAAGGAAAGTTTGATGAATGAATGAATACGAAGGGTTATTGGATCTAAATCTATGAGTATTGTTGAATGAATTGCTGGTAATTACTGTGTTATGTATTTTCTATCCTCTCACTACGAAAGTCTGTGTATTGAATGATTGGATCTAGATTTATTCTGCTCTAGTTATATAATGCTGTGTTGATGTTATGAAAAGAATATAACTGTAGATCTAGTGCACGTGGATGCAAATAGATACATAGTTAGATTTGTGAAGAAGCAAGGGAATCTGAATAGAACGCATCCCTACTTGCCTTATCCTTCCTTTCTTAGGGTGCAGAAACCTGGTTCCAGCACCCACCCATACTACTTCGAGTGAGACTGTGACTTGCAAAAGAAGATCACTACCGAAAGGGCCAGAAGTATAGGGGTTTGTTGGAAAACCTTGCACACCGAACCTGGGTCAGGACCCCTCAAGCCAACAGTGAGGAATAGATCTTGGTATTTTGTTAGAAACTCGAAAACTTTACCTATAGTATCATCATCCCAGTAATCTCCAATCTTCGCCAATTTAGGTTGTTCTTTGGATAGAATATTTACCTGCCTAATCTTTAATGGATTTGTTACGTCAGGTATAGTGAGGGAGGGACTGGCCACTATGCGCAGGCCCTCAAATTTTGGGATCAAGATATTCCTAGGTTTCTCATCATCTTCTTCAATGGTGATATTCTGATAGTTTACAATGTCAAGCATATGTGCATCCCATGCTAGTGCAACACATTTTATCTGTGGCTATGAGTCATCGAAGACAACTGCCTCAATATATTTCAAGGCTTGATCTAGTCCCTCTGATCCACTGGCCAAGCTTAAGGTTAACAGGAATCTTTCACTCATTGTAACTTAATTGAGAGTTCCTCGATGCAATTGTGTCTCCACATACCAAGTAGTAGAGATTGGTCCCAATGTATGGCTAAACATGTGAACCCATTAGAAACTTGGCTTCTTATCCCAGACCTTCATTATCGTAGCCAGGTTTTGCGTGGATTTCCCCGGCCACAAAAAACTCAGTTGGTTGGGCAGTGGGCTGCTCAAAGCATAACCACATCGTTCTGTTTCATTCATCCCAAGTGCGTAGGTTTTTCTTATGGTTTTCCCGCGAACGAGCTGTAGTAGCGTGCAACCCCAGATTCAAAGCATGAAATCTCTATACTTTGGGTACAATTGCCTCCATTTTCATGATAAACATCTTTATATCAGATGAACCATCATATTGTGGTCGATTATGTACCTCAGATGTTATACAACACAGGTATCTAGTCACATGATTGCAACGCAGTGCAGACACACTAATGTAATCGGTTCTGTCGGTTCTCGAGCTCCTCATCAGAATCTAAAGTTATATATTTGGGAAGTTTCATCCTCAGCGTGCACAAGCTCTGTTCTATGTCCTTTAGCGCGGGGTCTAGAGGGATGATAAATCGGACTCCATTATTCTCAAATTCCATCCTTCATTTCTTCAAGTCTATGACACCATCCATGTCAATAGCCCAATCCAATCCCAGTATTGCAGGATAGGGATCAGTATCATCCACGATCTCTATCACCTGAAAGTCGGATTTCACATTGATGCCCTCAATACTGACTACTACTTGAGGCAACCACCCAAGAGGAATGATCCTTTGCTGATTTTCCATATGTAGTTGGATCATGGACCATTCCAGCTTCGCTTCACCCATGCGCTGCCATGTCTGCTTTGGTATAACATTAGCATCTGAACCTAGGTCAAGATTTACCTGGTCCATCTCATAAGCTCCTATCTGCACAGTCAAGCGCATTTTTCTGCCCGTTCTTTTCTTATTTTTGTACATTTTTTTAACGACGCGTTGTTCTACCATTGTTGGATCCCTTTCTACACAATTATCTATCAGATCCTACAGGTTTTCTACTATCTTCTTATTACACAATAATTTCATACATGCCTATAGGAAGGGTTTAATATCTTCATCCCCTATAGCTCCTTGCAACGGTCTACTTGAGCTTGATGCACCACCATTGGTGAATTATTTTCGTGCCTCAATAAAGGTTTCTTTTGTCCATTGAAGATCAATTCCTATTTTGTGTTATAGTGACTTATGGATCTAGACACCTGTAGCTGATGGATTTCCCTTATCTCTGTTGGTAGCTATGCCACTCCTTGTTACTACATTCACACTTGGATCCTCCCCATGAGATTCAACGTGCACCATATGCATATTTTGTGTCGGGGTCTATGTTTTATTTCTTGCATCTTATCAATTAGAATAGAAAAATATTCAAGCACATGATCAAGTTTCCTAAAATACCTACAAGACTGGCGTGTAGGATTTGGACAATCCTGTGAAAAATGGTCAGCATCTCTGCAGTTATAATAAATGACTTGTCCTCTTCCTCGACCAAATCATCCACCTACTTGACCTCTTCCTCTGCCTTGAGATCCTCTATGCCCAAAAGGGGATACTGGTGAGAAGGACTCACAACCTGCACCCTGTATATTTCAGATTTATCTATCATCATCTCATAGGTGTGACAGTGTTTCTCGTCATTTCCTAATGACGAACATAACCTAGAAAACAACTGCTTCAGGTCAGGCTAATACTTCCCAATCCTTGGACAGGAATTTGTGTCATGCAATCCAACAACCTGATAGATTGTACACCAAACAAGGCTCTTCAATGGGTTGGGACCTCCAACATTCAAATAATTAGTGAAAATAGGACACTGATCTTTATGGTGGTTGCAAGCTTTTCATTTTATACACTAGATTTCTACGTATGCTTCCTTTCCCCTACCATTGTGCAGGATTTGAATTTCCAAGTGTGTGGCTTCCAGTTGGTTCCCTATTTGTTGAGTCCTAAGTGAACCAATTGTTGGCATAGCCTCTAGTTTCATTGTGACCTCTACAACCTCAATTAATCTGGAAATATTTTGTTGTACTTGTTATCACTCAGATTTTCCTTGAAGTTGTTGGAAGAGGAAAGGGGTCCGAGGTAACCACAAACAAACCTTCAGGTATATAATCTAGCCAATCTGTACCCAGAGATGTCTCTCTCTATAAAATTTAGTTTTGTTTTGCAAGGTATTAGGCTAGTTATCAAGTCCAGGGGTTTTGTTTGAATTTAGGTTGATGGAATTCTTTAGCTGAGATTAAGATCAAATAGTTTCAATCCATTGGGCTAATGGAATCAAAGGATTGGTTGCACTGGCTTAAGTTTTTTTTTAACAAAAGATGGTTTATCAGGGCAAGATAATCAAACTAGAAACAATTATAGATCTAAAGTGAATGGAATGGAATTCAAATGGATGAAAGGCAATAAAGAATCTTTCAACACATTCAAGAGAAAAGAAATAGATTGATTATCAATAAAGAGCAGTTAAGTATTCTTTACTAAATAACCAAATATGTATGAACTAGACAAACAGGAGCAATTAAGAATTCGTTGTTTAAACCAGTTTAGAAGAAAACATTTAGAATAATAACGACTGAAATCAGATTACCCCTAAGTACTTTTTGATTTAATCCTTTTCGTTAAATATTAAGATAATGAAACACGGATGATATTGTAAGAAAATATAAAACTTCAAAACATGGGATAGAGATGACTTATTGATCCTTCATTTGACACATGAATCCTGAGAAAAGTCTTCTGCCTCAATTCCTTGTCCAGTTTTGCCACGAAAAATTTCTCCAAAGCTCTTTATTCCAAAATATTCAATGTTACATCAGATTATAAGAATCCACCCTCAATAATCCGATTGAGGGCTTATTTATACAAAAAATCATACAAAATATCTCTTAACAAAATGAGATATAATCTAAAATGAATCACAAATAAGTTACAATAAAAGTAGAGACAAATGGTCTCATGGATAAGACAAGAAGTAACCGATGTTGTGTTGTTCCCTCCTTTCGAGAATGTGCTGGAGGCTGGACCTATATTTTAGCTCTTCGTTGTCCTCTTCAGTAATTTTGTTCTAACTGACTTGCTTCACTGATACTCTTTGTTTTTACTGATAACTTTAACTGAACTGATACTCTTTGACCTTGGTTTGTCCCTTTATCCTTTATATGTAGTAAATAGGAAAAATTTCATATAAGGATAAATTTTACAAAAGTTCCAATAGATCTTCCCACCATTTATCTTCTGCTATTTTGGTCCGTTGAAGCTTCCTTAATGTTTCATCAGCCTTGGTATATCTGAAGAAATTAGGTTGATTAGGAAACAAATGTCTTACTTCATGTTCAAGATTAAAAAAATTCTCTAATCTGTCATGAAGATTCCTTCCTGTAGGTAACGTTGCTTCTGATGAAATGGCTGAGGAACTGGCAATGAAATGATTGTGAGCATGTATGTCCAATTTCTTGACATAAGTTTCCAATTCCATTATTTTATCTTCTGAGACCATAGGGCTAGGTAACCCTTTATTCAATAAAACATTTAACCTTTCTCTGAAAGCAATGATTTCACTTTGCATGTCAAAACACCTTCGTTCTAAATTTTGCATAAGAGTTCTTTTAGTAAAAACTCTTTTTATCTCCAATATTGTTGCAGTCCTGTCCTGAATACCCACATCTGCAAGTTGTTGTCTGGTTTGGGTGTTTAGAAACTGTATAAGCTGATTGGATTCCTCAGGCCTATTTCCTAATTCTGCTCGTGTATTCTCAACTTCATCCGGAGCTACTTTGACCAAATCATTCTGCTCATATATTATCTGGATTGAGGACCAGATATATTTTATTGACTGAATAATATCGTCCCAAAGAATGTCATTTATTTCTCTTAAAGGTTTCTCCAATGTGAGATCCCTTTCCAAAGCTTTAACCAATTTTTCCAACTTTTTGACTTCTCTTGTTTTGTCAGCAATAGTCATTTTTGAAAGATCATATTTCTGTTCCAAACTAATAAGCTGTAACTTTGTGTGTTGAAGTTCTGTTACTTGAAGTGTTAAGTCATTCATTGATTTTACTAATTCTTCTGTACTCAAATTTGAAGTATTTACCTGTGATGGCTCTACTAGTTGACCTGTTGTACCTGTGATAACCATTGATGTAGATACTGGAACATTGGACTGCTTGTCTTTTAAAGCTTGTTCCAGTTCTTTTTCTGTTTCAATCAGTTTCTCATTCATTTTCAAGAGCAACTCCATCATTTCTTCTTCAGAATTCTTCTTTATTACTTCTTCAGTTTGAGGATGTCTGGAGGCTGGTAATTTCAACTGCTTTCTCAAAGTTGCAATGTCATAATCTTTTTTCTTGATTAGAGCTTCTATACCTTTGACATCCTTTGGATTGTGACCCAAACCAATTATTATTTCCTCCAATGTTTTTATCCTGTTGTCTTTGGTTTGAGAAGAAGCCTTTTCAAGTTGTAACTATGTATTGGTGTTCTCCAAAGAATTCTGTAACCTGTGAGCTGTCATTGCCTTATCAGTCAAAGTAGAATAGATCATTTCACCAGTCTACTTATGTAACTCAATCTGATCTAAAGGATGGATATCCTTTGCTAGGACTTCAAATTTTTTCCTAATATAATCAGCAGCTGTTTGGGGTTGTTGCACCTTGGGTTTGAAATGGCTCATTAACATTTTTCCCTGTTGGATGTCAAAAGCTGACATCAATCTTTCTTGATTCTTTGGAGCCATTTTTAGATATTGATTATATACTTATATTTTCAGTGGATCATTCCTAGCCTTGATATTGATAAATGTCTTCTTTATATCTCCTATATCTTTAACTGGTGTTTTGAAAGAATATATTTCAACACTCTGTTTCTTTTGTAGCTCTTTCCTTTGTGAGGTAGTGGATGCTTCACTGACTGTACCTGTTTGTTGACTGCCCAATTGTTTAGGTCCTTGACTATCAAGGATTTCATCAATAGATTCTACTTCTGGAGGAATATTCAATTTATGTCTTTTGGCCTGAGGCTGTTGTGAAGATCCAATGAAAGGTGTAGCAGTTTCAGCTTCTCTCCTTTTTTCCTTTTCCACATTTAATGGAGTCTGCAAAATTGACACTTCTACTGGATTGGTTTGAATGGAAGAAACCTGTACTTGATCCTGTCCCTTGGAAGTTTGAGGTTGTTCTGTCATAATGAATGTCTCTTTAACTTGTGTATCAACCTCTTTTTCTTTTCCCTTAGATGATACTGCAATGTTTTCTTGTAACTCTTGCTGAATAATCCCAGCTGAGGAAGGACCAACTTTTGATCTTGGTACCTGTACAAAAGATTCTAGGTCAAGCATCTTTTCAAGATCTTTCATAGCATTGTCTACATTGACCTGCTCAATATCCTGCTCTATTAATGTTCCTTTTATCCATTCATCTGTATTAGCATATTTTTCAATCTCTAGGATTCTTTGATGTATGTATGGTGCTGATTTGTTCTTCATTCTTTTATCGCAAATGAAGTTGAATGGGTCATAAGGCACCCAATAGAAACTCTTTTGTAATCTGAGACGGTCTTCTAATATCTTTTCAGCTTCTTCCCCTGCATCCCTAGAGTTACAAATAAAGGGACCTAATTGACTTTTGATCCGGAGTTGAGCCTTCTTCTTTGCATTAAAAAAATGAATTATATCAGAATTATTCATCTGCCTGAAATATTCTAATGCAATAATTCTCATGGGGACATATTTTGGCAATTTGAAGGGACATAATTCACATCCATAGATTCTGACTTCTGTGTCATTTTGGTATAAGTACCAATCACCAACTTTGTATTGTTTTGAGAGCTGTAAAGTTTTCTTGATTTCATTGCTGAGTCTTGGAGGAGAAACTCTTGTCAACAAAGTAGTTGCAGGGTGTATAAAAAGATCAATGAACTCATTATAGGAATAGGGAGAATATCAAGAAATATGAGTGATGGCTGACCAAAAGATAACAGACCTAGGATTCCCTTGGGCATCAAGCTTTTTGATATAGAAAGGGAAATTTTCTGACTGATAATAGAGCATGAGGTGGTAGATGACAGAGGAATACTTGAACACTTTCTCATTTTCTAATCTCATGAATTGATCATGGATTTTATTTGCAATGTATGATGCAAAGTCATACCTGACAGCAGGAGGCTGTCCAGGGGTGAAAATAGGCAATAATACTAGAGTTAAATGATCAACATATTCACTGGTATTAAAGCCCATTATAAAGGATATCATTTCCAAGATAATTCTACCCTCCTCAGTGAAAAAATCATACCCATAAGGGGGAGGGCCTTTAGGCTGATGATCAAGCAACATAAAGGTCTGGTAGATGTGGCTTAATTCTTCATGGGATAGTTTGGTGGATTTCTCAAGTAAATCTCCCATGGACAGGGGAGTGAGGGCCTGATCAGGTTGAAAATGTAGCATCTCATTGATAGACTGAGCAGTAATTGGGAAAAGGACATCTTGATTTGGGGATAAGACTGCTCTTTGGTTAGGATCATAATTTTCATGGCAAAAATGGATTATTTCAGGGAAAATATGGACAGAGGGAAAAAGGTACCTGGGAAGATTAGATTCCCATAACCCAATCATTTCCAAGCCATTCAAATAATTGTCTCTGCAGCGACAAAAAATTCGAAGAGGACTATCCATAAAAACCAGGTCTTTGATTTGGAAATCTCTGTCGACTAATGATAAATAATCCAGGTCTCTGTGAGGGGCGTTTAATGGGGTGACATTTAAAGCCACAGGAACTTCCATTTTTTGTTCTTGTGGATTCAAAAATGGAAATTCGGCTTATGGTGAAGAATTGAGCAAAATTACAGGTTTCGACGGGAGGAACAGGTACAATTGCAGATTAGGAATTCAATTACAGTTCTTGGGATTAAGGAAAGAACCAGCAATTAATTTTTTAACTCTGTTTCAGTGAAAGAAAAGAGGAAAACCGAGTTTCTTACAGAGTTTAATTGAAGAATTAGGGTAAATACCTTTTTTTGGAGAAAACAGCATTTTGAACAGATGCTGGTTAATGCGGATAATCTTCTAAGAGGCTTGACTGCAATTTTCTTTGATAGGATAAAGATTGGCGGACTTTAGAAATTTGAAATTCGAATTTTCTGCTTGGACGGTGTATTCGTTCACTGCATACAAAATAATGAAAACGATGCGAATTTTTGTTTTATTGGCAAAGTCAAATGGGGGGTGAATTTTTTATTATTTTAATAAATGACATCATCCTGTACGAGAGATGAGTCACGGGGAAAGGTGGTAAGTGGTTTTATTCCGCACCACTTTTGAGGGGAGGCGGTTTTGGGCGAAGAGGCAGCGAATCCACAGAACAGACGACGCGTGGCCATAGCACTGTTTAAAAACCACTGTCATTTCGCGCGTTAACTTTCGGATCGGAGATGGCTAGCGGAATTGATAAGAGTCGTTGATTTCAAATGGGTGGATCGGACGGTTGACGGGACGTGAAGTTGGCAGGGAGTTAAGAAGAGGGCCCGACGCGATTTATTACAAATTAATCATTTCGGGAGCATTCTGATTGGCGGGGATCGGTTTTTAATCAATCGTGTGGATTAATTAATCCCTGGTACAGTGGATGGTCGGGAATTGTTTATTTTTATTTTTAAACACATATATTATGTTTAAACGCTTTTTCATATATTTTTATTTATACAATAATTAAATCAATGCGATTTATTTACTGTAGGGGGGTGGGAATAATATTAATGTTATATTTTAGCCAAAAGGGGGTATATTGTGGGTTTTTTATTTGAAAAAAATAGGAATTAAATACTTTTGGCTAAAAAGTCATAATATAAGGGTTTTGGGGATATTACTATAAAAGGATTTATATATAATAGGAAAAGGTGATTTTCATAGGGAGTTAATATATAAATTAGAGTTAATATGACAAGGGAATAATGTAAACTCAAAATACTTAAATATAACCAATAAAGTGAAGATTCAAAAGTAAATGGCATTATTATACTTTCATCACTTACACTTAGAATAAAAGTGATTTTGAGGGCTTTTCATGAAATGTTGAAGGATTTTCCTAAGTAAAATGGGATTTTTCTTAGAAAAAGATTTTTGAGAGGTGAATGAATGTGATAATGGACGATTTCAAGTACTTAGGTTTTTTCAATTATTGGGCCGAGGGTCCGGTCCCTCCAAAAGTCAAGGAAATGCCTTGAGCCCCCCTAATCTTCAAATACCTTAGCACTTAGGGGAAATTAGTGAAATCTTTAGGGAAAAATGAAGGGGAAGTTAATAATCTTGACTTTTCTTTGCTTTGAAAAATTCCAGTGTATTGTCTGCCTTTGCACTTTGTGAAGAAAGTAAAATTGAACACATTTAGAACCATCATTCATCACATGTAATTCTGCAACAACATCTACCTACCCTACCTACTTTACTCTACCATTTTTTCTTCTTTATTAGGGTGCACTTAGACTGGCAAACCCTTATCAATCTTCTTTTTCTTTTACATGGAAAACCTATCTAAGTCTACACTTATTACATCTAAGGGCTCAGATTAAACTGTTGAGCACCTTTTATTAACTCTACCTATCTACTTATCTGCCAAGATTAAATTGTTTGGTCAGATATTTATTCTCTATTCTACAGCATGAAATTGAAAAATGAATGAGTCAAGTTTAAACAGTTTGATTCTTCATAAATTGTGGCAAAAGTTTGACAAAATGCACACAATTTTGTTTATTACATCGGAGCAAAAAGTAGTGGCATTTAGACTTGCACACTTTCCTTGGCCTTTCTTTTGATGGGGTTCATTTTCTTTCACTTTTTTGGCCAATTTTATTTTTTCACCCTTTGATTTTTCTTTTAGGGTATACCCTCTTTACATTTTTTAAATTTTTTGATTTTGATTTTTATTTTTTAAGAATATGGAACACCTTTGCAACAAGGAAAAGGTTTGAACATATTACATAGTTCAACAAGTCAATCATGAAAAACGACACCTATTGGTATAGGAGTCTAACAGTACTAATGGATGGCACAGATGGGGGAGAAACATAGCAATGAACCATTCTTTATGCTGATCATCGTCAATGACGAACCCCCCATCCCTAATGACACGATTCTACAGTTGGTCTTCTTCCCATACAGACTCATTAACCTCCTGATGGATGTCTTTCATCTCAATTACCAGCTGTGAGTATGATTTAGGTTTTTTGTGTTAGCCACCTATAAATTTTGTTATACCTAATGGTGGCTAATTTTGTTTTTAAAACCTTCAAAGAGATAGTTCCTTTTGAAAACTTATCATATTTTGAAGTTTTTATGATGATTATTACTCTTTGAGTTAATCTTCACTGATTTTTCCCTTTTAATCCTAAAGAACCTGCTATTCACCAAGAGAAAATTGCTTATGAAACCCCATTTTCCCATCATTTTCACTCCTCCTTTCACTCATAAAACAATTCCATTGTTCATCATTTTTCCTCCATAAAATCCTCTAAAAACCCTTCATCTAGCCTCTAAACCATTCCAAAGTCCCTTTAAAACCTTTTATTCCCCCTTATTTGGTTTTAATTTCCCTCCTTTTACCTATCGGAACCCCATTTTGGCTTAAAAATCACTAATTTTGGGCCTAAAAATAGTCTTTTTGCATTTACAAGGGCATTAAGCCCCCAAGGGCTTATTTCCTTTAGCTCCTAACCTCCATATGCCCTAAAGCCCCACAGTCAGGCGCTAAAGGCCTAAAACCCCATCTCCTAACCCCTTATTTCCTTTATTCTTTGTTATTTTCCCATCCCCGACATTTCGATTTCAAATCAATTTGGATCATTGATCAAAAAAGATCAATGGCCATCGGGTCATTTTCATTCTACCTTTTCATTTTCCCATCCCTTTCCCTTGCTAAAATTCTGCTCCATATTTTGATCTAGACTGTCCATCCAAAAGATCCAATGATCGGGATGTAACCCGATGAAACCCTTACTTTCCTTTGTTTTTTATTATCCCACCATATAATGATTGAAAGCAAATGTAAACCGTTGATCTCTGCAGATCAACGGCCACTGGACAACCCGATCTTGGCCTGATCCCCTGCCTTACCTTTTCCTCTGTTCATAAACCCATCTAATCTCCTCTTTTAATCTCTGTCGTCCATCAAAAATATCCGACGATGAGGACTAAAACCTGACAAACCAATAAACCCACCCGCTACACGAAAAAACCGTCGGTCCCACCATACTTTACCCTGCACCTTTTAACCTTGTCTCATGCAATCCGCACCATCCAATCTGGAGCCTCTGATCCGATGGCAGACAATGCGTTCGCGTTTTTCTGTGCTCGCGAGTTAACACTGAAAAAAACACGAAATGGGCGGTTTTCGGAGGGACAGGTGTAAAAAGGTGTGTGGAATCATGTTTTTTTGTGAAAACTGCCTCCCCCCCAAAGCCCACACGAAAACCATTAATGGTTTTCTGCCATACCACCTACACTCCTCAAATGTCATTTTCACTCTTAATCTTGGCCATCTATTGTTAAGATCGGACGACTTATGTTATAGCGCGACCCATTCGTTTGCCCCTCACCTTTTCTCCCAAACGGCTTCATCAAAGGATCTCAACCGTTGATTATCTTAATCTAACAACTCTTATTCACTGTCGTGCCCAAACTCCATTTGCACCTGTTTTGCTTCTGCCAAGGGTTTTCTCCCTTTTTTGCTGCAAATTCCTCCATTTCGCACAACTCCATCCTCTCCATTAAACCTCTGAAGTAGTCTTAACCAAATTCCATAGGGTTTCTTAATGAAGTTTGTGTGTTTTGCAGGGTTTTTTAGTGGTTGTTCTGTATGCTTCCACAGTCACAGACAGGTGATAAAAAGGCCCAGAATGATGATTCTATGGCTTAAAATAAAGGAAGAAAGGAGCTGCAGGGCTTGAAATTTACGTTCAAATCATCTGGAGCATGACCCAGGGTTTACCAAAAACCCTCCAATAACAGAAAGCCAACTGTGTAAACAAGCCAAAAAAAGTGTATCAGTGAAGAAATCAAGGTTAAAGAAGGATTAATGCCTAAGCCTGAAGATCAAAATTTTAATCCTAAGGTTTAAAGAAACAAAGACAATGTCAGAGAAGGAAGACCCGAAGCAAAGATCAAGGCTAATTAAGCCTAAACACAGACCAAAAGCAAATTAAAGGTGTTTTAAGGAAAAACAAGGAAAAATATCAGTAAAGGAGGCCTCCACTGCCACATCAGAGGCCAATTATCCTCTTCAGCTACCAAAGTGCCACTTGTAGCCTCAATAAATCAAAAGAAGTCATAGTTGTTGCCTAGTTAGTGATATTTTTCCTAAAGACAGTTGAACAGTTATTTCAAACAAAGGAAGATATTTCAAACTGTCAGTAAAGTTATTGTAAAAGATAAATAGACCTTAAAGTCAATATTTTTACCCATTAAGCCTAAAAAAGTAGAAACTGAGTAAATGAAATAGAATTGTAATTCGATGTTTTCTTGCCTTATGCCTTGCATGGTTTTCAAGGCTAGGAATTACATTTTGTGTAGAATTAATTACACTTCAATCCTAAAACTATTCCACCTCCTATTTCTTCTATAAATACTTCTGAAGAAGATGAGAAGTTGTTGGTTGGTCACTAGTTGTAATACTGAAACTCTCTGAAATAATACATAGTCTGTCTGAAGTTGAAGAAGAAATTGAAGTCTTGGAAGCTGGATTATGTTTTGACATGCTTGTTCTTGAGAAGGCTCTATCATTGGATCCCTGAGCCTGGCTGTTGGTGATGTATTCTGAACTGTCTGTTGTCTTTCCTGTTTTCATTATGTTTCATAAATTCTTACTACAGTAGGATGAAAGGTTTAGGCTAAGAAATGACTCCTAGAAGCACCTTAGATCTGTTTATCCTCCACTGTTTTATGTTTTCTTTTGCTGAGGTATTTTAGAGTCTTCAATATTTCTCTTTAGTCCTCATGCTTGTTTATTTCTCAAATAGTTCAAATAGTTGGTTTTAGCATGATTTATGGTTTTCCCTGCTTGTCTGCTGCCACTTGAAAGCTGTTTTTGAAGTCTCCCTTTGAAGTACCATTGTTTACAGTTAGCCAAGGAGGTCTGTTCTGATCATACCCTTTGTCCCTACTTGAACAATTGTTTTAAAGGTCTTTATAGTTGTGATCATAGATGTGTTAGGTGTTCCCTCTTCTATGACTGCAACTATCAGTGAATATTTTATGTTTTCTAAGTCCTTTGAAATAAAATATTTGAGGAAATAGGATGTGCTCCCGAATTTAGATTTCATTTTAAAAGTTGTCTTGAAGTCATTATTTTCTTAAAGTGTGGTTTATGGAATTCATGGTTAGCCCTGTCTATCAAATACCTCTTTATTGTTCAAGTTATGTTTTCAAGTTCCCTTTGTTGAGAATTAAATTTCTCTTTTCAAATCATTGATGTCCATCTCATTCAAAAAACTAAAGGATCTTGTGGCCAAATTAGATTTTCCCTTTGATATCCCATATCCATTGATGAGTTTTTCATAAACTTCTTCTTGACTCCATTGCCTAATGATTTTGACACTTATTCTTTCTATCTATACTACCTAGACCTTTCATGTTCTGCTATTCCAATTCAACCAAAAAAACAAACAAAAAAAACAACTTGCACTTAATAACTAGTCTAAAATCAATACTTTAAAGCAAACAAGACATATCTTTGCAAACAATTTGAGAGATCCCTCTTTGAGATCAGGAGGACTAGATTGTGGAACTCTAAAGATTGGTTCTAATGTTGCCTTGTCTTTTGGTAAGCCAATATATCAAAACACAGGACCACAACATTTTGAACCTCTCTTTTAGGGTTTTCTTTATCTGTTGCAAGGTAGCATCAGGGTTATCCTAAATGTACCTCATGTACCAATCCAATACTCTATCCTGGAAGACCATAGCGAGTTGCGCTTTCTTGATATAATTATTGTGAACATATTGTGCGTACCACAAAGCCTCAGTGACAAACCAGAAGTGTTTGGTGTATTCATTCCCGATACCCTTGAAATTAGGTAGCTTCATTGACGTGACCATTGCTACTTTGTAATATCCCTTTTTCAAGAACAACTATAGATTGGGAATAATCTGAGTTATTACCAATGTGGAGCTACAAGAATGTACCTCATACAGGTGAAAAAACACTAAAAATTCAGTAAAATGCACAACAAAAAAGTTATACAGCGTTTTACAAGGAAAAAGGTGGGGAAAAGTGAGGATTTAGGCCCTAAAACGTGTGTATTCAGAGATATACATAAACATAAGATGGGAAAGTGATTGGATATGATAGGTAGGGTTATGAGGGACTCTCATGTCGAATTTCAGCAAAAAAAAAATAAGTTTTTCTAAGTTAAACAGTTCCTCCTTTCCTAACTAGGCTAAAAAACCCTGATTTCCCAAGACTATAATTATGCAGAAATTTACTGAAGCATGTGAGCGTGGTTTTCTGAATGGTATGACTGAAATAAGGTCTGAATATTGACAAATAATATCAATGGCATAACTCATACACTTTACAGAAGAAGAATGAAAGAATATAGAATAAATCCTTCAGAAAGAGGTGCTACAACCATGTAAAAAGACTGCATAATAGTGACAGCTTTATTTTTAGGGCTGGAGTAGTAGTTTATTGATTCTTCAGATCTATATCAGATCTGTACATAAAAATATATATCTAATACAGATCCATGTACAAGAATAGCTGATCTCTACATTCCCCTTGGGGATTTTCTCAAAACATGAAGCACCAGAAGTAGATCTAAGATCTAAAACTTCAGATCTGCAGAATGATTCAAAAATTATGAATAATACAAGTACATAATAGATCAGATCTTAAACAGAACATATATTGGTTGGACAATCTATGAATCACCACAGTGAAGGAAGAATCCCAACACTGGAGATCTCTCCTCCAAAATGCAAGCAAAGCACCCTGCAGTTATAGATATGAAAATAACGTTGTCTTAGGGAGAGAGGAAGTACTGTAGCTTCTGAAGATGATTTGGCCTGATGCCAAGATGTGGATATGAATTATAATCAGCCAATGAACTCTTCTAGGTGGTTAAATGACACACTCACTGAGAAGAGTCATTGTTATCATCTAGATCTAAGCAGATCTAGATCTCCACTTGCTGCAACTCACAAGACAGCTCAACCCTCAACATGAGCAGCAATGTAATGTAAGGTGAAACTTGGTCCAAGCCTGATAGTGGAGAAGTTTAGCACAATTCTCCTCCAAGAGCTACTTAAGGAAGGAGGTGGGATTCCTGAACAGGAATTCCCAACAAGGGATGTTTAAGCAGACAGACCTTCAGAAATAATGTCTTCAACAACCTTTTCCTTGCTGCCCTCCTCTTCCTTTTATAAGATAGAAGTCTTTCCAAACCCTAAACCACCTTGAATCACTTAACCCTTTTCACATTACAACCTCCTTCTAGAACTGTGTTGTCTCTCAAAGAGGTTCAATGCATCTAGACTGCACTATTTGACTTGTTCAAATAGGATCCCCTCTTGTAATTTATACCCTCTCACACCTGGAGATATAATTTGCATAGCCCAGATATGTATTTTTTCACATAGGCATTGATTTATTCTTGTTTTTTAGGAGTTTTACATGTCCTCCTTTACAATTTATTAATCAATTATGAAATGCAAAAATAAACAAGGAAAAATTAATGTTTCTATTAGTTGAAGCTAATTTAGGAACATTACAGTATACCCCTCCCAAGTGTTGCTTGTCCTCAAGAAACTGCAAGGGCGCTGCAAAATCTCCCCTTCTTCTATTGTGGCCTCCTCATCAAATAGTCTCCTCCATTGTTCTGAATTTTCTGCAATACTTTTGTCTCCCAATGGTCCTTCCTCACTATGCAAGTTTTCCTTTGGTGAATAAACCCAAGGGCTCTCATCATGAAGAAATGGAAGGTTGTTGTGGAAACCTTCTTGCTGATCCATGGCCTCCTCAAGATAGAAGTGATGACAATCATGGGGATTTTCATGATCCATGAAAGACTCCCATCCCCATGCTATCATCTAAATGAAGTGGATCACCTCCCAGGTTGGCAATCCATAGAAGAACTCCTTGTTAGGTCCCTATATCACTAGTATAGTCCCTTATTATTGTTAGTGTAAACCCCTTATTGTTATTATTGTACCCTTTTAACCCCCATTTTGTTATTATTGTGCCCTTAAATTATTATTGTTAGGTCGGCTAGGATTACATTGTGGCCCACTAGGATTACATTATGGCTCCATGGACTCCTATATATAGAAAGGAGGTTTTGTAAATTGTATCATCCAAGAATTGTTCATTCATGTAATGTATTGGAGGTTGCCCCCTCGAAGTGGCTTATTTCTAAGGCGTTGATATCTCATTTCTTCTATTTTTGGAGCTGGTTACACAACATTTGGTATCAGAGCTTTGGATTCTAGGGTTTCGCTGCTCCAAACAGGTCATCGTGGAATTTTCGCTATAATTTTTTTTCTACGAAGTTTCAGAAACCGAAATTTTTAGGGTGTGAAGCCGAAATCCTGAGGAAGATTTTCTAAAACTTTCAGAGCTTTTTTCACAATATTTTCAGAGATATGATCTGTGGAAGTTAGGTCTTTTTTCAGGCTCCTAAACAGGTCATCGTGGCATTTGCGCTATAAATTTTTTTCTACTGAGGTTCAGAATCTGAAATTGTTATGGTGCAAAGCTGAAATCCTAAGGAAACTCGTCAAAATATTTCATAGCTTGGTTCGCAATATTTTTGGAGATATGATCTGTGGAAGGTAGTTCTTTTTCAGGCTTCCGAATTTCATCTCAAAGAGGTGATCATGGGAAAATTTCAATAACTCTCTCTCTGAGCATCGGATTGGAGTGCCGTAAAACTTGATCATAAGTACACGGACTTTAGTTTCTTGGCTATCAATTTCAGAGGCGAAGGAAGAAAAAAAAATGACACGTGGAAAGCCGTAAAAGTTCGCTATACTGAACCAGTCCATAATTAGGTCATTGTGGGCGATTGGACATAACTTTGTCTTGGAGAATCAAAAACAAGTCAGACCTGTGGCATTCAAAAGGGAATTTAGAGGGAGACTTCAGTGCTAAATTTTAGATATTTAAGAGCTGCAATCACAGAGATAATCCAATTTCAATATCGAGCTCCTCAAAAGCAAGTAAAAGGTGTGTAATTTTTTTCCGAATTGCATAAGTCTTGTTTGAAGAATCAAGTTGAATTGATTGCAAGGGCATATTGTAGAATATATATCAGTATTGGATTATAAAATGGCCCCTAAAAATAATTCAACACCCATTAAGCCTTTGGAAAGCTCTACTATGACTCATGAAGACGAAGAATGGAAACATGACATATCAAAATTACAAGAGCAAGTGCAACAAATTTCGCTCTCGCAAAGAGCAACAAAAAATGACATGGAAGTTTTGAAGAAAGGCGTGGAAACTAAGATGGATGGTTTGAATAAAGGCGTGGAATCTAAGATAGATGGCATGAATCTAAGATAGATGGCATGGAATCTAAGATAGATGGCATGGAGGCTAGCATGGAATCTAAGATGGATGACATGGAAGCTAAGATCGATGAGAAAATGGAAAACATGAAGAATGTTCTAAATGCAGACATGGAAGGTTTGACAAAGTTTATACAAGAAACGTTTCCTAATGGTGAAAAGATAGTAGAAGAACCTCATGATGAGAACAAAATAAATGTTAATCGTGATTTCATAAACTCTAATGTTGGCGGGAAGAACCACCATATTCCAAAGATGGATATGAGGAAGTTTGATGGAAAGGATCCTGTAACATGGATACTACAGATGGAGCAATATTTTGATCTCCATAACGTGCAAAATACACAAAAGGTACGCATTGCAACTTTACATTTAGAACAAAATACATTTGTATGGTATCAATGGCTTTGCTCCCGTAAAAAAATTGTCACTTGGTCAATTTTTACGGAGGAAATGATAGCAAATTATGAGGATACAAAGAGCAACACCTTCTTTAGCCAATTGATAAATCTCAAACAAAAGGGTTTAGTGGGGCAACACATTGAGGACTTCCAAAAATTGAATATAAGGGTAACTGATATTCCAGAAGAACACAGGATTGATCTCTTCATAGGCACTCTAAAGGATAACATCCAACATGAAGTTCGTGTTTTGGAACCTGATTCATTGGAGAAGGCATTCAAGTTGGCAAGAAAATTTGAATGTAAAATTATGGCGACAAGGAAGCCTACCACTCAATTCTATAAAGAAGGAAGTGTTGCTACGCCTAGATTTCCACAACCTACAAGGTTGACACCACAACAATTGGAAGAAAAAAGAGCAAAAGGTCTTTGCTACAGTTGTGATAGAAAATACACTAAAGGTCATAAGTGTGCTGAAAAGAAATTATTTTACATAGATTGTGAAGAAGAAGAAGAAAATGAACAAGAAGAGGATATACACCAGGAACCGGCCCTAGAAGAGGAAGAAATGAATCTGACCATATCATGTAATGCACTGGCAGGAATTACCACTCCTCAAACTCTCAATATAGCAGGATAGATCAAGAAGAAAAAGGTAATAGTGTTGATTGATTCAGGTAGCACCCATAATTTTATTCATTGTAAGGTAGCCAAGGAATTAAATTGCTTCCTATACCCAGCACCATAATGTCAAGTGATGGTTGCAAATGGAGGAACTATAAATTGCTCTGGAAAATGCCATAATATCAAGCTAACCATGGGGGAATATGTATTGACTAGTCCAATGCTTGCCATTCCTATGGGAGGTGCTGATGTTGTACTAGGAGTACAATGGCTACAATCTTTGGGGACGGTAGCTTTTAATTTTCAAGAACTTTTCTTGAAATTTTTTTCAGAAGGAAAGGAAGTTGAATTACGGGGTATTGCGGGGAAGCCAGGAAGGATAACAAGCTCTAATGTCATGACAAAGCTTCTAAAGAAAGAACAGCGAGGCGTAATTGCACAATTATGCTCACTAGAAGTTCCAACATCAAAATCATCTATTTCTGCAGATCTCCAACAAGTCTTGGACAATCATTCCAAGGTGTTTGAAACTCCAAAAGGAATCCCACCTATTCGTGATCATGATCATGCTATTCATTTGATTCCAGGAAGTGTTCCTCCAAACATCAGGCCTTATAGATATCCTTACTTCCAAAAGAGCGAAATTGAACGTATGATTGCAGAAATGTTAGAGGCGGGTATAATCCAACCTAGTCAAAGTTCTTTCTCTGCTCCTGTAGTATTGGTACACAAGAAGGATGGATCATGGCGAATGTGTCCAGATTATAGGGAGCTCAATAAGCTCACCATTAAAGATAAATTTCCCATTCCTGTGATTGATGAATTATTGGATGAACTACATGGAGAAATTTATTTTACCAAGTTGGATCTTCGTTCAGGATATCATCAAATTAGAATGAAGACTGAAGATATTCCAAAAACAACATTTCGAACTCATGAGGGTCATTATGAATTTTTGGTCATGCCTTTTGGGCTTACCAATGCACCTTCTACATTTCAAGGGTTGATGAATTCCATTTTCAAACCCTTCCTTAGAAAATTTGTGCTAGTATTTTTTGATGATATACTAATCTACAGCAGGTCTTGGAAGGATCATGTTGAACATGTTGATAGGGTGCTCAAACTATTGAAGGAGAAACAATTATATGCAAAAAAATCCAAATGTTTCTTTGGAGTACAAGAGGTGGAATATCTGGGTCATATTGTATCTCACGAGGGTGTTAAAGTAGACCCTAACAAATTAAAGCCATTAAGGAATGGAAAGTCCCCACAACCACAAAGAAGTTGCAAGGATTTCTCGGGTTAACAGGGTATTATCGCAAGTTTTTTAAGAATTATGGGAGAATAGCAGGACCTCTAACAACATTATTGAAGAAAGATGCATTTTCATGGACTCCTGAAGCAACTAAGGCCTTTGAACATCTTAAAGAGGCAATGTGCCTAGCACCGGTCTTAGCTACGCCAGACTTCACAAAAACCTTTATCGTGGAATGTGATGCCTCAGGAAATGGAATTGGTGCAGTTTTAATGCAGGAAGGAAGACCCATTGCTTTTGAAAGTCGTCCAATCAAAGGAAAGTATTTACAAAAACCTATTTATGAGAAGGAAATGTTAGCAATACTGCATGCACTAAAGAAATGGTGAACTTACCCAATGGGAAGACATTTCAAGGTAAAAACTGATCATGATAGTCTTAAACACTTTTTGGAACAAAGACTATCTTCAGAAGAGCAGCAAAAATGGGTCACAAAGATGTTGGGTTATGACTTTGAAATAATCTACAAAAAAGGAAAGTTTAATGTTGTTGCAGATGCACTCTCAAGAAAGAATGAGGAGGTGGAAGCATTTCTTTGTGCCATTTCTATTATCCAACCAGATTGGATAACTGAAGCAAGAGATGAATGGAAGAAGGACAAAGATGTATGGACACTCATTCAAAAGTTGCAGCAAGATCCTAGTACATCCGATACATTTAGTTGGAAAAATGATTCCTTATGGTACAAAGATCGCTTATATCTTTGTAAGAATTCCCAACTAAAACAAAAGATTCTTCTCGAATTGCACACTTCTCCTTTAGGAGGACACTCAGGATTTTTAAAAACTTACCACAGGGTGAAGAAAGAATTTTTTTGGGATCACCTTAAATATGATATTCAAAAGTTTGTGGCAAAATTTTTGGTTTGTCAGCAGAATAAAGTTGATACAATTAAGACCCCGAGACTTCTACAACCTTTATCCATTCCAAGTCAATGTTGGGAGGATATTTCAATGGATTTTATCACAGGTTTACCTAAGTCCGAAGGAAAGAGTGTCATCATGGTGGTAGCTGATAGACTTACCAAGTATGCACACTTTTGTGCATTATCTCATCCATTTAAAGCAAGTACAGTTGCTACTACATTTATGGACAGAATTCAAAAGCTACATGGAATCCCAAGGGTTATTGTGAGCGACAGAGATCCCATTTTTACTGGAAATTTTTTGACGGAGTTATTTTCTTGTTTGGGTACTCAATTAGCTCATAGCTCATCTTATCATCCTCAATCTGATGGTCAAACTGAGATAGTAAATAAATGTTTGGAAGGATATCTTCGTTGTTTTGTATCTGATAAACAAACACAATGGGTCAAGTGGTTACCTCTCGCTGAATGGTGGCATAACACTTCCTTCCATACTGCAGCAAAAATGACCCCATTTATGGCACTTTATGGATATCATCCACCATCGATCACATCATCTTTAAGGGAAAATTCAAAGGTTCAAGTAGTGGAAGATCACATCGAGCATCAGCAAGAAGTTCTCCAACTATTAAAGGATAACCTGAATTTGGCACAAAATCGAATGAAACAATAGGCAGATCAACATCGCAGCGAGAGAAGCTTTGATGTAGGAGATTGGGTATTTTTACGGCTACAACCATACAAACAAATGTCCCTCAAGCAAGCTAAGAAGGATAATAAATTATCACCAAAGTACTATGGTCCTTACAAGGTGTTGTAAAATATTGGTACTATGGCATACAAATTGGAGCTTCCTGCTTCTTCGCGAGTACATCTAGTTTTCCATGTTTCATGCTTAAAGAAGGTTATAGGTGAAAATCTTCCAGTTCAAACAATATTGCCAGAACTTGGTGAGGAAGGAAAAATCATATTGGAACCTGAAGTAGTCATGGAAACAAGAACTCGACAGCTACGGAATCGATCAATTTCAGAGTATCTCATCAAGTGGAAGAACTTACCCACTGAAGATTCTACATGGGAGGATGAGAATTTTATACAGAAGCACCCTGAGCTACTCAAGCGTTGAGGACAACACTTTTTTTGAAGGAGAGGGGCATGTTAGGTCCCTATATCACTAGTATAGTCCCTTATTATTGTTAGTGTAAACCCTTTATTGTTATTATTGTACCCTTGTAACCCCCATTTTTTTATTATTGTGCCCTTAAATTATTATTGTTAGGTCGGCTAGGATTACATTGTGGCCCACTAGGATTACTTTATGGCCCCATGGACTCCTATATATAGAAAGGAGGTTTTGTAAATTGTATCATCCAAGAATTGTTCATTCATGTAATGTATTGGAGGTTTCCCCTCGAAGTGGCTTATTTCTAAGGCGTTGATATCTCTTTTCTTCTCTTTTTGGAGCTGGTTTCACAACACTCCTCCCCAAAACATATGAGAGGCATGTTACAACAAACATATGGCTCACTTTACAAAGAGACAAGTGATCTATCATAGTGTCCATACAAAATCTCATGCTCCCATTGAAGCATGCAATGCAAAAAGAATGGGGAACTCCTTCCCCCAAGGGCACATTCAACAAGTGTGCCTTTCATCCAACTATGCCCCCAACAAAGATAAGGACATCTTCAGCTTGTGGGATCATGATTAGAATCATGCTAGTTGCCATGTGTGATAAATGAGAAGGAAGATGTTCCCTCATGTGCAACTAGCGCAGTTTTATCCTTAACTTACATAGAATAATATATGACAAGTTCCTTCCCTTACACTTGTTTGCTGCCTCATGCCTTGGGAATTCTTGGATAATGTACATCATGGTTGGTGTAAAATAATCACACCATGAGGAATATAATAGCTTTCCAACAGTCTCCAAGGAATTTCCTGCATCAACGTAGTTCATGGCCTTGAGTAGCCCATGCAATCCATCATAAATAGTGCCCCTCTTTGGAGCTATGTCCTGCAAATGAGTGTTAGAAAAATATAAGCATATAGGAGATACATGATAATGCTCAAAAGGAAAAGCCTCTCTATATACTTGTTTTACATTAATGGGGTAACTCATGGATGAGTTCCCTCTCACACTCAATGGATAAAAAGATGTGAATGATGGCTCTTCCCAAGAGCTATGCTCCTCCTCCTCTACCAAGTAATCCATACACATCTTCATGTGAGAGTGCACCTCTTCTTTGAAACCTTCCCATATGAATCCACCCAAGAGAGTATGATATGCTTTACAAAACCAGTGGGTTTGGAAAGCAGGATTTCATAGATGGCATCGAGTAGTCCCTCCTTGAGTTTGGAGTCACTAACCAAAAGAATAAGATTATAGAAATAGATAACTTCATCCACCACCTTGAACCTTTCATCCTTTACTTCCCCTTCAAGAACCCCCCATGTGAAAAGGTCCTTGGAGTATTCCATCTTGAGTTGGGAATCCTAAGAAGGATCCAAGCTCTCCAAGAATGACAGCACTGTAGAGGTCTGAAATGCAGCCCCTCTCTTCTCATGGTTCCCATATTTGACACCCTTGATATCAAAATCACATGTTGGAGCATCATAATCTTCCCTTTGCTGGCCCATTTGTAGCTGATATTTCTCAAGACAAGATTGGAGCACATGGAAATCAACTTCCCCTTGGAAAGTCCTTGTTTTCCAAAACCTCCTCCTTTTGGCCCATGTATACAAGAGGGTTAAGATCCCCTTGCCATATTCAGAAACCTCCTTTGTGAATGAAGAGATCATGGGCTGACCCAAAGATATGGAGTTGCCATGTGCCCTCATGATCATGCCATCATAGATCTCTGATTTCTCCTTTCTCAGAGCAGATTTCTGAGTGGGAGTTAGCAATGCCCCTTGCAGGAAACTTCTCATCTCTCTCTTGAATTCTTGAGAGATTCTCTATGTTGTGCTAGCTTCTCTCAAGGCTCCTTCTTTAGCCAAGTATGTATATGCTGCCCATAGTTGAGAGAACACTTTATCTTTCCTCCTATCAAGAGGTTCTCCTATTAAAGTACCTCCTTGCAAAGATGTGTCAAGGCATAGAGTAGAATGAGGATGTAGGTAGACAGATTTGCCCCTACCTTTAATGCATAAGTCCTCTTGCCTTATTTTTGCTTCAAGGCTTTGAAACAGAGAAGGATCCATGCTCTTCTTCTTGTGATGCCCTTCCTCCTCTCTTCCTTCTTCTATCATAAAGATCTCATCATTTGACAATGATGCTACATGATGCTCAAGAGCTCTATGTGTGATATCTTGGGGAACTCTTTGCAAGAGTGCAAGAGTTTCTTCTCTTGGAGCAAGTGCTCCAACTTCATCTTCATGAGGTGTTTGAGGTGCCTTTTTTTTTACTGCGTTATCATCTCTTGTCTTCTCCTCCTCTTCAACAACTGAAATTGTCCCATCATTAATGAGAGACATTAGATCTTGGTCATCTATTGAAGGAGAAACCTTCATGATTTCCTCTTGAGAAGAGGATCCTCCACTTAATGGATATCTTACCCTTGGAAAGGCATCAAAAAAACTTACAAATTATTCCATGGTCTTGAGAAATGAAGTTGGATTCATAGACCCTTCCAACTCATGCAAAAGATTCATCTGATGTGGTTTGACAATATCAACGGAAGATGATACACATAGAGCTTCATCAAACCTTTCTATCAATCTTTCAATAAACCTTGCATAAGTAGGTGTATTGGCATTATTCAAGGAAAAAGATTCAAACAACCACCAAGCATATGCTTTACCTTCAAAATGCAGCGCTGCTGCTTTGATGGCTTCAATCTCTGAAACTTGATGTTGTTGCACAAAGTCATCTAGCTCCTTCACCCAAATCCTAACTGGACATTTAGGTGATCTATAAAAAATAGATAGATTAAATCTACCCTTATCATGTTGCTCCTCCTTTGTGGCTTTTCCCTCCTTTATCTTGCAGAATCCTTGGAAGTTCAAGTTATATTTGAACTCCTTGGACTGAGCTTCATACTCCTCCAAATACTCTCTAAAATTCTCCTTCTTAGGCACACCTCCTTTCTTCCTCTTCATGAAGAAATCACAGACAGAACGCTGAAGGTTTTGTGATATGGCTGAGTGCACATATCCATGAGATGAGGATTCAAAATTTTCCTCATGTATAGATCTTGTATATCTGATCTGAAGATCTTTCTTCTCTTGAAACTTTCTAGGAGTTTCACTGCTTCTTCTTTCTTCTTTTTGTTCAACCTCTTTGGAGAGGTTATTCTTAGATATAAAATATGATGAGAATAAACCCATATTCTTCATCATTCTTACCTTTCTCCTTTCTCTACAACACTTTGGCTTGAAGCCACAGGCTGTGCCGAATATCTTGCTCCGATACCACTATAATATCCCTTTTTCAAGAATAGCTACAGATTGGGAATAATATGGATCTACAACAATGTACCTAATACAGGTGTAAAAACACTTAAACTTCAGTAAAATACACAGCAGCAAAGTTATACAGCGTTTTACAAGGAAAAAGGTGGGGAAAAGTGAGGATTTAGGCCCTAAAACGTGTGTATTCTGACATATGTGTAAAAATAAGATGGGAAAGTGGTTGGATATGATAGCTAGGGTTATGCATGACTCCCATGTCTAATTTTAGCAAAAAAAAATGTTGTGTAACCAGCTCCAAAAAGAGAAGAAAAGAGATATAAACGCCTTAGAAATGAGCCACTTCGAGGGGGCAACCTCCAATACATTACATAAATGAACAATTCTTGGATGATACAATTCACAAAACCTCCTTTCTATATATAGGAGTCCAGGGGGCCATAATGTAATCCTAGTGGGCCACAATGTAATCCTAGCCGACCTAACAATAATAATTTAAGGGCACAATAATAACAAAATGGGGGTTACAAGGGTACACTAATAACAATAAGGGGGTTACACTAACAACAATAAGGGACTATACTAGTAATATAGGGACCTAACATGCCCCTCTCCTTCAAAAAAGTGTTTTCCTCAATGCTTGAGTAGCTCTGGGTGCTTCTGTATAAAATTCTCATCCTCCCATGTAGAATCTTCAGAGGGTAAGTTCTTCCACTTGATGAGATACTCTGAAATTGATCGATTCCGTAGTTGTCGAGTTCTTGTTTCCATGACCGCTTCTGGTTCCAATATGATTTTCCCTTCCTCATCAAGTTCTGGCAATACTGTTTGAACTGGAAGATTTTCACCTATAACCTTCTTTAAGCATGAAACATGGAAAACCGGATGTACTCGCGAAGAAGCAGGAAGCTCCAATTTGTATGCCATAGTACCAATCTTTTGCAACACCTTGTAAGGACCATAGTACTTTGGCGATAATTTATTATCCTTCTTTGCTTGCTCGAGGGACATTTGTTTGTATGGTTGTAGCCGTAAAAATACCCAATCTCCTACATCAAAACTTCTCTCGCTACGATGTTGATCTGCCTGTTGTTTCATTCGATTTTGTGCCAAATTCAGGTTATCCTTTAAGAGTTGGAGAACTTCTTGCTGATGCTCGATGTGATCTTCCACCGCTTGAACCTTCGAATTTTCCCTTAAATATGATGTGATGGATGGTGGATGATATCCATAAAGTGCCATAAATGGGGTCATTTTTGCTGCAGTATGGAAGGAAGTGTTATACCACCATTCAGCAAGAGGTAACCACTTGACCCATTGTGTTTGTTTATCATATACAAAACAACCAAGATATCCTTCCAAACATTTATTTACGATCTCAGTTTGACCATCGGATTGAGGATGATAAGATGAGCTATGAGCTAACTGAGTACCCAAACAAGAAAACAACTCCGTCCAAAAATTTCCAGTAAAAATGGGATCTCTGTCGCTCACAATAACCCTTGGGCTTCCATGTAGTTTTTGAATTCTATCCATAAATGTAGTAGCAACTGTACTTGCTTTAAATGGATGAGATAATGCACAAAAGTGTGCATACTTGGTAAGTCTATCAACTACCACCATGATGACACTTGGTTCTGGTGTAGATCCTCTTCTTGTTCATTTTCTTCTTCTTCACAATCTATGTAAAATAATTTCTTCTCAGCACACTTATGACCTTTAGTGTATTTTCTATCACAACTATAGCAAAGCCCTTTTTCTCTTTTTTCTTCCAATTGTTGTGGTGTCAACCTTGTAGGTTGTGGAAATCTAGGCGTAGCAACACTTCCTTCTTTATAGAATTGAGTGGTAGGCTTCCTTGTCGCTATAATTTTACATTCAACTTTTCTTGCCAACCTGAATGCCTTCTCCAATGAATCAGGTTCCAAAACACGAACTTCATGTTGGATGTTATCCTTTAGAGTACCTAAGAAGAGATCAATCCTGTGTTCCTCTGGAATATTAGTTACCCTTATATTCAATTTTTGGAAGTCCTCAATGTGCTGCCCCACTAAACCCTTTTGTTCGAGATTTATCAATTGGCTAAAGAAGGTGTTGCTCTTTGTATCCTCATAATGTGCTATCATTTCCTCCGTAAAAATTGACCAAGTGACAATTTTTTTACAGGAGCAAAGTCATCGATACCATACAAATGTATTTTGTTCTAAATGTAAAGTTGCAATGCATACCTTTTGTGTGTTTTGCACATTATGGAGATCAAAATATTGCTCCATATGTAGTATCCATGTTACAGGATCCTTTCCATCAAACTTCCTCATATCCATTTTTGGAATATGGTGGTTCTTCCCACCAACATTCGAGTTTATGAAATCACGATTAACATTTATTTTGTTCTCATCATGAGGTTCTTCTCCTATATTTCCGCCATTAGGAATCATTTTTGGTTTTAAGCTTGTCATCAAGCCTTCCATGTATGCTTTTAGATCACTCTTCATGTTTTCCATGTTGTCTTTTATGTCATCCATCTTAGCTTCCATGCCCACTTCCATGCCATCCATCTTAGCTTCCAAACCAATCATCTTAGCTTCCACGACTTTCTTCAAACCATCCATCTTAGTTTCCACGCCTTTCTTCAAAACTTCCATTTCATTTTTTGTTGTTCTTTGCGAGAGCGAAATTTGCTCTTGTAATTTTGATATGTCATGTTGCCATTCTTCATCTTCAGGAGTCATAGTAGAGCCTTCTGAAGGCTTAATGGGTGTTGAATTCTTTTTAGGGGCCATTTTAGAATCCAATATTGATATCTATTCTAAAAGATGCCCTTGGAATAAATTCAACTTGATTCTTCAAACAAGACTTATGCAATTCGGAAAAAAAAAATACACACCTTTTACTATCTTTTAGGAGATCGATATTGAAATTGAATTATCTCTGTAATTGAAAATATTCGATATCTAAAATTCATCCCTGTAGTATCCCTCTGAAGCTTCTTTCAAATGCCACAGGTCTGACCTGATTTTGATTCTCCAAGACAAAGTTGTGTCCAATCTCCCACAATGACCTAATTCTGGACTGGTTCAGTAGAGCGAACTTGTACGACTTGCCACGTGTCACTGTTTTGTCCTTTGTCTCCGAAATTGATAGCGAAGAAACTACAGGCTGTGTACTTGTGACCACTTTTGACGGCACTCCAATCCAATCTTCAGAGAGAGAGTTATTGAACTTTTCCCACGATCACCTCTTTGAGATGAAATTCAGGAGCCTGAAAAAGCACTACCTTCCACAGATCATATCTCCAACAATATTGCGAACCAAGCTCTGAAATTTTTTGATGAATTTCCTCAGGATTTCAGCTTCGCACCATATGAATTTCAGATTCTGAACCTTCGTAGAAACAGATTTATAGCGAAAATGCCACGATGACCTGTTTAGGAGCTTGAAAAAAGACCTGACTTCCACAGATGATATCTCTGCAAATATTGCGAACCAAGGTCTGAAATTTTTAGACACACTTCTTCAGGATTTCGGCTTCGCACCCTAAAAATTTCAGCTTCTGAAACTTCGTAGAAAAAAAGTTATAGCGAAAATGCCACGATGACCTGTTTGGAGCAGCGAAACCCTAGAATCCAAAGCTCTGATACCAAATGTTGTGTAACCAGCTCCAAAAAGAGAAGAAAAGAGATATCAACGCCTTAGAAATGAGCCACTTCGAGGGGGAAACCTCCAATACATTACATAAATGAACAATTCTTGGATGATACAAATCACAAAACCTCCTTTCTATATATAGGAGTCCATGGGGCCGTAATGTAATCCTAGTGGGCCACAATGTAATCCTAGCCGACCTAACAATAATAATTTAAGGGCACAATAATAACAAAATGGGGGTTACAAGGGTACACTAATAACAATAAGGGGTTTACACTAACAATAATAAGGGGCTATACTAGTGATATAGGGACCTAACAAAAAATAAGTTTTTCTAAGTTAAACAGTTCCTCCTTTCCTAACTAGGCTAGAAAACCCTGATTTCCCAAGACTAGAATTATGCAGAAATTTACTAAAGCATGTGAGCGTAGTTTCCTGAAGGGTATTAATGAAATAGGGTCTGAATATTGACAAATAATATTAGGTTCATAACTCATACACTTTACAGAAGAATAATGAAAGAATACATAATAAATCCTCAGGCGTTGTAGCTTCTGAAGATGATTTGGCTTGATGCCAAGATGTGGATCTGAAGTATAATCACCCAATGAACTCTTCCAGGAGGTTAAATGACACACTCACTGATAAGAGCCACTGCTATCATATAGATCTGAGAAGATCTAGATCTCCACTTGCTGCAACTCACAAGACAGCTCAACCCTCAACATGAGCAGCGATGTAATGTAAGGTGAAACGTGGCCCAAGCCTGATAGTGGAGAAGTTTAGCACAATTATCCTCCAAGAGATACTCAAGGAAGGAGGTGGGATTCCTGAATAGGAATTCCCAACAAGGGATGTCTAAGAAGCCAGAACTTCAGAAATAATGTCTTCAACAACCTTTTCCTTGTTGCCCCCCTCTTCCTTTTATAAGATAGGATTCTTGTCGAACCCTAAACCACCTTGAATCACTTAACCCTTTTCACATTACAACCTCCTTCTAGAACTGCACTTTCCCTCAAAGAGGTTCAATGCATCTAGACTGCGCTATTTGACTTGGTCAAATAGGATCCCCTCTTGTGTTTAGACCCTTTCACACCTGCAGATATAATTTACATAGCCCAGATATGTCTTTTTTCACATAGGCATTGATTTATTCTTTGTTTTCAGGAGTTTTACATATCCTCCTTTACATTTTATTCATTAATTATGAAATTCAAAAATAAACAAGGCAAAATTAATGTTCCTATTAGCTGAAGCTAATTTAGGAACATTACATACTTCTGGGGGAGGAGGAGGAGATGGATTATGCGGTGGGGTAGGCGGTCTCTGGTGCGATGACAGAAGTGGAGTGGATGGTTTAGGAAACAAACTTAAGTGTCTCTACTGGAAAAAATATTTCTTCATTAGATTCACTTGAGCTAGCAGTTTCTAGTTCAGGCTCACTATCAAATCTAAGCTTCAGAGGGATATAAGTGACTTCTTTAGTCTCTTCACGGTAAATTTTTCCACTGCATGTAGCTGAACCCTTCTGATGCATTCAAGCAGCATGTTCACAAATACAACCCTTTTCACATAATAGCATCTTCAACAAAAAATTAAATGAGCACAGGAACTTACCTCTAGGCCTTTAAAGAATCTTCTCTCTACTTTAGAGTAGAAAAAAAACTGATCAATGGAAAATTCAATCACAAAGCCACAGAAGAGACGGTCGATCCAGTGATATACCATGCAATTAATATTATTATCAAATAATTCTTCTTTTTGGATCAATTCAGAGGTCCACTCAATGTCTGGGTCGTCTCTTATACAACGATGGAATTCAGCTAAGCATGAAAACCACTCCTGAAGCTCGTATGCAAAATAACTAAAGAAAATCCCATGCACTTTTGTATAGATATATTTTCCAATCCACCGTTTAGTAGATATCCTATTTCTCTTATTCTCTTGAAGTGAAAACTCCAGGATCTTTCTATCCAGCCAATCTTGTAATCTGTTCCATGAGAGCTATCACAACATCAAATATCCCTGAAAATGACGATCCTAGTCCTGGAAATAGAACCATTTGTTCGCTTGAGGGGTCCTGACCCAAGTTCAAAGTTATAGGTAAACCAAGAAACCCTCCAACTACTGGCCCTTTCGGCAGTGATATGCTTACGTAGACCAAAGTTTCACCCGAAGTAGTATGGGGGGGGTGTTGGAACCAGGTTTCCACACCCTAAGGGAGGGATTGATGAGTGGTCCTCAGAAAAAACCCACAACAAACTTATATAGTTTTATGCTTAGAGACTGCACAAACATTAACAGAATACTACAGAATTGTTGTCACATTGGCGTAGACAAATAGAACAGAATTTGATCCAAATCACAACACATCAAAGACTTGAAAAAATCTATTATGTATCAATATTTAATCATAATTCATCCACATATCTTGCCCAATAACTATACAAAACTCAGAAACAGTATCACAGAAATAGGTTTTTCTCAATGAAGACAGCATATCAAGACCATATCTTTCTCTTACTTAAGAGAAGTGAATATTCATGCATAACATATTAATCAATAAGCAACAAATAGTGCGATCTCATCAAAGCATAATGGTAAATGGCACAGATGCATAACACAGGAAGTTCACCAAAAAGTTCCTTATATTATCTCCAGATATATCATTCAGTACATTAATATTCCTTACACAACATCCCTTACTGAACCCTTACAAAACCTTTCCGTGCACACAGCCAGTGGAGTCCGCACAGAGTGAGGACTATGTCTCCACACGCACAGCCAGCAGGAGCCTTTTACCCAACCCTAACCTGATGAGACCCTTACAGACAATTTGCGAGAAAAATCATAAACTATATTTCACAATAATTCACTACTTAGCTTAGACATCTTCTATCTATTTATATGCACCTAGAGCTCTGATACTTTGGTCTCAAACCATGGTTTGAGGCCCACAGTTTACATTTAAGTTCATTTACACCAAAAAAGGGGGACTTTGACCACCTCAAAGCCCCTTAACTTCCCTTTGCATAGAGCGCACATACAATATAACCCAAAATGGAGCTTTCAAACTTGTGCCTCAGGGGACCCCGCTCCAATAGCCTAGAAAAAAGGCTCAAAACAGACAAATATAGGCCTCAAGAAATTAGATCTAGGTTCAAAACCCTTGTAGCATTTTACTAAGAGCTAGACGACTTCCAAATATAATATAGTGTGCCCTAAAACCCTAGCCGTGAGGCCTATGTAATGGTATTAATGCCTAAAATTTGATTTATCCCCTTCAGATATGCAAAAATTAAACAAACCCCAAATTCTATATAGAAAAATAAATAAAAAAATAAACGTACGATGGCTAGATAAAAACTATTTACAAAATTAATCTACAATTTTAAAAATGGACTAAATCAAGAGGAACATGAATCTAAATATTTTCCTTTGTTTAGTGATTAATACCTCAAATTAGCGTATCTATAAATTGGAGCACAAAGAAATTCAAATAGATAAGAGAAATAATATTTTTTTATTGTGAGCAATGGCGAAATATCTACGAAACAAATCATTAGATAAGTATTGAAGCCTAACACAATGTTCTCTTAAGATTTCTTGTTTTGGGAGTTGTTTGGATCAACCGAATACTTCCCCTCACACCGAAGATATGAATACCATAAAAGTCTCTACATGCTTAATATCACTAGAGATTATGTAACACAATAAATCTCAAGATCCAGAGATACCTACTAGATCAATCAACTTAAAATTATTCTCTAAGCCCAATAATTAATGCAAGATACATGTGCAAATAGTTAATCCAACAAATGGAAAATGAAATAATAACTTATGAATTTTTATTTAGTAAAGCATTAAGAACATGATTAAGAAAAAATATTACCCATAAGAAGAAAGAAGAGGAACACCACCATGAATAAACCCCAAAGACATTTTTATTATTTCCAAGAAAATATTACAGCGACATAGCTTAACTCAGAGCTTGTTTTCAAAAAAAAAAAAAAAATTGGTGACAAACGAGGAGCAAATATCTTCCTTATATAGAAAATAGAGAGATCTAGATCCCCCTCCAAGTGCAAAATGACTATGTCCAAGAAGTTGCACATTTTTTATGAGATTTGGTTAATAACAGTTACTTGGTGCTTGATCCATGGAAAAAATAAATCTTGTCCCTTGATTTTGATGAACAAATTCGAACTCCATAACAATTCCCTTTTTTCTCATACAAAAAATATTGTTGTGATTATTTGTTTTCTCAATTTTTTTTTGACTTAATCATGTTTGTCCATAAGCCCAGTTTTTGTTAAAAATTTGATTTTTCCTTGAAAAAGGACCTTGGAAATTAGACTTATTTGGATCCATACATTTTCTTCAACCAACTAGACCCATAAATTTTATTTTTCTTGAAAAAATAATTCTCTTTTGGCCCCAAATAATTTTTGGGATTTTTCCCTCCTTGGAATTGGGTTTGTCAATTTAATTATTCCTTGGAAATGACCACTTTCTCCAAAGTTCGTTTTTTCACTTGGAGAGAATTTTAGTTTCTCTCAATTTTAAAATTTTGACCATTTTCTAGCTAATATGTTTGTCCTTTTTTGTTACAAAACCAAAAAATAAAAATAATTATTTTTTTACTCAAAATTAATTAATTTAATGACTTGGGATTTTAATTTAATTTAGAGAGAAAAAATAATTAATTGACACTAAAGGGTATTAATATTTTTTTCCACCCTTAAATATTTTTCCATGGTGTCTAAATATGAGTGACCATGCACTAAAATATTTTTACATCAATATATTACAATTATTTCAACCTTTGAAAGGGGAAAACACCTTTAGACATGGACCCTTTATAATTTACCTAATTATGCGACACAATATGATCTAGTATAGACCAAGTGTGTTTGTGTTGGGGATGTGTTATATTCTTTCCATGACTAGCCCCACGCGTTGTACGTTGCGTCGGGCGCAGCAAGGGGGTCACAAGGGAGGAGGCATCCCCCACTATTGGGGTCCAAGGCAGCGCCCCGGCAAAAATTGTTTTAGTGTGCGAACCCACTCATAGGCAGACCGACCCATGTTTTGTGCATGAGTTTGCACATGGTTTTGGGGTACGATGGTTTTCAACCCCTGGTATTTTGTAGACCTGGTCAAGGGAACTACAATTATGTTCTAATCTAGGGTTAATGGATTGGGGTTTATGTATGCTTCGGCATTTATATATATGTGTTGTAACACTAAAAGGAATATAATGAAAAATAAATCTGGTCGTCCAGATTTGGGATCCAGGGGAAAATCTTTGTTTTTATCTGTTTTATGTTTTATGCTCTCGCTATTGTTTATTTTCTGTTATAAGATTCATGTGTAGATAATTTCTGTTCAGGGTTAAAACCTACATTTGGTATCAGAGTTGTTTTGGCTTCAAGGGGACACCTTTACTGCTGAGGGTTTTTTGCTCGGGCCTGAGGTAGACCCTATTCAGTGGGAGATCTGTGAGATCAATTCTTGCAAGTGAAAGAAGATGGCGAGCAGCGGAAAGATAGAGATTGAGAAATTTAATGGTCAGAGTTTTGAGTTGTGGAAGCTCAAGATGGAGGATCTGCTGGTGGATAAAGATCAGTGGATCGTGGTAGATCTAGGTACTAAACCAACGGCAATGTCAAATGAAGACTGGAAGAAACTGGATCGGAAGGCTAAGAGCACAATACGATTGTGTGTCTCAGATTCAGTACTGTTGAATGTATCTGGGGAAGCTACGACGAAGAATTTGTGGGAAAAACTTGGGACTTTGTACCAATCTAAGTCTCTAGTGAATAAGCTGTTCCTACGGAAAAAGTTGTATAACCTGAGGATGAAGGATGGAGACTCGGTGACAGAGCATCTGAACGCCTTCAATACCGTGGTAAGTCAGTTGTCATCTATTGATATTAAAATATCAAATGAAGATAAGTGCATCAGTTTGTTGTGTTCTCTACCAGACTCGTGGGATAGTCTGGTTATTGCAATAGGTAGCAATACAACTACCTTGAATTTTGATGACATTGTCTCAGCCTTGTTGTCATGGGAAATGAGACGGAGAGATATGGAGGGCCAGAATGGAGATGCCTTATCTGTACGAGGAAGGTCCCAAAACAGAAACAAGAATAAGGTTTTGAGTGGGAGATCTAAATCTAGAGGGAGATCTAAATATCCTAGAAAGTTTGTAAAGGTATGCTGGAAATGCGGAAAGGAAGGGCACTACAAAAAGGACTGCAGATCTAAAGCTCCTGAGAAAGGAAAGGGATCTGATGATGCTCCTTCTGTAGAGGCAAAAACCACCTCGGATGAAGGTGGGGATGTGTATTTGGCTTCTTCTTCAAATACACATGTAGATCATGAGTCATGGTTTATTGACTTAGGTGCATCCTTTCACTTCACTCCCCATAGGGAGTGGCTCTGTGAGTATGAAAAATATGATGGTGATGTATTCCTAGGGGATGATAGGAAGGCCAGAATCGTCGGACGTGGAAAGGTCAAGCTAAAGCTGCAAGGTGGAAGGTTTAGAACACTTCCTGGTGTTCTACATATTCCTGCATTGGCCAGAAATCTAATTTCTGTAAGCAAGATGGATGATGTAGGTGTAAAAACAATGTTCAAGAAAGATTCCTACAAGATGGTTTGGGGAGCACTTGTATTAATGCGGGGAGTTCGGACTGGAACTCTGTACAAGCTACAAGGTAGCACTGTTATTTATGGATGTAATAGTTATGTGGTTCCTGAAAGTGGAGTGGAAAGCCTAGCTATCTCTGGAGAAAATACCATGCTATGGCATCAAAGGCTTGGACATATTGGAGAGAAGGGCCTTCAGATACTACATAGAAATGGTATGGTAGAGGGTATGTCTAATTTCTCTCTGGATTTCAATTTCTGTGAACATTGTGTATATGGGAAGCAGAATCAGGTGAGTTTTCCTTCCGGTGCTAAGAGGGCGAACAAGATATTAGAACTTGTGCACAGTGATGTGTTTGGACCTGTGTCAGTTCCATCACTGGGAAAGTCTGTGTACTATGTTTCATTCATAGATGACTTCTCAAGGAATACATGGATATATTTCTTAAGGAAGAAATATGAAGTATTTGACAGATTTAAAGAATTTAAGGCTCTGGTGGAAAACCAGACAGAGAAGAAGATAAAGGCGCTGAGGACAGATAATGGTGGGGAGTTTTGCAAGAAGGAATTTGAAGAGTTCTGTAAGAAGTGTGGTATAGCATGGCAGAAGACTACTCCATACACACCTCAGCAAAATGGAGTTGCAGAAAGAATGAATAGAACACTGATGGAAAAGGCAAGAAGCATGCTCAGTGGTACCGGGTTAGGACAAGAATTCTGGGCAGAGGCGGTGGAGACTGCATGTTACTTAGTTAACAGATCACCTTCATCAGCGTTGGAGGATAAGACCCCACATGAGGTATGGACTGGTAAGAAACCCTCTCTTTCACATCTAAGGGTATTTGGATGTGATGCACATGTACATGTTCCAAAGGAGAAAAGGACCAAGTTGGATAATAAATCTGAAAGGTGCATCTTTATTGGGTATAAGGATGGTTTAAAGGGTTACAATATTTGGAACCCAGAAACAAGGAAGGTTGTGTACAACCGAGATGTGGTGTTTAGAGAAGTGAAAGATGTTGTTAAACATGAAGTCCTACCAAAGGAACCTGAGAAGATAGATTTTGAGCTAAAGGAGGATGAATCAGACTCTACAACAGAAGAAGACTCAGAAGATGAAGAGCCACAAACTCCATCTTTGAGAAGATCAGTTCGGGAAAGAAGGCAACCAGAAAGGTATAGTCCATCTGCTTTCTGTTCAGGTTTTACCTTAACTATAACTGATGATGAACCCAGAACTGTCAGGGAGGCAGTAGATTCAGAGGATGGAAAACTCTGGAAGGAGGCCATGGTTGATGAAATGGCATCCTTGCACAAAAATGAGGCATGAGATCTGGTGGAGTTGCCGGCTGGAAGGAAGCCCATCGGGAGAAAATGGGTGTTTAAAAAGAAGATGAATGTAGAAGGCAAGGTGGAGAAATACAAAGCTCGGTTGGTAGCAAAAGGTTATTCCCAAGTGTCGGGAATTGATTTTGGTGATATTTTTTCTCCTATTGCCAAAGTTACTTCTATTAGATTACTTTTATCTGTTGCTGCTGCATTTGATTTTGAGATAGAACAGATGGATGTGAAGACATAATTTCTTCACGGGGATCTAGAAGAGGAGATCTACATGAAGCAACCTGAAGGCTTTATGGTGAAGGGTAAGAAAGAAATGGTATGCAAGTTGAAGAAGTCTCTGTATGGATTAAAACAGTCACCAAGAATGTGGTATCAGAAATTTGATACCTATATATGAGCACTTGGCTTCACCAGAAGCAAGGAGGATCACTGTGTTTGTTTTAAATTAATTGGTGACCGTGTTATTTATTTGGTCTTTTATGTGGATGATATGTTGTTGATTGGAAATGACAAAGAAATTATCCAAGATTTGAAGACTCAATTGTTCTCCAAATTCGACATGAAGGATCTTAGTGCTGCAAAATATATTTTGGGCATGGAAATTAAGAGAGATGGGTCAAAGAGGAAGCTCTGGTTAAACCAGAGGAAGTATCTTGAGACTATATTGAAGAGGTTCAATATGCAGGATAGTAAAATGGTGAATGTTCCTATTCCTGTAGGTGTAAAGCTGTCTGCTGAACAGTGTCCCAAGACACACGAAGAAGAGGAATATATGTCCTGTGTTCCATATGCAAGTGCAGTGGGTAGTCTGATGTATGCAATGGTTTGTACTAGACCAGACATTGCACATGAAGTGGGAGTATTGAGCAAGTTTATGTCAAACCCAGGGAAGGAGCATTGGATAGTAGTGAAGCGGGTTTTCAGATATTTACGTGGCACTAGTGATTATGACTTGTGCTACCAAGGAAGACCAGGATTGGAAAGAATGTTGGAAATTCGTGGTTTTGTTGATGCAGACTGGGCTGGAGATCTGGACCAAAGAAGATCTACAAGTGGGTATGTTTTTAACCTATTTGGAGGCGCAGTCAGTTGGATGAGTAAAAGACAGTCTGTAGTGGCTCTTTCAACTACAGAGGCAGAATACATAGCAGCCACTCATGCAAGCAAGGAAGCAGTTTGGTTGCAGAGATTGTGTTCAAGTATGGGGTTGGTACTGTTGATCATATCAACCCCCTGTCAAAATTTTGTTAAGCAGCCCCCTTTAAACCACTCAAGTCCCCTCGTTTTGTCCCAAAAGATCCCTGTTTCACCTATCGTTACCATTTCCCGCCTCTAAAACACATTATAAAAGGCCGAAAATCCATATTTGAAATATTTAAGGTGTAACTCCTTCGGCCCTAGCCCCTCTGTCTTTTCCTCCATGTAAGCTGGACGCTAGACCCGGCGCCAGCCCGAAAGGTGCTTATAAAATGTATATCGGGCTCATTTTGAACCATAGATCTGTAACAGATCAGACGGCGATTGTTCATCCCCATCATGTACGTAGTTCGCCTGCCTACTGTCTGATCATACCTTGAAATCAACGGTCCGCAGCTCGCATATCCCGGTGGTCCCCACGCCTGCTCCCATTGCAAAACCGGGTGGTATGTATCGCATCACCTTTTAGCGGTAGATGGTAATTCTCCTTGGGCCAGCGATTCCATACACTTTCTGCGACGCGTCCCAGCGTACGGTTCCAAAACCGTCGTTCATCGCACGCTATTGTTCGACAAAATACGCACAGCGATATCGCTGTCAGCCGTCGGATCTGGTGATCTTCATCTAACGGCTATCGCGCTTTGAAGCTACACGGGATTTAACGCTAGAAATCATACCCCTAAACCACTGGCAATTGCCCCCGACGCCGTTTCAGCCGTCGATCTCATCTTGAGATCGGACGGTCTAGATCATTTGCACGCCCCACTGTTGACTCGGTCTTCCTCCACATCATCATCCCACGTGTTTATCCCATTTTTTCCCTCCGCCATTTATACATTACATTCATATGATATATTTTAATGTCCCGCATTATAAACTCTAGCCAGCCCTTCCACCATTATTTCCACTGCATTTTCTTCGTCATCACCCTGCGTGCTTTCACCATTTTATCATGTCGCTTCACTACACAGTCACCTCCATTGCATTGCCGTCCCCCATGCATTTGTTTTCTTCACAACTTTGTGTGTTTTGCAGGTTTACAGTGACAGAGGATTATCATAATTTGTAGCATCCATTACAAGAGCCGAGAATGCGTTAGAGGACCAGTTCTTCAGAGGCGAAATTTATGAAGAAAGTCCTGGGTAGCTTCTATGACATGACATCCATTAAAGAAATAGGGTTATACTTTGGCGAGCTTCCTAGTGTCATTCAAGAGGAAGATATCATAGATTGAGACATTAATGGAACAGCAGAGGAGTATCAGTGGAAGGTCAAGGAATTCAGTGTTCGGCATTGAAGATTTTAAATCATGATTCAGGGTTTAGAAGGTAGAGGGTACGATGCACAAAAAACAATACCCTCCAGGTTTTATTTTAGCAGAATTTTCTTTCAGGAAAGGACAGAATGTTAATATGGTTATCCCTATACCGTGTTCCTGAAGAGATTTTCACCTAGAACATTTATTTCAGAGAGCATGCCACATAGTACAAACAGCACAGCATAGTCATTCAGCAGTATGGGTGTGAATGTTTCCGCCATTTTTCCTTAATTATTCAAATTAAATGTTCATCACCTACCTCTTTCACTAGGTTTATGGTTTCTCCTATAAAGTTCCAGGAGAACGAAGGTTTTAAGGTTCCGGATTTTATCAGAAAATTATGCAGTGAAAGGATTTTTGTATACAGTTTGTAAAACTTTTGTATGGAGGCTCAGAGCCCATAGGGTCTCAATGAGGAGGAGTTCCATCTGTTAAAGAGGATTCTGGTCTTTGGTATTTCACAGTATGTAACTTCTCTTATGTGTTATTTTAATATATCATTTCATTTCATCCGTGCTTCTTGTATCATGTTTTGGAATGCAAGTGGCTCACTGATCTTTGGTATGGATTCATCCTAGTTGATGCCCATGCTCGAATCAGTCAAGCGCTTTAAATATGGCTCATGCATGATATTCTATTCCATTATTCAGCTAAACCATACTTTTGTTATATTAGTTTCTTTGGGAGGGTGCTTTTAAAATGCTATTATCATGTATTGATTCTTAGATTGGTAAGCCCATGCATGGTGGTATTGTATATCTGGGTATCAGCTCAATGTTAACTAATATCTTCTCAATATTTCTTTCACTACATACACCTTCTGATAACTTATGTCTATGAAGTATTTTTGAATCGGCCCTCTTTGCAGTAAACTGTCTCTGAATTGTCTGTTGCTTTTATATTTGAGTTTTGCATATTGCCTCTGCAGTAGTCCTTCCTCTGTGTCTATTTCTAAAGGTCCTGGTCCCATTCAGATTATTTTTCCCTTTTTACAGGAGATAGCATGTGAGCTAAAGTTGACAACTTCGTACATTATATTATACGCTCCTTGCTATGCTAAGATGTCCTAGGCACTGGTCTATCACAACTCTAGGCTATCTCTAGGAGCGACAACATCTTTCTGGCACCATTGCCGGGGATGAATTTAAGAAAATCAGAATCCCTGGGCCTCGACAAAATCTAATTCACTCTTCAAGTAGGTGAGTATGAAGATTTGAGAGTTGTAGATCCCTCACCTTGGCGACTCCACATTTGTTATTTGATAAATATATTTGCAGTCTTGGCTCCTCGTAAGCCACACCTGAGGTTAGATACATCTAAGCCAAAGACACCTTCAGTGTCTGACCCTGACCAGATTATACATAGAATAAATTGGAGCGAAAGGAAATCAGCCCGTTCCGAAATGCCTGAATTTTCTATAGAAGACTTTCCATCTTCTTCTTCTCAAGAAGCTCAAGTGCCAGATCCCGACTCCACTGTGGGAGATACTGATTATTATTATTCGGATAGTCCACCCCAGGAGGGTATCAAAAATAAAAACAATCTTCATCCTACTCCTGAGGTTGAAGAGGTCAAGGAAGTAACTGAAGTATCTGTTGTTAATAGACCTTTGTTCCCCTCAACCCCTCAAGCTGCAGTTGAGTGTATTCCTATTATTATTCATACTCCACTTCCACCTCCTCCTCCTCCTCTTACTCATCAAACTATTGCACTACCTCCACCTCCTCCAATGGCCAATGTTCTGGCCTTCTTGATGAATAAATATTCTCCCCTGGCATTACCCCAAGTGTTGAATGATATGCCCCAGGATTATCTGAAGATATCGCCCAGATTCAATGGGGAAAACGAGATTGATGCTCAAAAACATCTTGAGACTTTCTGCTCCTTTGCAGAAAACCTTAATTTTGAACATTTAGATGTGGTCTTAAGACTGTTTGTGCAATCTCTAGATGGTGAAGCTCGAAAATGGTTTAAGACATTGACTGGCCATTCTATTACCACTTGGGATAACATGGAAGATACTTTTCTCGGGAAATGGGGAGAGAAGAAAGATCATGGAAATTGTCTCATTGAGTTCAATACACTAAAGAAAAGACACAATGAAGGAGTGTCAGAATTTATCAAGAGATTTAATAAATTGTATCTGAGTCTCCCTAGTGATATGAAACCCCATCAAACTGCTGCTAAAGTTGTTTTTGTAGCATCCTTTGATTCAGAATTTGGTTTCTCTCTTAGAGAAAGAAAGCCTGCTACTTTGGATGATGCTCGGGCAGATGCACTAGAGTTGGAAGCAAACTTTGCCTCCACTGGCAAATCAAAAGGAAGATTTGAACAAGATACCAGAAGAAGGGGCAAAGAAGAGGCATCTACCTCTAACCAAGACAGGGACTCAGCCAATGACAAAATGGAAGAAATGAGAAAATTGATTAAGAAAATGGTCAAGCTTGAATTGGAAGCCAAGAACTCGGCCTTCAAGAATTTCCAGAATGCTCCAAATAGAGGTTACAATCCTCAATATAGGAAACCGCCCTTGCAAATATTTCCAAGGGAAGCAAAGGAGCAACAGGATCAAGTGCCACACCCATTATACCTGGAAGGTCCAGTAGATGATTCTACTAAGGACACTGCCTATGGACTGGAGGATGCAAATCTTTCCTTTTCAAATAGTGATGGAGAAGAATGCCCTTTGCAAGGAAATGATGAAGCTGGGTGCTCATTGCAAGAAGAAGAAAAGACCAGAGACACAGATGAGGCAGAATTTGATCATTATTGTCAACAATTTGATGATTTCATGCAAGCACATTTCAATAGAAGATATGATCTTAGATCTTCTAGGAAGAGGACTCGTACCCAAGATCAAGAAGAAGAGCTACCCCAGAAGGAAGCACCTGCTCAGAAGGAGGCTACAATGCATAAAGTCGCAAACAAAGGTAAGGGAAACAAACCTTTGCAGTCTAATGATCAAATTCCTTCCGCTCCAAAAGTAGTCATTCCTCCTAATACCGAGTCTGTGTCAAAGGAAGTCAAACCCCCAGCTGAAAATAAAGATTCAAAAGAGGTTGTGATAGAGAAATCGCCCCCAGTTTTCAGTTTGCAAAAGGAACTTGAAAAAGTCAAAATCCCAGTCCCCTTGACTGAACTATTGAAACAGCCAGCATATCAATCTCAATTCACCTCTTTCATGCTCCCTCCAGAAGCACCAATCATCCCAGATAGTCTCAACCTTCAAGAAGAAAGACCTATGGTAGTTTTTGGCCCACATGTTGAGGAGTTAGATCCTTCTACTACCTCCTTCTATGTGTCTCTAGTGATTCATGACCTACTACTACATAACTGTATGCTAGATTATGGAGCTTCCCATAATCTTATGCCTCTGTCAGTCATGGAAAAACTAGGATTACAAATCACCCGTCCATACAAGGACCTCTATTCATTTGATTCCAAAAGAGTTAAATGCTTGTGGATGATCAAGGATTTGGTGGTCAATTTGGCCCAAATCCCAGCAAAAAGTGTGGTCATGGATATTGTGGTGGCTGACATCCCAACTCGCTTTGGTATGTTTCTGTCAAGGTCCTGGGGAACAAAAATTAGTGGATCACTCAAGATGGATTTAACATATGCCACCATCCCTGTTTTTGGTGGCCAAGAAAGGAGGTTGTACAGGGAGACTAGATTTTTCAAGATGGTGACTAAGGCTGACAATTCTGTAAATTCACCAGTCTACAGTAAGGAAGGAGATTTTTCATGCTTGATGTTGGAAGAAGATCAAGATTATGCTCATGAACCATCATTTTTCCAGATCAAGACTGAGCAGCCCTCAGAGAGCATGGAAGCAGGAATATGGACACTACATTTTGATGGAGCAAATTCAAGAGAAGGTAATGGAGCCGGAGTGCTATTGATTTCTCCTTCAGGAAAATGGGTACCATTGTCTTTCAAACTAGAATATGAAGCCACCAATAACGTGGCTGAATATGAAGCACTTATGTTGGGATTACAGACAGCTAGGAGCATGGGTATACAAAGCTTAAAAGTTCTGGGAGATTCAGAACTGGTGGTTAGGCAAGTCAAAAATCAGTGTCAGACCAAACATCCTAGGCTAAGGGCTTATAGGAATGAAGTTTGGGACATGGTAGAAAATTTCTTCTTGGAATTAAATATCCAGTTCATGCCCCGAGAACAGAATAGGATGGTTGATTCCCTTTCTGTGGCTGCTAGTACATTTCGACCACCTCAAAACCCTCTCTTAAGATACCAAGTTGAGGTGCGTTATCGACCTTCAATCCCAGATAACATCAAACACTGGAAGGTGTTTTAGGATGAAGAACAGATGAAGATATTCCTGGAAACAATGGGAGAATTCTCCAATATGGAGATTGATGCTGATGAAGAAGAGGTTGAGTCTGAAAACACTTCAGAAAGAAATTGGGAGGAGAAAGTGGCAGGTAATAAGGTGTTGCAGTTAAAGGAAAACTTTATACCTAGAGGGTTGGTGCCTCTAGAGAGATTATTTGACAAGATTGATGTCTCACTGCAGCCAAGCAAAGTGGTAGAGGAAAATCAGGTAGAAGACCTGAATCTTGGTACTGAGGCTGACCCCAAAATTGTAAAATTGTCTAAGAAAATCCCTGGAGAATATAGAAATCTATATCAGAAATTATTTCAGTCTTACAAGGATGTGTTTGCATGGTCCTATCAGGATTTGAAAACTTTTGATATCAGTATTATGCAGCACAAAATTCCATTGAAGGCAGATGCAAAGCCCCATAACCAGAAGCTCAGAAAAATAAATCCCTTGCTGTTGCCTTCTATTGAGAAAGAAATTAAGAAGCTACTGAAGGCAAAAATAATTGTACCATTGAGGTACTCTGAATGGGTGGCAAACCTTGTCCCTGTACGAAAGAAGAATGGAGAAATAAGGTTGTGCGTGGATTTTAGAAATTTAAACAAAGCTTCCTTAAAGGATAATTATCCATTACCCAAGATGGATCACATCCTGCAGAAAGTGGTTGGAGCTTCTAGGATGTCAATGATGGATGGATTCTCTGGTTATAACCAGGTGGCTGTACTTCCAGAGGATCAAAAGAAGACTGCTTTCACCACACCATGGGGTACATTTATGTATGCCAGGATGCCTTTTGGATTGATTAATTCAGGGGCCAATTTTTAGAGGGCGATGGATGTTGCTTTTGTTGGGGAGCAGGATAAATTCCTGGTGGTCTACCTCGCTGATATCACTGTATTTTCCAGGAATGATGCTGAGCACATTGAACATCTATGTAGAAATTTTGAGAAATGCAGAAGGTATGGTCTTTCCCTTAATCCTCAAAAGTCTTTATTTGCATTAGAAGAAGGAAAACTTTTGGACACATTGTGACTAAAGATGGGGTGAAGATAGATCCTAAGAGGGTAGAGGTTATAAATGGTATTTATTTCCCCAGAAATAAGAAATAGGTGCAGGTATTCCTTGGGCGTATCAATTTACTAAGGAGGTTTATTCCTAACTATGTTGAGATAGTTAGGCATATAACAGACATGTTCAAGAAGAATAATGAAGTAAAGTGGTCACAGGAATCATGAGAGGCATTTACCAGGATAAAAAATGCTTTTGTAGAAGCCCTTGTGCTAGCTGGACCAGATTATGATAAACCTTTCATGATCTTTTCTTTTGCATCACGTCATACAATAGCAGGAGTCTTATTGCAGAAAAATGAAGAAGGGTATGAGCAGCCTATTTCCTTTTTCAGTTAGGTGCTTCATGATGCAGAATTAAAGTAAAACATATTGGAAAAGCAAGCATACACCCTAGTGAAATCCCTCAAAGCATTCTATGTATATATCTTACAGTCTCATATCACTGCGTTTGTGCCTGCGACTGCTGTAAAATATATTCTTATTCAGGGGGATAGTGAAGGAAAAAGGGGTAAGTGGATTGCTAAAATACAGGAATATGACTTTGACATCCGCCCTACTAAGCTGATCAAAGGACAGGGGCTTGCCAAAATGTTATCTGAATCAAACTATCAAGATCTGAGCATAAATTTGTCCATTATAGAAGGTGTGGAATCTGAGGAGCTAGAAGAGCGACAGGGAATTGGAGTAGCTACTCCAAAAACACATCTCAAGTACCTCACCAGTCCGTGGTACAAAGAGATAGTAGAATATCTCCTTACACTCATCTGCCCCCCAAGTTGTGATAAAACTAAATACAGAGCGCTGAGATTGAAATCACAGAAGTACATAGTCGCCAATGGCCGGCTATACTGGCGAGATCCCTCAAGCATCTTACTCCTGTGTCTCACAGAGAATGAAGTCGAGAATATTATAGCAGAATTTCATGAAGGGATCTATGGAGGTCATTACAGCTAGAGAGCCACAACTCATAAAATTCTAAAAGATGGCTTCTATTGGCCAAAGCTTTTTGGAGATGTTTTTGCCAGAGTAAGAGCATGTGATAAATGTCAGAAATTTTCTAAGAGGCAGAAATCGGCACCTTTTCCCCTGATTCCAGTGCATGTGGATGAACCATTTCGTCAATGGGGTATTGATTTTATAGGCGAAATACATCCTCCATCGAGTGGTCAACATAAGTGGATTTTAATGGCCACTAATTATTTCACCAAATGGGTGGAAGCCATACCTGTAAGGAATGCTACAGATACTGTGATCATAAAGTTCATGGAGGAAAACATCATATCCAGGTTTGTCTGTCCTGCTAGGATAGTGACTGATAATGCACAGGCCTTCAAGTCTACAAAATTTATGAATTTCTGCCAGCAATACAATATCATACTGAGTCACTCTATAGCTTACTATCCACAAGGAAATGGCTTGGCAGAGTCTTCAAATAAAACTCTAGTTAGAGCCTTGAAGAAGACTATCAATGAAAATCAGAAGAATTGGGATTCCCAATTGAAATTTTCTCTATGGGCTAATAGAATCACCAGCAAGAGAGCAACTAGAAAATCTCCCTATGAATTGGTATATGGACGAGCAGCAGTTTTTCCTGTACATCTGGCTTTACCAGTGGCCCGCTTCATGCAAGAAAGCCAGGAGGAACCTGATGATATGATCAGGGGAATCAATCAATTGGCAGAATTAGAAGAAACATGGGGCCAGGTGAATCAGAGGTTAATAGAATATCTAGAGAAAATGAAACACATTTTTGATCAGCATGCAAAAGACAAGAAATTGCAGATTGGCAACCTAGTGCTAAGATGGGATGTCTGGAGAGTCGAGAAGGGAAAACATGGTAAATTCGACCCCCTCTGGTTTGGTCCTTTCAAAATTGTGGAACAGGGGGGCAATAATACTTTCAGGTTGGAAAATTTACAGGGCGACTTGCTGGATGCCCCTGTAAATGGTCAATTCCTCAAGCCCTACTTTTAGTTCTGATTCAGGCAAAGGCAGCCTGATGTATTATATTGTATGATAGTTTCCTTTGTTGTTTTTGTTTGAATAATGTGGGTGTCATTATGAATCATAAAGTGAAAAGTAAGGTTGCTGAAGAGCCGAGTTTTCACAGAAGATGATCAGAGGGTCTGCGAGTTCTCGACATGTCCAGGGATGAACGTGTCATCCCCAGGTGGAGCCAATGTTGATCATATCAGCCCCCTGTCAAAATTTTGTTAAGAAGCCTCCTTTAAACCACTCAAGTCCCCTCATTTTTTCCCAAAAGATCCCTGTTTCACCTATCGTTACCATTTCCCACCTCTAAAACACATTATAAAAGGCTGAAAATCCATGTTTGAAATATTTAAGGCATAACTCCTTCGGCCCTAGCCCCTCTGTCTTTTCCTCCATGTAACCTGGACGCTAGACCAGGCGCCAGCCTGAAAGGCGCTTATAAAATGTATATCGCGCTCATTTTGAACCATAGATCTGTAACAGATCGGACGGCGACTGTTCATCCCCATCGTGCCCTTAGTTCACCTGCCTACCATCCGATCATACCTTGAAATCAACGGTCCGCAGCTCGCCTGTCCCGGTGGTCCCCACGTCTACTCCCATTGCACAACCGGGTGGTATGTATTGCACCGCCTTTTGGCGGTAGGTGGTAATTCTCCTTGGGCCAGTGATTCCATACACTGTTTGCCACGCGTCCCAGCGTACGGTTCCAAAATTGTCGTTCATCACTCGCTATTGTTTGGCAAAAGACGCGCAGCGATATCGCTGTCAGCCATCGGATCTGGTGATATTCATCTAACGGCTATCGCGCTCTGAAGCTGCACGGGATTTAACGCAAGGAAATCATACCCCTGGCCCACTGGCAACTGCCCCCGATGTCGTTTCAACCGTCAATCTTGTTTTGAGATCGGACGGTCTAGATCATTTTCACACCCCACTGTTGACCCGGTCTTCCTCCACGTCATCATCCCACGTGTTTATCGCATTTTTTCCCTCCACCATTTTTACATTACATTCATATGATATATTTTAATGTTCCGCATTATAAACTCTGGCCAGCCCTTCTGCCATTATTTCCACTGCATTTTCTTCGTCATCACCCTACGTGCTTCCGCCATTTTATCATGTCGCTTCACTACACAGTCGCATCCATTGCATTACCATCCCCCATGCATTTGTTTTCTTCACAACTTTGTGTGTTTTGCAGGTTTACAGTGATAGAGGATTATCATAATTTTCAGCATCCATTACAAGAGCCGAGAACGCGTCAGAGAACCAGTTCTTCAGAGGCGAAATTTATGAAGAAAGTCCCGGGTAGCTGCTGTGACATGACATCCATTAAAGAAACAGGGTTATACTTTGGTGAGCTTCCCAGTGTCATTCAAGAGGTAGATATCATAGATGGATACATTAATGGAACAGTAGAGGAGTATCAGTGGAAGTTCAAGGAATTCAGTGTTCGGCATTGAATATTTTAAATCATGATTCAGGGTTTAGAAGGTAGAGGGTACGATGCACAAAAAAAAATACCCTCCAGGTTTTATTTTAGCAGAATTTTCTTACAGGAAAGGACAGAATGTTAATATGGTTATCCCTATACCGTGTTCCTGAAGAAATTTTCACCCAGAACATTTATTTCAGAGAGCAGGCCACAGAGTACAAACAGCACAGCATAGTCATTCAGCAGTATGGGCATGAATGTTTCCGCCATTTTGCCTTAATTATTCAAATTAAATGTTCATCACCTACCTCTTTCACTAGATTTATGGTTTCTCCTATAAAGTTCCAGGAGAACGAAGGTTTTAAGGTTCCGGATTTTATTAGAAAATTATGCAGTGAAAGGCTTTTTGTATACAGTTTGTAAAACTTTTGTATGGAGGCTCAGAGCCCATAGGGTCTCAGTGAGGAGGAGTTCCATCTGTTAAAGAGGATTCTGGTCTTTGGTATTTCACAGTCTGTAACTTCTCTTATGTGTTATTTTAATATATCATTTCATTTCATCCATGCTTCTTGTATCATGTTTTGGAATGCGAGTGGCTCACTGATCTTTGGTATGGATTCATCCTAGTTGATGCCCATGCTCGAATCATTCAAGCGCTTTAAATATGGCTCATGCATGATATTTTGTTCCATTATTCAGCTAAACCATATTTCTGCTATATTAGTTTCTTTGGGAGGGTGCTTTTAAAATGCTATTATCATGTATGGATTCTTAGATTGGTAAGCCCATGCATGGTGGTATTGTATATCTGGGTATCAGCTCAATGTTAACTAATATCTTCTCAATATTTCTTTCACTACAAACACCTTCTGATAACTTATGTCTGTGAAGTATTTCTGAATCAGCCCGCTTTGCAGTAAATTGTCTCTGAATTGTCTATTGCTTTTATATTGGAGTTTTGTGTATTTCCTCTGCAGTAGTCCTTCCTCTGTGTCAGTTTCTGAAGGTCCTGGTCCCATTCAGATTAGTTTTCCCTATTTACAGGAGATAGCATGTGAGCTGAAGTTGACAACTTCATACATTATATTATATGCTCCTTGCTATGCTAAGATGTCCTAGGCACTGGTCTATCACAACTCTAGGCTATCTTTAGGAGCGACAACAGGTACAACAAGCTATAAGGATAGACTATGATAGCCAAAGTGAAATTTTCTTGGCTAAGAACCCTGCTTACCATTCAAAGACAAAGCACATTGATGTTCAATATCACTTTGTTAGAGATATGGTTGAGGCTAAAAGGGTGTTGCTGGTAAAGGTGGACACTTTGAATAATGTTGCAGATGCATTGACGAAGTCTATGAGCACTCAGAAGTTCTCTTGGTGTAGAGAAACAATGGGTGTTGAAGAATTGGCCCAATGACTAAGCTCTCCTGTGGTCCCCTGTGGAAAGAAAACAACAAGTGGGAGAATGTTGGGGATGTGTTAATTCTTTCCATGACTAGCCCCACGCATTGTACGTTGCACCGAGTGCAGCAAGGGGGTCACAAGGGAGGAGGCAGCCCCCACTGTTGGGGTCTGGAGCAGTGCCCCAGCGAAAATTGTTTTGGTGTGCGGACCCACTCATAGGCGGACCCACCCATTTTTTGTGCATGAGTTTGCACATGGTTTTGGGGTACGATGGTTTTCGGCCCCTGGTATTTTGTAGACCCGGTCAAGGGAACTACGGTTATGTTCTAATCCAGGGTTAATGGATTGGGGTTTATGTATGCTTCGGCATGTATATATATGTGTTATAACACTAAAAGGAATATAATGAAAAATCAAGCTGGTTGTCCCGATTTGGGATCCAGGGGAAAATCTCTGTGTTTATCTGTTTTATTTTTTATGCTCTGACTATTGTTTATTTTCTGTTATAAGATTCGTGTGTAGATAATTTATGTTCAAGGTTAAAACCTATAGTTTGTAATAAAATAATTCAGCCAAATATGTTTAAATTATTCCCAAACACACTTTTACAAAATGCTCAATATAACACTAGGACTCACCTAAGACCTTCTCAATGAATTGGACCCTATATTTTTGGTTCAAGCTGGAAGAAAAACTCTGTCGATTATTGTTACACAACAATTTTACACCATGCTCTTTTTCCCATCCCTAATCCTAAAATGTCTGGTGAAAGATCCAATGCAATATTTCCACCATAAATAAATATGTTAAAACATCCCCTGAAGATCCAAAGAGAACTGCCTTGGAAGTTACCGAAGAAACTTGGTCAAATTCCTAGTTTCCTGGGTCAGCACGTTTCGTGGTGTCATGCTCGTGCTGATGTCATATTCACATTATTGGCTTAGCGCTGTCAGCACCCTTATTTCTTGGAAAATAGCACTGATCCCTTTTTGGTAGTGTTTCCTCAAATGGAGGAGAAGCTTTGACCTATAGAAGTTCCAGGGCGACGATTTTTTTGTTAAATAGTGGTGATAGAGTCAAGTTCTCTTATTTTAGATCATTGATATCATCCATGGGGGTTTATACCTTAGAAAGTGGACCTTCCTCCTCCTTTAGTGGGATCCCAACCTCTTCTCCCTTCCTATAAATTCATACCCCTCATTCCAATAATGTTAGTCTAGTTGGTCATTGTCGGGCTAGTCTGAACTCTCATTCCCTTTGTATCCTCGCATTGTGATAACGCCTAAGTGTTCGGGTGAAGGAATGCTTTAGAGCTTCGGTGAAGGACTCATATTTTTACCAAAGAAGGCCTCCAACATCAAGGCCTAGGTTTTAAGATCCTCCTTTTATATTTATCAATAAAACATCTGATTTTTTCTTTCTATATTTGTCTAACTGTTTATGCAAATATTTTGGTACTCCTTGATCTGCTAGATAGTGAATGTTTATGATTATTATTTATTGGACTGTGTTTGCTGTTGTCTCTTGATCATCCATAGGTTTGTGCCATCAATAATAGGGTGTGAGCCTAAAAGGATCGTGGATCAAGGTCATCAAAAACGGATTCAAACGTAGCATCGGGAAAAAGATATTTCTATCTCTTTCCTTGTTGCATTGTTAATGTTAGTTAAGAGAGACTTGTATTAAAAATTAATGTTAGTTAAGAGAGCTTTGCATTAAAAATTATCTCATGTTGCTAGACCCACTCTAGGGCTAGAGATATTGCCTCAATCTGCAGAGGGGATTTATCTTGACAACATAATTGGAGACTCTGCTAGGGAGGTTAGCCTTTTAGCCTTACTTCCCCAGACTGATCTTGGATCAGTTTGACCGATTACTGAAATCTAATCTTGCTTAGGCCTTTGTTAGTTTATGTAGGGTTTGATAGTCATTTCATTGTGTCAGGTTTGGTGTTTGTGTGAAATTATTTTTTGTTTTTACTTTTTTTTAGTGACCAACGCGCTTTCAGTTTAAACAGTAGCACTAGCAACGCTATTCTATATGGTACAATCGCGTTTATTTTTCTTTCATCACACTTATACTTATCACAGAAGCCCTGATATTAGACCTAGGAAAAGTTATGGTTTCCCCTTGATTTTCCAGTGTGTCCTGGACCCTCAAGGATGTCTATAGAATCTCAGTGACCTCCTTGTTGTGGCTTGACTTAATTGTTTTCTCTGAGCAAGTATTTTTGTCTCTTTAATTTGTTTCTAAGTTGGGATATTTTTCACCATTTCAAATGCCTTTTGTCGCATTTTTCCTGACTTGATTCAAACTGGTTTGTCATATGTATTGGTCATCACTGCATATCTGATTTTGCCTTTGATTTAGTGTCAAACATAAGATCACAAATTGTTTGATTCAAAAGTCTAGAAGAGTGTGTCATTTTTCCAAATTCGAAAGAAATTGAAAGTGATTTTCATTTTAGTTTTTATTTGGATTGTCTTCATCGTTTTGAAAAAGAGGAGTGAAAATAATTACATTCATGGGTTTTTAAAGCGATTTTTATTTATGTTCAATTGACAGAAAAGTGAAAGGATTGCCATTCTGTTTCTTCATTCATTGGTTTACTTTACTTTCGATTGTGTTTCAAAGTTTAAAAAAAAAAAGGTGCATCTTAGTGAAAAAGAAAAGTATTTTCAATTTTTCAATAAGTTGCATTTGTTTGGGAAAAAGTGAATTTGATTGAAAAGAATTTCATTTCATAGCTTTGAACTAGTTTGGGGGGCATTATTGTTATTGCATTGATTTCACTTTTACTTGTATCTCTTCCCTAAATAGTTTAGGCTTCATCAAAATGGAAAGTTTTTTTTTGCATATAGCCTGCACCATAGGATTTAGGTGATGTAGGATTTGTAACTAACGAGATCATTTAGTGGTCTAGGCTAGAGATGTTTTCCAGCCTCGTAAAATGTAGGAGTTGTCGTTAACGGTCTACGTTACAACTTGGGGGTGATATCCCATCCCACGTATGGAAGTATATTGATGTATGATAAGTATATTTGGGGAAATCTCATCAAACTTTTACGAATTAGACAACACTACTACAGACTAGACTCCCACATACCATCGCATATATTTGGGGAGACACCATTTGGTTGCAAGCCTACCATAGGTAACCAAGTCGATTGCCTTGTAAACGTGATACACTGAACAAAACATTCGGGGAGATCAGTTGTAGTATGTTAAGTCCTTGGTCGTCTTTTCTATCATTTATCACCAAGGTGTATAGTACAGTTCATGAATACTTGGTAAACCTTTATGCCTAGCATACCCTTTTTTATTTATTTTTTGTTAATTCTAAAAGTAACTACCCATGAAAAAATATTACTCGTGCAGTTCTGCAGCCTCATTATTGCTTGGTAAATTATGATTTTTTTCACCTCTCCCTTCTTTGATCTTAATTTGAAATTTCATCGTGGCTGAATCGTCGAATTTTCCTCATCCCTCCTCTAATGGATCTTAAGAATCTCCTCCTAAGGTCCCTCGATTTCTAGTTGGGCCTCTTTAAGCACAAGTTTCTGAACTCAGGATTGTCATTAGTGTTCAACCTATTTCGTCTTGACCTTCGCCTTACGATTCTCCTTGGACGGCATAGGAAGACTCTAAGCCAGAAAGCCGCGAAACATCTACATAGTTTACGGTCTTTCTTGGAAATCCACTCTTTGATCTAATTGTGGTCTCACCTCAACAGGCTTATAGTGCTTTTGATTAACCATAAATTCCATTTCGTGCTTCTCCAATGGCATCTCTCTCTACTGTCTGTCGGTTATTTCCTGATGAAATGGCATCCAATGCTAATGATGTTCCATTCATGATCACTCCTTAGGGCACTCTTTAGGAAACCACTCGAACCTACATCCCATAAGTTGCTTCATCTGTGTTTCCCTCTGAGAGCGATTTGTTCGGTTCCACACCTCATGATTTAGGTAGTGGGACCAAAATACCTTTCAGTCAAGTTGCATCTATGCTTCCACACTGTCATACCTCTTTGGGAAACCTTGTTTCTGGAGCTTATGGTGCTGCACCTTTATTCTCGGATCTCGTTTGGTTGACAGATATTCCTCGATATTTCAGACCATTTTCTTCAAATGTGGCTGTCACATCTCAACTTGTTATTCGACCTACAATCACTATTGATCAAATTACTGTTTCGATCGGATCCTCTACCCACTACTCGCCATTTATGATTATTGTAGTTCCACCACAGAGTGGAAAATCTATGGTTTCTTCTGTGCCTGGGGGGAAGTCTAATCCTCTTTACGTGCCTCCCATTTTGGGTGGGGGGCATCCGAATTCTGGACCTATTCATGGGCTAAGACAACCTCATATTTAGTATTCGCAGGTTCAACAACCCAACATATCATATTCATATGTTCAAAAACCTAACATCCCTTATGTTCAAGATTCGAACATACAATATTAGCATGATCCTCGACCGAACACTTCTCAGGAGTATTTCTAGTAGCCCCAACTTTCCGCAAGTGTTGTTGTGACTAACCGTCAGTTTGGTTCTTACACCCAAGATGGTCTGAATCTCCATCTAGGTCAATCTGTTCCACTCCCCAATCATCTTAGTACTCAATACTAGCCATTTCCTCAAGGTTAGTACCAGCAACCCTAGTCTGAGAGCCTCAGCCTGGTGTTTAATATCAACAAATTCCTCAGTACTAGCAGGCCGAATCAGGACCTCAAGCTAGACCCTATGTTCAACAATGACCACAAGTTGGACCCTATGTTCAACAGGGACTAGACGCTGGACCTCATTTTCATCAAGGACCTCACCCTAGACCCTACATCTAAGAAGGTTTGTAAACTCAAATCCCGTAGGGGTCTTATCAATAACCAAAGTAAGGTCCCTATGTTTAGTAATACCTGCAACAAGGTCCTTACCAACAATGGGTGCAGCTTACATATCCGAGACAAAGTCCGCCCTATTGGGTGTATAATCCGTATCAACTAGTTTGAAACCACTGAACCTTTTCTCCTCATCATTTTCCATTGCCATTCCTAACTATGTTAGAATTCTCGGATGTGTCAAAGCTTACAAATGACCCCATCCAACACCAATTGCATTGGGTGACAATTCCAACTAAAATCCCAAGAGATTGTCAAAAATTGGAAGGCAAGTCTGGGGAAGACCCCCAAACCCATGTTATGACGTAGCATTTATGGTGCTCTTCTAATTCTTCAGTCGACGATTGTGTACACTGGAAAATTGTACAAGAAAAATACATTACAAAATGTCAAGCAGAAGGTACAAATAGATATTTATAGGGAAGGAATACATTACAAGAGTTGAAAATTTTAACTTTTCCTAAGGTCAAGCAGGAAAATTCATTAAAATGCACACAGGAAACACTGACCCCAAGCGTTCTTTATGGCTTTTTCTTCGCTAGCCATGAAGATCATCGCGGCTATCCCTCAAAAATTCATGCGGTCCTAAGTATCCATAAAGTCACCATCCGGGACCACTTGGAACACTTTAAGAAGAAGATTTTCACTCAAGCTAGCCACGTAAAACTGCCTTGCAGCCACCTTGAGGCCTTAGTGCAGCATACAAAGGAATCATCCTCCCACTCTTGTGTCAACATCCATCTTGTACCAAGAGAGGGAGGGAAAATTTGAAATTTTTCTATATGAGACCGGCATGGGAAGAGAAACATGAGAACACATTATTATTCTAGCCAAATTGATTGAGAGCAAACCAACTTGTGTTGTCCAAGTAGAAATAAGGATTGGAAGGATTCAACTGTTGGCCACCCAACACCTCAATCCAAGAGAATAGCTTCACCAAGTTTCCATCATTCTACCATCTTTTGAGGGGAGAGAGAGGCTTGCAAGAATATTAAGGGGAAGATACCCCCTTGTCTTGGATATTCGATCTCCATCGCTCTAAGTATCCATTGCAAGTGATTTAGCATCCTATTCTCTTATACCACCAGCACCTAATAAAGGGAGAGAGTTCTCCATTTCAATTATTAGTGTGTTTGACTTGATTGAGCTTGTTATTGTACATAATTTTTTTTTTCCTTCATTGATGTAGCATGCTATGTGTTATCACTCATTAAGTTGTGAAAAATTTCTTGATAGGGCCTTATAGGACACTCACCAAATGGATAAGGTCTCCTAAGCCATTTTAATGTCGTATAGGAAAATTGTTGCATTTTTTAAGCTTATCCTAAGTTTTAGGATCACCTTCATTTATTCCATTTCATGTCAAATCAGTCCCATATCATGTCAGTTTTCATTCCCCATGCATTCTGTTATTGCCTAAATCTACCTCAAGCTTAAGGAAGGTAGAATTCGAGGTAACATCAAACCACGCTCAGTCTGGTAGCTAGCCCTACCAGATCATGAGAGGGCTCTCTCCGAGTCAATCTCAGCAAAAATAATAAATAGGGCTTGAGATGACTTGAAATAAAGGCTAATTTTAGGCTAGGTATATAAGTAAAGAGTTTGATTGTGTTTTTGGGGGTTTTTTTTTGAATCAAAGGGAAAGGCAGTTTTGGGTGCGGGGATGAGGCCTAATTTTTGCAGAGTTATGATTGGGGCAAGGAAGAAAATTGTTTTGATGCTTTAGATTTAATGAATGGATAGTTCAGACTGGTGAGGAGTTGAAGAGGGAAAGAGGCTTTCAATAATCCTCTTCAAACAGATGAAAACATGGAAAATTAAACAAAAATGAAGGCAGAGCAAAGCAAGCTAATGAATTCCACCTTTATCACTCATTTGTTTAATTTAAGAAGAAAGGAGAAGGGAAATGATACACATAAAAATCATTGAAATTACAATTACATAAATAAAAACACCATCAAAACATAGAGCCACATGGATCCCAAAGAGTGCTACAAACCCTGGTCTATTCCTTTGCCAAAATTGCAGAAATGAAATGTACAATGAAGTGCCAAGCAATCCCAAGTGTCCAACCCTGAAAATGACTGAAGAACTACATGATATAGACAAGCCTAACTCATTCCCATGCTTCTATGGGTCGAGCTCATCATTCTAGGAGTTTTTTCAACCATATCTAAACTAAGAACTGAAAAATAGGTAATGAAACAACTTGCCTCTATATGGTAGGAAACTGATTCATTCACTTACATTTCACTTTTTGGTGAATGAATCTACTAAGATGAGTAAAAATGTGCCAAAATTACATCATGGTCATGAAATTACATCAAGGTACCTCAAGAGTTACATGAAAAAGTCAAACTAGCCAAAACTAGGCGAAATTCTGAGCTACTGAATGAAAAATAGGCCAAACTTCCCTATGCGTCGCGCCTGAAATCTCTATGCGTAGCACAAGTTTGAGGCTATTTTGAGGGCCTTCCCAAAGTCCAAATTGAGCACAGGATAGCTTTTTGGAAGGCCCTACCTGTCTACTTTCCAACCCAAGTGGAATTTCTGAATTTGGTTTCCATTTGCCCCTAAAAACACAATCTCCCAAAACTGCTTCCTGTGTGTGCAAAAAGTGGCAGAAAGGCCAATTTTAGGGTGTTTTTGGCCCTTTAGGCAACCTAGAACTTGATGAAATCCTTAGGTAATTCATACTCATGCATAAATTTTGATGAAAAATCCAAAAATGCAAATTTTTCCTCCAGAAGAGCTACCAATTATAAGCATGCGCCAAGTGGCGCTACGCGTCGGGCAGGAAAATCTGTTTTGAGACCAAAAAATTCAAAATTGACAAAAATTTTCCCAAATTTCTTGAAATTTTGACTGAATGCCCACCATCAAGCACTATGTTGGGCCAAAGAAGCTTCGGCCAAAATTTGGAGCCTATCATGCCTTTTGTGACGTTTTAGTGCCCTCCTTAGCCTTGCCTTCAAGATCTTGATCCTCGCTTTGCAAACATGATGTCGCACCCAATAATGGTTCTTCATGTGTCTGAGCATGTTCTTTTCCTTGTTTGCTTTCACCAACAGCTTCTTAAGATTAATTTTGACCCTCTCAAGCCAAGTCTCTCTGTCAGCCTCAATATCCCGCTCAATGGGTGTCATCTCTATTAGGCTTCTTTGGGCAGCTTGCCGGTTCTCACGGATGTTTTGCAACTCCATGATCGTCTGCTGATCCTCAAACTATTTGTTGCGCTGCTCCAGATAGTTCATGATCCATTGAGCTCTTTGCAATTTTTCAGTCAATATGGCGATCTCAGCCTTCTGCTCCTGAACGATCTCTCTCAACTTTGAGCTTAGAGAGCTCAAATCCTCATCAATAAGTATGAAATCAGTATCCTGACCTCCTGAAGGGCCCTCATCCTGCATAGGCCTCTTACCTATTCTGCTGATGATGGCAACGAGACCCCTTCCACCCCGGGTGGAGATAGTACTCGTCGGGATGCTGCAAATAATCCTCTCGTGCCTCTCTGATAAGTGACATACACTGGCACACTGATAGGATCTGTCTCGGGACCTTTAGGCTGATGTGAAGGTTCACCTGCATCATGGACAACCTCCAGAGTAACCTGAGGAGCTGTGAAAAAGTCATGGGAAATGAAATCCTCCCATGCAATACCCTGCAATCCAAGCTGATGTACAACAACAATCTTGATGAGTGCATAGTGATAAATACTGTTGTACTGCTGCTCAGGAGTCTTATTCTGCACAAGAGTGGTCATTCGCTCAATGTTGTAGCACATGAAATAAGGTATTTTCATCATCCTCACTCTAGTGAAATGCATCAATAACCTGATGTGGTAGGCATAGAGGCGTGAGAACCGGCCCTCACAACTGAAGTATCTGATAATGATTCTCATCAAAGGCGCATAGGATTCCTTTAGGAACTGGAATGGGAATACCCTGCTGAGCTGTCTCATATAGCTAGGCCTGATGTATGGTTCATAATGCACTCTGTCCACCTGCTATCTTTTTTTCCACTGTTCACCCACATTCGGTATTCCGGTTGCTTGAGAAATGGTTTCCGGTGTCAAGGTGAAATTTACACAAACAAGAGTTACCTGACCATCATGCAAATGTCACACAAACAACCGAGCCAAATCTTGATGATGTTGAATCTGAGCAATCATCTCACAATATTGATAGCATGACTGCTCTCAAAAACATGCCATGGCAAGTGGGCAGGCCTGCAATTGGGTCAATGAGGTGGGCTCTTCTCTCACATGTTTTCCACCTTTACGAGGCCTTCTCGGTGCATGTAGCTCAGTGGTAGAATCACTATCTCTGTCATATGATGTAAAAGTGTCTTTCTCCATAATGTTTCAAGGTCTATGTTTGGCTTGTGTGAGGTGAAAACGATAATTTGGTGCCTTTTTGTTTTAATTCCAAATATGTGTCAAAGGGAAGGGAATGTGGGAAAAATAGGACAGTGGGGACAATGTGACTCAATCAAGTGAAATTTGAGGTGTAAGGATAGTCACTTGACTGTTTAGACTTGGGGTTTTGGGAATTTTTACAAATGAAATGGGGAAAGGAAAATGAAGGTGAAATGAAATGGCTTGCGATGGGGAAATAGGGCTTTAGGAATGAATGACTCTTAGATATGTAAGAGGATGGTGTATTGATGAAATAACAGTGATGGGAGGGAAACAACAAGGGGAGAATGGAATATGTGGCACAAAACTACTTTAAAACACCAATTTCAAACCCTAAGAGAGCAATTTTTTACAAAGAATAGGGTTTATAATTTTCCATTCAAATTCTCATACTCCTTCTTTCAAACAATACCAAACACTGATCAATGGCAATTGCAAGATGATTTGACTTACACGGAGCAGAGGAGACTGTTTTGTTTGATGTTTGAGATAGATAACAAGAAATTTTGAGTTTCGGCCCTGTGTGCCACCCGCACAACCCAATGTGTCGTGCTCTCTGTGTGCGCTGCGACCGTTGAGATTTACACGGTGAGAAACAACCCTATGCGCCGCGACTTGCTTATGCGTCGCGACCTCCACCCAATGCGCAGTGACTGTCAATCTCACCCATAGTCTGCCTTTCAAACACTATTTTGCTCTTCCACGTTTTGACTCGGCTCAATGATGTCTCTTGATGTGCAAATGAATTCTTTGAAACAATGAAAATATATTTTATGGCCATAGACTTTTATTTTTTATTTGGAAAAAAACCCATTTTCTAATGTTTGAATTTTGACACTTTTTGAAAAAAACTCTGTTTTGTTTGTTTCCTTTGATTTTTTAGACTGATGATGAAATTCTTGTCTATTTTTTGCAGGGATAGCAGGCATGGGATTTGGAAAAGGTGACCAGGGTTGTGCCTAAACAACTTCACAACTGAAACAACTTTGAAAATTACATTACATTTATTACAAAGGATGAAATTGACAATTTTTCTTCAAAATAGAGTTTTGAAGAAGAATCATGATCAAGCATTATAATGATGAAATTTTTGCGATGAAACTTATTTTGAACCTCCCTCATGTGCCTACTGACATTATTAGACATTCTGAAGACTGAATTAATGAAACCCTAGACCTAATGAGACCCTAAAACCCTAAAATGACTCTTTGGAAAACATGACTGCAAATGACTTTAAAATTGATTTTGATGAACAGACACGGACCAGCAGGTACACGACATGAGGGATATGAGTGAAAATACCCTTCCGTCAGATGATCCATGCTCCTAATGGAATGCAGCTGACTGAACTAAATGAAACACCTAAAATGAAATGCAACAAAAGAGATTTTTATCACTGACGGAGGGATGAAGATACCGACTCTAACATTGGCTCCAATGGGGATGGTAGTTCCTTGGAAGTGCCAAGAACTACAAATTTCTGGGAGAGTAGGCAGTGCCTTCGTCCATTGGGCTATGTAGTCCATAACTTTGGCAAATTAACACAAGACTCTTGACTCATTTATTGACTGAAAATTTGACTCAAACTGACTCAATTTTGAAACTAAAATGACTGAAAAACCTAACTCGACAAACTTAAACCAAAGCTAAAATCAATCTTCAGAATTATAGCCTTCACTTTGGGCCCCAAACTAAAAGAATGATGACAGCACTTCCTCTGAAACTATACTGAAACTGACAAAAATGACTCAAGACCTACTTAACTGACATTTGTACTTACAAATCTTTTTAATGGCAGCAGTCCATCGAGATTTGAAATCATGATGACAACCAACTGCCTACTGATGGAATATATACAATCATGTGTAGTGAGCCTTCCAATGTAACCAATCCAGCAGATGGCTACATACTGAAATTTGGCTCTCACTTTTCTCAAGCTGGTAGAACGATGTACATGTAGGAAACTCACAATAACCACTGAAACCAAGGCTTATGATAACGAACCAGGCAACATTTATCTTTTCTGATGCTTGCAAAAGAATGTCGAAAGGATCTTAAAAATCCTGAAGCACTAGTTGGTCTTGAGATCTAGCAGCAACAATACAACTACTCGCTTCATTCTGATCTGAAAGAACAATTGATTGCCGAGTGATATGAAGGTACAGAGAGGTATAGGCTTCCTCCATCTGAGTGTTAGCTATAAGTTCCTTGACCATGAGAAATTCTGGCATATTGTCTCTCTCCAGCTCATATTCCTCAACTTCATGGTCTAGGTCATTCTTAAACAGAAAAAAATCTTCAAGATTATCAAACATGACAGCCTTATCATCTTCATGAAAGAAAATATTATCTGTTTGCTGCAAATTATGATAATTCTTTATCGCTGTAATCCTACAAAACACACAAAGTTGTGAAGAAAACAAATGTATGGGGAACGAAAATGCAATGGAGGTGACTGTGTAATGAAGCAACATGATGAAATGTCGGAAGCATGTAGGGTGGTGACGAAGAAAGTGTAGTGGAAATAATGGTAGGCGATTTAGCGAAAGTTTTAAACGAAAAACAATGAAATTTGACTTATGACTGACATATGTAATGGGCGGAGGAGAAATGCGACGTACACGTGGGATGATGACATGGTCGACGTATGAAAGACTATATGGAAAGGATGACATGGAGTGTTGGCTGTGGGACTAGTCAACGGCGGGGATGATGAAGTCTTGATCGTCCGATCTCAGGAGGAGATCGACGGCTAAAAGAGCGTCGGGAGCGATGGACAGTGGGCCAGGGGTACGATTTCCTTGCGTTAAATCTCATGCAGCTTTAGAGCATGATAGCCGTTGGATGAAGAGCTTCAGATCGGACGACTAACGGCGATATCGCTGGGCGTCCTGTTCCGAACAATAACGCGCGATGAGCTATCGGTTTTCAAACAGTGCCGCTGCCACGTGTCGTGCATCGTATGGAATCGCTGCGAAAATGGAAATACCACCTGCTACCCAAAGGCTGTGTGATAGAAACCGGGTGGTTTCTGCACAGAGCACGGCATGGGGACCACCAAAGCAGATGCATCGCGAACCGTTGATTTGCGGTCTGTTCGGACGGCTGACATATGATTGGAGCGGTAAACAAGCGGGCCACGGGCGCGAAGAATCCTTGCGAACATCGTCAGATCTGTACAGATCGACGGTTAGGAATGAGCCCGATATATCTCTGTGATAGGCAACCTCTGGGCTAGCGCTTGGTTTAGCGCTCAAATCATATGCAAAGAAAGACTGAGAGGTTAGGGCCAAAAGGTGCCAGGCCATATATATTATCAAATGCGGGTTTTTGGGCCTTTTTTATGCATTTTTGGGATTAACGGATGGCAACGATAGGTGAAACATGGATCTTTAGGGACACAACGAGGGGGCTTGAGGGTTTTAGATGAGGTTGTCGATCCAAATTTCTAACAAAATGCTAACATGATCAACAGTCCCAATGAGGTTGGAAAGACAAGAACAAGAAGTGCCACTAGACAAAATGGAGGTCACATAGATAATTCTGATTCACCTATTGATATGGATATTGCTTATAACTGTGAATTGAATTTTTCTACAGATCATGAACCAAATTCCTTCAAAGAAGCTGCTTCTCACGTTAAATGGAATGAAGCGATGCAAAAGGAGTATGATGCCTTGATAAATAATGGCACTTGGTAGCTCATTGATCTTCCATTGGGAACCAAACCAATTGGTTGCAAGTGGGTCTACAAGAACAAGTACAAAGCAGATGGCTCACTTGATAAGCACAAAGCCAAGCTTGTGGAAAAATGTTTTGCACAGAAAGAAGGGGTCGATTATGAAGAAAATTTAGATCCCACAGCAAAATGGGCCACCATCTGGACACTCTTTTCTTTAGCAGCTCAGAAGGGATGGAAATTCCATCAGATGGATGTAAAACCCACCTTTTTGAATGGAGATCTAAAGGAGAAATTTTTTATGTCCCAGCCAAAATAATTTGTTGTGAAGGGCCAAGAACACAAAGTATGCAAACTTATAAAATCCTTGTATGGCCTAAAGTAAGCACCGCGAGCCTGATATGAGAAATTAACTGAGCATATTCTAAAACTTGGCTTCAAACATTTTGATCTTGATGATGCAACTTTGTTTGTTAAGAAATTTGGAAAAACAGTTGTATATCTTGTGGTGTATGTAGATGATCTTTTGATGACAGGGAAAAATGAGAGTTATATTGCATCCATAAATAAATAATTGAAGAAAGGTTTTGAAATGACTGATTTTGGCTATGTTCACTACTATCTGGGTATTGAAGTAACTAAACATCCTAAATTTATATTCCTTTCTCAAAAGAAGTACATTGGAGATCTTTTGAACAATTTTGGCATGGATGAATGCAATCCCTTAACCACTCCAATGGAACAAAACTTGAAGCTCACATCCATTGAAGGGAAGGAATTCGAGGATGCAACGAAGTACAGACAACTTGTAGAAAGTCTTATATACCTGACTACCACTAGACCAGACATCTCATTTTCTATTGGAATCCTCTCCAGGTTTATGAAAAAACCTTGTGAAGGACATTGGTATGCTGCAAAAAGAGTTCTAGAGTACTAGAAGGGGACTCAAGACTTTGGACTCAAATATACATAGGTAGGTGAATTCAGCTTGATCGGATGCTCTGATTCAAACTTTGATGGGGACAAAGAAACTTGGGTATCTACTTTAGGTTATACCATGAGTCTTGGATCAGGATTTGTCTCATGGAGATCACGCAAACAGTCAGTTCCAACGGATTCCACAACCAAGGCAGAATATGTGGCAGTAGATGAAGCAACAAAGGAAATTGTATGGCTCAAGAAAATCCTAGAATATTTGCAGATGAAACAAATTCATTCAACACCACTCATGATCGACAACATTTCTGCAATAAATTTGGCCAAGAACCCAAATTTCCATGATTGAACAAAGAACATCAATACAAAATACCATCTGATTCGACATCATGTTGAGGCCAAAACTATCCATCTATGTCATTTTTCCACAAATGATTAGATTGCAGACATCTTCACCAAAGTGCTTGGAAGAGAAAATTTTGAAAAGTTCAGAGCGATGCTTGGACTCACCAACATCCCCTCAGATTAAAGGGGAGAATGTTGACACCTAATCCTAAGGGATTGGGTGAGATTGTATATTATTGTAAATTAGTAAATAAGGAAAGCCAAGAGACATTGGGAATTGAATCCCAATAGTCTTACTTCCATTTATAAGTACACACATAATCTTCATCTAATTCATCTTTAGTTTTGCGGAGTTGCCTCCTAGCCTGACATATTAAATAGCTCAATGTTAAAAGGAAGTCAGAGCATGCATAACATGAATTATGAGTAATTTAACATCAAGATATTGGTTGTTAGCCCCCCCATAAATTTTTTATAAGCAAAGAGGGGGCTAAGATGTTTCTGAGCCTTCAAGGAATGCATTACCTCTGAAAACACATCATCCTTGAACCCTCCTTGTGCCTTCTGTTAGTGTCAGTCTAGTCATTGCCTTCAGTCACTATTCAGAAGCTGTTATCTCTACAAAGTGGTGTCCCTGCCTTCAGCGAGTTTTTCTGTAGCATGTTCAACACCAAATCATCCGCCAAGCAGATCCATCAGAAAGTTCCTGAAAATATCTTTCCAACGGTATGCTACACTCTCAAAACTGATTTCTGGATTGAATTCTATGCCTAAGTGAAGTAAAAAGCCCTTATATTCCCATATATCCACTATTTCCCATGTTTCCCTTTTGACTTTATGTTTAAAGTTTTAATATTCCCTTTTAAAACCCCTTCTCCCCCTTCCTGATTATAAAATCGCATTGTGAATCATTTTAAAACAATAACGCGATTCATATAACCACTTCCCCGACCATCCCGTAGAACCTTATAATAAAGACTTTATATTATAAAGTCCCGCCCCTAACCACTTCCCCTTTCCATACCCATAAAAATTTATAATAAATTTTTTTCTACTATATATGAGTCTCGTCGCTTATAAATCGCAATCGCAAATCGCTTTCAATCGCATGTTCTGTTTTAAATGTTCTGATCACCCATCGCAAATATTTGCGATGCGATTGAACGCGTCGCAAATATTTGTGATGCCTTTGATCGCGACTTAGCTCTGATCGCACCGTCTTCCAATTGCCCGATCGCACTGTCTTCCGATCGCCCGATCGCATCCCATCCTCCGATTGCTCCAATCGCACCGCCCCTCCGATTAATCGCATCGCAATACAATGCGATTGCGTTTGATCGCGCCATCCCTCCAATCCCCCGATCGCACCACCCCTCTGATCAAGTTCTTTCTCCCGCGTTTCGATTACCCGCCCGCTCTCGATCTCCGATTGCGACTAGACCTGCCGGGCCCACTGTACCACTCTTCCGCCCCATTCATATAATATAAGGCCTTTCCTTTGTAAATTGGAAATTCATATGATTTTCAGTTTTAAAAAGGGTTGGTCCCAATCGCATCGGAAGTTTTCTATGTGTCATTCCATTCCGCTCCACTCCCGATTTGCGATTATGATTAAACCCCCAGTCCCACCACTAAAGTCCTCCGTCGTTCATATCAAAAGCCCCTTTTTCCTTTGTAAATTTTAAAATCTGTTTGTTTTATTATTACAAAGGCCCTTTCCTCCATTGCATCGGAACTTTGTGTGGTGTTTTCAATTTTGCCCCTCCGCCCGTCCATCCCGATTGCGATTTATATGGGTCCCACCTCCTCTCCCTTCTTTCCTATTCACTGTTCTTCCCTTCAAGCAGGCGTATTTTAGTTCAGTTTCATTTCAACGGCATTTATAAACAAAAGTCAGTTTTCTTCAAAACAGCAAAGGGAAAGCCAAGCGCAGTGTCAGCAGAACGTTTTCTCCAAACAGTACACCATTCCTACAGTACCCTCGGTGCTCCCTCGAGCCCAGGAAAATTAAGCACGCTGACAGGAGCTTCATAAAAGATTGTCAGGTCGCAGTTATGGAGTATGGAGTGGTTTGTGGATCTTTCCGTCTAGTTCACTTATTCTAGAAGGCAGCACAGAGTTCCAGACACCTGAAAGACTCCAAGAAAACAGAAGAGGTCAATCTCGACCTGACAGCGGTTTCCAAACAGTCTAAAAAGTACTTACAACGATTGCAGGTACCATTAAGCAGAGTGGGCGCGAGCACTTCCCCCAATCTATCTTAATGAATCAAATTAATGCTCATCTACCTCTATTTTTCTCTTCCCCTATTAGAATTCCCAAGAGCAATGTTGTTGGTGGTGGTTCAGCTGCTGTCGTTGCTGTTAGAGGAATTTATTCTGACTGTTAGAAAATTCTTGGGAGCAATTAACAGAGCAGTTGTTATGTAGTAGGCTGGGAGGGGAAGTTTGAATTGTAACAGCCATTAAGCTCAGTGTATGTGACTGGTTTTGCATCAACTAATCAATGAAAATTTCACAGGATCCTGGTCTATTACTTTTGGTGATGTTTTCTAACTCTGTGCTTACATTTTCATACTGTTACGCTTCCTGCTGGCTTGCATCAGAAATATGGCATAGGATTTACCCTCGTTAGGTACCTTATGTCTCTGCTCTCCTTGCCCTCAATGTTTTTTGTTAAATGTGTTATCTGAGGGTTGATTTCAGTCAATTTAACCAGTGTAGTGGATGTTATTTCCTCCTCTCTTATGTATGAATTGAATGGATCAGCTCTTAGATGTTCTTGTTTGGCTTAAGCTGGAAGATTTGGGAACACTTGGGATTAGAGTTACCCCTGTCCACTAGGATCCTTATGTGACCAGCTAGCCTTTCTAAGATCTCTCTGTTAAACTCATTCTCTATTTTTCCTCTTGGAGCATGCTAAAGCTGACCTGGAGTTAGATGACCTCTGGTCTGATCTATAAGCTGCCCCTTTGTCCCTCCATCGAAAGCTGCCTCTGAGTATGTCCAAGCAGGTCTGGAGTTAAATGACCTCTGATCTGATCTATAGTATTTGGGGCCTTGGTTTCTTTCCTTCTTTCACTTAATCCTTAATGTTCCATCCCACCATCTAATCTTAAAATATCCTTTAGTATTATATGACTTGCCCTTTGGAAGCCTTGGCCAGCTGCTAGCTTTTGCATGTAATCACCTAAAGGACCTTTCATGGACTCATACCACTGGATGGCACTTTCTCGAACATCCTCTTTGCTAAAACATCCTTGTTTTGTTCTTTTTCCTTCCCATTACTTTCTCGGGCCTATGATCTCCTAAACCAACTCCAAAGAATCTCCACCAACCAAATCATTTAAAACCCCCCTTTGTGCTTCATACCTAGCCTAACATCTCATTTTGAGCTTCAAAGATATATCATTCTTTGTTTTATTGGAGAGATCCCTCTCCGGGTCCAGGAGGGCTAGATCCTAGGGGCCCAAAGTGGTTTTATGTTGTCTTATCTTTTGGTATTGCCAAATCTACCAAAACATAGGAACCCCAACATAATGGCGACTCCACTGGGGACACCAATCAGCCTTGATTTGGTAAACCACTGTGGTGAATAGTAAAATTTTAAATCATACACCTGGCGACTCCACAGTTCCTAAATGGTTAACAGAATCCACTGGGAGACCAGCCTTCATAACAACATCAGCCGTGCTAAAGATCCAGTCACTTCGCTAATGGAAGACTCTGAACAAATTGCAGAGATACATCCAAGCCTCATATCAGAGGTTCAGCACGGAGTAGCAAGTGTACTGGCAGAAACTGAATGGGAGGACCTTCCAAATATTGTCCTTATCAGCTCGGAACTCGATACTCAACCTGTGCTTAAGAAAATGTTTCTAGATTTGGTGGTTGAGAGATATGAAGCTGAGATCGAACTTCTGATCTCACAGGAAAAATCATACCAGTTCAGAGACCCCAGAGCATTTTTGGAAAGTCTCCCGCCCTCTAAAAGAGAAGAAATTCCACTGCTCTTCAAGGTGCGAGAAGAAGATGATCCAGTTCACAAAATCCTCGCCGAAGACGCAGTGGAAGAAGAAGAAATAGTTGAAGCTGAACAGGACGCAAACAGCCTACCAATCATGGAAGGCCTAAGCAAAGAAGGTGTACGTCATATGTTTATCGATCCTATGGCGGAATACATGAAGGCCCTGATTTGCTCAAACGCTCCAGCATTGATCCTTGGCGAGGGCCAGATTTATCAGGAATGGTCACCACTGATGGTGACCTCAGTTTTGAAGAACCACATGTAGAGCACCCTGTGGTTATCTCTGATAGGCAATTAGTCCTCATATCATTTTTCATTACTGCTTGACTGGCTGCATTGGCATTATTGTATTACCTATAGCATCAGAAATTTCCAGTTAGAGTAGGGTAGGTAGGAATTCTGAAATAAAGCCCAGTCTGTGAGCATGTAGATAGTTGTTTTAATTTATGCAAAGTCCAGCAAGTCAGACATTCTAATCCTAGCTTGACGGATTTTCAATTTCTGTCTTAGAATGTAGAGAAGAAATCTGCTAGACAGTTTAATCCTAGCAGATATTAGATTAGGTAGAGAATTTATGAGGCCAAAAATCTAATCTGGTCTCATGCAGTAATAAGGGTAGAAGTAGAATAGGTTTACTTTCCTGTTTGTAAAAACTGATGATGTAAAGGGTCTGCAAGTCCAAATGCACCCAGAAGAAGAATGTTAGGACTATAGTGTGGGTAGTTAGTTGTTTGGGAGAAATTTTACTGCTGATATGATGTCTTCATAATTTGTGGCAGCTGATCAAAGAAAAAATGAATGAGTCAAACACCAAGGATCTGGCTTACACCAAAGATTTATTTTCTTAATTATTGACTCCTTCAAGAATAATTCATCCCCATGTGGAGCCACTGTTAGCCCCCTTATAAATTTTTGACAAGAAAACAAGGGGCTAAGATGTTTATGAGCATTCAAGGAATGCATTTCCTCTGAAAACACATCATCCTTGAAGCCTCCTTGTGACTTCTGTTAGTGTCAGTCTAGTCATTGCCTTCAATCACTATTCAGAAGCTGTTATCTCCACAAAGTGGTGTCCCTACCTTCAGAGAGATTTTTCACAGCATGTTCAGCGCCAAATCATCCTCCAAGCAAATCCATCAGAAAGTGGCTGAAAAGAGCTTTCCAACGGTATGCCACACTCTCAAAACTGACTTCTGGATTGAATTCTATGCCTAAGTGAATTAAAAAGCCCTTATATTCCCATATATCACCTATTACCCATGTTTCGCTTTTGAATTTATGTTTAAAGTTTTAATATTCCCTTTTAAAACCCTTTCTCCCCCTTCCCGATTATAAAATCGCATTGTGAATCATTTTAAAACAAAAACGCGATTTATATAACCACTTCCCTGACCATACCCGTAGAACCTTATAATAAAGACTTTATATTATAAAGTCCTGCCCCTAACCACTTCCCCTTTCCATACCCATAAAACTTTATAATAAAAGTTTTTCTATTATATATGAGTCCCACCGCTTATAAATCACAATCGCAAATTGCTTTCAATCACATGTTCTGTTTTAAATGTTCCGATCACCCATCGCAAATATTTGCGATGCGATTGAACGCGTCGCAAATATTTGCAATGTGTTTGATCGCGACTTAGCTACGATCGCACCGTCTTCCGATTGCCTGACCGCAACATCTTCCGATCGCTCAATCACATCCCGTCCTCCGATTGCTCCAATCGCACCACCCCTCTGATTAATCGCATCGTAATACACTGTGATTGCGTTTGATCGCGCCATCCCTCCGATCCCACGATCGCACCGCCCCTCCAATTAATCGCATCGCAAGTTCTTTCTCCCACGTTGCGATTACCCGCTCGCTCCCAATCTCCGATTGCGATTAGACCTGCCGGGCCCACCATACCACTCTTCCGCCCCATTCATATAATATAAGGCCTTTCCTTTTTAAATTGGAAATTCGTATGATTTTCAGTTTTACAAAGGGTTGGTCCCAATCGCATCAAAAGTTTTCTATGTGTCATTCCATTCCGCTCCACTCCCGATTTGCGATTGCGATTAAACCCCCGGTCCCACCACTAAAGTCCTCCGTCGTTCATATCAAAGGCCCATTTTTCCTTTGTAAAGTTTAAAATCCGTTTGTTTTATTATTACAAAGGCCCTTTCCTCCATCGCATCGAAACTTTGTGTGGTGTTTTCAATCGCGCCCCTCCGCCCGTCCATCCCGATTGTGATTTATATGTGTCCCACCTCCTCTCCCTTCTTTACTACTCACTGTTCTTCCCTTCACATAGGCGTATTTCAGTTCAGTTTTATTTCAACGGCATTTATAAACAAAAGTCGGTTTTCTTCAAAACAGCAAAGGGAAAGCCAAGCGCAGTGTCAGCAGAACATTTTCTCCAGACAATACATCATTCCTACAGTGCCTTCCATGCTCCCTCGAGCCCATGAAAATTAATCACGCTGACAGAAGCTTCATAAAATACTGTCAGGTCGCAGATATGGAGTATGGAGTGGCCTACGGATCTTTCCGTCCAGTTCACTTATTCTAGAAGGCATCGCAGAGTTCCATACACCTGAAAGACTCCAAGAAAACAGAAGAGGTCAATCTCGACCTGACAGTGGTTTCCAAATAGTTACAAAGTACTTACAGCGATTGCAGGTGCCATTAAGTAGAGTGGGCTCGAGCACTTCCCCCACTCTTTCTTAATGATTCAAATTAATGTTCATCTACCTCTGTTTTTCTCTTCCCCTATTAGAATTCCCAAGAGCGATGTTGTTCGTGGTGGTTCGGATGTTGTGGTTGTTGTTAGAGGGATTTATTCTATCTGTTAGAACAGTCTTGGGAGAAATTAACAGAGTAGTTGTTATGTAGTAGGTTGGGAGGGGAAGTTTGAATTGTAACAGCCATTGAGCTCAGTGTATGTGACTGGTTTTGCATGAATTAATCAATGCACATTTCACAAGATCCTGGTCTATTACTTTTGGTGATGTTTTCTAACTCTGTGCTTACATTTTCATACTGTTACGCTTCCTTCTGGCTTGCATCAGAAATATGGCATAGGATTTACCCCTGTTAGGTACCCTATGTCTCTGCTCTCCTTGCCTTCAATGTTTTCTGTTAAATGTGTTATCTGAGGGTTGATTTCAGTCAATTTAACCAGTGTAGTGGATGTTATTTCCTACTCTCTTATGTATGAATTGAATGGATCAGCTCTTAGATGTTCTTTTTTGGCTTAAGCTGGAAGATTTGGGAACACTGGGGATTAGAGTTAGCCCTGTCCACTAGGATCCTTGTGTGACCAGCTAGCCTTTCTAAGATCTCTCTGTTAAACTCATTCTCTGTTTTTCCTCTTGGAGCATGCTAAAGCTGACCTGGAGTTAGATGACCTCTGGTCCGATCTATAAGCTGCCCCTTTTTCCCTCCATCAAAAGTTGCCTCTGAGTACATCCAAGCAGGTCTCGAGTTAAATGACCTCTGATCTGATCTATAGACAAAAATTAGGTTTCTTTCCTTCTTTCACTTTCAATCCTTAATGTTCCATCCCACCTTCTATTCTAAAAAGATCCTTTAGTATTAGATGACTTGTCCTTTAGAAGCCTTGGCTAGTTGTTGCATGTAAACACCTTTCATGACTCCATAGCCCAATGGATGGCACTTTCTTGACCTATCCTCTTTGCTGAAACATCCTGTTGTTTTGTTCCTTTTCCTCCCATTACTTTAACAGTCTATTATCTCATGACCAACCCAGCAACTCACCAACCAAATCATTTAAAACCCCCCTTTGTGCTTCATACCTAGCCTAACATCTCATTTTGAGCTTCAAAGATATATCATTCTTTGTTTTATCGGAGAGATCCCTCTCCGGGTCCAGGAGGGCTAGATCCTAGGGCCCCAAAGTGGTTTGATGTTGTCTTATCTTTTGGTATTGCCAAATTTGCCAAAACATAGGAACCCCAACATAATGGCGACTCCACTGAGGACACCAATCAGCCTTGATTTGGTAAACCACTGTAGTGGACGGTAAAATTTTAAATCATCCACCTGGTGACTCCACAGTTCCTAAATGGTTAACAGACTCCACTGGGAGACCAGCCTTCATAACAACATCAACCGTGCTAAATATCGAGTCACTTCACTAATGGAAGACTTTGAACAAATTGCAGAGATACATCCAAGCCTCATAGCAGAGTTTCAGCACGGAGTAGCAAGTGTACTGGCAGAAATTGAATGGGAGGACCTTCCAAAGATTGTCCTTATCAGCTCGGAACTCGATACTCAGCCTGTGCTTAAGAAAATGTTTCTAGATTTGGTGGTTGAGAGATATGAAGTTGAGATCGAACTTCTGAACTCACAGGAAAAATCATATCAGTTCAGAGACCCCAGAGCATTTATGGAAAGTCTCCCACCCTCTAAAAGAGAAGAAATTCCACTGCTCTTCAAGGTGCGAGAAGAAGATGATCCGGTTCACAAGAGCCTCGCTGAAGACGCAGTGGAAGAAGAAGACATAGTTGAAGTTGCACAGGACGCAGACAGCCTACCAATCATGGAAGGCCTAAGCAAAGAAGGTGTAAATCATATCTTTATCGATCTTGTGGCAGAATACATGAAGGCCCTGATTTGCTCAAACGGTCCAGCATTGATCCTTAGCAAGGGCCAGATTTATCAGGAATGGTCACTACTGATGGTGACCTCAGTTTTGAAGAACCACATGCAAAGCACCCTGTGGTTATCTCTGACAGGAAGTCAGTGCTCATATCCTTTTTCATTACTGCTTGACTGGCTGCATTGGCATTATTTCACTACCTAGAGCATCAGAAATTTCCAGTTAGAGTAGGGTAGGTAGGAAGTTTGAAATAAAGCCCAGTCTGTGAGCATGTAGTTAGTTGTTTTAATTTCTGCAAAGTCCAGCAAGTCAGACAGTCTAATCTTGGCTTGATGGTTTTTTAATTTATGTCTTAGAATGTAGAGAAGAAATCTGCTAGACATTTTAATCCTAGCTGATATTAGATTAGGTAGAGAAGCTATGAGGCCAACAATATAATCTGGTCTCATGGAGTAATAAGGGTAGAAGTAGGATAGGTTTACTTTCCTGTTTGTAAAAACTGATGATGTAAAGGGTCTGCAAGTCCAAATGCACCTAGAAGAAGAATGTTAGGACTATAGTGTGGGTAGGTAGTTGTTTGGGAGAAATTTTACTGGTGATATGATGTATTCATAATTTGTGGTAGCTGATCAAAGAAAAAATGAATGAGTCAAACACCAGGGATCTGGCCTACACCAAATATTTATTTTCTGAATTCTTGACTCCTTCAAGAAGAAGTCATCCCCATGTGGAGCCACTGTTAGCCCCCCTATAAATTTTTTACAAGCAAACAGGGGGCTAAGATGTTTCTGATCCTTCAAGGAATGCATTTCTTCTAAAAACACATCATCCTTGAAGCCTCCTTGTGCCTTCTGTTAGTGTCAGTCTAGTCATTGCCTTCAGTCACTATTCAGAAGCTGTTATCTCCACAAAGTGGTTTCCCTGCATTTAGAGAGATTTTCCGCAGCATGTTTAGTGCCAAATCATCCTCCAAGTAGATCCATCAGAAAGTGCCTGAAAATAGCTTTCCAACGGTATGCTACACTCTCAAGACTGACTTCTAGATTGAATTCTATGCCTAAGTGAATTAAAAAGCCCTTATCTTCCCATATATCCCCTATTTTTCGTGTTTCCCTTTTGAATTTATGTTTAAAGTTTTAATATTCCCTTTTAAAACCCCTTCTCCCCCTTCCCGATTATAAAATCGCATTGTGAATCATTTTAAAAAAAAAACGTGATTTATATAACCACTTCCCTGACCATACCCGTAGAACCTTATAATAAAGACTTTATATTATAAAGTCTCGCCTGTTAGCCACCTACATTTTGCAATTATATCAGCTGGTGGCTAAATATTCTTTGCAGCCTTCAAGAAACAAATTCAGGCCTAAAATTGTTGGTGCTTGAAGTCTGTTGGTATGATCATAAACTGCTGGTTGGTTCTTCATACTTTTTGCCTCTGATATTCCATGAAAATCCAAATCAAATACTGCTGCATCCTCCTCCTTTTTCCCCTCCCCTGCTTCCATCTTGCCTTCATTTCTTCAGTTTCCTTTCATCCATAAAAACCCCATTAAACCCTATGTTATTCCTTATCCCCTCATTAATCTCATTTCCTGAGGTTAAAAACCCACTTTTTAGCCTATCGGAACCTTTTTCCTTTTTCAAAAATCATTGAAAATCATGTAAAATACGGCTATTTTCTGTGCGCTGGTTTTCAGCCCCTTGGGCTAAGCCCCTGCCTTATCTACCTCCATATGCCCGAGCGCCATGACTGGCCGCTCAAGTCCAGAGGCGCTAAACCGAAGCGTGGTCCCCACTCCGCCCTTTTCCTTTGAAACCTTCAAAAAACCCATCTTTTATAAGGTTTGGGTGTGAAATATGAAACCACGTATTTTATTGCTCTGAGCCTTCCCAGCCGTCGATCTGCTCCCCAGATCCGACGGAGTGGATTATCTCACACCTGGTGGACCCCCCTTCCCCCCGCGCTCACTTCCAAAAGCCATGGTATATATCCCGCACCACCTTTCGTCGAATGGCGGTTTTATCCCGTCGGCCAGCGATTCCACACACTGGCCGACGTGTGTCCTCCACCTCATTTCCAAAACCGCCGTCCTTCCACCACGCCCGTGCGTTATCTATCGTCCCATCACCCCGCAGCAGGATTCACCTCTGCCATCGAATCTGGGCCCTCCCATTCGACGGTTGCTAATCGCCATTTCTGCACGGCTTTTAACGGATTTCCCCGCCTGTTGAATTTTCCCCCAGCGCGTCCGAAAGTCGATCTCCGCCGTCGATCTCCGCAGATCGACGGTTCTCATTCGTCCTCCCGATTCCATTGTACAAAATCCATTTTTCTCCGCTGACTTTTCAAAGCGCCCCCAACCGTTGATCGCAGTACGATCAACGGCTTCGATTGCTCCATTTTTCGCACGCCCTCCGATGTAGATTGTCCATATAACGCAGGATTTTCTCATTTTTATTGTATTTTGCAGGTTTTAAGGTTCTTTCATCGTGTTTTAATGAAAATCTGAAGGATGAGGGTGACGACTCCCGTCCTTCCGATTAATCCAGAGAATCGACCGCAGGGTGAAGAACAATGATATCAACAAGGTTTCATGAGCCTTGGTTGCTACGCGTCCCTGTAAAGCCTGAAGAATGCCGTCAACATCAACGCAAAGAAGAGTATCGGATTTTGAAGACAGAATGAACCAGAGCAGCAGTTTTATGGATAGATTGGCGGGGATTACGGCTAAGACGGTTATCAAAAGCCTAATCCCCGGCTCAGAACACAGATTAAGGAAAACCTAAAAGTGTTCATCAGATACATCGCTTTCACCGCAATACTTTGAGGCGAATTGATTCCTCAACCACCGAAGTGCCACCTATTGCCCCAGAATGCTCAATCAGAGGATGGATTTATTGAACAAGATCAGATATTATGCCTCGGAACAACCAAAGAAGTTATTTCTGCACCAGATTTAATGACAAAATGTTTGCAGAGTAACCCTAATAGTACGCAGAGCCTCAAAGGTCAACAAAAGCTCCCTTCGAGCTTACTTCATAAGTATAAGCGCATTAATGCAGTGGAACACCTGTATGAATTCTTCATTGAGCCTCTCAAGCCAGGAAGACATTAATTCTGCATTAATTATATTTTGAGATATTTTTATCAGATCTCACCTCCTTATCCTTCTATAAATACTCCAGAAGAAGATTAGTGAGGGGTTGGATTAGTTGGTTGTCAATGTAATTGTTGAAGTGTTCTAGCTTTTCTGAGTGGAAAACTCTTGATTGTAAATAGTGGTTTCATGGGCTCTTGGAGCTCTGCTTGTAACAGATAGGTTAGGTTGTGAAGAGAGATGGATTAAAACATTGGATTTGAAGATTGTAACCGGTTTGAAGCAATCAATACAAGCTGATTTATGGGATCCTGGTCTATGTTGATGGTGATGTTATTCTTACTGTGAACTTGTCATTTTATTTCTGTTTTCAATTTGTTTCATTTTCCACTATAAAGAACAGTTTAAACAGTGTTAGGACCTGCTGTATATCAGTAGCCTTCTCTGGCTGAGAAATCTTTATTTAAATGTTTTATTTCTGCTGTTTTATTTGAGAATGATTTAATTCAGTCTAAGTACAGAGATGCTGGCATTCCCTCATCTTTTCGTCACTGCTAAATGTTATTTTTAAATGTTACTTTCATGTATGTTGTGTAAGGAATGAATTGAGGAAATCAAAGGTTAGCCCTGAGTCCCTTTCTTGTTTGCTCAACTATTTGTCTGTTTCCCTTAGGATGTGTCAAAAGCTGACTAGTTTCAAAGTACTTATCAGATCTTAGGCCATTCTGTGTTATCTTTGTGATTGCCTTGGAAGTAACTAAGTAAAGAAGAACTAGGAGAGGATCAGGGTGAGTCCCAGCCCACTAGCTTCTGCTCCAAATGTTGCCTTCAAGTTTCCCTTTGTTTTTAATCTGTGTTCTATTAGAAGTGTATCAAAGGCTGGCTAGTTTCAAAGTACTTACCAGATCCTAGTTTGCTTCTATGTTTTTCTTAAGTGCCTGGTCAAAGGCTGGCTAGTTTCAAAGTACTTACCATATCCTGGGCTGCTCTTTGTTATGCATTTGTTAATTCCCTTTCTTGTTGTATCATCCCATTCCATAAATCAAACTTCAAAGAGATCCTTAGGCCTAGATGACTTGCCCCATAGATTACTCTTGAACCTGAATGTTTCAATTAAATTCTCTTATGACTCCATAGCCCAATGGATTGAAAACTTGCCATCATCTTTCTTTATAATCAAAGCTTACTCTGTTTACTTGCAACTTCTCGCCTTTGAACCTATTTGCATATAGATCTTTCCGCCTCAGACAGCAACTATGTTCAACCATCCGAGAAAACCAAACAAAACCCTTAGCCTTCATAACTAGCCTAATATCATCACCCCAAACTTGAAAGACAATATCCATCTTTGTACATATTGGAGATATCCCTCTCCGGATTCAGGAGGGCTAGATCCTAGAATCCCAAAGTTGGTTGAAATGATGTTAACTCTGTGATCGGACTTTGCCAATCTTGCTTGTTACAGAGACCTAACATTTCTGGCGACTCCGCTGGGGATCCCTTACCCAGAATCTTCATAACATTTTGAGAGTCAAAAGCAGCCTTTTCAAGCACTACCAATAAATGGTAATTAAGATGAAGCTCAATTGAATCAGTGACAAACTAGGTCAACCCTAGGATTCTTTAAAGTTTTTATCTAACCTTGGAAAATCGGCTAGCTTAGCCATAAGGATAGACTGTCTTTGTTTCATAACCGTAGCTAAGTTTTGAGGCAGAGTTAGGATATTATTCTAAACCACAAATAAAAGCAATTCAGAAAATACCAAAAACATTTCAGATTGGTAGTAAAACACTAGTTTTGATATCTTGTATATGTCTTTAATGTGTTTTACCCTATACTCTTAGACAGAGTCTGGAAAGGGCCAGGTAGCCTCCGGATCTCATCCTCTTTTTGAGGTGACATATCTGGTGAATGCCCTCCCAGTCAATCTCTGGTTAGAGTTTGTTGTGTTTTGAGATATCCTTGAAAGGAATGTTTCACAAACACTGTGGTGGACAGTGTTCTCCTTTGAAAACACTCTGAACTTTCCACCTGGCGACTCCACAATCCTGAACGGACCTTAAGACTCCACTGGGAAGAACCCTTATCATTATAAAATCATTCAAACTCAGTTAGAGGACTGTGGGATTTAAAAAATTGTAAAAAACAGATTGGTTAACCTTCTAAAGATTGTCATATCTGGTTGAACTTTTCTTGTTTACTTGGGTCTAAAAAACTTAACATTGTGGCTCCTAAAAAGATTCACACTAGAGCCCATCCTGACCCAGATCCTCCTGAGATAGTTGACAACCCAGAAAGAATCCTTAGGAAGTCTCCTAAGATACAATTTTCAGCTATTTTCAGACCACCCCTAAGAGCTAATTCAGTCCCTGAAAACCTTTCAGCTCTTCACGAATCACAAATTGACTTATTGAACCCATTCAGAACTAGGTCATTTGGTGATTTAGATCTATTAGATTCTGAGCCTTCACTTTCATCTCCCGAAACAAGTGAAACCCTTGGGAATAGAGAATCAACACCTCCTGAGTTACATTTCTTACATAATCTAGGCGTCTCTCATCCAAGATCAGCTCAGAGATCTACTGCTGTTCCATCCACTTCTGTTCATCCTTCATCCACTGTTCAAACCACTCCACTTCAACCCACACCTCCTCTTGTAAATCTTCCCCCACCACATATCATGGCAGCATGGTATGCTCCCTTAGTCCTTCCTGTACCACTAGTCAATCTTCCACAGGACTATCAGTCCAAAATTCCATTATATGATGCTAGTAATACTACAACAGCATCTCAACATGTGGACAAGATGAATGACTACTTTGACAGAAATGAAATTGATAATGAGTCTGTCAAAATCAGACTGTTTGCTCAAAGTTTGGGGGGAGAAGTGAGAAAATGGTTTAAAGGTTTAACCCCCCATAGTATTAACGACCTCCAAGCCTTCCATCAAACATTCTTAAATAAATGGGAAGTAAGGAAGAATCCTCTCCAAGTCCTTGCCGACTATAACAATCTCCATAGGAACCCTGGGGAAAGTGTACAAGCTTATTGCACCAGATTTAACAGTGTGTATAATGCACTTTCCCCTGAACTAAAACCTCCTTAGGGCTCAGATTTAAAAAAATTTCCTGAAGGGTTTGATCCGGACATGACATATTCACTCAGAGAAAGAGTCTTTGCAACCCTCAAAGATATGCAAAGGGGTGCTCTTTCTGTGGAGGTTAACCTCATGGAGAAGAGAGCAAGGATGAAAGCTGAAAAGAGAGTATATTTTAGAGAGGAATCCACCCCTTCCACCTTAAGCTCAAAGATGGAAAGAATGATGGAAGAAATGATGAAGAAAATGAGCATTCTAGAGAGAGCACAAGCAAGTTTAAATCAGAACGCTCCTCAAAACAGAAACCAAAACCAGAATCAAAATGTTAGAAGAAATCAGCCTCCAAACAGACTTAGGGAAGATGATCAACAGATCATTCCTCCCTTTCATCAAAACTTTTTAAGTGAGGTTGAACAAACAGATCATATAACAGAGGAAGATGATATAAACTTATTTGGGGTAGATGATGATGACTTTGAGGTTCATTATGATAAAAAACAAGGTCTTTATACACCTTACGATGACAGAAGAGATGATAATGAGAATTACTATCAAAACATGGAAAACGCTGTCATACAGCCTTCAAGGGAATATGAACTCAGAAGTAGATCTAATCAAACAACCCCCAACAATAAAACCTCTGACAAACCTTCTCAAGACAACACTGCAACCAAGTCTAAAATGATCAAACAAAAAGATAAAACAGTGGCTGATAATTCTGGTAGTGGTAAAGAGAAAGACACTCAAAATATTGAAAAACAGAGTGCAAACATTAGTAGTACTAGCACCTCGGTTAGTACTCCTGGTAAAACAACTGTTTCAACTGTAGATAAACCAAATCAGCAAGCTGTTATTGCTGATAAAGTGGCAGCAAACAAGGCTGAAATCAATGTTTTAAAGAGTCAAAACCTTTTTAGCCTAGAACAGGAAATCTCAAAGATCAAAATTTTTGTTCCTTTGACTGAGTTAGCTGCCCAACATGTATATAGGTCCAAAATTTTGAAAGCTTTGAACTTAGAAGATAATGAAGATTCACTCAATCTTAATGATGACCAACCAGAGCTTATTTTTGGTCCGAAGATTGAAGGAAAATTCCAAGAGGGTCCTGTCCCTCCCTTTTATGTAAGCTTAAACGTTCATGACAAAATTCTGCACAATGCTATGCATGACTCAGGCGCTTCCCATAATTTAATGCCAAAAGCTGTAATGGAAAGCCTGGGTCTTGAAATTACCAGACCTTACAAAGACTTGTACTCCTTTGACTCAAGCAGAGTTAAATGTCTAGGATTGATAAAAGATCTCTGTGTTAACTTAGCTCAGATTCCAACCAAATGTTTAGTCATGGACGTTGTTGTGGCTGATGTACCCCCAAAGTATGGAATGCTTTTATTAAGGTCTTGGGGTGCTAAGTTACAGGGGACCATGCAAATGGACATGACCTATGCGACTATCCCTGTTTTTAATCAGACTAGAAGACTTTATAGGGAATCCCACATGCAGTACACAGTGACAAGTCAAGATCGGCCTCAAAAATCCCCTCTCTATGCTATAAATACGAGCCTTGATTCTTTTATCATGTTCAATGATGAAACACTTACGGGACAAATCATTTCAACAGAATCAATGGTTGAAACGGAGGGAGAGGAACACAACGCTGAAATGCCGGAACAGTCTATGGTGTATGAAGATCCTAGCACACTAAATATAGATCTTGAACTGCAAGTCATCAATCCATTAAACTTAAAACTTGATAGTCAGCAGGACAACCCTCAACCCGATGAAAAACTTGAGGAATCAAGAGATACAAAGCCCATTCATCAAACTGAAAATGTTCCTCTCTGGACTATGTATTTTGATGGGTCATGCACCAAAACAAGTGCTAGTGCAGGTGTCTAGATTACCAACACTAAAAACAATCATACAGAATGTATCTCGTGTAAATTAAATTTTCAGTGTTCCAACAACATAGCAGAATATGAATCCCTTCTCTTAGGCTTGCATCTCTTGAAAAAGTTAGGTGCCAAGAGAATCAATGTATATGGGGATTCTGAACTAATCATTAGGCAAGTTAATGGGGAGTATAATGCAAATCACCCCAGACTTAGGGCCTATAGGAATGATGTCATAGATCTTTTGAAAACATTTGAAGAGTCCACCCTGACTTTTGTCCCAAGGAAAAGAAACATTGCAGTCCACAATTTAGCCTTTGCTGCTAGAACCTGCCCAATGCTGTATGATGACTCCTCTCAGATAAAATTCAGACCAGCTATACCAGATAACAAGAAATATTGGCAGGTATTTGATGGAGATAAACAAATAGAAGACTTCATGCAATTCAGAAAGGAGTTTGAACCCCATAGTTCAGATTCAGATTATGATACAGACTGCAATGAAGAAAATTTTCTTGGCGAAGGAGAACCGTCTCCACAACTGGTAGATATAAACCTTCAGACTATCAAACTTGGAAACCAAACAGAATCAAGTGCAAAATCTGAAATAGAGGAATTGGAAACTCTGCATTCTAAGGATGATAGTTTGCCCAAAGGTTTGGCCCCTCTAGAAGAATTGTTTGATTTTGATGATGTGGCCAACAAACCGAAACTGGAACCTGTAGAAACTGAAGTGGAGGAATGTAATATAGGCAGTGAGGAAAAACCGAAATTGATCAAACTGTCTAAAACTTTACCAGCTCACATTAAACTCAAATACTTAGAGCTGTTCAAAGAGTTTTCTGATGTTTTTGCTTGGAGTTACGAAGATCTTAAATCCTATGACACTGAAATAATACAGCACAAAATCCCTCTTAAAGAAAACCAAAAACCATTCAAACAGAAACTGCGCAGAATCAACCCTGTCCAGTTGCCATTGGTTAAGAAGGAAATCATGAAGATGCATGATGCTGGTATTATTGTCCCTATTAGATATTCTGAGTGGGTATCTAATCTGGTGTCCGTTAGGAAGAAGACTGGAGAAATCAGGCTTTGTATAGACTTCAAAAATTTAAACAAAGCCTCATTGAAAGACAACTACCCTTTACCCAAGATGGATCATATTTTGCAAAGGGTGGTGGGGTCTAAAAGAATTTCTTTGCTAGATGGCTATTCAGGGTATAATCAAGTCCTAGTCCACCCTGATGATCAATTAAAGACAACTTTTACTACACCATGGGGCACTTTCATGTATGTGAAAATGCCTTTTGGTCTAATGAATGCTGGAGCAACCTTTCAGAGAGCCATGGACATAGCATTCTCGGAAGAATTGGGTTTCTTCATCATTATCTATCTTGATGATGTAACCGTGTTTTCAAAAACAGATGAAGAACACTTAGAACATTTGAGGAAAGTTTTCGAGAAGTGCAGAAAGTTTGGGATATCTTTGAACCCTAAGAAGACTTTATTTGGTCTCCAAGAAGGTAAACTTCTTGGGCACATCATTTCAGAAGAGGGCATAAAGATTGATCCCATAAGGATTGAGGCCATATTGCAAATCTCTCATCCTTGAAACATCAAAGAGTTGCAGTCTTTCATTGGGAAGATCAACTTTTTGAGAAGATTCATCCCTAACTTGGCTGAGCTCCTTAGGAATATCACAAACATGTTAAAGAAGGAGCAAGGGATAAAATGGACAGTGGAAGCAAAGACATCCTTTGAACTGGTAAAACAAGCATTGGCCAAAACACCGGTTCTCATAAGCCCTGATTTTTCAAAATATTTCTATATCTTCTCATTTGCATCAGAACATACCATAGCTGCTGTCCTTTTACAGAAAAATCCACAAGGATAAGAGCATCCCATTGCATTCTTTAGCAAGGCCTTGAGGGATGCCCCTTTGAGGTATAACATCATGGAAAAACAAGCTTTTGCTTTGGTAAAGGCTTTGAAAGACTTCAGAGTATACATCCTTCACTCACACATCATTGCCTTTGTCCCAAATTCGGTTGTAAAAGACATTCTAACCCAGGATCCAGATGGTAAGAGAGGTAAGTGGATTGCTGTTATTCTTGAATATGATTTAGAGATTAAACCCACTAAGCTCATCAAAGGTCAGGGTCTAGCTAGGTTAATGGCTGAATCAAATTGTGAAGTTCTTGATATTAATATGATTAATGCTTTGGATGACCAAGAAGAATTCTCAACTCCCATTTTTGAAGATCGTTTTGCGAATTCTCCTTGGTATACCGATATTGTTTATGTTTTGCTTAATCTAAATACACCTCCTGGTTTACCTAAAACAAAGGCAAGATTCCTAAAGTTAAAAGCTGTAAACTATTGCATTATTGATAAATGTCTTTATTGGAAAAATGCTAGTGGTATATTGCTTAAATGTTTTCCTGAGTTCGATGCAGAAAAGATTAAGCAGGAGTTCCATGAAGGAGAGTGTGGAGGCCATTTTTACTGGAAGTCAACAGCCAACAAAATTTTGAGGGCTGGTTTCTATTGGCCCACTCTTTTTCTTGATGTACACAAACTGACAACTACTTGCCATAAATGCCAATTGTTTGAGGGCAAGAGAAAGTTACTACCCCTTCCTCTGCATCCAATTACTGTTGAAGCCCCTTTTCAACAGTGGGGACTTGACTTCATAGGAGAAATCCATCCACCATCCTCTGCCCAGCACAGGTGGATCCTTACCGCCACAGACTATTTCACTAAGTGGATAGAAGCCATTCCTTGTAGGCAGGCCAATGATTCGGTTATCATTAAATTCATAGAAACCAATATCCTTTCCAGATTTGGCTGTCCTACCAAGATCATCACGGATAATGCAGCAGCATTTGGGTCAAAGAAAATGGTGGAATTCTGTCACAAGTACCAGATAACATTGGGACACTCCACAGCCTATTATCCTCAAGGTAATGGACTTGCAGAGTCTTCCAACAAAAACTTAGTGAACATAATAAAGAAACTGTTGGAGGACAAAAAAAGGTCTTGGCACACAAAGCTAATCCATGCGCTTTGGGCTGACAGATTAACATTGAAGAAATCCATTGGTATGTCACCCTTCCAGCTTGTGTATGGTACAGATGCAATTTTTCCTAATAGCCTTGGTGTACCAGTTATGAAGTTAATTCAAGAGCTCCAGACTGAAGAAAATGACATACTCAGAAGAATAAATCAGACCATTCATCTTCAGCAAACCAGAGAGGAAGTGTACAACAAAGCATTGCAGAAGCAAGATACTATCAAGAAGATATTTGATAGAAGGACAAAGGCCAGCAATTTCAAGATTGGGGACAAAGTTTTAAAGTGGGACTCAAAGAGGGAGGACAAGGGAAAGCATAGTAAATTTGACAATCTATGGCTTGGCCCTTACTCCATTCATTCAGTTGCTGGGAACAATGCATTCTTCTTACAAGAACTGAATGGACCAGAATTGTTTGGGGGTCCTGTCAATGGTAGGATGCTTAAACATTACCTTTCTTAAATTATTTCATGTTTGAAGCCTTTTTACCCTTTTCCGCTGTAAATGTTCCATCCACCATTGCATTTAGGGTTATGAAAAATCAAAAAATACAAAAACAAAGAAAGAAAGAAAAGAGGGTAGAAATGAAAACAAGAAAGGCAAGGCCCCATGCCAAAAAGAAAAATAGATCTGAAAGTGTGCAAGCTTAAATGCCACTCCTTGAAACACACTTCTAATTGGTCAAACTGTTTAATCTTGTTAGTGTGACAAATACCTGTGATGAATTGGCGGTACATTTTGCCTTGGTAACCGTCTTGGCTTCATCGGTGAATGGAATTAGAGGTAGAAATTAGGGACAAACCCAACTTAAAAATACGAACTGAGATGCAAAAAAAAAGAATGACAAAGCTGAACAAAAGGGTCAAGAAAGAGCACAGGTTCATTAAGCAAGCTTGAACCGGAGAAACATAAAGATAATACCAAAAAGGGAAAAACGGAGGCATGAAGATAAGAGAGAATATATTAAGAAATTTCGGATCTTTCAAGCCTTCATTTTAGACCCAAATGCAAACCTTAATCTGTTAAACTTGTTTTATCATAGATCAACATTTTCAAACAGCTCAATCTTGACTTGACTATTTTTAAATTTCTGTTGTAGAATTTAGAAAATGAAAGTTTGTTGGACTGTTCAATCCCAACAGATAGTAGAATAGGTAGAGAAACATCTGAGCTCAACTGTTTAATCCAAGTTCAGGGAGAAATAAGGAGTAGAAATAGATTAGATTTCCTGCTTTCAAAAGAATAAAATATGTGAGTAAGAGTTTTCCAGTCCAAGTGCACTCTGATGAAGAAAAAATGTTAGATCAGTAGGATTGGGTAGGTAGAAGTTGTATTGATCAAATTCATCTTTCTTTCATGACTGATATTATTTGTCAAGGAAAAAGCAATAGCAAGCAATGGGTCAGGCACCAGTCAGCATCCCAGAGAAATCAAGTCTGAATTCTTGATGCCTTCAAAAAGGCACCATCCCCAAGTGGAGCCACTATTAGCCACCTACATTTTGCAATTATATCAGCTGGTGGCTAAATATTCTTTGCAGCCTTCAAGAAACAAATTCAGGCCTAAAATTGTTGGTGCTTGAAGTCTGTTGGTATGATCATAAACTGCTGGTTGGTTCTTCATACTTTTTGCCTCTGATATTCCATGAAAATCCAAATCAAATACTGCTGCATCCTCCTCCTTTTTCCCCTCCCCTGCTTCCATCTTGCCTTCATTTCTTCAGTTTCCTTTCATCCATAAAAACCCCATTAAACCCTATGTTATTCCTTATCCCCTCATTAATCTCATTTCCTGAGGTTAAAAACCCACTTTTTAGCCTATCGGAACCTTTTTCCTTTTTCAAAAATCATTGAAAATCATGTAAAATACGCCTATTTTCTATGCGCTGGTTTTCAGCCCCTCAGACTAAGCCCCTTGCTATCTCTCCCCCCACATGCCCGAGCGCCGCGACCGGCCGCTCAAGTCCAGAGGCACTAAACCGAAGCATGGTCCCCATTCCGCCCCTTTTTCCCTTTGAAACCTTCAAAAACCCATCTTTTATACGGTTTGAGTATGAAATATGACACCACGTGTTTTTATTACCCCGAGCCTTTTTAGCCGTCGATCTGCTCCCCAGATCCGACGGAGCAGAGTACTTCACGCCTAGTCGGCCCCCCTTCCCCCGCGCTCATTCTCAAAACCATGGTGTATATCCCGCACCACCTTTCATCGAATGGCGGTTTTGTCCCGTCGGCCAGCGATTCCACACGCTGGCCGACGCGTGTCCTCCACCTCATTCCCAAAACCGCCATCCTTCCACTTTTCCCGCGCGTTATCTGTCGTCGCATCACCCTGCAGTGGGATTAATCTCTACCGTCGGATCCGGGCCTTCCCATCCGACGGTTGCTAATCGCCTTTTCTGCTCGACTTTTAACGGATTTCCCCGCCTATTGAATCTTCCCCCGGCGCAGCCAAAAGTCAATCTTCTCATTCGTCCTCCTGATTCCACTGTACAAAATCCCTTTTTCCCCGCTGACTTGTCAAAGCGCCCCCGACCGTTGATCGCAGTACGATCAACGGCTCCGATTGCTCCATTTTCCGCACGCCCTTCGATGCAGATTGTCCATATAACGCAGGATTTTCTCATTTTTCTTGTATTTTGTAGGTTTTAAGGTTCTTTCGTCGTGTTTTAATGAAAATCTGAAGAATGAGGGTGATGAATCCCATCCTTCTGATTAATCCAGAGAATCGACCGCAGCGTGAAGAACAAAGATGTCAACAAGGTTTCATGAGCCTTGGTTGCTACGCGTCCCTGAAAAGCCTGAAGAATGCCATTAAACATCAACGCAGAAAAGAGTATCGGATTTTGAAGACAGAAGGAACCAGAGCAGCAGTTTTATGAATAGATTGGCGGGGATTACGGCTAAGACGGTTATCAAAAGCCTAATCCCCGACTCGGAACACCGATTAAGCAAAAACCTAAAAGTGTTCATCAGACATATTGCCTCCACCGCCATACGTTGAGGCAAATTGATTCCTCAACCACCGCAGTGCCACCTATTGCCTCAGAATGCTCAATCAGAGGATGAATTTATTGAACAAGATCAGATATTATGCCTCGGAACAACCAAAGAAGTTATTACTGCACCAGATTTAATGACAGAATGTTTGCAGAGTAACCCTAATAGTACGCAGAGCCTTAAAGGTCAACAAAAGCTCCCTTCGAGCTTACTTCATAAGTATAAGCGCATAAATGCAGTAGAACACCTGTGTAAATTCTTCATCGAGCCTCCCAGGCCAAGAAGACATTAATTCTGCATTAATTGTATTTGAGATCTTTTTATTAGATCTCACCTCCTCATCCTTCTATAAATACTCCAGAAGAAGATGAGTGAGGGGTGGGATTAGTTGGTTGTCAATGTAATTGCTGAAGTGTTGTAGCTGTTTCTGAGTGGAAAACTCTTGATTGTAAATAGTGGTTTCATGGGCTCTTGGAGCTCTGCTTGTAACAGATAGGTTAGGTTGTGAAGAGAGATGGATTAAAACATTGGATTTGAAGATTGTAACCGGTTTGAAGCAATCAATACAAGTTGATTTATGGGATCCTGGTCTATGCTGATGGTGATGTTATTCTCACTGTAACTTGTCATTTTATTTCAGTTTTCAATTTGTTTCATTTTCCACTGTAAAGAACAGTTTAAACAGTGTTAGGGCTTGCTGTATATCAGTGACCTTCTCTGGCTGAAAAATCTTTATCCCAATGTTTTCTTCTAATTGTGTTATTTAGAAATGATTTAATTCAGTCTAAGCACAGAGATGCTGGCGTTCCCTCATCTTTTCGTCACTGCTGAATGTTATTTTTAAATGTTACTTTCATGTATGTTGTGTGAGGAATGAATTGAGGAAATCAAAGGTTAGCCCTGAGTCCCTTTCTTGTTTGCTCAACTATTTGTCTGTTTCCCTTAGGATGTGTCAAAAGATGACTAGTTTCAAAGTACTTATCAGATCTTAGGCCATTATGTGTTATCTTTGTGATTTCCTTGGAAGTAACTAAGTAAAGAAGAACTAGGAGAGGATCAGGGTGAGTCCCAGCCCACTAGCTTCTGCTCCAAATGTTGCCTTCAAGTTTCCCTTTGTTTTTAATCTGTGTTCTATTAGAAGTGTATCAAAGGCTGGCTAGTTTCAAAGTACTTACCAGATCTTAGTTTTCTTCTATGTTTTTCTTAAGTGCTTGGTCAAAGGCTGGCTAGTTTCAAAGTACTTACCAGATCCTGGGCTGCTCTTTGTTCTGCATCTGTTATTTCCCTTTCTTATTGTATCACCCCATTCCATAAATCAAACTTTAAAGAGATCCTTAGGCATAGATGACTTGACCCATAGATTACTCTTGAACCTGAATGTTTCAATTAAATTCTCTTATGACTCCATAGCCCAATGGATTGAAAACTTGCCATCATCTTTCTTTATAATGAAAGCTTACTCTGTTTGCTTGCAACTTCTCACCTTTGAACCTATTTGCATATAGATCTTTCCGCCTCAGACAGCAACTATGTTCAACCATCCGAGAAAACCAAAAAAAACCCTTGGCCTTCATAACTAGCCTAATATCATCACCCCAAACTTCAAAGACAATATCCATCTTTGTACATATTGGAGAGATCCCTCTCCGGATTCAGGAGGGCTAGATCCTAGAATCCCAAATTTGGTTGAAATGATGTTAACTCTGTGATCAGACTTTGCCAATCTTGCTTGTTACAGAGACCTAACACCACCCCTAACCACTTCCCCTTTCCATACCCATAAAACTTTATAATAAAAATTTTTCTATTATATATGATTCCCGCCACTTATAAATCACCATCGCAAATCACTTTCAATCGCATGTTTTATTTTAAATGTTCTGATCACCCATTGCAAATATTTGCGATGCGTTTGATCGCAACTTAGCTTCGATCTCACCGTCTTCTGATTTCCCGATCGCACCGTCTTCCAATCGCATCCCATCCTCCGATTGCTCCAATCGCACCGCCCCTCCGATTAATCGCATCACAATACACTGCGATTGCGTTTGATCGCGCCATCCCTCCGATCCCCCTATCGCACCACCCCTCCGATTAATTGCATCGCAAGTTCTTTCTCCCGCGTTGCGATTACCCACCCACTCCCAATCTCCGATTGCGATTAGACCTACCGGGCCCACCGTACCACTTTTCCTCCCCATTCATATAATATAAGGCCTTTCCTTTGTAAATTGGAAATTTGTATGATTTTTAGTTTTACAGAGGATTGGTCCCAATCGCATCGGAAGTTTTCTATGTGTCATTCCATTCCACTCCACTCCCGATTTTCGATTTCGATTAAACCCCCGATCCCACCACTAAAGTCCTCCGCCATTCATATCCAAAGCCCCTTTTTACTTTGTAAAGTTTAAAATCCATTTATTTTATTATTACAAAGGCCCTTTCCTCCATCGCATCGGAACTTTGTGTGGTGTTTTCAATCGCGCCCCTCCGCTCGTCCATCCCGATTGCGATTTATATGGGTCTCGCCTCCTCTCCCTTCTTTCCTAATCAGTGTTCTTCCCTTCACGCAGGCATATTTCAGTTCAGTTTTATTTCAACGGAATTTATAAACAAAATTTAGTTTTCTTCAAAACAGCAAAGGGAAAGCCAAGCACAGTGTCAGCAGAACGTTTTCTCCAGATAGTACACCATTCCTACAGTGCCCTCCGTGCTCCCTCGAGCCCAGGAAAATTAAGCACGCTGACAGGAGCTTCATAAAATATTGTCAGGTCGCAGTTATGGAGTATGTAGTGGCCTGTGGATCTTTCCGTCCAGTTCACTTATTCTAGAAGGCAACATAGAGTTCCAGACACCTAAAAGACTCCAAGAAAATAGCAGAGGTCAATCTCAACCTGACAGTGGTTTCCAAACAGTCTACAAAGTAATTACAGCGATTGTAGGTGTCATTAAGCAGAGTGGGCTCGAGCACTTCCCCCACTTTGTCGTAATGAATCAAATTAATGTTCATCTACCTCTGTTTTTCTCTTCCCCTATTAGAATTACCAAGAGCGATGTTGTTGGTTGTGGTTCGGCTGTTGTTGTTGCTATTATAGGGATTTATTTTGACTGTTATAACAGTCTTGGGAGAAATTAACAGAGTAGTTGTTATGTAGTAGGTTGGGAAGGGAAGCTTGAATTGTAATAGCCATTGAGCTCAGTGTATGTGACTGGTTTTGCATCAATTAATCAATGCACATTTCACAGGATCCTGGCCTATTACTTTTGGTGACTTTTTCTAACTCACTGCTTAAATTTTCATACTGTTACGCTTCCTACTGGCTTGCATCAGAAATATGGCATAGGATTTACCCTCGTTAGGTACTCTCCTTGCCCTCCATGTTTTCTGTTAAATGTGTTATCTGAGGGTTGATTTCAAACAATTTAACTAGTGTAGTGGATGTTATTGCGAGCTCTTTGATGTATGAATTGAATGGATCAGCTCTTAGATGTTCTTGTTTGGCTTAAGCTGGAAGGTTTGGGAACACTGGGGATTAGAGTTAGCCCTGTCCACTAGGATCCTTGTGTGACCAGCTAGCCTTTCTAAGATCTCTCTGTTAAACTCATTCTCTATTTTTCCTCTTGGAGCATGCTAAAGTTGACTTGGAGTTAGATGACCTCTGGTCCGATCTATAAGCTGCCCCTTTGTCCCTCCATCGAAAGCTACCTCTGAGTATGTCCAAGCAGGTCTGGAGTTAAATGACCTCTGATCTGATCTATAAACAGAAATTAGGTTGCTTTCCTTCTTTCACTTTCAATCCTTAATGTTCCATCCCACCATCTAATCTAAAAATATCCTTTAGTATTAGATGACTTGCCCTTTGGAAGCATTAGCTAGTTGTTGCATGTAATCACCTTTCATGACTCCATAGCCCAATGGATGGCACTTTCTTGACCTATCCTCTTTGCTGAAACATCCTATTGTTTTTTTCCTTTTCCTCCCATTACTTTATCAGTCTATGATCTCATGACCAACCCAGCAACTCACCAACCAAATCATTTAAAACCCCCCTTTGTGCTTCATACCTAACATCTCATTTTGAGCTTCAAAGATATATCATTCTTTTTTTTATCGGAGAGATCCCTCTCCGAGTCCAAGAGGGCTAGATCCTAGGGCCCCAAAGTGGTTTGATGTTGACTTATCTTTTGGTATTTCCAAATCTGCCAAAACATAGGAACCCCAACATAATGGCGACTCCACTAGGGACACCAATCAGCCTTGATTTGGTAAACCACTGTGGTGGACAATAAAATTTTAAATCATCCACCTGGTGACTCCACAGTTCCTAAATGGTTAACAGACTCCACTGGGAGACCAACCTTCATAACAACATCAGCCGTGCTAAATATCCAGTCACTTCACTAATGGAAGACTCTCAACAAATTGCAGAGATACATCCAAGCCTCATAGCAGAGTTTCAGCACGGAGTAGCAAGTGTACTGGAAGAAATTGAATGGGAGGACCTTCCAAAGATTGTCCTTATCAGCTCGGAACTTGATACTCAACCTGTGCTTAAGAAAATGTTTCTAGATTTGGTGGTTGAGAGATATGAAGCTGAGATCGAACTTCTGAACTCACAGGAAAAATCATATCAGTTCAGAGACCCTAGAGATATTTTGGAAAGTCTCCCGCCCTCTAAAAGAGAAGAAATTCCACTACTCTTCAACGTGAGAGAAGAAGATGATTAGGTTCATAAGAGCCTCGCCGAAGACGCATTGGAAGAAGAAGAAATAGTTGAAGCTGCACAGGACGCAGACATCCTACTAATCATGGAAGGCCTAAGCAAAGAAGGTGTACGTCATATGTTTATCGATCCTGTGGCGGAATACATGAAGGCCCTGATTTTATCAAACGCTCCAGCATTGATCCTTAGCGAGGGCCAGATTTATCAGGAATGATCACTACTGATGGTGACCTCAGTTTTGAAGAACCACATGCAGAGCACCCTGTGGTTATCTCTGACAGGCAGTCAGTGCTCATATCCTTTTTCATTACTGCTTGACTGGCTGCATTGGCATTATTGTATTACCTAGAGCATCAGAAATTTCCAGTTAGAGTAGGGTAGGTAGGAAGTCTGAAATAAAGCCCAGTCTGTGAGCATGTAGTTAGTTGTTTTAATTTCTGCAAAGTCCAGCAAGTCAAACAGTCTAATCCTGGCTTGACGGTTTTTCAATTTCTATCTTAGAATGTAGAGAAGAAATCTGCTAGACAGTTTAATCCTAGTAGATATTAGATTAGGTAGAGAAGCTATGAGGCCAACAGTCTAATCTGGTCTCATGGAGTAATAAGGGTAGAAGTAGAATAGGTTTACTTTCCTGTTTGTAAAAACTGATGATGTAAAGGGTCTGCAAGTCCAAATGCACCCAGAAGAAGAATGTTAGGAATATAGTGTGGGTAGGTAGTTGATTAGGAGAAATTTTACCGCTGATATGATGTCTTCATAGTTTGTGGTAGCTGATCAAATAAAAAATGAATGAGTCAAACACCAAGGATCTGGCCTACACCAAAGATTTATTTTCTGAATTCTTGACTCCTTCAAGAAGAAGTCATCCCCATGTTAGACCAGCACAACAACCCCTTATAAGTGCAGAAGGCAAGAAAACGAGGGCTAAGATGTTTCTAAGCCTTCAAGAATGCATTTCCTCTGAAAACACATCATCCTTGAACCCTCCTTGTGCCTTTTGTTAGTGTCAATCTAGTCATTGCCTTCAGTCACTATTCAGAAGTTGTTATCTCCACAAAGTGGTGTCCCTAACTTCAGAGAGATTTTACACAGCATGTTCAGTGCCAAATCATCCTCTGAGTAGATCCATCACAAAGTGACTGAAAAGAGCTTTCCAACGGTATGCTACACTCTCAAAACTAACTTTTGGATTGAATTCTATGCTTAAGTGAAGTAAAAAGCCCTTATATTCCCATATATGCCCTATTTCCCATGTTTCCCTTTTGAATTTATGTTTAAAGTTTTAATAATCCCTTTTAAAACCCCTTCTCCCCCTTCTCGATTATAAAATCGCATTGTGAAGCATTTTAAAACAAAAACGTGATTTATATAACCACTTCCCTAACCATACCCGTAGAACCTTATAATAAAGACTTTATATTATAAAGTCCCGCCCCTAACCACTTCCCCTTTCCATACCCATAAAACTTTATAATAAAAGTTTTTCTATTATATATGAGTCCCGCCGCTTATAAATCGCAATCACAAATCGCTTTCAATCGCATGTTCTATTTTAAATGTTCTGATCACCCATCGCAAATATTTGCGATGCAATTGAATGCCTCGCAAATATTTGCGATGTGTTTGATCGCAACTTAGCTCCGATCGCACCGTCTTCGGATTGCCCGATCTCACCATCTTTCGATCGCCCGATCGCATCCCATCCTCTGATTGCTCCAATTGCACCACCCCTCCGATTAATCGCATCGCAATACACTGCGATTGCGTTTGATCGCGCCATCCCTCTGATCCCCCGATCACACCGCCCCTCTGATTAATCGCATCGCAAGTTCTTTCTCCCACGTTGCAATTACTTGCCCGCTCCTGATGTCCGATTGCGATTAGACCTACAGGGCCCACAGTACCACTCTTCCGCCCCATTCATATAATACAAGGCCTTTCCTTTGTACATTGGAAATTCATATGATTTTCAGTTTTACAAAGGGTTGGTCCTAATCGCATCGGAAGTTTCCTATGTGTCATTCCATTCCGCTCCACTCCCGATTTGCGATTGTGATTAAAGCCCCGGTCCCAACACTAAAGTCCTTCGTCGTTCATATCAAAAGCCCTTTTTTCCTTTGTAAAGTTTAAAATCCGTTTGTTTTATTATTACAAAGGACCTTTCCTCCATCGCATCAAAACTTTGTGTGGTGTTTTCAATCACGCCCCTCCGCCCATCCATCCTGATTGTGATTTATATGGGTCCCACCTCCTCTCCCTTCTTTCCTATTCACTGTTCTTCCCTTCACGCAGGCGTATTTCAGTTCAGTTTTATTCAACGGCATTTATAAAAAAAAAGTTAGTTTTCTTCAAAACAGCAAAGGGAAAGCCAAGCGCAGTGTCAGCAGAATGTTTTCTCCAGAAAATACACCATTCCTACAGTGCCCTCAGTGCTCCCTCGAGCCTAGGAAAATTAAGCACGCTAACAGGAGCTTCATAAAAGACTGTCAGGTCGCAGTTATGGAGTATGGAGTGGCCTGCGGATCTTTCCGTCTAGTTCACTTATTCTAGAAGGTAGCGTAGAGTTCCAAACACCTAAAAGACTTGAAGAAAATAGTAGAGGTCAATCTCGATATGACAGTGGTTTCCAAACAGTATACAAAGTACTTACAGCGATTACAGGTGCCATTAAGCAGAGTGGGCTCGAGCACTTCCCCCACTCTGTCTTAATGAATCAAATTAATGTTCATCTACCTTTGTTTTTCTCTTCCCCTATTAGAATTCCCAAGAGCGATGTTGGTGGTGGTGGTTCGGCTGCTGTCGTTGCTGTTAGAGGAATTTATTTTGACTATTAGAATAGTCTTGGGAGCAATTAATAGAGTAGTTGTTATGTAGTAGGCTGGGAGGGGAAGTTTGAATTGTAACATCCATTGAGCTCAGTGTATGTGACTGTTTTTGCATCAATTGATCAATGCACATTTCACAGGATCCTGTTCTACTACTTTTGGTGATGTTTTCTAACTCTGTGCTTACATTTTCATACTGTTATGCTTCCTGTTGGCTTGCATCATAAATATGGCATAGGATTTACCCTTGTTAGGTACCCTATGTCTCTGCTCTCCTTGCCCTCAATGTTTTCTGCTAAATCTGTTATCTGAGGGTTGATTTCAGTTAATTTAACCAATGTAGTGGATGTTATTGCTTGCTCTCTTATGTATGAATTGAATGGATCAGCTCTTAGATGTTCTTGTTTGGCTTAAGCTGGGAGATTTTGGAACACTGGGGATTAGAGTTACCCCTGTCCACTAGGATACTTGTGTGACCAGCTGACCTTTCTAAGATCTCTCTGTTAAACTCATTCTCTATTTTTCCTCTTGGAGCATGCTAAAGCTGACCTGGAGTTAGATGACCTCTGGTCCGATCTATAAGCTGCCTCTGAGTATGTCCAAGCAGGTCTGGAGTTAAATGATCTCTGATCTGATCTATAGATAGAAATTAGGTTGCTTTCCTTCTTTCACTTTCAATCCTTAATGTTCCATCCCACCATCTAATCTAAAAAGATCCTTTAGTATTATATGACTAGCCCTTTGGAAGCCTTGGCTAGTTGTTGCATGTAATCACCTTTCATGACTCCATAGCCCAATGGATGGCACTTTCTTGACCTATCCTCTTTGCTGAAACATCCTGTTGTTTTTTTCCTTTTCTACGATTTCTTTCTCGGTCTATTATCTCACGACCAACCCGGCAACTCACCAACCAAATCATTTAAAACCCCCTTTGTGCTTCATACCTATCCTAATACCTCATTTTGAGCTTCAAAGATATATCATTCTTTGTATTTATAGAGAGATCCCTATCTGGACCCAGGAGGGATAGATCCTGAGGTCCCAAAGAAGTTTGATGTTGTCTTATCTTTTGGTATTACCAAATCTGCCAAAACATAGGAACCCCAACATAATGGCAACTCCTTTGAGGACACCAATCGACGCGATTTGGTAAACCACTATAGTGAACGGGGAAAATTTTAAATCATCCACACGAAAGGCGACTCCATAGTTCCTAAATGGTTAACGAGACTCCCGCGGGAGACCGGCCTTCATAACAACATCGGTCGTGCTAAAGATCCGATCACTTCACTAATGGAAGACTCTCGACAAATTGCAAAGATACATCCAAGCCTCATAGCGAGTTTCGGCACGGAGTAGCAAGTGTGCGGCGAGGAAATTGAATGGGAGGACCTTCAAAGATTGTCCTTATCAGCTCGGAACTCGATACTCAACCTGTGCTTAAGAAAATGTTTCTAGATTTGGTGGTTGAGAGATATGAAGTTGAGATCGAACTTCTGAACTCACAGGAAAAATCATATCAGTTCAGTGACCCCAGAGCATTTTTGGAATGTCTCCTGCCCTCTAAAAGAGAAGAAATTCCACTACTCTTCAAGGTGCGAGAAGAAGATGATCTGGTTCACAAGAGCCTCGCCGAAGATGCAGTGGAAGAAGAAGAAATAGTTGAAGCTGCGCAGGACGCAGATAGCCTACCAATCATGGAAGGCCTAAGCAAAGAAGGTGTACATCATATGTTTATCGATCTTATGTCGGAATACATGAAGGCACTGATTTTCTCAAACGCTCCAGCATTGATCCTTAGCGAGGGCCAAAATTATCAGGAATGGTCACTACTGATGGTGACATCGGTTTTGAAGAACCACATGCAGAGCACCCTGTGGTTATCTCTGACAGGCAATCAGTGCTCATATCATTTTTCATTACTACTTGACTGGATGCATTGGCATTATTGTATTACCTAGAGCATCAGAAATTTCTAGTTAGAGTAGGGTAGGTAGGAAGTCTGAAATAAAGCCCAGTCTGTGAGCATGTAGTTGGTTGTTTTAATTTCTGCAAAGTCCAGCAAATCAGACAGTCTAATCCTGGCTTGATGGATTTTCAATTTCTGTCTTAGAATGTAGAGAAGAAATCTTCTAGACAGTTCAATCCTAGCAGATATTAGACTAGGTAGAGAAGCTATGAGGTCAACAATCTAATCCGGTCTCATGGAGTAATAAGGGTAGAAGTAGAATAGGTTTACTTTCCTGTTTGTAAAAACTAATGATGTAAAGGGTCTGCAAGTCCAAATGCACCCAGAAGAAGAATGTTAGGAATATAGTGTGGGTAGGTAGTTGTTTGGGATAAATTTTACTGCTGATATGATGTCTTCATAATTTGTGGCAACTGATCAAAGAAAAAATGAATGAGTCAAACACCAAGGATCTGGCCTACACCAAAGATTTATTTTCTTAATTATTGACTCCTTCAAGAATAATTCATCCCCATGTGGAGCCACTGTTAGCCCCCTTATAAATTTTTGACAAGAAAACAAGGGGCTAAGATGTTTATGAGCATTCAAGGAATGCATTTCCTCTGAAAACACATCATCCTTGAAGCCTCCTTGTGACTTCTGTTAGTGTCAGTCTAGTCATTGCCTTCAGTCACTATTCAGAAGCTGTTATCTCCACAAAGTGGTGTCCCTACCTTCAGTGAGGTTTTCCGCAGCATGTTCAGCGCCAAATCATCCTTTAAGCAGATCCATCATAAAGTGCCTGAAAAGAGCTCTCCAACGGTATGCTATGTTGGGGTTCCCATGTTTTGGCCAGGTTGACAAGACCAAAAGATGAGACAACATGGAACCACTTTCAGACCTTAGGATCTAGCCCTCCTAGGTCTAGAGAGGGATCTCTCTATGTTTGCCAAAAGTATCTACCTTTTAAGGCTCAAGGTTTAGGTTTTAGGCTAGTTATAGGCTCAGGGTTTATTTGTTTGATTGTTTGTGTTTGGTTGTTGGGAATCAGGAAAGAAGGGTCCAATATAAGACAAGGATGAGCAAAGAGGAAATTTAGGCAAAGGTAGATAACTCAGAGAACATCAAGGCCATTGGGAAATGGAGTCAAGAAAGGATTTATTTGTAATCAATGTGCAAGCTTTCAGTGGGCTAGTCATCTAGAGCATTTGGATCTTGAAGGATGATTGGTGAAATGGGACATTAAGGACTGAAAATGAGTGAAGGGGAACCATCCAATCCTGTCTATAGATCAGGTCGGAGGTCATTTAACTCCAGACCTGCTTGGACAAAAATCATAGGCAATACAAGGGATCTTAGCAAGGCTTAATTGGGATCGAAAGATCCTAGTGAGGCAGAGGCGGGGTTCTAGACCTCCCAATGTTCTCAACTCATCCAACTAAATCCTAGCAAGAACATATAAACACAGGTTTCATTAATCCATACATCATAGAGCAGGCAACAACATCCACTACACTGGTTAAATCAATTGAAACCAACATTCAGATACACATATAAGCAGAAAACATAAAAGGCTGGGAGAGCAGCAACATAAGGTACCTATCAAGGGTAAATCTTATGCCAAACTTCTGATGCGAGCCAGTAGAACTGAAAAGAAATGGAATCAAACACAGAGATAGGAAAACATCACCAGCTCCTTTAGATCAGAATCCAAAGAAATGTGCTTGTCATATTAAAAACAACACCAATCAGGTACATCATTGCCCACAGCTTGAACACTCAGTCTGAATACATCAACTCTCATCCTATCTTACAATATTACACAGAGAACTTGTCTCAAGAGGAAAATGCTTACATTTCTCTGATATCTCATCAACCACCTTACAATAATTTCCTTTTGTGTTTTATAGCAGAGGATGAACAGAAGGTTGACTGAGGTGGTAGGTGAACACTAAATGTAACATTAGACACAAAATGAATGGAGGGCCGAAACCCATCCTATTTGACTGTTGAGTATTTGATTTCTGTCACCTCTTTATGCAGGAGTGATCTTCTTCTGGATACGATTTTGACATCTTTTGGTTGTAGTACTCCTGATGCTTTGAACAAAAATACAATAAACTACTAAGAAGTCTGTCATATAAATGCTCTGGCGGTTTTGAACTGCTGTTAGGGTGGAAATTCCTTCAGGGACATTGTGCATAATAAAAGCTGTATGGACGCCCTTTACTTGATGAAGAAAAACATTCTGCTGATGAATATACCCTAATGTTACCTTTTACTTGTGCTCAGGATCTTTTGATCGATCCTCGGGGTCTTCAAACTGGTGCTTTGCCTCTTAAACTACTGATTTAAGGCTCAGGATCTTCATTAGCATGCCTTAATCTCCTTTGCCTCGTACTGAAACATTCTGCCGCTTCATCTCTGCTTTGTCAGGTTAGCTCGAGCTTTAATGGCTCCGGAAGGTTTTCCACAGGGCTTTAAACTCTGCTTCTTTAAATGATCATCCTGTCTTCACCTTCCCGGGTCCTTGCTCATAAATTCTACCCCTGTAAATGATCTTCCTTGATTTCACTGTCGCTGTAACAGAGGCTGTGAATTATGGCGGTCTTTTATCATTAACAACCCTTCAAAACACGAAAACAATGAAGAAAATAATGGATGGGGTGGCGGATGATGTGGGTAATGAACATGATTGCACCAATGATGATATGGACGGAAAAACTTGCAGAGAAATGGTGCAAGGATGCTCTGGTGGAGGGTGGCGGTATGCAGAGCGAAAAAACGAATGAAAAACATTAAAGAACATGAAAATGAACCAATTATACGTAATGGAATGGGAGACAGTGGAACATTCAATGACGGAGGAACAAAAATGGACCGTCGATCACGGTGGAGATCAACGGCGGAGGGAGACGGACAGCGGGCCATAACATGGGTTACCGCGTGCGCAACTTTGTTGAAAGACGACCATAGGATGAAGCCCTCTAGATCTGACGGCTGTCGAGGAATTTGCTCGACATCCGTGGTCGAGAGATAATGCACGGGGGATGGGCGGTTTTGCCGTCGTACAGGGGACAGGTGGCAGACGATGAGTGGAATCGCTGGGTGCTCAGGGAAAACCACCCACCGCGCATAAGTGGTACGGAATAACCAGGTTTTTTCTGAACAGTGCACGGGTGGGGGCCACAAGACAGGTGCATCCCGGGCCGTCGATCTGGCGAGTAAGCGGACGGTGATGGCACGTTCAGAGAGACGGACCGTGGGCATAGGAGATTAGCACCTTCGGGACTTCGCAGGTGGTTTCAGCACGGGATCACATGGAGGGAAAGGCGCGGGGCTAAGCGGGAAAGGGGCTGGGCCTGAAATAAGGTTCAAAGTGGGTTTTCAATCCATTTTTAACGTATTTTGAGGCCCAACGGGTAACGATAGGGAGATGGAGGGGGAATTTGGGAAAACAAAGGGTGCAGGGATCTTTAGAAGGGATTTAGGGGGTCAATAGGAAAATTAAAAGGGGAAAATAGGAACTTGACAAAAGGGGAGTGAAAGGGGGGGAAAATGTGGAGTTGGCAAGGAACAAGGGGTACAGTAGGCCTTTTGAGGAATGGATCAGCAGAGAGGATTTATATTAGGCACAGCACAAAGATACTTCAAGGAGGATGGGTTTTTAGGGGAAAAGGCATTCCTTGAAGGCTCCAAAACAATCCAGCTCCCCAGCTTGCTTATCAAGAATTTCATAGGGGGGCTAATAGTGGCTCCACATGGGGATGGCTTCTTCTTGAAGGAGTCAAGAAACCAAAAATAATCTTTGGATTAGGCCAAATGTCTGCTGCTTGGCACATCCCTTTCTTTCTTCAATTTTTAGCTGCCACAATATGTTAGGTACACAAATCAGCGAAAACATCTTCCCAACCAAACTACCTACCCACACTACAGTCCTAGCATTTTTTCTTCCTTTAGGGTGCATTTGAGCTAGTAGACCCTTTACATGATTTATCTTTGAAACAGAAAACAAACCTATTCTACTTCTACCCTTATTTCTCCATGAGGCCAGATTAAACTGTTGGCCTTATATGCTTCTCTACCTAATCTACTACATGTTGGGATTAAACTGTCCAACAGGTTTCTTCTCCTACATTCTAAGACAGGAAATTCAAAACAGCCAAGCCAGGATTAAACTGTCTGACTTGCTGTGAATCCCATGCATAAAACTTTGTTCCTGGACATCAAATTGTTGAAAACTTGGAGACAAAACTGTGAAGGCTGGAAATCTGCAACTTGAAATATCCTTCTTTTCCTGTGACTCAGGTTTTGAGCATATTAGAGTCACTTCCTTTCTTCATTTCAGCTCTGGTTTTAGGCATGATAGAGCTGATTGCTCTTTTTCCTTTTGTTGGTCCAGGTTTTGAGCGTGTTAGGACCAGGCTTCTTTACTTCCTGTATGGTCTGATCCGGAGGTGGGATATCTTCGTGAGCCTCATCTTGAGAATCTTTCTGAGAAAGAGCAAACTCCAGACCAAGATCATCGTACATGTCTTGCTCGTCTAGTTGGTCTGGAGTAGGCACTTACTCAGGAAAATTCATGAGCTTATTCAGAGCCAATATTTTACACTTCAGAGGTTCATGTTTTGGGCGTGTCTGGACCTCTCCTTTCTCTTCTGTTTTTTGAAAAAAATTTCTCTTTTTTCTTGAAAGTAAAACTGCAATGGTATGTATAATGGAAATGGAACTGGAAATGAAAATTAGCAGAAGTAATGCTTGAGCATCCTGCCATTGACAGGACCCCCAAACAGCTCTGTACCATCATGTTCTTGTATGAAAAATGCATTAGGACCCAGAGTGGCTTGGATAATATATGGTCCTTGCCACAAACTATCAAAATTTCCATTTTTACCTTTGTCCTCTCTCCTTGAATCCCATTTCAAAACCTTGTCCCCAACTTTGAAATCTGAAGCTTTGGCTCTTTTGTGGAACTGTCTCTTTATGCTTTCCTGAACTCTGACAGCTCTGCTATAAACCTGCTCCCTTGTTTGCTGCAGATGGATAGTTTCATTGATTCTTCTCACCATGATGTTTTCCTCTATCTGAATCTCTTGGACAAGCTTAATCACTGGCACTCCCAGGCTGGTAGGAAAAACTGCTTCGGTTCCATAGACAAGCTGGAATGGTGACATGCCAATAGATTTCTTCGTGGTGAGCTTGTCAGCCCACAAAGCATGTACCAACTTTTTATGCCATGACTTTTTGTTCTCTTCCAGCAGCTTCTTGATGATTGTAACCAGGCTTTTATTTGATGATTCAGCTAAGCCATTACCCTGGGGGTAATAGGCAGTTGAATGACCAAGTTCTATTCCGTACCTATGACAGAAATCAACCATTTTCTTGGATCTGAAAGTAGCAGCATTGTCAGTGATTATTTTCCTTGGACAGCCAAACCGAGATAGGATGAAGTCTTCTAGGAACCTAATGATGACACAATTAGTGGCATTCCTAGTGGGTATGGCTTCTATCCATTTAGTGAAGTAGTCTGTGGTTGTTAGGATCCATTTATGTTGTCCAGAGGAAGCAGGATGAATTTCTCCTATAAAGTCTAGGCCTCATTGCATGAAGGGACCTTCTACGGTGATAGGTTGTAAAGGGAGGGGGAGGAGCTTTCTTCTGCCTTCGAAGGTCTGACATCTGTGGCATGTAAGAATCATTTTATGGACATCATTGAAGAGTGTAGGCCAATAGTAACCAGCCCTGAGTATTTTATTTGTAGTGGCTTTCCAACTCAGGTGGCCTCCACACTCCCCAGCATGAAATTCTTGTTTGATTCTTTCAGCTTTAGTTTCAGACAAACATTTCAACAATAGGCCATTTGTATTTTTCCAATATAGGTTTTCATCCAAAATGCAGTAGTTTCTAGCTTTCATCTTTATGAATCTGGCCTTAGTTTTGGACAGTTCTGGAGGGGCATTGAGATTGGTGAGCACATAAAGGATATCAGAATACTAAGGAGAGTTCTGAAACTTCTCCTCAACAGTTGGGAGGGGCGATCCTTCCTGCTCGTCTAAGGAATTTACCATGTTAATGTCAAGGGTCTGCAGATTGGATTCAGCGATTAATTGGGCCAGGCCTTGACCTTTGATTAGTTTGGTGGGCTTTATCTCGAGGTCATACTCTAAGATTGTAGCGATCCATTTGCCCCTTTTCCCATCAGGGTCTTGGGACAATATATCTTTGACCACTATATTTGGCACATAAGCAGTGGTGTGAGAATGCAGAATGTACACCCTAAAGTCTTTTAAGGCCTTTACCAGGGCATAGGCCTGCTTTTCCATTATGTTGTACTTTAAGGGTGCATCTCTTAAGGCTTTGCTGAAGAAGGCAATTGGCTATTCATTTCCTTCTGAATTTTTCTGCAGTAAAACCACATCCACTGTATGTTGTGAGGTGAATGAAAAGATCAGGAAATCCTTTGAGAAGTCTGGGTTGATAAGGACAGGGGCTTGAGTGAATGCAAGCTTTACTGACTCAAAGGATTTCTTGGCTTCAATAGTCCACTTAATTCCTGCACCTTTCTTCAACATGTCAGTCATTTTCCTGAGATGCTCAGCAAGATTGGGAATGAATCTCCTAAGGAAATTGATCTTCCCAATGAAGGACTGTAACTCTTTGATGTTTCTCGGGTGATTGATTTGAAGTATTCCCTCAACTCGCTATGGGTCTATCCTGATCCCTTTCTCAGATATGATGTGGCCAAGAAGTTTGCCTTCTTGCAGCCCAAACACATTTTTCTTAGGATTTAAGGACAAACCGTACCTTCTACATTTTTCAAGAACTTTTCTCAGATGTTTCAGGTGTTCTGGTGTAGTTTTAGAAAAGACAGTCAAGTCATCCAAGTAGATAACTATGAAGTGTCCTATATCATCTGAGAAAGCTATATCCATCGCTCTCTGGAAGGTAGCTCCAGCATTCATCAGTCCAAAGGGAGTTTTCACATACATGAAGGTGCCCCATGGAGTGGTAAAAGCTATTTTGAGTTAATCTTCTGGGAGTAAAAAACTTGATTGTATCCTGAAAAACCATCAAGCAGGGAGATTCTCTTAGAGCCCACTACCTTCTGTAGGATATGTTCCATTCTAGGAAAAGGGTAGTTGTCTTTCAAGGAGGCTCTGTTGAGGTTTCTGAAGTCTATGCATAGTCTGATCTCCCCTGTTTTCTTTCTCACAGCCACTAAGTTTGACACCCAATCAGAAAACCTTACAGGGACTATTATGCCTGCATCATGCATCTTTTTGATCTCTTTCTCTACTGCAGGCAATTGTTTCGGATTGATCCTATGGAGTTTTCGTCTGAAAGGCTTCTGATTTTCCTTCAGGGGTATCTTGTGTTGTATGACGTTGGTGTCATAGGCCTTTAAGTCTTCATAGCTCCATGCAAACACATCAATGAATTCCTTAAACAGGTCAGTGTATCTCTTCTTCATGTCTGCAGGTATAGACTTAGCCAGTTTTATTATTTTGGGTCTATCTTCAGTGCCTATGTTGCATTCTTCTATATCTGAGTCTGCATGTTCTATAGTAGGCTTTTTTTCTACGTCATCAAAGTCAAAAAGGTCCTCTAGGGGTGCCAGGCCTCTGGGTATGTTCTTATCTTTGGCCTGCAACACCTCCATTTCCTCATTTTCCGTGTTTTCACATCTTATGGTTGAACTTCCAGTTTCCTCAAAAAAGGTGTTTATTTCTATGTTACAGGGTGGGGATTCTTCATCAGGGGATTCGTTACTAAGGCAGCTGTCTTCATCTTTAGAGTCTGAACTGGAAAATTCAAACTCATTTATGCCTGTCAGGAAGTCCTCAATCTGTTTATCGCCTTCAAAGACCTACAAATATTTTTCGTTGTCTAGCACTGCAGGTCTAAATTTGGTTTGAATAATGATCTGTGTGTTGGCCGAAGTCTTAGGATATGAACTATCCAGGCAAGCTAATCCGTTAGCAATAGCGTTTCAACCCCTAGGCACAAACACCAAATCGTATTCTACAAAGGTTTTCAATAAATCTACTGCATCATTCCTGTACGCTCTAAGTCGGGGATGTTTCGTTGTATATTCACCATTCACCTGTTTGATAACTAACTCTGAGTCTCCTCTCACAGCTATCTTACGGGCTCCTGATTTTTTCAATAGATTCAGACCCAGGATGAGAGCCTCATATTCTGCAATATTATTTGTGCATTTGAAATGCAGATTGACAGCGTGGCTCTCTGCATAACCACTCTCTACGTTACATACCCACACCCCCACTCCAGCAGCTTTCCTAGTACAAGATCCATCGAAATTCATTTCCCAGAGGGGTTCATTTACCATTTCGTCATTCTTTCCCTCCCTACAGCTTGGTTCGCCGTTGTGTTGAATTACAGGGTCTGTACTAGGCTACGAGTTGTTTTGTTCTTCAAGACATGTGTGGGGTTCAGAGAGTTGGCTATCCTGCTGTTTACGTTCTATTTCTGGTTCTCTCAGAGTTCCGTTTTCAGTACCCTGCCCATGGTCTTCTTCGTCGTATTCTTCTAGGGTTGCCATTATGTTAAAGTCCATGGGCTCTACGTTGTTGTTTGTATTTATGTTTCCTGACACTGGCTCTCCTAAGGATGGGTCGTTATAAAGAATGAAAGAATCCAGGTTGGTGTGTACAGAGTATAATGGTGAATTTTCAGGTTTCTCAGGGCTACTGACTAGGAATTTCATCTGGGACTCTCTATACAGTCTTCTAAGTTGGCCAAATATAGGGATAGTGGCATATGAGTCATCCATCTGCATTGTTCCTTACAGTTTGGCTCCCCATGATCTTGACAATAGCATGCCATACTTGGGTGGCACATCTGCTACCACCACATCCATGACCATACATTTAGCTGGGATCTGGGTCAAGTTCACACATAAGTCTTTGATTAAGCCCAGGCATTTTACTCTGCTAGATTCGAACAAATATAGATCTTTGTAAGGTCGGGTTATCTCTAGGCCAAGCTTTTCCATCACTACCTTAGGCATTAAATTGTGTGATGCTCCAAAATCATGCATGGCATTGTGGAGTATTTTTTCATGAATGTTGAGACTGATATAGAAAGGTGGAACTACCCCTTCCTGAAACTTTCCCTCAATATTTGGACCAAACAGGAGGGTAGGTTGATCATCACTCAAATTCACAGTGTCATTGTTTTCCCCCAGATTCAATGCTTTCAAAATTTGGCCTTTGTATACATCCTGAGTGGCCAGCTCAGATAATGGTACAGAGATTTCGATTTTTGCAATCTCACTCTCTAAATTGAAAGTGGATTGGGTCTTTGGAGTGCTTAATTATGTTTTATTCGCTACTGCCTTAGTAGCTAAATTAGTTTGTGATTTCTCATTATGTACAGGGTCAGAAATTGTTTTATCAGGAGCACTAACTGCAGTGCTAGTGCTGCTGGTTGGTTGGCTTTGTTTTTCGGTGTCCTAGTTGTCTTTTTCCTTGTTTTTCCCAGAACTTTCAGCTACTAATTTGCTATTTTCAGAGGTTTCTTTGGAAGATCTGTCATGCCTTTTCTTGATGGTGATCTCAGGAGCTTTGGTTTTGGAAGCATCTTGGCTCTTTTTTCTCCTAAGTTCATATTGTTCTCTGACCTGTAACATGGCATTTTCAAATCCTAATCTATAATCTTCAGTTTCTAACCGTTCCTCATCCCAGTGTGAAGGTGAGGGTTGGTCTTCCCCTGAATCACAGTTAAGGATTGAACCTTTTGTTTCAAACATGTTTATTTCATTCCCTTTAGGCTCTCCTATGGTTCCCTCATCTCCGTCAAGAAATTTTTGGAATGGGGGAACGACTTGTTGGTCTGACTCTCTTTGTCTGTTGGGAGTGGTATTGTTTCTTCTAAAGTTTTGGTTCTGATTTTGGTTCTGGTTTCTGTTTTGATTGCTAACTGTGACAACCATTTTTTCCATCATTTGCTGTAGTATTTCCATGTATTTAGATAATCTATCATAAATTGGGTCTGAAGTAGAAGCTACAGTTTCATCCCTATACGTTACCCTCTTCTCAGCTTTCAATCTTGCCCTCTTTTCCATCAAATTTGCTTCTATAGTTATGGCTCCTTTCTGCATGTCTTCCAATGTGTTATACTCTTTATCTCTGAGCTCATAGGCCATGTCAGCATCAAATCCATCAGGATATTTGGCCAGGGCCATCCCTTGTGGAGGTTTCATGTGTGGAGGTAGAGCATTGTAAATGCTGTTGAATCTAGTGGTGTAATTGTGGACGCTCTCTCCTACGTTCCTCTTAAGGGACATGTAGTCTGCTAGGAGCTGGCAAGGGTTTGCTCTAACCTCCCATTTGTTGATGAAGGTTTGATATAACGCAGGGAGATCTTGGATACTGCCAGGAGGTAAATTTTTGAACCATTTCTTTACATCACCCCCCAAGCTTTGGGCAAAGATTATCATCTTTATTGTTTCATCATCAATTTCCATATAGTCAAAAGAATCCTCCATCTTATCTACATGTTGCTGAGCTGTGATGGACTCTTTAGCAGTGAAGTGTGGGATTTTTGACTGATAATCATTGGGTAAGGGTAATAAGGGTTGAGGTAAAAGTAAAGGTGCATACCAAGTTGCCATGATAATGTTCTGATGGGGTACCGGGTTAACTTGAGCAGATGGTATATGGATAACAGGGATATTAGGACCAGCACAAGTCTACTGAGAAAATCTAGGGTGGGAGAGCCCCAAATTTTGAATGAAACGAATATCAGGTGGTGTATATGGAGGAGTTTCTCTGTCCCTAGTGTGTTGACCACTATGAGATGGTGAACTGTGAAGCTCGGGGTCTTGCTGGTCTAGATGATTGAATGACCTAGTCCTTGGTAGTCTATCGGGTATGTCTAGGTCAGGGAGAAAATGTGGTAGAGCTGCTAGTTCTTCTGTTGCGGAGTTAGCTCTATAAATGTGACTGGAAATAGTTGGTCTTTTAGGTGTAGGAGCTCCTTTGAGGATACTCTCCCGATTTTCAACTATTTCCGGTGGGTCAGGGTTGGGATAAGCTCTTGTGTGGATGGTTCTGAAAGCCAGAATGTTGTTTCCTAGCCAAGCAGCTTAACCCTGCTTGTTGCTTCTACTGTGGTTGATTTTTGTCTCAGAGGTTGGTCTCCCAGTGGAGTCTAATTGTGAAACCAGGCTAATCAGCAGGCCTACTGATCACCAGTGGAGTCTCTTCGTTTAGGAACAATGGAGTCGCTAGGTGGAGGGTTTTAGGGTATGTCTAAGGGGTTACACTGTCCACCACAGTGCTCAGGCACTATCACCTTTCGGGAATCTCCTCAAAAACAGCTAACTCCAACCAGAGAATGACTGGGAGGGCGTTTACCAGATATGTCACCTCCGAAGAGGGTGAGATCTGGAGGCTACCTGGCCCTTTCCAGGCTCTGTCTAAGAGTATGACGGACACTCAATAATGGAGGTTGATTCAAGAAAGGAGTGACTTACTATCAACCTAACCAAAGTTCTAAGTCTCTGAGTCTTTAGAGATGTTTAAGGTGGAATGCACTCAGATTTTCCCCAGCGGAGTCGCCATTATGTTGGGGTTCCCATGTTTTGGCCAGGTTGACAAGACCAAAAGATGAGACAACATAGAACCACTTTCAGACCTTAGGATATAGCCCTCCTAGGTCCAAAGAGGGATCTCTCTATGTTTACCAAAGGTATCTGCCTTTTAAGGCTCAAGGTTTAGATTTTAGGCTAGTTATAGGCTCAGGGTTTATTTGTTTCATTGTTTGTGTTTGGTTGTTGGGAATTAGGAAACAAGGGTCCAATATAAGACAAGGATGAGCAAAGAGGAAATTTAGGCAAAGGTAGATAACTCAGATAGCATCAAGGCCATTGGGAAATGGAGTCAAGAAAGGATTTATTTGTAATCAATGTGCAAGATTTCAGTGGGCTAGTCATCTAGAGAATTTGGATCTTGAAGGATGATTGGTGAAATGGGACATTAAGGACTGAAAATGAGTGAAGGGGAACCATCCAATCCTGTCTATAGATCAGGTCGGAGGTCATTTAACTCCAGACCTGCTTGGACAAAAATTAGAGGCAATACAAGGGATCTTAGCAAGGCTTAATTGGGATGGAAATATCCTAGTGAGGCAGAGGCGGGGTTCTAGACCTCCCAGTGTTCTCAACTCATCCAACTAAATCCTAGCAAGAACATCTAAACACAGGTTTCATTAATTCATACATCAGAGAGCAGGAAACAACATCCACTACACTGGTTAAATCAATTGAAACCAACATTCAGATACACATATAAGCAGAAAACATAAAAGGATGGGAGAGCAGCAACATAAGGTACCTATTAAGGGTAAATCTTATGCCAAACTTCTGTTGTGAGCCAGTAGAAATGAAAAGAAATGGAATCAAACACAGAGATAGGAAAACATCACCAGCTACTTTAGATCAGAATCCAAATAAATTTGCTTGTCATATTAAAAACAACACCAATCAGGTACATCATTGCCCATAGCTTGAACACTCAGTCTGAATACATCAACTCTCAGCCTATCTTACAATATTACACAGAGAACTTGTCTCAAGAGGAAAATTCTTACATTTCTCCGATATCTCATCAACCACCTTACAATAATTTCCTTCTGTGTTTTATAGCAGAGGATGAACAGAAGGTCGACTGAGGTGGTAGGTGAACACTAAATGTAACATTAGACACAAAATGAATGGAGGGCCAAAACCCATCCTGTTTGACTTTTGAGTATTTGATTTCTGTCACCTCTTTATGCAGGAGTGATCTTCTTCTGGATACGATTTTGACATCTTTCGGCTATAGTACTCCTGATGCTTTGAACAAAAATACAATAAACTACAAAGAAGTCTGTCATATAAATGCTCTGGCGGTTTTGAACTGCTGTTAGGGTGGAAATTCCTTCAGGGACATTGTGCATAATAAAAGTTGTATGGACACCCTGTACTTGATGAAGAAAAACATTATGCTGATGAATAGACCCTGACGTTACCTTTTACTTGTGCTCAGGATCCTTTGATCGATCCTCGGGGTCTTCAAATTGGTGCTTTTCCTCTTAAACTACTGATTTAAGGCTCAAGATCTTCATTAGCATGCCTTAATCTCCTTTGCCTCGTACTGAAACATTCTGCTGCTTCATCTCTACTTTGTCAGGTTAGCTTGAGCTTTAATGGCTCCGGAAGGTTTTCCACAGGGCTTTAAACTCTGCTTCTTTAAATGATCGTCATGTCTTCACCTTCCCGGGTCCTTGCTCATAAATTTTGCCACTGTAAATGATCTTCCTTGATTTCACTGTCGTTGTAACAGAGGTTGCGCATTATGGCAGTCTTCTATCATTAACAACCCTGCAAAACATGAAAACAGTGAAGAAAACAATGGATGGGGTGGCGGATGATGTGGGTAATGAACATGATTGCCCCAATTATGATATGGAGGGAAAAACTCGCAGAGAAATGGTGCAAGGATGCTCTAGTGGAGGGTGGCGGTATGCAGAGTGAAAAAACGAATGAAAAACATTAAATAACATGAAAATGAACCAATTATACGTAATGGAATGGGCGAAGGTACGGAGGGTACACGTGGAGTTGACGTGGCGAAACGGGAGACAGCGGAACAGTCAACGACGGAGGAACAAAACTGGACCGTCGATCGTGGTGGAGATCAACGGCGGAGGGAGACGGACAGCAGGCCATAACATGGGTTACCGCGTGCGCAACTTTGTTGAAATATGACCATAGGATGAATCCCTCTAGATCTGACGGCTGTCGTGGATTTCGCTCAGCATCCGTGGTTGAGAGATAATGCGCGGGGGATGGGTGGTTTTGCCGTTGTACATGGGACAGGTGGCAGACGATGAGTGGAATCGTCGGGTGCTCAGGGAAAACCACCCACCACGCATAAGTGGTGCGGAATAACCAGGTTGTTTCTGAACAGTGCGTGGGTGGGGGCCACAAGACAGGTGCAGCCCGGGCCGTCGATCTGGCGGGTAAGCGGACGGTGATGACGCGTTTAGAGAGACAGACCGTGGGCATAGTATATTAGCACCTTCGGGACTTCGCGGGTGGTTTCAGCACGGGATCACATGGAGGGAAAGGCGCGGGGCTGAGCGGGAAAGGCGCTGGGCCTGAAATAAGGTTCAGAGTGGGTTTTCAAGCCATTTTTAACATATTTTGAGGCCCAAAGGGTAACGATAGGGAGATGGAGGGGGAATTTGGGAAAACAAAGGGTGAAGGGATCTTTAGAAGGGATTTAGGGGGTCAATAAGGAAATTAAAAGGGGAAAAGAGGAACTTGACAAAAGGGGAGTGAAAGGGGGGGGGAATGTGGAGTTGGCAGGGAACAAGGGGTACTGTAGGCCTTTTGAGGAATGGATCAGCAGAGAGGATTTATATTAGGCACAGCACAAAGAGACTTCAAGGAGGATGGGTTTTCAGGGGAAAAGGCATTCCTTGAAGGCTCCAAAACAATCCAGCCCCCCAGCTTGCTTATCAAGAATTTCATAGGGGGGATAACATGCTACACTCTCAAAACCGACTTCTGGATTGAATTATATGCCTAAGTGAAGTAAAAAGCCCTTATATTCCCATATATCCCCTATTTCCCATGTTTCCCTTTTGACTTTATGTTTAAAGTTTTAATATTCCCTTTTAAAACCCCTTCTCCCCCTTCCCGACTATAAAATCGCATTGTGAATCATTTTAAAACAAAAACGCGATTTATATAACCACTTCCCCGACCATACTCGTAGAACCTTATAATAAAGACTTTATATTATAAATTCCCGCCCCTAACCACTTCCCCTTTCCATACCCATAAAAATTTATAATAAAAGTTTTTCTATTATATATGAGTCCTGCCGCTTATAAATCGCAATCGCAAATCACTTTCAATCACATGTTCTGTTTTAAATGTTCCGATCACCCATCACAAATATTTTCGATGCGATTGAACGCGTCACAAATATTTGTGATGTGTTTTACGACGACTTAGCTCCTATCACACCATCTTTCGATTTCTCGACCGCACCGTCTTCTAATCGCCCAATCGCATCCTATCCTCTGATTGCTCCAATCGCACCGCCCCTCCGATTAATCACATCGTAATACACTGTGATTGCGTTTGATCGCACCATCCCTCTGATCCCCCGATCGCACCGCCCCTCTGATTAATCGCATCGCAAGTTCTTTCTCCCGCGTTGCAATTACCTGCCCGCTCCCGATCTCCGATTGCGATTAGACCTGCCGGGCCCACCGTACCACTCTTCCGCCCCATTCATATAATATAAGGCCTTTCCTTTGTAAATTGGAAATTCGTATGATTTTCAGTTTTACAAAGGGTTGGTCCCAATCGCAGTAGAATTTTTCTATGTGTCATTCCATTCTGCTCCACTCCCGATTTGCGATTTAGATTAAACCCCTGGTCCCACCACTAAAGTCCTCCGTCGTTCATATCAAAAGCCCCTTTTTCCTTTGTAAAGTTTAAAATCCGTTTGTTTTATTATTACAAAGGCACTTTCCTCCATCGCATTGGAACATTGTGTGGTGTTTTCAATCGCGCCCCTCCGCCCGTCCATCCCGATTGCGATTTATATGGGTCCCGCCTCCTCTCCCTTCTTTTCTATTCACTGTTGTTCCCTTCACGCAGGCGTATTTTAGTTCAGTTTTATTTCAACGGCATTTATAAACAAAAGTCAATTTTCTTCAAAACAACAAAGGGAAAGCCAAGCGCAGTGTCAGCAGAACGTTTTCTCTAGACAGTACACAATTCCTACAGTGCCCTCCATGCTCCCTCGAGCCCAGGAAAATTAAGCACGCTGACAGGAGCTTCATAAAAGACTGTCAAGTCGCAGTTATGGAGTATGGAGTGGCCTGCGGATCTTTCCGTCTAGTTCACTTATTCTAGAAGGCAGCGCAGAGTTCCAGACACCTGAAAGACTCCAAGAAAACAATAGAGGTCAATCTCGACCTGACAATGGTTTCCAAACAGTCTAAAAAGTACTTACAGCGATTGCAGGTGCCATTAAGCAGAGTGGGCTCGAGCACTTCCCCCACTCTGTCTTAATGAATCAAATTAATGTTCATCTACCTCTGTTTTTCTCTTCCCCTATTAGAATTCCCAAGAGCGATGTTGTTGGTGGTGGTTCGGCTGCTTTCGTTGTTGTTAGAGGGATTTCTTCTGACTGTTAGAATAGTCTTGGGAGAAATTAACAGAGTAGTTGTTATGTAGTAGGCTAGGAGGGGAAGTTTGAATTGTAACAGCCATTGAGCTCAGTGTATGTGACTGGTTTTGCATCAATTAATCAATGCACATTTCACAGGATCCTGGTCTATTACTTTTGGTGATGTTTTCTAACTCTGTGCTTACATTTTCATACTATTACGCTTCCTGCTGGCTTGCATTAGAAATATGGCATAGGATTTACCCTTTTTAGGTACCTTATGTCTCTGCCCTCCTTGCCCTCAATGTTTTCTGCTAAATGTGTTATCTGAGGGTTGATTTCAGTCAATTTAACTACTGTAGTGGATGTTATTTCCTACTCTCTTATGTATGAATTGAATGGATCAGCTCTTAGATGTTCTTGTTTGGCTTAAGCTAGAAGATTTGGGAACACTGCGGATTAGAGTTAGCCCTGTCCACTGGGATCCCTGTGTGACCAGCTAGCCTTTCTAAGATATCTCTGTTAAACTCATTCTCTGTTTTTCCTCTTGGAGCATGCTAAAGCTGACCTGGAGTTAGATGACCTCTAGTGCGATCTATAAGCTGCCCCTTTGTCCCTCCATTGAAAGCTGCCTCTGAGTATGTACAAGCAGGTCTGGAGTTAAATGACCTCTGATCTGATCTATAGAAAGAAATTAGGTTGCTTTCCTTCTTTCACTTTCAATCCTTAATGTTCCATCCCACCATCTAATCTTAAAACATCCTTTAGTATTAGATGAGTTTCCCTTTGGAAGCCTTGGCTAGTTGTTGCATGTAATCACCTTTCATGACTCCATAGCCCAATGGGTGGCACTTTCTTGACCTATCCTCTTTGCTGAAACATCCTGCTGTTTTGTTCCTTTTCCTCCCATTACTTTATCAGTCTATGATCTCATGACCAACCCAGCAACTCACCAACCAAATCATTTAAAACCCCCTTTTGTGCTTCATACCTAGCCTAACATCTCATTTTGAGCTTCAAAGATATATCATTATTTGTTTTATCCGAGAGATCCCTCTACGGGTCCAGGAGGGCTAGATCCTAGGGCGCCAAAGTGTTTTGATGTTGTCTTATCTTTTGGTATTACCAAATCTGCCAAAACATAGGAACCCCAACATAATGGCGACTCCACTGGGGACACCAATCAGCCTTGATTTGGTAAACCACTGTGGTGGACGGTAAAATTTTAAACCATCCACCTGGCAACTCCACAGTTCCTAAATGGTTAACAGACTCCACTGGGAGACCAGCCTTCATAACAACATCAGCCGTGCTAAATATCCAGTCACTTCAGTAATGGAATACTCTCAACAAATTGCAGAGATACATCCAAGCCTCATAGCAGAGTTTCAGCATCGATTAGCAAGTGTACTGGCAGAAATTGAATGGGAGGACCTTCCAAAGATTTTCCTTATCAACTCGGAACTCGATACTCAACCTGTGCTTAAGAAAATGTTTCTAGATTTGGTGGTTGAGAGATATGAAGTTGAGATAGAACTTCTGAACTCATAGGAAAAATCATATCAGTTCAGAGACCCCAGAGCATTTTTGGAAAGTCTCCCGCCCTCTAAAAGAGAAGAAATTCCACTTCTCTTCAAGGTGCGAGAAGAAGATGATCCGGTTCACAAGAGCCTCACCAAAGACACAGTGGAAGAAGAAGAAATAGTTGAAGCTGCACAGGACGCAGACATCCTACCAATCATGGAAGGCCTAAGCAAAGAAGGTGTACGTCATATGTTTATCGATCCTGTGGCGGAATACATGAAGGCCCTGATTTGCTCAAACGCTCCAGCATTGATCCTTAGCGAGGGCCAGATTTATCAGGAATGGTCACTACTGATGGTGACCTCATTTTTGAAGAACCACATGCAGAGCACCATGTGGTTATCTCTGACAGGCAGTCAGTGCTCATATCCTTTTTCATTACTGCTTGACTGCCTGCATTGGCATTATTTTATTCCTTAGAGCATCAAAAATTTCCAGTTAGAGTAGGGTAGGTAGGAAGTCTAAAATAAAGCCCAATCTGTGAGCATGTAGTTAGTTGTTTTAATTTCTGCAAAGTCCAGCAAGTCAGACAGTCTATTCCTGGCTTGACGGTTTTTCAATTTCTGTCTTAGAATGTAGAGAAGAAATCTGCTAGACAGTTTAATCCTAGCAAATATGAGATTAGGTAGAGAAGCTATGAGGCCAACAGTATAATCTGGTCTCATGGAGTAATAAGGGTAGAAGTAGAATAGGTTTACTTTCCTATTTGTAAAAACTGATGATGTAAAGGGTCTGCAAGTCCAAATGCACCCAGAAGAAGAATGTTAGGAATATAGTGTGGGTAGGTAGTTGATTAGGAGAAATTTTACTACTGATATGATGTCTTCATAGTTTGTGGCAGCTGATCAAAGAAAAAATGAATGAGTCAAACACCAAGGATCTGGCCTACACCAAAGATTTATTTTCTGAATTCTTGACTCCTTCAAGAAGAAGTCATCCCCATGTGGAGCCACTGCTAGCCCCCCTATAAATTTTTGACAAGAAAACAGGGGGCTAAGATGTTTCTAAGCCTTCAAGGAATGCATTTCCTCTGAAAACACATCATCCTTGAACCCTCCTTGTGCCTTTTGTTAGTGTCAATCTAGTCATTGCCTTCAGTCACTATTCAGAAGCTGTTATCTCCAAAAAGTGGTGTCCCTAACTTCAGAGAGATTTTACACAGCATGTTCAGTGCCAAATCATCCTCCGAGCAGATCCATCACAAAGTGCCTGAAAAGAGCTTTCCAACGGTATGCTACACTCTCAAAACTGACTTTTGGATTTAATTCTATGCTTAAGTGAAGTAAAAAGCCCTTATATTCCCATATATCCCCTATTTCCCATGTTTCCCTTTTGATTTTATGTTTAAAGTTTTAATATTCCCTTTTAAAACCCCTTCTCCCCCTTCCCGATTATAAAATCACATTGTGAATCATTTTAAAACAAAAAAGTGATTTATATAACCACTTCCCCGACCATACCCGTAGAACCTTATAATAAAGACTTTATATTATAAAGTCCCGCCCCTAACCACTTCCCCTTTCCATACCCATAAAACTTTATAATAAAAGTTTTTCTATTAAATATGAGTCCCGCCGCTTATAAATCGCAATCGCAAATCACTTTCAATCGCATGTTTTGTTTTAAATGTTCCGATCACCCATCGCAAATATTTCCGATGCGATTGAACGCGTCGCAAATATTTGCGATGCGTTTGATCGCGACTTAGCTCCGATCGCACTGTCTTTCGATTGCCCGATCGCACTGTCTTTCGATCGCCCGATCGCATCCCATCCTCCGATTGCTCCAATCGCATCGCCCCTCTGATTAATCGCATCGTAATACACTGCAATTGCGTTTGATCACGCCATCCCTTCGATCCCCCGATCGCCCCGCCCCTCCGATTAATCGCATCACAAGTTCTTTCTCCCGCGTTGCGATTACCTGCCCACTCCCGATCTCCGATTTCGATTAGACCTACCGGGCCCACCGTACCACTCTTCCGCCCCATTCATTTAATATAAGGCCTTTCCTTTGTAAATTGGAAATTCGTATGATTTTCAGTTTTACAAAGGGTTGGTCCTAATCGCATCGGAAGTTTTCTACGTGTCATTCCATTCCGCTCCACTACCGATTTGCGATTGCGATTAAACCCCTGGTCCCACCACTAAATTCCTCCATTGTTCATATCGAAAGCCCCTTTTTCCTTTGTAAAGTTTAAAATCCGTTTGTTTTATTATTACAAAGGCCCTTTCCTCCATCGCATCATAACTTTGTGTGGTGTTTTCAATCGCGCCCCTCTGCCCGTCCATCCCGATTGCGATTTATATGGGTCCCGCCTCCTCTCCCTTCTTTCATATTCACTGTTCTTCCTTTCATGCAGGCATATTTCAGTTCAGTTTTATTTCAACGGCATTTATAAACAAAAGTCAGTTTTCTTCAAAACAGCAAAGGGAAAGCCAAGCGCAGTGTCAGCAGAACGTTTTCTCTAGACAGTACACCATTCCTACAGTGCCCTCCATGCTCCCTCGAGCCCAGGAAAATTAAGCACGCTGACAGGAGCTTCATAAAATATTTTCAGGTCGCAGTTATGGAGTATGGAGTGGCCTGCGGATCTTTCCATCCAGTTCACTTATGCTAGAAGGAGGCGTAGAGTTCCAGACACCTGAAAGACTCCAAGAAAACAGCAGAGGTCAATCTCGACCTGACAATGGTTTCCAAATAGTCTACAACGTACTTACAGCGATTGCAGGTGCCATTAATCAGAGTGGACTCGAGCACTTCCCCCACTCTGTCTTAATGAATCAAATTAATGTTCATCTACCTCTGTTTTTCTCTTCCCCTATTAGAATTCCCAAGAGCGATGTTGTTGGTGGTGGTTCGGTTGCTGCCGTTGCTGTTAGAGGGATTTATTCTGACTGTTAGAATAGTCTTGGGAGTAATTAACAGAGTAGTTGTTATGTAGTAGGCTGGGAGGGGAAGTTTGAATTGTAACAGCCATTGAGCTCAGTGTATGTGACTGGTTTTGCATCAATTAATAAATGCACATTTCACAGGATCCTGGTCTATTAATTTTGGTGATGTTTTCTAACTCTGTGCTTACATTTTCATACTATTACGCTTCCTGCTGGCTTGCATCAGAAATATGGCATAGGATTTACCCTCGTTAGGTACCCTATGTCTCTGCTCTCCTTGCCCTCAATGTTTTCTGCTAAATGTGTTATCTGAGGGTTGATTTCAGTCAATTTAACCAGTGCAGTGGATGTTATTGCCTACTCTCTTATGTATGAATTGAATGGATCAGCTCTTAGATGTTCTTGTCTGGCTTAAGCTGGAAGATTTGGGAACACTAGGGATTAGAGTTAGCCCTGTCCACTAGGATCCTTGTGTGACCAGCTAGCCTTTCTAAGATCTCTCTGTTAAACTCATTCTCTATTTTTCCTCTTGGAGCATGCTAAAGCTGACCTCGAGTTAGATGACCTCTGGTCCGATCTATAAGCTGCCCCTTTGTCCCTCCATCGAAAGCTGCCTCTGAGTATGTCCAAGCAGGTCTGGAGTTAAATGACCTCTAATCTAATCTATAGACAGAAATTAGGTTGCTTTCCTTCTTTCAATTTCAATCCTTAATGTTCCATTCCACCATCTAATCTAAAAAGATCCTTTAGTATTATATGACCTGCCGTTTGGAAGCCTTGGCTAGTTGTTGCATGTAATCACCTTTCATGACTCCATAGCCCAATGGATGGCACTTTCTTGACCTATCCTCTTTGCTGAAACATCCTGTTGTTTTGTTCCTTTTCCTCCCATTACTTTCTCAGTCTATTATCTCATCACCAACCCAGCAACTCACCAACCAAATCATTTAAAACCCCCCTTTGTGCTTCATACCTAGCCTAACATCTCATTTTGAGCTTCAAAGATATATCATTCTTTGTTTTATCGGAGAGATCCCTCTCCAGGTCCAGGAGGGCTAGATCCTAGGGCCCCAAAGTGGTTTGATGTTGTCTTATCTTTTGGTATTGCCAAATCTGCCAAAACATAGGAACCGCAACGTAATGGCGACTCCACTGGGGACACCAATCAGCCTTGATTTGGTAAACCACTGTGGTGAATATTAAAATTTTAAATCATCCACCTGGCGACTCCATAGTTCCTAAATGGTTAACAGACTCCACTGGGAGACCAGCCTTTATAACAACATCAGTCGTGCTAGAGATCCAGTCACTTCACTAATGGAAGACTCTGAACAAATTGCAGAGATACATCCAAGCCTCATAGCAGAGTTTCAGCACGGAGTAGCAAGTGTACTGGCATAAATTGAATGCGAGGACCTTCCAAAGATTGTCCTTATCAGCTCGGAACTCGATACTCAACCTGTGCTTAAGAAAATGTTTCTAGATTTGGTGGTTGAGAGATATGAAGCTGAGATCGAACTTCTGAACTCACAGGAAAAATCATATCAGTTCAGAGACCCCAGAGCATTTTCGGAAATTCTCTCACCCTCTAAAAGAGAAGAAATTCCACTGCTCTTCAAGGTGCGAGAAGAAGATGATCCGGTTCACAAGAGCCTCGCCGAAGACGCAGTGGAAGAAGAAGAAATAGTTGAAGCTGCACAGGACGCAGACAGCCTACCAATCATGGAATGCCTAAGCAAAGAAGGTGTACGTCATATGTTTATCGATCCTGTGGTGGAATACAGGAAGGCCCTGATTTGCTCAAATGCTCTAGCATTGATCCTTAGCGAGGGCCAGATTTATCAGGAATGGTCACTACTGATGGTGACCTCAGTTTTGAAGAACCACATGCAGAGCACCCTGTGGTTATCTCTGACAGGCCGTCAGTGCTCATATCATTTTTCATTACTGCTTGACTGGCTGCATTGGCATTATTGTATTACCTAGAGCATCAGAAATTTCCAGTTAGAGTAGGGTAGGTAGGAAGTCTGAAATAAAGCCCAGTCTGTGAGCATGTAGTTAGTTGTTTTAATTTCTGCAAAGTCCAGCAAGTCAGACAGTCTAATCCTGGCTTGACGGATTTTCAATTTCTGTCTTAGAATGTAGAGAAGAAATCTTCTAGAAAGTTTAATCCTAGCAGATATTAGATTAGGTAGAGAAGCTATGAGGCCAACAATCTAATCTGGTCTCATGGAGTAATAAGGGTAGAAGTAGAATATGTTTACTTTCCTGTTTGTAAAAACTGATGATGTAAAGGGTCTACAATTCCAAATGCACCTAGAAGAAGAATGTTAGGACTATAGTGTGGGTAGGTAGTTGTTTGGGAGAAATTTTACTGTTGATATGATGTCTTCATAATTTATGGCAGCTGATCAAAGAAAAAATGAATGAGTCAAACACCAGGGATCTGGCCTACACCAAAGATTTATTTTCTGAATTCTTGACTCCTTCAAGAAGAAGTCATCCCCATGTGGAGCCATTGTTAGTCCCCTTATAAATTTTTTACTAGCAAACAAGGGATAAGATGTTTCTGAGCCTTCAAGAAATGCATTTCCTTTGAAAACACATCATCCTTGAAGCCTCCTTGTGCCTTCTGTTAGTGTCAGTCTAGTCATTGCCTTCAGTCACTATTCAGAAGCTGTTATCTCCACAAAGTGGTGTCCCTACCTTCAGAGAGGTTTTTCAAAGCATGTTCAGCACCAAATCATCCTCCAAGTGGATCCATCATAAAGTGTCTGAAAAGAGCTTTCCAACGGTATGCTACACTCTCAAAACTGACTTCTGGATTGAATTCTATGCCTAAATGAAGTAAAAAGCCCTTATATTCCCATATATCCCCTATTTCCCATGTTTCCCTTTTGACTTTATGTTTAAATTTTTAATATTCCATTTTAAAACCCCTTCTCCCCCTTCTCGATTATAAAATCGCATTGTGAATCATTTTAAAACAAAAATGTGATTTATATAACCACTTCCCCGACCATACCCGTAGAACCTTATAATAAAGACTTTATATTATAAAGTCCCGCCCCTAACCACTTCCCCTTTCCATACCCATAAAACTTTATAATAAAAAAAAATTTATTATATATGAGTCCCGCCACTTATCAATCGTAATCGCAAATCGCTTTCAATCACATGTTCTGTTTTAAATGTTCTGATCACCCATCGCAAATATTTGCGATGCAATTGATCGCAACTTAGCTCCGATCGCACCGTCTTCTGATTGCCCGACCGCACCGTCTTCTGATCGCCCGATGGCATCCTGTCCTCTGATTGCTCCAATTGCACCGCCCCTCCAATTAATCGCATCGTAATACACTGTGATTGCGTTTGATCGCGCCATCCCTCCAATCCCTTGATCGCATCGCGCCTCCAACTAATCGCATCGCAAGTTCTTTCTCCCGCGTTGCGATTACTCGACCACTCCCGATCTCCGATTGCGATTAGACATGTCGGGCCCACCGTACCACTCTTCTGCCCCATTCATATAATATAAGGCCTTTCCTTTGTAAATTTGAAATTCGTATGATTTTTAGTTTTACAAAGGGTTGGTCCCAATCGCATCGGAAGTTTTCTATGTGTCATTCCATTCCGCTCCACTCCCGATTTGCGATTGCAATTAAACCCCCGGTCCCACCACAAAATTCCTCCGCCGTTCATATCAAAACCCTTTTTTCCTTTGTAAATTTTAAAATCCGTTTGTTTTATTATTACAAAGGCCCTTTCCTCCATCGCATCGGAACTTTGTGTGGTGTTTTCAATCGCGCCCCTCTGCCTGTCCATCCCGATTGCGATTTATATGGGTCCCGCTTCCTCTCCCTTCTTTCATATTCACTGTTCTTCCCTTCACGTAGGAATATTTTAGTTCAGTTTTATTTCAATGTAATTTATAAACAAAAGTCAGTTTTCTTCAAAACAGCAAAGGGAAAGCCAAGCACAGTGTCAGCAGAACGTTTTCTCTAGAATGTACACCATTCCTACAGTGCCTTCCATGCTCCCTTGAGCCCAAGAAAATTAAGCACGCTGACAGGAGCTTCATAAAAGACTGTCAGGTCGCAGTTATGGAGTATGGAGTGGCTTGCGAATATTTCCGTCCAGTTCACTTATTCTAGAAGGCAGCGCAGAGTTCCAGACACCTGAAAGACTCCAAGAAAATAGCAGAGGTCAATCTCGACCTGACAGTGGTTTCCAAACAGTCTACAAAGTACTTACAGCGATTGCAGGTGCCATTAAGCAGAGTGGGCTCGAGCACTTCCCCCACTCTGTCTTAATGAATCAAATTAATGTTCATCTACCTCTATTTTTCTCTTCCCCTATTAGAATTCCCAAGAGCGATGTTGTTGGTGGTGGTTCGGCTGCTGTCGTTGCTGTTAGAGGGATTTATTCTGACTGTTAGAATAGTCTTGGGAGCAATTAACAGAGTATTTGTTATGTAGTAGGCTGGGAGCGGAAGTTTGAACTGTAACAGCCATTGAGCTCAGTGTATGTGACTAGTTTTGCATCAATTAATAAATGCACATTTCACAGGATCCTGGTCTATTACTTTTGGTGATGTTTTCCAACTCTCTGCTTACATTTTCATACTGTTACGCTTCCTGCTGGCTTGCATCAGAAATATGGCATAGGATTTACCCTTGTTAGGTACCCTATGTCTCTGCTCTCCTTGCCCTGAATTTTTTCTGCTAAATGTGTTATCTGAGGGTTGATTTCAGTCAATTTAACCAGTGTAGTGGATGTTATTGCCTGCTCTTTTATGTATGAATTGAATTGATCAGCTCTTAGATGTTCTTGTTTGGCTTAAGCTGGAAGATTTGGGAACACTAGGGATTAGAGTTAGCCCTGTCCACTAGGATCCTTGTGTGACCAGCTAGCCTTTCTAAGATCTCTCTGTTAAACTCATTCTCTGTTTTTCCTCTTGGAGCATGCTAAATATGACCTAGAGTTAGACGACCTCTGGTCCGATCTATAAGCTTCCCCTTTTTCCCTCCATCGAAAGCTGCCTCTGAGTATGTCCAAGCAGGTCTGGAGTTAAATGACCTCTGATCAGATCTATAGACAGAAATTAGGTTGCTTTCCTTCTTTCACTTTCAATCCTTAATGCTCCATCCCACCATATAATCTAAAAAGATCCTTTAGTATCAGATGACTTGCCCTTTCGAAGCCTTGGCTAGTTGTTGCATGTAATCACCTTTCATGACTCCATAGCCCAATCGATGGCACTTTCTTGACCTATCCTCTTTGCTGAAACATCCTGTTGTTTTGTTCCTTTTCCTCCAATTACTTTATCAGTCTATGATCTCATGACCAACCCAGCAACTCACCAACCAAATCATTTAAAACCCCCCTTTGTGCTTCATACCTAGCCTAACATCTCATTTTGAGCTTCAAAGATATATCATTCTTTGTTTTATCGAAGAGATCCCTCTCCGGGTCCAGGAGGGCTAGATCCTAGGGCCCCAAAGTGGTTTGATGTTGTCTTAACTTTTGGTATTGCCAAATCTGCCAGAACATAGGAATCCCAACATAATGGCGACTCCACTGGGGACACCAATCAGCCTTGATTTGGTAAACCACTATGGTGGACAGTAAAATTTTAAATCATCCACCTGGTGACTCCACAGTTCCTAAATGGTTAACAGACTCCACTGGGAGACCAGCCTTCATAACAACATCAGTCATGATAAATATCCAATCACTTCACTAATGGAAGACTCTGAACAAATTGCAGAGATACATCCAAGCCTTATAGCAGAGTTTCAGCACGGAGTAGCAAGTGTACTGGCAGAAATTGAATGGGAGGACCTTCCAAATATTGTCCTTATCAGCTCGAAACTCGATACTCAACCTGTGCTTAAGAAAATGTTTCTAGATTTGGTGGTTGAGAGATATGAAGCTGAGATCGAACTTCTGAACTCACAGGAAAAATCATATCAGTTCAGAGACCCCAGAGCATTTTTGGAAAGTCTCCCGCCCTCTAAAAGAGAAGAAATTCCACTGCTCTTCAAGCTGCGAGAAGAAGATGATCCGGTTCACAAGAGCCTCGCCGAAGACGCAGTGGAAGAAGAAGAAATAGTTGAAGCTGCACAGGACGCAGACAACCTACCAATCATGGAAGGCCTAAGCAAAGAAGGTGTACGTCATATGTTTATCGATCCTGTGGCGGAATACATGAAGGCCCTGATTTGCTCAAACACTCCAGCATTGATCCTTAGTGAGGGCCAGATTTATCAGGAATAGTCACTACTGATGGTGACCTCATTTTTGAAGAACCACATGCAGAGCACCCTGTGGTTATCTCTGACAGGTAGTTAGTGCTCATATCCTTTTTCATTACTGCTTGACTGACTGCATTGGCATTATTGTATTACCTAGAGCATCAGAAATTTCCAGTTAGAGTAGGGTAGGTAGGAAGTCTGAAATAAATCCCATTCTGTGAGCATGTAGTTAGTTGTTTTAATTTATGCAAAGTCCAGCAAGTCAGACAGTCTAATCCTGGCTTGACGGTTTTTCAATTTCTGTCTTAGAATGTAGAGAAGAAATCTGCTAGACAGTTTAATCCTAGCAGATATTAGATTAGGTAGAGAAGCTATGAGGCCAACAGTCTAATCTGGTCTCATGGAGTAATAAGGTTAGAAGTAGAATAGGTTTACTTTCCTGTTTGTAAAAACTGATGATGTAAAGGGTCTGCAAGTCCAAATGCACCCAGAAGAAGAATGTTAGGACTATAGTGTCGGTAGGTAGTTGTTTGGGAGAAATTTTACTTCTGATATGATGTATTCATAATTTGTGGCAGTTGATCAAAGAAAAAATGAATGAGTCAAACACTAGGGAACTGGCCTACACCAAAGATTTATTTTCTAAATTCTTGACTCCTTCAAGAAGAATTCATCCCCATGTGGAGCCACTGTTAGCCCCCCTATAAATTTTTGACAAGCAAACAGGGGGCTAAGATGTTTCTGAGCCTTCAAGGAATGCATTTCCTCTGAAAACACATCATCCTTGAAGCCTCCTTGTGCCTTCTGTTAGTGTCAGTCTATTCATTGCCTTCAATCACTATTCAGAAGCTATTATCTCCACAAAGGGGTTTCCCTGCCTTCAGAGAGATTTTCCGCAGCATGTTCAATGCCAAATCATCCTCCAAGCAGATCCATCAGAAATTTCCTGAAGATAGCTTTCCAACGGTATGCTACACTCTCAAAACTGACTTCTGGATTTAATTCTATGCCTATGTGAAGTAAAAAGCCCTTATATTCCCATATATCCCCTATTTCCCATGTTTCCCTTTTGACTTTATGTTTAAAGTTTTAATATTCCCTTTTAAATCCCCTTCTCCCCCTCCCGATTATAAAATCACATTGTGAATCATTTTAAAACAAAAAGACGATTTATATAACCACTTCCCCGACCATACCCGTAAAACCTTATAATAAAGACTTTATATTATAAAGTCCCGCCCTGAACCACTTCCCCTTTCCATACCCATAAAACTTTATAATAAATTTTTTTCTATTATATATGAGTCCCGCTGCTTATAAATCACAATCGCAAATCGCTTTCAATCGCATGTTTTGTTTTAAATGTTCCGATCACCCATCGCAAATATTTGTGATGCGATTGAACGCGTCGCAAATATTTGCGATGCATTTGATCGCGACTTAGCTCCGATCGCACCGTCTTCCAATTGCCCGATTGCACCGTCTTCCTATTGCATCCCATCCTCCGATTACTCCAATCGCACCGCCCCTCCGATTAATCGCATCTCAATACACTGTGATTGCATTTGATCGTGCCATCCCTCCAATCCCCCGATCGCACCACCCCTCCGATTAATCGCATCACAAGTTCTTTCTCCCACGTTGCGATTACCCACCCGTTCCCGATCTCCGATTGCGATTAGACCTGCCAGGCCCACCGTACCACTCTTCCGCCCCATTCATATAATATAAGGCCTTTCCTTTGTAAATTGGAAATTCGTATGATTTTCAGTTTTACAAAGGGTTGGTCCCAATTGCATCGGAAGATTTCTATGTGTCATTCCATTCTACTCCACTCCTGATTTGCGATTGCGATTAAACCCCCGGTCCCACCCCTAAATTCCTCTGCCGTTCATATCAAAACCCCTTTTTCCTTTGTAAAGTTTAAAATCCGTTTTTTTTATTATTACAAAGGCCCTTTCCTCCATCGCATCGGAACTTTGTGTGGTGTTTTCAATCGCGCCCCTCTGCCCGTCCATCCCGATTGCAATTTATATGGGTCCCGCCTCCTCTCCCTTCTTTCCTATTCACTATTCTTCCTTCACGGATGCGTATTTCAGTTCAGTTTTATTTCAACGGAATTTATAAACAAAAGTCAGTTTTCTTCAAAACAGCAAAGGGAAAGCCAAGCGCAGTGTCAGCAAAACGTTTTCTCCAGATAGTACACCATTCCTACAGTGCCCTCCATGCTCCCTCGAGCCCAGGAAAATTAAGCATGCTGACAAGAGCTTCATAAAATATTGTCAGGTCGCAGTTATGGAGTATGGAGTGGCCTGCAGATTTTTCCGTCTAGTTCACTTATTCTAGAAGGCAGCGCAGAGTTCCAAACACCTGAAAGACTCCAAGAAAATAGCAGAGGTCAATCTCGACCTGATAGTGGTTTCCAAATAGTCTACAAAGTACTTACAGCGATTGCATGTGCCATTAAGCAGAGTGGGCTAAAGCACTTCTTCCACTCTGTCTTAATGAATCAAATTAATGTTCATCTACCTCTGTTTTTCTCTTCCCCTATTAGAATTCTCAAGAGCAATGTTGTTGGTGGTGGTTCGGCTGCTGTCGTTGCTGTTAGAGGGATTTATTCTGACTGTTAGAATAGTCTTGGGAGAAATTAACAGAGTAGTTGTTATGTAGTAGGCTGGGAGGGGAAGTTTGAATTGTAACAGCCATTGAGCTCAGTGTATGTGACTGGTTTTGCATCAATTAATCAATGCACATTTCACAGGGTCCTGGTCTATTACTTTTGGTGATGTTTTCTAACTCTGTGCTTACATTTTCATACTATTACGCTTCCTGCTGGCTTGCATCAGAAATATGGCATAGGATTTACCCTCGTTAGGTACCCTATGTCTCTGCTCTCCTTGCCCTCAATGTTTTCTGCTAAATGTGTTATCTGAGGGTTGATTTCAGTCAATTTAACCACTGTAGTGGATGTTATTGCCTACTCTCTTATGTATGAATTGAATGGATCAGCTCTTAGATGTTCTTGTTTGGCTTAAGCTGGAAGATTTGGGAACACTGGGGATTAGAGTTAGCCCTGTCCACTAGGATCCTTGTGTGACCAGCTAGCCTTTCTAATATCTCTCTGTTAAACTCATTCTCTGTTTTTCCTCTTAGAGCATGCTAAAGCTGACCTGGAGTTAGATGACCTCTGGTCCGATCTATAAGCTGCCCCTTTGTCCCTCCATCGAAAGCTGCCTCTGAGTATGTCCAAGCAGGTCTGGAGTTAAATGACCTCTGATCTAATCTATAGACAGAAATTAGGTTGCTTTCCTTCTTTCACTTTCAATCCTTAATGTTCCATCCCACCATCTAATCTAAAAATATCCTTTAGTATTAGATGACTTGTCCTTTGGAAGCCTTGGCTAGTTGTTGCATGTAATCACCTTTCATGACTCCATAGCCCAATGGTTGGCACTTTCTTGACCTATCCTCTTTGCTGAAACATCCTGTTGTTTTGTTCCTTTTCCTCCCATTACTTTATCAGTCTATGATCTCATGACCAACCCAGCAACTCACCAACCAAATCATTTAAAAACCCCCTTTGTGCTTCATACCTAGCCTAACATCTCATTTTGAGCTTCAAAGATTTATCATTCTTTGTTTTATCGGAGAGATCCCTCTCCGAGTCCAGGAGGGCTAGATACTAGGGCCCCAAAGTGGTTTGATGTTGTCTTAACTTTTGGTATTGCCAAATCTGCCAAAACATAGGAACCCCAACATAATGGCGACTCCACTGGGGACACCAATCAGCCTTGATTTGGTAAACCATTGTGTTGGACAGTAAAATTTTAAATCATCCACCTGGCAACTCCATAGTTCCTAAATGGTTAACAGACTCCACTGGGAGACCAGCCTTCATAACAACATCAGCCATGCTAAATATCCAGTCACTTCACTAATGGAAGACTCTGAACAAATTGCAGAGATACATCGAAGCCTCATAGCCGATTTTCAGCATGGAGTAGAAAGTGTACTAGCAGAAATTGAATGGGAGGACCTTCCAAAGATTGTCCTTATCAGCTCGGAACTCGATACTCAACCTGTGCTTAATAAAATGTTTCTAGATTTGGTGGTTGAGAGATATGAAGCTGAGATCGAACTTCTGATCTCACAGGAAAAATCATATCAGTTCAGAGACCCCAGAGAATTTTTTGAAAGTCTCCCACCCTCTAAAAGAGAAGAAATTCCACTGCTCTTCAAGGTGAGAGAAGAAGATGATCCGGTTCACAAGAGCCTCGTTGAAGATGCATTGGAAGAAGAAGAAATAGTTGAAGCTGCATAGGACGCAGACAACCTACCAATCATGGAAGGCCTAAGCAAAGAAGGTGTACGTCATATGTTTATCGATCCTGTGGCGGAATACATGAAGGCCCTGATTTTCTCAAACGCTCCAGCATTGATCCTTAGCGAGGGCCAGATTTATCAAGAATGGTCACTACTGATGGTGACCTTAGTTTTGAAGAACCACATGCAGAGCACCCTGTGGTTATCTCTGACAGGCAGTCAGTGCTCATATCCTTTTTTATTACTGCTTGAATGGCTGCATTGGCATTATTGTATTACCTAGAGCATCAGAAATTTCCATTTAGAGTAGGGTAGGTAGGAAGTCTGAAATAAAGCCCAGTTTGTGAGCATGTAGTTAGTTGTTTTAATTTCTGCAAAGTCCAGCAAGTCAGACAGTCTAATCTTGGCTTGACGGTTTTTCAATTTCTGTCTTAGAATGTAGAGAAGAAATCTGCTAGATAGTTTAATCCTAGCAGATATTAGATTAGGTAGAGAAGCTATGAGGCCAACAGTCTAATCTGGTCTCATGGAGTAATAAGGGTAGGAGTAGAATAGGTTTACTTTCCTGTTTGTAAAAACTGAAGATGTAAAGGGTCTGCAAGTCCAAATGCACCCAGAAGAAGAATGTTAGGACTACAGTGTGGGTAGGTAGTTGTTTGGGAGAAATTTTACTGCTGATATGATGTCTTCATAATTTTTGGTAGCTGATCAAAGAAAAAATGAATGAGTCAAACACCAGGGATCTGGCCTACACCAAAGATTTATTTTCTGAATTCTTGACTCCTTCAAGAAGAATTCATCCCCATGTCGAGCCACTGTTAGCCCCCCTATAAATTTTTGACAAGCAAAAAGGGGGCTAAGATGTTTCTGAGCCTTCAAGGAATGCATTTCCTCTGAAAACACATCATCCTTGAAGCCTCCTTGTGCCTTCTGTTAGTGTCAGTCTAGTCATTGCCTTCAGTCACTATTCAGAAGCTGTTATCTCCACAAAGTGGTGTCCCTGCCTTCAGAGAGATTTTCCGCAGCATGTTCAGTGCCAAATCATCCTCCAAGTAGATCCATCAGAAAGCACCTGAAAAGAGCTTTCCAACGGTATGCTACACTCTCAAAACTGACTTCTAGATTGAATTCTATGCCTAAGTAAAGTAAAAAGCCCTTATATTCCCATATATCCCCTATTTCCCATGTTTCCCTTTTGACTTTATGTTTAAAGTTTTAATATTCCATTTTAAAACCCCTTCTCCCCCTTCCCTATTATAAAATAGCATTATGAATCATTTTAAAACAAAAACGCGATTTATATAACCACTTCCCTGACCATACTCGTAGAACCTTATAATAAAGACTTTATATTATAAAGTCCCACCCCTAACCACTTCCCCTTTCCATACCCATAAAACTTTATAATAAAATTTTTTCTATTATATATGAGCCCCGTCGCTTATAAATCACAATCGCAAATCACTTTCAATCGCATGTTCTGTTTTAAATGTTCCGATCACCCATCGCAAATATTTGCGATGAGATTGAACACGTCGCAAATATTTGCGATGTGTTTGATCGTGACTTAGCTCCGATCACACCGTCTTCTGATTTCCCGATCGCACCGTCTTCCGATCGCCCAAGCGCATCCCATCCTCCGATTGCTCCAATCGCACCGCCCCTCTGATTAATCGCATTGCAATACACTGCGATTGCGTTTGATCGCGCCATCCCTCCAATCCCCCGATCACACCACCCCTCTAATTAATCGCATCGCAAGTTCTTTCTTCCGCGTTGCGATTACCCGCCCGCTCCCGATCTCTAATTGCGATTAGACCTGCCAGGCCCACAGTACCACTCTTCTGCCCCATTCATATAATATAAGGCCTTTCCTTTGTAAATTGGAAATTCGTATGATTTTCAGTTTTACAAAGGGTTGGTCCCAATCGCGTCGGAAGTTTTCTATGTGTCATTCCATTCCACTCCACTCCCGATTTGCGATTGTGATTAAACCCCCGGTCCCACCACTAAATTCCTCCACCATTCATATCAAAAGCCCCTTTTTCCTTTGTAAAGTTTAAAATCCGTTTGTTTTATTATTACGAAGGCCCTTTCCTCCATCGCATCGGAACTTTGTGTGGTGTTTTCAATCGCGCCCCTCTGCCTGTCCATCCCGATTATGATTTATATGGGTCCTGCCTCCTCTCCCTTCTTTCCTATTCACTGTTCTTCCCTTCACGCAGGCGTATTTCAGTTCAGTTTTATTTCAACAGAATTTATAAACAAAAGTCAGTTTTCTTCAAAACAGTAAAGGGAAAGCCAAGCGCAGTGTCAGCAGAACATTTTCTCTAGACAGTACACCATTCCTACAATGCCCTCTGTGCTCCCTCAAGCCCAGGAAAATTAAGCACGCTGACAGGAGCTTCATAAAATACTGTCAGGTCGCAGTTATGGAGTATGGAGTGGCCTGCGGATCTTTCTGTCTAGTTCACTTATTCTATAAGGCAGCGCAGAGTTCTAGACACCTGAAAGACTCCAAGAAAACAGCAGAGGTCAATCTTGACCTGACAGTGGTTTCCAAACAATCTACAAAGTACTTACAGTGATTGCAGTTGCCATTAAGCGGAGTGGGCTTGAGCACTTCCCCCACTCTGTCTTAATGAATCAAATTAATGTTCATCTACCTCTGTTTTTCTCTTCCCCTATTAGAATTCCCAAGAGCGATGTTGTTGGTGGTGGTTCGGCTGTTGCCATTGCTGTTAGAGGGATTTATTCTGAATGTTAGAACAGTATTGGGAGAAATTAATAGATTAGTTGTTATGTAGTAGGCTGGGAGGGGAAGTTTGAATTGTAACAGCCATTGAGCTCAGTGTATGTGACTGGTTTTGCATCAATTAATCAATGCGCATTTCACAGGATGCTAGTCTATTACTTTTGGTGATGTTTTCTAACTCTGTGCTTAAATTTTCATACTGTTACACTTCCTGCTAGCTTGCATCAGAAATATGGCATAGGATTTACCCTCGTTAGGTACCCTATGTCTCTGCTCTCCTTGCCCTCAATGTTTTCTGCTAAATGTGTTATCTGAGGGTTGATTTCAGTCAATTTAACCAGTGTAGTGGATGTTATTGCGTGCTCTCTTATGTATGAATTGAATGGATCAGCTCTTAGATGTTCTTTTTTGGCTTAAGCTGGAATATTTGGGAACACTGGGGATTAGAGTTAGCCCTGTCCACTAGGATCCTTGTGTGACCAGCTAGCCTTTCTAAGATCTCTTTGTTAAACTCATTCTCTATTTTTCCTCTTGGAGCATGCTAAAGTTGACCTGGAGTTAGATGACCTCTGGTCCGATCTATAAGCTGCCCCTTTGTCCCTCCATCAAAAGTTGCCTCTGAGTATGTCCAAGCAGGTCTGGAGTTAAATGACCTCTGATCTGATCTATAGACAGAAATTAGGTTGCTTTCCTTCTTTCACTTTCAATCCTTAATGTTCCATCCCACCATCTAATCTAAAAAGATCCTTTAATATTAGATGACTTTCCCTTTGGAAGCCTCGGCTAGTTGTTGCATGTAATCACCTTTCATGACTCCATATCCCAATGAATGGCACTTTCTTGACCTATCCTCTTTGCTAAAACATCCTGTTGTTTTGTTTCTTTTCCTCCCATTACTTTTTCAGTCTATGATCTCATGACCAACCCAACAACTCACCAACCAAATCATTTAAAACGCCCCTTTGTGCTTCATACCTAGCCTAACATCTCATTTTGAGCTTCAAAGATATATCATTCTTTGTTTTATTGGAGAGATCCCTCTCCAGGTCCAGGAGGGCTAGATCCTAGGGCCCCAAAATGGTTTGATGTTGTCTTTCTTTTGGTATTTCCAAATCTGGCAAAACATAGGAACCCCAACATTGGTAACAAGATATTAATAAACATAAGACATAAGCTCATTGAAACACTCAAAGAATCTTAGGTGAAGCAGAAACACATTCATTGTATATTACTGATGATAAAAATTTACAACAGTGGTATTGCCAAAAACATTCTCCAACCCCTTCTCATTCGAAGTGCTGCCTATTAATAGGCTTTTGTTTCTTAAATTGGATTTTCCCATATGGCTAGATCATCGAACCATAATCTTTGACACATATCTTAACCATAAACTATATTCCTGGAACTGAAAAAGACACCTAATAACTTAAGACTTACAAGCCTATTAGGACTCTATCTTTCATTTATTACATTCATTTATTGGCAGAATGGAATAATTACATTGATAATGACTAGGTGCTCGAGTGGAACTCACCATAACCTAGACATAAATATACCCACTAGATTTAGGAACTAACATCCCTACTTTTTAGGAGAAGATAAACATAACTTTTAACCATTGTCCTCATGCTGAGCTAGATAGGTGACAACTTTGTCGAAGAATGAACCCCGGTTGGAGTGTCCCGCTGCCACATTTGAATGCCTCCACATGGTTGACTGCTCTTCAAAACACTTTCCAAACATCAAAATACCACTAAAAACACCTCGCTACAAAAACAGACTGCACTAGGAAATTTCGTAGCGTAGTTTGGTAGCAAATTCATTTCAACCATCTAAGTCAACTTTTAGCCTCTCCTTCTCATTAGGGTATGTTTGCTAGTTAATATAAGATAAATACAAACTATTTCCCTCCTTTGATCTCCAGAAAAAATGAGTTTTGTCGCAAAAAGTATCCTACAGGGATATCGTAGTGAAATCTAGCCTTCAAGCCTAGGATTCGCTACAAAATTGCCTAATTGGCTGAAAAACAAATATTTTCATTTTTCTTCACCATTTCACCTTCCAAACTGAAAATGATGTTTCTTCAATGCTACAAAATTTGTAAAAAATGTTTAGATCAACTCTTCAAGCTTTGGGCACTCCATCCTTAGCAGTAGAAGGTTGTACCTCCTCAGGCTCATTTATCACTTTGATTTTTAGCCCTCTTTTCTTCAATTCTTCCTGAATCATTTCCATTTGGTCCTCTAGTTCTTTAACCTGTCCTTTGAGCTTCTTCCTTTCAGACTGCAACCACAGGTTTCTCTTTCTGGTTTTTTTCATTACTCTCCTCAAAGGAAGTGTTCTTTTCAGCAACCTTTTAGGATTTTTCAATGATTTATCATATTGGTTTAGTTGATCATTTAATTTTTATTCAAAATCTTCCATTATATTTTTTTCTACCTTGGCCTCTTTTAGTTCTAATTTGACTTCAATGACCTCTTCTCATGCCTCTCTTAATTGTTCCTGCAATACCTGTACTTCAGTCTTTTCCACCATCTGTTCCTTTCCCTTCCTTTGCACAAAAACCTCTTATGTTGTTGGAGATAGGTCTATGATGTCTTCTGTGATAGGTTGCTTGCCTTTGTCAAAAAAATTTGTCATCTTGTTTTCCATGTGATCAGGAGTTCATGAATTTTGCTTAGAATTGAAAATTCTCGAAACTGTACCAAACCTGGGCGACTGGGTAGATCTCGTCGTTCTGATTTCGGCACCATGAATGGTTCGAAAAATCGATGTCGTATTAGGGAGATATCGCATTCTGATTGATTTCCCAAATAGTTAAAATTGTGACAGGGTTGATTGGGATGCCTAGTATGCATGCGGGTACAGTCAACAAAAATGGGAATATTCCTGAGAATATTTCCTTTTCTAAAATAATGATGTTTTGCCACATGGCGCATTCAGGATCGTCAGATGTGTTGTACATTCGATTTGAAGAGCCAATGGTTGGGTGACCCGTGACCAGCCCTGAGGCTGCCACATGTCCCCTGTATGGTGTTGTAAAATTTTGTTGTGGTCTGACGGGTTCGACCCCGTGACCTCTGGCACGCCCACAAAGTCTTCCACCATCTCCACTATCTCATGAGTCTTACCCTATAAGCGCTCCATACATATATGAAGAGTTAAGCATTTCAAGTTGGAGGGGGACCGTCGACGGCCCCGATGATATTGTTCACATGTCTCATTGCAAACTGCAAGATATTTTGTTAACAAACAGTTCCAAAAACTATAACCTCCGGTGGTTGATGTTTAGCCTTGTCGCATGCACACAGTTTTCGACAGAGTTGCCAACGGGTTTTGTGGAACTCCGCCTCCAACACAGTTCCGCGCCAAAGTTTTTTAATGTAGGGTTTAAATAAACCGCGGGGTTTGGGGGGTCAGCATGTGGCCACCCCCTCCCCTAACCATAACAATTAATGCAACGGTTAGAAACTTGGCGAGATTGTTAGCGCGCCTCCAAATTCAGAGGTTTGTGTCGAATTTAACTACATTTAACTACAGTGCTCCAGTTTTAGTGGAGGATTTGTTGGGGACATTGGGAAAAAGCCTAACCGGGCCAATTTTCAACCAATTTGGGTGAAACAAGAGTCTACCTAGGCTAATTTGAGCATTCTGGAGCCACTGGTGTAGTGAAAATAGACATTGGAGGCTTTTAAACACATGTATTTACAAAATTATGAGCATAATGAAAGATGGACATGCCATTGGGAGTTGGACCAGCAGATGTAGCCCAAGAGGGGTGAACTGCTTCATTATGCCTGCTGTGTAAATCTTATGTGTGGTTTTATTTCTCTATTATACACTATTGTTCAGTGTTATTTAGGCTTATTTACATGCTTAAAATCACAATTTCATCTATGTTTCATGGTTAAATTCCTCAATCCTTAAGCAAACAAATGGAGACAAATATGTACATGTTTTGTAACTGAAAATAAACTTAGCACAGAAAAATAATACAGTCCTTTCAGATCAGGTTGGTATCAGAGCTAGAGTTTATTCTCTGGTGTTGTTTTGTGCAAATATGTGTTTAATTGTTTCCAAGTTTCAACATGCTTAATAGGCTCAAGCTTAAGATAGGAGAAGGCAAATTGGTGGAAGCAAGAGGGTCTCAAAGTGAGCCACAGAAAGGGAGGGAAATATTGCCACATTCTCCACCACCTAGTTCACCTCCAAAAGAAGCAGAAGCAGCATTAAGCATGCCTCTAGAGGAATAATAAATCCATGAAGAGGTGGATCCCAAAGAAGAAGAAAGAGTGTTCAGGAAAGCATTCCTTGAGATGACTGAGATGGTGAGAATCCTTTATCAAGAAAGGAATGAGAGAATAGAAGGAGAAGGATCCAAAATTCACAAGGAAGGATAGGGATCATCAGGAGGTCAAAATGATGAAGATAAATCAAAGAAGGGCAATGGAGGAAATGGAGATAGTGGAAAGTCACCATCCTCACCCTCATCATCATCATCCTCTACTTCATCTTCAGTACATCAGCTACACAAGTCAAAGAACACTGGTAAATTCCTTTTCTAAAACTTGATGTTAAGTTTGAATTGCCAATGTTTAATGGTGAAGGCGATGCAGAAAATCTTGATAATTGGATAAGGCAATTGGAGTTTTATTTGAGAATTCAGAACCTTCATGATGATGATACCAAAATCCAACTAGCTTCAATGAGAATGGAAGGCGCGGCACTTGTTTGGTGGGAAGCCAAGACAAAGGAGGAGATCAAGAAGCATGGTAAGATTATCCTATCATGGACTGATTTCATTACTGAAATAAAACAAAAAATTTATCCATTACCTCATATGTAGAAATCCATAATGAACTGGCAAAATTTTAGACAATTGAAAGGATAGAATGTGCAAGTTTACACCCAATAATTTAGGAGAATGGCTCTCTTATTAGGGGTAGATTTTCAAAGCCAAGATACTTTTCTCAAGTACATAGGAGGCTTACATAGCTACCTAAGACATACTATTCTCATGTTTAACCCTACAAGTCTAGATGAGGTATGTGTTCAAGCCACACATCTAGAAGCTAGAGGGAAAAACATTTCTAATGAGGATAGGAAGAAACCTTTTAAGGGGAAAAACAAAGAGAAGACCTGAAAAGGTAAGGGAAAAAAGAATGCATCTGTCGAGAAAGAGGGAGAAAAAGTGGTCGGTAAACATTTTTCAAGAGAAGGCCATGATGAGAATCATTGTTGGAAATTACATCCTGAAAAGAGGCCCAAACATCAGAACAAGAAAGGGAAAAAAAAACTACATCTACAACTCAACATGATTTAGGAGAGGATTCTGGTGATGAATCTAAAATTACAGCCATGGGATTGAAGAACATGAAGGGGAAAGAAATTGAAACTAAACTCAGTACTAGTACATCAAACTGTCACATATAAGCTCCAAATGAAGAAGAGAGAATTGAATTGTTTCATGTGAAGGTCATATCCAAACATACCAAGATTGACACATTGTTTGACAGTGGGTCACAAGAAAACTTAACCTATGAAGACTTGGTCAAGAAACTTAATCTTGAGACCATTCCACGTCCAAAACCATATCCACTTGGGTGGATTTGTAAGGATGCAAATTTATAGGTTTCAAAGAAGTGTATATTACGGTTTGCAATAACTGCACATTTTGTTGACACGATTGAATTAGATGTGGTTCCACTTGATATTACAAGTATTGTGTTGGGCAGTCCTTACTTGTATGACAGGAAAGCGATCTTCCATCGCCATGGGAAAAAATACCATTTATTCAAAGATGGCAAGGAGTACATTGTTAAAGCACATCGCAAGAAGACAAATATTTCTATGGTAAATGTTGGACAGGTAAAGAGGCTGGGGAATTCAAGTAAGAATTTTGTTCTTCTAATGATTAAGCCTAAAGCTAATTTTAATCATGAATCATTTGAGGATTGTGATCCTAAGTTGAAATCAGAATTATATGATGTCGTTGATGCACATCATGATATGTTTCAGGAGCCAACAGGATTGCCTCCAAAAATGGAGATTCAACACGAGATTCAATTGCAACAAGATTGTCCTCTTCCAAACATCGGCATGTATCGCATGTCGATAATGGAGAATGCTGAAATTAAGAGGAAAATCAAGGACATGTTGGACAAGGGACTCATAAGGCCAAGCACTTCGCTATGTGGTTCACCCATAGCCTTGATTTCGAAGAAAGATGGGACTTGGCACATGTGTGTAGACTTTAGAGTTTTGAACAAGATAATGGTAAAGAATCGATACCCACTCCCAAGGATATATGATTTGCTTGATCAGATAAAAGAAGAAATTTTTTTCACTAAGTTAGATTTACGAAGTGGATATCATCAAGTAAGAATTGTAGAAAGTGATATATCGAAAACTGCATTCAAAACCAAAAAAGGACTCTTTGAGTGGTGGTTATGCCATTTGGTTTGTGTAATCCACCGGCAACTTTCCTGCATGTAATGGATAATGTTTTGCATCCATTTCTTGATGAATTTGTGATTGTGTATTTAGATGATATACTGATTTTCAGCAAAACAAGAGAAGAACATGTCTTGCATGTGAATATGGTGCTTGATGTTTTGAAGAAAGAGAAATTATATCTTAAGATGTCAAAGTATGAGTTCGAAAAGACTTATTTGGTTTATTTCAGACACATTGTAGGAGGAGGCGAGTTGAGAATTGATCCTTCTAAAGTGGAAGCCATTTTGAATTGGCTCACTCCCAAAACAGTAACCGAGGTAAGAATTTTCTTAGGCATAGCTCAGTATTGGAGAAATTTTATTGCTAACTTTTCCACCATAGCAACTCCTATGCATGTAGTGACAAGTGTGAAGAAAGGCTTCCAATTGGGAGGCAAACATTAGCAAGCTTTTGAAGCTTTAAAAGACAAGATTAGTTCAGCTCCAGTCCTTGCATTACATAATTTGAGACAGCGATTCGAGATACAAACCGATGCTAGTGATTATGCTATGGGCGCAGTACTTTTGCAGCATGGTAAGCCTATCACTTTTTATTTTGAAACATTCAATGGTGTTGTAACTAATTATCCTACATATGAAAAAGAGTTTTATGCATTAGTACAAAGCGTCAAGAAGTGGAAACACTACTTGATGGGTAAAGAGACGATTATACATACCGATCACCAACCATTACCGTACTTGCAGTCGCAAACAAAATTGCAGCAATCACGACATTTCAAGTGGATGGGTTTCCTTCAACAGTTTCACTTGGTTATAAGGTACAAGAAAGGTATTTTCAATAAAGTTGTTGATATGCTTTCAAGGCCAATCATAAGTGCTTCTACTTTACTTAAAAATGATTATATTGTACATGAGTTACATAGAACAATATGCACATGATGTTGATTTTCAAGATGTGTATGCTAGTTTGAGTGAAGGGAATCAAGTTGAGTAAAATGATTATCACATGCATAACAATTTGTTGTTTCAATTGGGCAAGCTATGTATACCACAAGGAGAGAGGCTTAGTGTCATGAGAGAGGCTCATTCGTCTCTTATTGTTGGACACTTTGGGGTAAGAAAAATAGTGGTGCATCTATAGAGGAATTTCTATTGGCCTCGCATGATAGATAGTGTGTCACATTTTATAAGAGGTTGTTCTATGTGTGCAACAAGCAAGCCTAGCAATAGGAGGCTTGGTTTGTACACGCCACTACTGGTACCATCAAGGCCATGGGAGAGTGTCTCCATGGAAGTTTTTGGAGGTATACCTATGTCAAGAAAACAACATGATTATCTTTATGTAGTTGTGGATCATCAAGAGAATTTTGAGGTCTAAAATGGGCCTCCTAAGGAAATAATAAAATAATAGCTAAACAAATAAAATAATAATTATGAATTTTCAATTCACTTTTTGCACCACAACCCATGTAACCATAGTTAAATTCAGTTCAAAATTTGTACCAAAATAAAATTAATAAAAAAATTATATTGATGTGACTATAAATAAGAATGATCTTTTGAAGAAAAAATCATTATCATTGAACAACTAATGCATCTGTCCTTTGTACTTAAATAACTTGAAATAAAATATAAGTATAAACTTATAAATTCTTAATTATATTATATGTTATTAATTAAAATTTATATTATTTAAATTGTATAATAACATGTAATTCATATACTATCTAAAAATAATATAATATAATAAATGTATAGGGATATGCATTGTTTCTTTCAAGAAATATGAAATGAAATAAATATATTTTTAGTCAAAAAGTGTGAAATGACATTTATTATGAGTACTTTACTTTGAATTTAAAAGTAGTTAGAGCACTACCATGGTTAACCATGAGTATTTATCCACCATTGAAAATGTGACAAGTAAGTACATTTAACTCAAGCAATGTCACATCAACCATTAGGGATGATGTCATCCCCTAAAATGTGACTGGTTCTCACAAAGTGAATTTTGATTGTACATTTTCCTTAGGAGGCCCATTTTAGACCTCAAAATTCTCCTAATGTAGATTCAGTAAAATGTGTGCACTTATGCCATGTAAGAAAACCATAACTGCTAAAAGAACTGTTTAAATTTATTTTCAACATGTATGAACTCATTATGGATTGCCAACTTCTATTGTTAGTGACAGGGATTCTAGGTTCATTGGAAATTTTTGGTCCAATATTTGGAAGATGATGGACACAAAGTTGAAAAAGAGTACTTCTTTTCATCCTCAAACTGATGGTAAAACCGAGGTGGTGAACACAACCGTTGTGCATTTATTGAGAGGATATTGCAGCAAACATCCCAAGTTGTGGGATGAACAACTGCATTACATTCAACATGCTTACAATCGGGAAAAGCACTCTTCTACAAATACTTCACCTTTGAAGCATGCTTTGGGTATTTGCCGAAATCACCATTAGCCTACATCTTTCAAAAGGATGTTGCAATTGATGGGCATAGTGATATTGACAAGGCTCGAAAGTTCATTGAGCAAATTCAGAATATTCATCAACAAGTTCAAGAACAACTTGAGAAGATTCAAATAAAATACAAGGAGAGGCATGACAAACATAGATTTGATCACAAGTTTCAAGAAGGAGATGAGGTATGGTTGCACATAATCAAAGAAAGGATGCAAGGAGAAGGTAAAAAGCTCAAGCTCGTTCGCTATGATCCATTCAAGATCATAAAGCAAGTTGGTAACAATGCATTTCAACTTGACTTGCCTTCATATATGAAAATGTATTCAGTTGTTAATGTTGAAAACTTACGTTTGTATGAGCCACCTTTGATCGATGATCAAGGAAGTGATGTTAAGCTGCCTTCTATTGAAGATTTCTCACCAGATTTCTGGATGAGCTCAAGGAGGATACCATTCTTGACAGGAGGACAAGAGCATCTAAGAGGGGAAGTGTTGACTACCTTCGAGTTGGGCTCAAAGGAAGTAAGCCAAGCAAGGCAAAGTGGATGGAAGTTGGAAAGGTGAGGGAGTTGTACCCTCATCTATTGAATAGGTAATCAAAGTATTTTGGGGTCCAAAAGCTTCCCAATGGGGAGGTGTGATCAAGAGTTCATGAATTTTTCTCACAATTGAAAATTCTCGAAAATGTACCAAACCTGAGCGACCGGGTAGATCTCGTCATTCTGATTTTGGCGCCGCGAATGGCTCGAAAAATCGGTGTCGTATGAGGGAGATATCACGTTCTGATCGATTTCCCAAACAACTAAAATTGTGATAGGGTTGACTGGGATGTCCAGTCAGCATGAAGGTACAGTCAGCAAAAATTAGAATATTCCTAAGAATATTCCCTTTTCTAAACCAATGATGTTTCACCACGTGGCGCATTCAAGATCGTCGGATGTGTTGTACGTTTGATTTGAAGAGCCAATGGTTGGGTGACACGTGGCCAGCCCTTACGCTGCCATGTGTCCCATGTATGGTGTTGTAAAATTTTTTTGAGGTTCAGGGGGTTCGACCCCTTGACCTCTGGTGTGCCCGGAAAGTCTTCCACCATCTCTGTTATCTCATGAGTCTTACCCTATAAGCGCTCCATACATATATGAAGAGTTAAACATTGCAAGTTGGGGGGGGGGGGGGGGGGGGGGGGGGGGGAGGGGGAGAGCGCCGCCGGCCCCGATGATATTGTTCACATGTCTCATCACAAACCGCAACATATTTTGTTAACAAATGGTTCTGAAAGCCGTAACCTCCGGAAGTTAATGTTTAGCCTTGTCACATGCGCGTAGTTTCCGACGAAGGTGCCGACGGGTTTTACAAAACTCTGCCTCCAACACAGTTCCGCGCCAAAGTTGTTTAATGTGGAGTTTAAATATTATTTAATATGTTGAATCTAATCATTAACTAATTTTCCAATTCTAGTCCAATATCCATACTCAACCCTAATTTCTAGTATTAATTTCAATTTGTCCCATTCTAATTTATTCTAATTCACCCTAAATTCTTTATTTTCCTCCTCTTATATTAATTTAAACACTTTCATTCCAATGTCTATTAATAAAATTCTACTTAATACTAAACTTAATATCATTTAACACTAAATTTTTGAACTTATTTTGTATTCAAGATGAAATTAAATTCCCTGTAACATTAATAGCAATTTGACAAGATCAATTTATTATTTTATGACTTGATTTCATGTATAGTTCTTTAAATTAAATTTATTTTATTTTTATTTAATTTTTCCACAATCTTTAATAATTAATAATAAAATTATTTTTATCAACATTCACATTCTCTTCAGTATTTATTATTCATGGTTATTCATGGTCTAGTATTTTTCACGCCATATTAATCTTTTTGTCCCTAAAGATGGGTCTAGTACTTTTCACGTCATCTCTTTTGTCCTTTAAGATGGGTAAAGTGTTCATCCAACTGATGAGACATCTCAATAATAGCACCTAGTTATCCATAAATCCTCCTCATCATCAAGTTAAACTGTGAAAATCTACATCCTAAAATTTAAAATAAAGTTAATTTTTAGTTAGTATTTATGCTTTCTTTTGCAATGTGAAATGTATTGTGAATTAAATGTTAGTCTTAAGTTAGAAATTATGTTGTAGAAAATATGCATAAAAAATGATAATCTGTAATGATCAATGCTAAATTAATCTATGCCCAATTTTTTTTTTTTATGGTTTTCCTACAAAGCTTAAGAATTAAAAAAATCACTACACAAATATCTAAAAATCATACATGAATATTGCAACAATATCCATAAATTATAGTGTAAAACAGATTTTTTCAAATTATAAGTTTAAGTTGTTTAAAATCTAGTTATGGTCCAGTTAATTAATAAACAAAAATTTATATAATACTTATAATTTATATAACTAAACTAATATTTTTTTTTGAAAAATCATTTTTTTATAATCTAATTAAAATAAACTTCTATATTGAAAAACATATTTAATAATTTAATAATTAATTAATTAATTTAATATTTCCACAACTAATAGAATTACTCTGCATGGCTCACCAACCACCCTCAACTCGAAATACATGAGCTAACTGTGTTTATCACACTCAGTTAACTGTTACAAGTGATCATGAGATAAGATTACATTTTATTATCCAATTTAATTAAGGGAAAATTAAATTAGACACTGCACCAAATTAATTAATTAATATGGCCTTCAGACTAATGTATCGCTAGGACCTATTGGTCCCACACTAGTGCATGTGCTGCAATTTCTTGTTGGACTTGAACATACACAAGATCCTCCTTTGTTCACCTACTTCTTCATTTCCATTCTGCTTTATAACCTCGTCGTCTCTATTACTATGACACCTGCAAATGAAAAAACACTAGACAACAACCTGCTTACAGTGTGAATAAACTCTTCAAAGATGACACTGGACTGTTGCATGCAATGCTCGAACAATAGATGACAGAGAGATGCTTAGAGATGAATTTAAAAATGCAATTCGAAAGTTGGAGTATGATGCCAAATGTGAGAACAAAAGGTAATGATGAATGAAATTACGATCTTGCATGCTTAAGTGATCATGATAACTAATTGGGTGACCTCACCTTTACCCGTGACCATTGGAATTTTGACACCTCATCATGCTCTGTTTTTCTGTAGAAAAACATGATTCCCCAGCAAAGGCAATTTTAAACCTAGCATATTTACTAGGGAATTGTCAGGTGATTCCATAGCGAAATTTTTCATTCTGCAGTTATATTCACTACCGAATGATGAAAAAGCAGACAAGTAGCATATGTTTTATTTGAGGCCATGCATGCAAAAATAAGTGGAATGGAGTGGATTTGACTAACATGACATGACTCATGGGGGGTTTTAGACTTAGGGTAAGGCTTATTTTATGGGTTTTCCATCAATTTCATGAACCAATCTATGAAGACAAGATGAAACCTAGGTGAGTGATGTGAGTGACCCTATCAATGAAATTTTTAAAATTTATGTGTGATAACAGTTTTCATAAATTATATACTAATTAGTTTAATTTTTTGTGTTGATTATTAATAGCATATATTTATGTAATTAGTTATATGTTTTAAATTATGGGTCATTATATTTAAACATATATACATTTAAAAAATCACTTAAAAATATTCTTAACTATGTAGCTTCATCCCCACTTTACTATGAAGATTTTAACTTGTAAATATACTTTTTTAAACAACTTTGGGCCAATACCATGGCTTGTTAATACTACATACCCAAAATATCACTTTCATATGGCACTAGTTCGTGTCACATTTTCTTTAATTAATTAATTTAATTAAAAGGGCATAAAGGACATAACTACTTTGGAGATAAATCTCAACCTTTAATTTGTGACTATTACTAAATATTAATATATAAATATACATTTAAAAAAACCTTATCCATTGAAAGCTTCCACTTAAAATGTAAATTCTGGAAGCATTTGTCAATGACACCATTGTAATTTGGTCCCATGGCAGGCAAGAACTCCAAGCCTTCCTTTTCCACCTCAATCACATTTCTCCTCACAGCGAATTCACTATGGAGCCCGAACAAAACAATTCCCTCTAATTTCTTGATTTCCTTCTCTCTCGCCTCCCTGATGGATCTCTTACCCACCAAGTATATTGGAAGAAGACTCATATCGATAGGTACCTCCATGCCAACTCTCACCATCATCCTTCTCAAAATTTTGTTGTGCTTAAAACTTTGATTACTCGAGCTATTCAAATATCTTCTTCTCAATCTTCTCCCAATGAAAAGACCCATCTCGCCAAAGCCCTGAAATCCAATGGGTACTCCTCTGCCCAAATTAAAAAGGCTTTCCATTCTGCTCTTCACCCCAATCCAATAAACCTTTCTAGAAAATTTCCCTTATCCAAAGTCTCCCTTCCCTACACTCAGGGAGTTACTGATTATATTTCCAAAATCCTTTCTAAAAGGAACATTTAAACCATGTTCAAGCCCCATATTTTCCTCATCCAACTCTTCAAATCAATCAAATACAAGAACGAGCATATGCTTAGCCTAGGAGCCTATGATATCCCTTGCTCCTATTGAATTTCCTACATAGGAAAAAATGGAAGGTCATTAAAATAACCCCCTTAAAGAGTATGTGGTTGAGAATACCATAACTGAATCAGTAAATCCACCATCGTAGAAAAATCCCACAATACCAAGCACTTAATTTATTTTTACAAAACCAAAATATTGGCCTTTCTCCCTTCCACTCGAATCGTGTCATTAGGGAAGCTCTTGAAATTGAAAAGCACCTTAACAACTTCAATCGTGAAGATGGGTTCCAATTAAGTCATTCTTAAAAGCTCACTATCCATTTTTTTGTCCTCTAAAGTCATTCCTAACCCTTCTTAACACTACCCCACTCCCCACCTCTCTTGAACTTCGCTTGCTCCTTTCTTTACCCCCTTCCTCTATCTTATTATTAATTTTAGTAGTTATTATTGAACCCCCTTTTTAGATTGTTCATTTTTATCCTTTTCATATGATCTCCAATCCAATCCCGATCCTCTCTTTATTCTCTTTTTAATCCTAATTTAGTACTTTGATTTTATTCTTTCTATTTTCTTAATTAATTTTTAGTCTAATGTTTTTGTAATTTTTTATTTTTAATATTTTTTAATACGTTGAATCTAATCATTAACTAATTTTCCAATTCTAGTCCAATATCCATACTCAACCTAATTTCTAGTATTAATTTCAATTTGTCCCATTCTAATTTATTCTAATTCGCCCTAAATTCTTTATTTTCATCCTCTTATATTAATTTGAACACTTTCATTTCATTGTCTATTAATAAAATTCTAATTAATACTAAACTTAATATCATTTAACACTAAATTTTTAAACTTATTTTTTATTCAAGATGAAATTAAATTCCCTGTAACATTAATAGCAATTTGACGAGATCAATTTATTATTTTATGACTTGATTTCATGTATAGTTCTTTAAATTAAATTTGTTTTATTTTTATATAATTTTTCCACAATCTTCAATAATTAATAATAAAATTATTTTTATCAACATTCACATTCTCTTCAGTGTTTATTATTCACGGTTATTCATGGTCTAGTATTTTTCACGCCATATTAATCTTTTTGTCTTTGAAGATGGGTCTAGTACTTTTCACGTCATATTTTATGTCCTTTAAGATGGGTAAAGTGTTCATCCAACTGATGAGACATCTCAATAAGAACACATAGTTATCCATAAATACTCCTCATCATCAAGTTAAACTGTGAAAATCTACATACTAAAATTTAAAATAAAGTTAATTTTTAGTTAGTATTTATGTTTTTTTTTTGCAATGTGAAATTTATTGTGAATTAAATGTTAGTCTTAAGTTAGAAATTATGTTGTAGAAAAAATGCATAAAAAAATATAATCTATAATGATCAATGCTAAATTAATCTATGCCCAAAATTTTATTTTTTTGATGGTTTTCCTGTAAAGCTTAAGAATTAAAAAAATCACTACACAAATATCTAAAAATCATACATGAATATTGCAACAATATCCATAAATTATAATGTAAAATAGATTTTTTTTAATTATAAGTTCAAATTGTTTAAAATCTAGTTATGGTCCAATAAAATATTTAAAAATAAGTATTTTTTTTTCAAAATTAACATTATAAATTGCATTAATTAATAAACAAAAAATTATATAATACTTATAATTTATATAACTAAACTAATATATTTTTTTGAAAATTCATTTTTTTATAATCTAATTAAAATAAACTTCTATACTGAAAAACACATTTATTAATTTAATAATTAATTAATTAATTTAATATTTCCATAACTAATAGAATTATTGTGCATGCCTCACCAACCACCCTCAACTCGAAATACATGAGCTAACTAAGTTTATCACACTCAGTTAACTGTTAGAAGTGATCATGAGATAAGATTACATTTTATTGTCCAATTTAATTAAGGGAAAATTAAATTAGATATTGCACCAAACTAATTAATTAATTTGACCTTCACACTAATGTATCGCTAGGACCTATTGGTCCCACACTAGTGTGTGTGCTGCAATTTCTTGTTGGACTTGAACATACACAAGATCCTCCTTTGTTCACCTTCTTCTTCATTGCCATTATGCTTTATAACCTCGTTGTCTCCCTTACTATGACACCTGCAGATGAAAAAACACTAGACAACAACCTACTTACGGTATGAATAAACCCTTCAAAGATGACACTGGCCTGCTGCATGCAACGCTCGAACAATAGATTTGTAACATTCCCAGTTAGCCCAAGCTAATGGGAATATACAATTTTGTTTCATTTTCTTATTGCAAGAATAAATGTGTAAAGGAGGGCAATAAAAACTCCTAAAAACAATGAATAAATCAATGCCCAATGTGAACAAGGTTAAAGCTGGGCTATTCTAATAAAACACCCTCATGTGGGGAAGGGATTGAGTTGTTTGATTGGGTCAACCATGACCAAATCAACAGCATTTTCTAGATGCAGTGAACCTCCTAGATGCACAGCGTAGTTTTAGGAGGCTACACATGTGAGAGGAGCTAAACCATTGAGATGGTTTAGGGTTTTGCAAGACTTTCATCTTATAAAAGGAAGAGGAGGACAACAGAAGAAGGTTGTTGATTATGTATATTTCTAAATATATTGTCTATTTAGACATATATCATTCTCTTGTTGTTTAGCTGAGAATAGTGTTGTTTAGCACTAGGGTGTTCCTGATCAGGAATCCCACCTCTTCCATTAAGTAGCTCTTGGAGGAGTCTTGTTGATCTTGTCCACTATCAGGCATTTGGCCAAGCTCATCTTCCAACTACAACACAGATCCTGTTGAGGGTTTGGTTGTCCTTGTAAGTTTCAACAAGTGGAGGCTAGATCTACTCAGATCTAGGCCAATCTAGTGCCTCTTTTTAGTGGGAAAGCCTTCTATCCCCTTGACAAGAGAGTATTAGACCTTTGGAGCTGCATTTTCAGATCTTGGCATCAGGCCGAACCTGTACTAGAGCCTACAACTCATTTTCCCTTGCAGGACAGCGTTATTTGCAAGTGTACAATTGCAGGGTGTTTTGACACATTTTTGGAGGAGAGATCTCTAGTGTTGGGGTTCTGCCCTTTATTGTGGTGATCCATGGATTACAGATCTAATCCATGTTTTGTTCAGATCTTATCTACTTATTATTGTATTTACTTCAGAAATTTCTGAATATTACTGCAGATCTACAACATTAGATCTCAGATCTACTCTATGTATTTCATGTTTTGCTCAAAACCCCAAGGGGAATTTGTAGAGGAGCTCATCTAGTGTACAGATCTAATATAGATCTAATATTTTGTACACAGATCTGCTCTAAATCTGGAGTGTAATATATAGCTGCTTCAGCTCTTTAAAATAACATATTTAAGCATTTGTGAAGTCAATACATGTGTTGTAACACCTCTTTTTGAGGGATTTCTTCATATAAGTCTTCTATTTTTCTCTTTTACATTGTATGGGCCACATTGTAAATTTGATTTGCTGATGTACATGTAATTTTTTAGCCTCCATATTGGCCTCTTGCTCTTACTCTGCTAAACTGCGTTATTTTCTGAGCAGTATTGTTTTGTATTGTTGCAGTCCCATTCTTGGGCATTTTCAGCCATACTAGGTGTGGGAGACTTATTTACCTCACCTAGAAGGATTTTTTTCTGATCTCCTCTTGGATTGAGATCTGACATTGTCAAATCTAAGGGATCCCCAAGTTTATCTAGACTTCTGTAGCATCCATTTCTGAAAAATGCGTTTTTCAAACATGCATTGCTGAAAGACCCAATTTGGGGATATTACAAGATGACAGAGAGATGCTTAGAGATGAATTTAAAAATGCTATTCGAAATTCGGGAGAATTATGCCAAATGTGAGAACAAAAGTTAATGATGAAGGAAATTACGATCTTGCATACTTGAGTGATCATGATAACTAATTGGGTGACCTCACCTTTACCCCTAACCATTAGAATTTTGACAACTCATCATTTTCTTTTTTTGGCAAAAAAACACGATTCCCCAATGAAGGCAGTTGTAAACCTGTCATATTTACTATGGAATTGTCAGGTGATTCTGTAGCGAAATTTTCCATTCTGCAGTTATATTCGCTATCAAATGAGGCCATGCATGCGAAAAATAAGTGGAATGGAGTGGATTTGACTGACATAACATGACTCATGGGGGGTTTTAGACTTAGGGTAAGGATTATTTCATGGGTTGTCCATCAATTTCATGAACCAATCTATGAAGACAAGATGAAACCTAGGTGAGTGATGTGAGTGACCCTATCAATGAAAATTTTAAAATTTATGTGTGATAACAGTTTTCATAAATTATATACTAATTATTTTAATATTTTGTCTTGATTATTAATAGCATATATTTATGTGATTGGTTATATGTTTTGAATTATGGGTCATTATATTTAAACATATATACATTTAAAAAATCACTTAAAAATATTATTAACTATGTAGCTTCATCCCCACTTTACCATGAAGATTTTAACTTGTAAATATACTTTTTTACAATACTTTTGGCCAATACCATGGCTTGTGAATACTACATACCCAAAATATCACTACTCATTTCATATGGCACTAGTTAGTATCACATTTTTTTTAATTAATTAATTTAATTAAAAGGGCATAAAGGACATAACTACTTTGGAGATAAATCTCAACCTTTAATTTGTGACTATTACTAAATATTAATATATAAATATACATTTAAAAAAATCTTATCCATTGAAAGCTTCCACTTAAAATGTAAATTCTGGAAGCATTTGTCAATGACACCTTTGTAATTTGGTCCCATGGCAGGCAAGAACTCCAAGCCTTCCTTTTGCACCTCAATCACATTTCTCCTCACATAGAATTCACTATGGAGCCCGAAGAAAACAATTCCCTCTAATTTCTTGATTTCCTTCTCTCTCGCCTCCCTAATTGATCTCTTACCCACCAAGTATATTGGAAGAAGACTCGCATCGATAGGTACCTTCATGCCAACTCTCACCATCATCCTTCTCAAAAGTTTTTTGTGCTTAAAACCTTGATTACCCAAGTTATTCATATATCTTCTTCTCAATCCTCTCCCAATGAAAAGACCCATCTCGCCAAAGCCCTGAAATCCAATGGGTACTCCTCTGCCCAAATTAAAAAGGCTTTCCATTATGCTCGCCAACCCAAATCCAATAAACCTTTCCAGAAAATTTCCCTTATCCAAAGTCTCCCTTCCCTACATTCAGGGAGTTACTGATCATATTTCCAAAATCCTTTCTAAACGGAACATTTAAACCATGTTCAAGCCCTAGATTATCCTCATCCAACTCTTCAAATCAACCAAAGACAAGAACGAGCATATGCTTAGCCTTGGAGCCTATGATATCCCTTGCTCCTATTGAATTTCCTACATAGGATAAAATGGGAGATCATTAAAATACCCCCCTTAAAGAGTATATGGCTGACAATACCATAACTGAATCATTAAATCCACCATCGTAGAACAATCCCATAATACCAAGCACTTAATTTATTTTTACAAAACCAAAATATTGGCCTTTCTCCCTTCCACTCGAATCGTGTCATTAGGGAAGCTCTTGAAATTGAAAAGCACCCTAACAACTTCAATCGTGAAAATGGGTTCCAATTAAGTCATTCTTAAAAGCTCACTATCCATTTTTTGGTCCTCTAAAGTCAATCCTAACCCTTCTTAACACTACCCCACTCCCCACCTCTCTCGAACTTCCCTTGCTCCTTTCTTTACCCCTTCCTCTATCCTATTATTAATTTTAGTAGTTATTATTGAACCCCCTTTTTAGATTGTTCATTTTTATCCTTTTCCTATGATCTCCAATGCAATCTCGATCCTCTCTTTATTCTCTTTTTAATCCTAATTTAGTACTTTGATTTTATTCTTTCTATTTTCTTAATCAATTTTTAGTCTAATGTTTTTGTAATTTTTTATTTTTAATATTATTTAATACGTTGAATCTAATCATTAACTAATTTTCCGATTCTAGTCCAATATCCATACTCAACCCTAATTTCTAGTATTAATTTCAATTTTTCCCATTCTAATTTATTTTAATTCGCTCTAAATTTTTTATTTTCCTCCTCTTATATTAATTTGAACACTTTCATTCCAATGTCTATTAATAAAATTCTACTTAATACTAAACTTAATATCATTTAACACTAAATTTTTAAACTTATATTTTATTCAAGATGAAATTAAATTCCCTGTAACATTAATAGCAATTTGACGAGATCAATTTATTATTTTATGACTTGATTTCATGTATAGTTCTTTAAATTAAATTTGTTTTATTTTTATTTAATTTTTCCACAATCTTCAATAATTAATAATAAAATTATTTTTATCAACATTCACATTCTCTTCAGTATTTATTATTCATGGTTATTCATGGTTTAGTATTTTTCACCCCATATTAATCTTTTTTTCCTTGAAGATGGGTTTAGTACTTTTCACCTCATCTTTTTTGTTCTTTAAGATGGGTAAAGTGTTCATCTAACTAATGAGACATCTCAATAAAAACACATAGTTATCCATAAATCCTCCTCATCATCAAGTTAAACTGTGAAAATCTACATACTAAAATTTTAAATAAAGTTAATTTTTACTTAATATTTATGTTTATTTTTGCAATGTGAAATGTATTGTGAATTAAATGTTAGTCTTAAGTTAGAAATTATGTTGTAGAAAAAATGCATAAAAAATTATAATCTATAATTATCAGTGCTAAATTAATCTATGCCTGATTTTTTTTTTTTTATGGTTTTCCTACAAAGCTTAAGAATTAAAAAAATCATTACACAAATATCTAAAAATCATACATGAATATTGTAACAATATCCATAAATTATAGTGTAAAATAGATTTTTTTTAATTATAAGTTTAAATTGTTTAAAATCTAGTTATGGTCCAATCAAATATTTAAAAATAAGTATTTGTTTTCAAAATTAACATTATAAATTGCATTAATTAATAAACAAAAAATTATATAATACTTATAATTTATATAACTAAACTAATATATTTTTTTGAAAAATCATTTTTTTATAATCTAATTAAAATAATCTTCTATATTGAAAAACATATTTGTTAATTTAATAATTAATTAGTTAATCTTATATTTCCATAACTAATAGACTTACTCTGCCTACCTCACCAACCACCCTCAACTCGAAATACATGAGCTAACTGAGTTTATCACACTCAGTTAACTGTTAGAAGTGATCATGAGATAACATTAGATTTTATTGTCGAATTTAATTAAGGGAAAATTAAATTAGACATTGCACCAAATTAATTAATTAATTTAACCTTCACACTAATGTATCGTTGGGACCTATTGGTCCCACGCTAGTGCATGTGCTCCAATTTCTTGTTAGACTTGAACATACACAAGATCCTCCTTTATTCACCTTCTTCTTCATTGCCATTCTGCTTTATAACCTTGTTGTCTCCCTTACTATGACACCTGCAGATGAAAAAACAATAGACAACAACCTGCTTACGGTATGAATAAACTCTTCAAAGATGACACTAGATTGCTGCATGCAACGCTCGAACAATAGATGACAGAGAGATGCTTAGAGATAAATTTAAAAATGCAATTTGAAAGTTGCGAGAATGATGCCAAATGTGAGAACAAAAGGTAATGATGAAGGAAATTAAGATATTGCATGCTTGAGTGATCATGATAACTAATTAGGTGACCTCACCTTTACCCCTGACCATCGTAATTTTGACACCTCATCATGCTCTGTTTTTCTGCAGAAAAGCGTGATTCCCCAATGAAGGCAGTTGTAAACCTAGCATATTTACTACGTAATTGTCAAGTGATTCCGTAGCGAATTTTTCCATTCTGCAGTTATATTTGCTACTGAATGATGAAAAAGCAGACAAGTGGCATATGTTTGATTTGAGGCTATGCATGCGAAAAATAAGTAGAATGGAGTGGATTTGACTGACATGACATGACTCATGGGGGGTTTTAGACATAGGGTAAGGCTTATTTCATGGGTTTTCCATCAATTTCATGAACCAATCTATGAAGACAAGATGAAACCTAGGTGAGTGATGTGAGTTTCTCTATCAATGAAATTTTTAAAATTTATGTGTGATAACAGTTTTCATAAATTATATACTAATTACTTTAATATTTTGTGTTGATTATTAATAGCATATATTTATGTAATTAGTTATACGTTTTGAATTCTGGGTCATTATATTTAAACATATATACATTCAAAAATTCACTTAGAAATATTCTTAGCTATGTAGCTTCATCCCCACTTTACCATGAAGATTTTAACTTGTAAATATACTTTGTTACAATACTTTGGGCCAATACCATGGCTTGTTAATACTACATACCCAAAATATCACTACTCATTTCATATGGCACTAGTTCGTATCACATTCTTTTTAATTAATTCATTTAATTAAAATGGCATAAAGGACATAACTACTTTGGAGATAAATCTCAACCTCTAATTTGTGACTAGTACTAAATATTAATATATAAATACACATTTAAAAAAACCTTATCCATTGAAAGCTTCCACTTAAAATGTAAATTCTAGAAGAATTTGTCAATGACACCTTTGTAATTTGGTCCCATGGTAGGCAAGAACTCCAAGCCTTCCTTTTCCACCTCAATCACATTTCTCCTCACATCGAATTCACTATGGAGCCCGAAGAAAACAATTCCCTCTAATTTCTTGATTTCCTTCTCTCTTGCCTCCCTGATGGATCTCTTACCCACCAAGTATATTGGAAGTAGACTCATATCGATAGGTACCTCCATGCCAACTCCCACCATCATCCTTCTCAAAAGTTTGTTGTGCTTAAAACCTTGATTACCCGAGCTATTCATATATCTTCTTCTCAATCCTCTCCCAATGAAAAGACCCATCTTGCCAAAGCCCTGAAATCCAATGGGTACTCCTCTACCCAAATTAAAAAGGCTTTCCATTCCGCTCTCCGCCCTAATCCAATAAACCTTTCTAGAAAATTTCCCTTATCCAAAGTCTCCCTTCCCTACATTCAGAGAGTTACTGATCATATTTCCAAAATCCTTTCCAAAAGGAACATTTAAACCATGTTCAAGCCCCAGATTATCCTCATCCAACTCTTCAAAACCAAGGACAAGAACGACCATATGCTTAGCCTTCGAGCCTATGAGATCCCTTGCTACTATTGAATGTCCTACATAAGACAAAATGGGAGGTCATTAAAATACCCCCCTTAAAGAATATATGGCTGACAATACCATAATTGAATCATTAAATCCACCATTGTAGAACACTCCCACAATACCAAGCACTTAATTTATTTTTACCAAACCAAAATATTGGCCTTTCTCCCTTCCACTCAAATCGTGTCATTACGGAAGCTCTTGAAATTGAAAAGCACCCTAACAACTTCAATCGTGAAGATGGGTTCCAATTAAGTCATTCTTAAAAGCCCACTATCCAATTTTTTGTCCTTTAAAGTCAATCTTAACCCTTCTTAACACTACCCCACTCTCCACCTCTCTCGAACTTCCCTTTCCTCTATCCTACTATTAGTTTTAATAGTCATTATTGAACCCCTTTTTAGATTGTTCATTTTATCTCTTTATTCTCTTTTTAATCCTATTTTAATACTTTTATTTTATTCTTTCTACTTTCTTAATTTTTAGACTAATGTTTTTGTAATTTTGAATTTTTAATATTATTTAATACATTGAATCTAATCATTAACTAATTTCCCAATTCTAGTTCAATATCCATACTCAACCCTAATTTCTAGTATTAATTTCAATTTGTCCTATTCTAATTTATTCTAATTCGCCCTAAATTATTTATTCTCCTCCTCTTATATTAATTTGAACACTTTCATTCCAATATCTATTAATAAAATTCTACTTAATACTAAACTTAATATCATTTAACACTAAATTTTTAAACATTTTTTATTCAAGATGAAAATAAATTCCCTGTAACATTAATAGCAATTTGACGAGATCCATTTATTATTTTATGACTTGATTTCATGTTTAGTTCTTTAAATTAAATTTATTTTATTTTTATTTAATTTTACCACAATCTTTAATAATTAATAATAAAATTATTTTGTATCAACATTCACATTTTTTTTAGTATTTATTATTCAGGGTTATTCATGGTTTAGTATTTTTCACGCCATATTAATCTTTTTGTCTAAAATTATTTTGTATCAACATTCACATTTTTTTTAGTATTTATTATTCATGGTTATTCATGGTTTAGTATTTTTCACGCCATATTAATCTTTTTGTCTCTGAAGACGGGTCTAGTACTTTTCACGTCATCTTTTTTGTCTTTCTGTGAAAATCTACGTCCTAAAATTTGAAATAAAGTTCATTTTTAGTTAGTATTTATGTTTTTTTGCAATGTAAAATGTATTGTGAGATCAATGTTGGCTTTAAGTTAGAAATTATGTTGTAGAAAAAATGCATAAAAAATTATAATCTATAATGATTAATGCTAAATTAATCTATGCCCAAAATTTAATTTTTTATGATTTTCCTACAAAGCTTAAAAATTAAAAAAACACTACACAAATATCTAAAAATCATACATAGAGATTGCAACAATATCCATAAACTATAGTGTAAAATAGATTTTTTAAAAGTATAAGTTTAAATTGTTTAAAGTCTAATTATAATTCAATCAAATATTTAAAAATATAAGTTTTAATAATATTAAAAAATAAATATTTATTTTTCAAAATTAACATTATAAATTACATTAATTAATAAACAAAAATTTATATAATACTTATAATTTATATAACTAATCTAATATATTTTTTTGAAAATTCATTTTTTTATAAACTAATTAAAATTAACTTCTATATTGAAAAACATATTTACTAATTTAATAATTAATTAATTAATTTAATATTTTCTTACTGCAAATTCAATTTCAGAATAAACAAATGATTACCGCATACAAATTTCAAATCAGATGAGACACGATCGGTAAGGCCCACTCGGAATTATCCTGTCCGGTAAACAATTAGAAAGTGTAACGGAAAATATTGCAGGTAAATGATATATTAAAATACAAAAAATACATTAGCATGTAAAGAACATAATTAGAAGTTGCTTTAAAAGGTGTAGAGATATATTAAGGAATACAATATGTTTAAGATGTTACTGCAAAAATGTTATAACAAAAGAAAGATAACAACTTAAAGGATGGAGGATGGAGGGGAGAAAAGGTGTTCTCAGACTTGCAAGAGTCTCACACTTGTGTCTATGTTTTCTGAAGCTTCCAATCATACTACTATGTCTAAATCTTATATAAATATGTATATCCAAGCTAACTCTTCGCTTGCATATTTTTTTTCAAGTTTCACACTCTAAAAGAAGTTCACATATCAAAAGAATAGATCATAAGTTTGGTAAATCTATGGTTAAAATGGATTTAAACCAAAAATTTGTTCCTTAAATCTTCTACCTTTTAGTTTTTATTTTTATTATTATTATTATTAAATTTACATAATTTTAATGTTATAAGTGAGTTGAGTTTGTTTATAAAATAATAATAATAATTTAAAAACATAAAATTACAATTTGACTAAATAATAGAATTTGTTTTCAAAATAAATTTATTTATAATTTAAAATATATTTTAAACAACATTAAATCACAATTTAGGGATAAATTTCACAAGTGTATTTGGATAAAGAGTTAGGGAGAAAGAAAAAATACTATATTGAAGAGTTTAATCCTACTCATAATCATTAACAAAAAGGGTACATAGGAGCCAATAATTGTTGGAGAGCATGCCAAAATAATTGTGGGAGGAAAGAGTATGTATTTTTTGCTCTTCCAAAAAAGTGGAAAGAGAAAAAACATTTCATTTTAGAATAGGAGGCCTTGTAAGACAACCAGAAAAGTTATATAGATATTATAGCAGCTAGCTCTTGGGGTATAGGAAATAATTTAAAATATATAATTTAATTTAAATCTTATCATATTTATTAATATGCTAACATGAGTGTAAAAATTCATGCCCAAAATAACTTGTTTAAATAAAATTTAATTTAAGGTGTCCGTTTCCTATATTAAGAAGCACTATCTCATAGATATCATGGATTTTGAATGTGAAGCTCCATAACCATATCCTAAAAATGAATAAATTTATTTTTTATTTATGATATATAAATACAAATTTGACTACACATTACACGAATCAAAATCAACCTATGTAAAATCTTTGTACTTTTTTTAGTTCTATGATGAAAATAACGAATTATGTTTTAATAAAATAAGAACTCTTTTTTTTTTTAAATCTTATGTCTTAGTAATTGATTTGTTAGATGAGCCTACTTATTTATATTTTATTTTCAATACTTATTTATAAACACTTTCGATTGACAATTGTATCTTACCTATAAACAATGACTAAATTTATTGGCCTTACCAAAAGAATGGTAACAATTTACATCCTGCACTTTCATGGTACATGCATTAAACAAATTACAATGTCCTTCCAAACACACAGTATGAGTGGATTCACAACAGCTGTGAAAAACCTTGGTTTAGAAATACCTCAGAGATGATTGAATAAGACTTCTGAGTAAAATGAATGGAATCAAAAAAATACATATTTTGAAGCATCACTACATGCAAACGGTGAAGCCTCGTTACATAAATATCCAAATTGAATGGACCCACTGCCATAGGAAGATTTTCCCGTCACTTCAAACCTGTGTCTCTATCGAATAGTAAATTAAATTGTGAAAACCGAAACGGCTTATTAAATAAGAATTTAAAGATTGATTATGATAGATTCATTTTTAGAAAATAATAATAACAATAATAATTATGATTATGATTGATTATTTTGTTGGATTCTTTATAGCATCTAAAATAATGTGGTAATAATTCAGAGAAACAATTTTCAGACCGGGAAGGTTAGGTTTCAGTTGGGTTTAAGTGTAGCAATGGTCAATGTGAGTTTTGCATTATATTTAGTTGGGGTTTCATTTACTTCCTTTGTGTATTCTTCTCCTAATTTGATTCGCAAAGTTTTTACAAATGGTAGACAACCTAAAGGGGAAGGTTTATTATTCCAATTCTATTCACATCCAAACGGTACAGTTCCTGCAATAGTAATTGCAAATATAACAAGACTTTATTTCCTGATTCTCTAAGCTTTTTAGCTTTTTAAATTATTAAAAAAAACAATCAAATTAAAAAATTTCTAGACTCAAAATTAATTTCCATTTAGTGTGTTGCAATTTCCATTTCACGTACTAGTTTCCAATTAGTTTCACGTTGGCTTGCAATTAGTTTCTATTTCTATTAATACATAGATTCAACTGTGGACAATGTGACAGTTGTTTACTTGAATCAATGGTAGAAAATAAAAAGGTCGACTATGGTGATTTGTGAAATGATTCAAAAGTAAACATTTTGGTGTAATAATGTTTAATTTTTTTTTTTGTCAATTTAGTAGTGCCTTGCTATTTTATATTAAAAAAAATAGTAATTTTGTGGCCTCAACCTGCCAGGAGGAAACCAAGTCTATTGGCCACCTTAAAGCGTTGAAATCCATCCAAAACTGAAAAAGTTTCATTCTACTATTTGCTGCATGAGCGAGCTGACTATTTAATATATTGCCAAGGTAACTCTTAAAAACTAAAGTCCTTTCCAAAAAAACAAAATGCATATGCTGAAATAAACTAAACTCCTATCCATCTGAAGATTCAATTGGGGCAGGGTCCTTTGATGTGGATCTTGGCATATATGCTTGTTGCGGCTGTTGGATCTGCTTCTCAATTCTTGCAACATTATCTTCAATTCTACCGTAGGATCGGTGGCTTGGTACTGGGTGACCCTGATGTGTTACAGCTGGATGTAATGTCCTCCAATAATTCCAACATTTTTGGTTCTTGCTTCTCTCTACTAGGATGAATACTCTAAATAGCCTTAGCTAACAGGCATTTCACAATCTAATAAGTGTGAAATGTTTGATTAAACAGTGATAGGAGACCTCTAGTGTTCGCAGGATCTGTAACAAAGTCCATGATTTCTGCTTCTGTTTCATTGTCTTCCTCATTGCTCTGAATTTCTATTTCCCAGCCATGAATTTCCTATCTGACCTAAGATGAATTTCCAAGGGAGTATGTTGACGAGAGGTTCATTAAGACCTCTTGCTTTTTCTTCCTCCCTCTTTTCCTGTTTTCAGCTTCAGGTTGTAGCATCTTCTGTTTCCCTTTTTCTGTAGTATGGGCCAATGATTTTCTTGTTTGCCTCTTAACCATGGTGATGAACTGACTTATAGTAAGACTGAGCTTTGGAATAAGAATAAGAAAATAAGATAAAAAGGTAAAAATTAAACTTTCAATCTCGTCACCAAGAACATCATGATTCTCCTCTATAGTAGCATAAGACATGTTATCTTCCCCCATAGTAGCATGGATATTAAGGATATTACGTTGAACCCAGAATTGACAGAGGTTCCAGGTATTAAAAGAAGGCTTACAAACAACTGGTACGAGACGGAGGCATGTTTGAAAACTATGCTTCTAATTAGCAATAATGTTTAATTATTTAGGAGAGTGTTGGAAAGTGTTAAGGTTTTACCCAAAAAAAAAAAAAAAAAAACTATTTATAAAAGAAATATTTAAGAAAAATAATATTATAATATTAATTAATTAAAAGGATGTAAATGCAAAGTAATTGAGAATGAAAAAAAATATTTAAAAAAAATATATATTTTAATATTAATTAAAAGTATATAAATGTAGTAAAAAATTCTTATTGCACAATGTGTTTTTGTACATTTTAGTGTTTGATATGGTTCAATATAGACTTAATCACTAGCATTTAAAATAAATATTAATAACAAAAAATAATTAAATATAAATTACAAATAAAATATTTCAATATACACTAAAATATTTTAATATCAAGTATATAAAATATAAAAGTGTTATTTAAAAAATATCAATATAAAAAAAATTAATGTGAGTCGTAAATAAATTAGAATACCATATAAAACATCAATTCATAATAAACATCAAAACACTTCATAATACTTTCATTAAAATTTATTTTTTATTTTATAAAAATTAACTCAATTATGATTTTATTTAAAATTAATATTAATTATAACAAGAATTAATAGATAAATTACACATATATATACATTTAATAAAACATGGGAGGTTTATCCCCACTTTATCATGGAGATTCTTAATCTGTAAAGACTCTTGTTCATATCACATTTTTTTTTTGTTTAATCAATTTACTTTAAAAAGTAACAAGGAAATACCTAATGTAAAGATAAATCACAACTATTGATTTCAATATACTATTGTAAATCTTCTAGAATATTCTATGGAGGTTAAATCCCTATAATCCACCTAATAATTATTGATAATTATGCATACTATTTGAAAAGTATAGACATCAAGCCAAATTAATCATAAAAAACATTTACTTCATGATACATCTAAGATCTCACATTGCTAAGATTTAAAAAATATATAAAAAGTAACTAAATTATAACTTTGTTTTAAACTATTATTATGATTATTAATTATATAAAGAATTAATATATAAGTTAAACAAATATACATTTGAAAAAATATGTAACAAAATTCTTACTCGTGGAAAGTTACCCCCACTTCATATGGCTCTTGTTCATATATTCCATGGAGGTTAAATCATTATCATCCACTAAATAATTATTGATAACTAAATTAAAATTCTAGAAGCTCTATTCCAAAAATAGGCATCCCTTCCTATATACATAATTAATAATTAATAACTTTGGAGACACAATGGTTGCCATTATTAACCTCAATATCAAGATTCCTATAGCTTATAGAAATTACTCATCATGATTTTCAACCTATAGCTTATAGCAATTACTCATCATGATTTTCAACCTATAGCTTATAGCAATTACTCATCATGATTTTCAACCTGAATTTTTTGGGACACAGACTAACATGTCCCAAGAAAATAGAAACTAACATGTCTCAAGAAAATAAAAACACTGGAGGGGGAATTAAACCCTCTAGTTACCTCTAGAGTTATTTTCCTTTGACTTAATTCTGGACTTACTAAGCACTGAGAGGAATAAAATTAACATGTCTCAAGAAAATAGAAACTAACATGTCTCAAAAAAATAGAAACCTGGTGGAGGGGGAATCAAACCCCCTAGTAACCACTAGAGTTATTTTCCTTTGACTTAATTCTGGACTTACTAAGCATTGAGAAGAATCAAATTTCTAAATATGCAAACCACAAAGAGAGATCAAATTTCTCAATATGCAAACCTCTTTTTGAATGCAAAACTTGAGAAAAAGTTTGCACGTCAATAAAATCAATTACTCTCTTACCACTATGTAGATTTGGAATTAACATGTATTTAACCTACTATAAACATTTCTGATTTTTCATGACCTAGTGAACTAACAAGTCAAAAAATGTATCAAGACAAAAAAGTAAAAATATTTGCAAGGAAAATATTTCATAAACTAAAAGACATTGCTACAATGTTATAAATTATACAGTGGCCATGAACATGTTCCATGCAACCTTTCATTATGTTGGATTGTTCTCCTAATCTAGAATCTAGGGTTCTCCATCGTTGTCTGATGTTGAGGGATCTATGCCTCTGATTCCCTTAGTCATAAGCATGCTTTTCCTATTAATGTTGTCCAATTTTTCCATAAGTTGAGCCATGGAAGTGATGATTTTCTATTGAGCATCTGATTTATCTCTAGGGACTCTTTCCATTAGTGTTTTTGTGTGGGAGTATAGGTTGACAGTCTGCATATAAGTAGAAGCTTTGGATCTAATGGATTTTCCTACATTTGACATCCAATATTTCATCTCCCTGTCCACATGTGTATCTGGGATGAACCTCTAGGATTGTTTGAATTTCTCCTCTATGTTAAATATTGATCATTAGACAACTTCAGGGATAGTATACTTATATATTTCAATGCCCATTGTGGCACAAGATTGTGCTTGAGAGCCTCAAAGACATGGGGGATAGAATTCGGGATAGGGGAGGACTAGGTCATCCCCTTCTTCCATGTTGAGAAGGTTGCACAAGACAACGCCTAACCATATTGGGGTCAGGGAAATCAACACATAGAATATGGGTATGGGAATAGGATGGTAGAATACAGAACAAGCGGGGAGAAACAAAGGAGGGCATGGAGAAGGAGGGAGAAGCCAAAACAAAGGAGCGGAGCAACAAAGGATGGGCTTGGTCAAGAGGGGGAACCAAAAAGAGCACTAGTGGTCAACAAGGAGAAAATAGAGATTTGGGGGGTAATTCAAAGAGTTATAGGAAAAATTAAATCTCCCAGATACAAAGGCCCTTGAAAAGGGAGAGAAAATAAAATGTCGAAAGAGCCCACAAAAGATGAAGAACTTGATTGGAAATGATGCATAGTCGAGACAAAATTGCAAGGAAAAATTATAAAGAAACTGAACCTAAGAGAGAAGGTCATGTTGTGAGGAATTATATGTAGTTGTGAGAGAATCCTATAGTTGTTGAGATGGAAAAGTATGATCAGATACTTTGGCCTCATATGCTCCATTAATTAGCACTACCAGGCCAGGGTCGCCAAGTTTGATCACTCCTTGCCATAACTGGCTTGTTATAAAAGGTTAAAAATGTGTCGTGTTCACCAAGCCCTTGTCTATTTCCATTTCTCTTCTTGATGGGCTTTCCTCAGCCCATATTCATCCATGATTAATCCCCTCCCTTCTTGATGGGCTTGCCTCAGCCCATATTCATCCATGATTAATCCCCTCAAATGTGCAAACCAATTCACCTTTGTACCTTCCCAATTTTTCGCATGCTCTGAGTCTTTGTTAATGTTACAAACATTAAGTTTTCATTTTTTTTCTTCCTGTGTGGTCACAGGGTGGCCATGCAGGCTGTTAGGGCCATGCAGACTGCTAGGTGGTGACAACCTATTTCCTTTTCTTATGCCATGGTACCTTTTATTATGCTATGGTACCATAGCCCCAATGTTTATAAAGTGTTGTAGATGGCACCCCATGGAGAAAAAATATTCTTATTTTCATTTTATTAAAATTATATATATATATATATATATATATGAAATTATAAAATATATGAATATGAATATGCATCATTATTATTTTAATTTATTTTAATGTATAGTGGTAAATTTCTAACTTATTTTGTAATTTCCATTTAAATTATTGGTTGATGTTTTACATGTGTGTGTGTTTTTAATTTTAATTAAGCTAGCATTATTCTTTTTTCAAATTTAATTTTAAATCAAATGATTTAATTCACATTAATACTAAGGATACCCATAAACCATTTTTTTTCTTTGTTATATATATATATATATATTGCAATGCATGTTGGTGAGTGTGAGGATATGTGTCATTTCAATATAGAGTTGAGATGTGGTGCAAACGAGTATAAATATATCTTAAGTATGGATCTAACATGAGCCCCTAGAGAGATCGACTTTCTTCAGGTGCAAGATTTTTTAGAGTGCAAAATACAAAGTGTAATTTTTAATTGTTTAAATCATAATTTTGAATGCTATATTAATTTTTTTATATAACCCACATTGATTTTCTATTTAGAGAATATTTATCTTTATTTTAAAAGGGACACATGTCAACTCCACTTGAGCACAAACATAATTACAGGTCACCCTTATATTGAGCTATAGAGGGCTATAGAATGAGCCTCTAGGCTTAATAAAAATAAACAACTTTAGTTTACCATCTTAAAGAATCAACTTTTTAGATTTGTCATGAGATATAGATCACTTTATGCCGTATATGTATAATATGTATAGAGAAAGATAGAAGATTTCAATGCATGTTGGTTATTGTGAAAGATGTGTAATTTAGATATAGAGTTGAGACCATGGGGTCTTGGATAGACGGTGATTGAGTGTTGTGTTAAATAACTCATTGCTATGAAGTCACTGGTTCAATTCCTCACCTCGATCGGGTTGATATATTGGATATGAAGAAGATATAGTCCTGCCAAGCTTACAAAAAAACATTTGCCCCGATCAGGGTGCGAGATGGTGCCAAGTGGTGTGATGGCGACTGAAATCGAGGCTCACATGCTTGGAGGGGAGAGAGGTGGGCAAACCTATGTCGCCACTTATCGTAGTTAATAATGATAGTGTGTGGCAAGACAACGTCCAGTTGGCGCACTACATGGACAGGGTCTGGCATGTGTAGAGTTAAGTCGCACATGAAAGGTAGGAATTACAATTTGCATAGCAAGGTGGCCGAGAGAGAAGCGCGGAGGAAGAGGAGTGGGTTCGAGTGGCGGGAAGGTTTGCACCTCAGGTCTACGACGATGCTCTGGTTCTGGTATGTTGATATCCCCCCTTTTGGTTACCATGAGGAAAAGAAAATTAGTTCGTAGGGGCAGCATTAAGCCCAATTAGTTTCTATTGTACTAATCCATGGCGTTAGGGGTCAGTGGGAGGGGATATATCCCAATTTTCCTTAGTCTCTTGTATACTGTTCATGGAGGCTGTGCACCTCTAGACTTTCCCGCCATACCATCTCTCACAAACCCGCAAGCTACCTTCTGTTGTTTGGTGGGGGGGGGAAATTTCAAGGTTATGGGGGTGGGCTATGGGCGTGATGGGTCGTATACCGAGGAAATGGATGTAGATAGAAGGGAGTTCTTACAGTCCAATACAGGAAGACAATTGGGCAAGGGAGGGGAGAATAGAGAGGAAGAGAAAACCAAAGACTAGAGTCGAGAGAGGTCTAGGGGGGTAAAAAACCAGACCTAGCACCCAAACCCTGTGAGCAGGACTGCGAACCAGAGTGATGTTCTTCTGTGCAAGAGGGCACACAACCAGGCCGAGAACATGAAACTGTTCACCTTGGTCACCCAATTCAGGGCAGGATGTAGAAGAGAAAAATAGGTTGAGGGTCGGGTTTATAGCATTAGTTGTGTCCTCTCAGCCGTGATTGAGTCTTGGTATTCAAAACCTAGATGAGTATCGTGGGGAGTTGCACCCTGTACCTTGCTACGATGGGACCTAGGTCAAAGTGGAAAAGATGGCAATACAACAGTAGGGTCATACCTTAATTTCAGTGATTTCTCCTAACAAATTTATTGGAACTGACTGCATTATAGGACATAGTAAGTGGCATTGGCACCTGCCCCTAGTTCAAAGAAAGAACTCGCTGGTGTGAGCTTGGACAATATGGCAGCCGACAGAAAATGGGCAGACAGACAATATGAAAAGAGAAGTCAAGGACTTCCAAATGAGTCGCGGAGGCAAAGGAAAGAGGAAGGTGACAACCTCCTCCAGCCGACCACTGAAAAAAAGAGGAAGGAAACAAGGAGCATAAACCATGCAAAAATTACTGCATGTTTACGCAAAGTTAAAAATAGAGATTTCCAACTGGGAAATCGAATTGAAAGAGAAGGCAGGCCAAGAACCGATTCAGGTAGAAGACTAGACTCCATTAGTTGAGGATCTAGGCAACACACGAGAAAGACTGTCTCTTTTAAAAGGTTGTCCAAACCTACTGGACAGTGAAGAACCTATTGCCAAGAGCCATGGCTGAAACACAACATCTGGGAGGAGCACCCACACAACTAGGGCAACCCCAATATCATGAAGATGAACCCAACCTTGCAGTTATCCAAAAAGAAATACACTCTATCCAAGTGCAGTTGTATCACCAGAACGTCAAGCTCAGAAGTATGGAGAAAAAACTCGAGAGTTTGCAGCGGTAGGAGATACTAAGATCGAGCGCAAAGGATCCAACCCCAGTTGATTGTTCGGATTGGTAACTTGAAGTAGATCTAGATGATCCTGCATTTTATGTGTTTTTTTTATATTTATGACAGATAGCATTTACTTTATCTGTATAGTGAAATAGTAGAGAAACTAGTTTTGAACATGTGGCTGGATATACTCAAAACACTTATGTTTTGAATGGCTTTTGATGCAGACCGGTGGCCAACAAGTTTCCTACGTGCAGGTTGATGCCACCAGAAACAAATATTTTTGTAGCCTGTCTAGAAAATAATTAATAGAGAAAATACTACCAAATTTACAAAAAATAGAGTTGATATATATATATATATATATATATATATAATCTATTTTAATTACAATTTATCATAAATCAATATGTGTGTAAAAAATTAATATAAATATATTTTAATAACAAACTTATCATGAATGAATATAAATTGTTTTTTTTGCCATTTGGGGTACTCTTAAATATGCATCTTCATTGGCCATTGATGAGTTGCAGATTTTCGAGGATTACAAATCTATTATTGATTGGATATTGAGACTTTCTAATTTTAGCTCTTTTATCACTAGATGCAACACATCTCCCCTCTAGAATCCTCTTTCAATAAGATACAATTTAGCCACATTTTCAGAGAGCAAAATTATGTTGCTGATACATTATCCAAAATTGGATGCTATGTTTTTCCGGATGTCTTCTGCTACAAAGTTTTTGCTGATGGGGTTCTCCAGAGCGATAAATTTTTACAGATATGACTCGGTTGTCTACTCTTGCTCTTTGGGGAGTTTTGCTTTACCATTGGATTTCTTTTTGAACTTGGGTTTATCCTTTCTAGTCCTTGGAGTTTCTTTTCCAACGTCCTGATCTATCTGATTTTCTCTGACCTGCCCGTAGTCTTTTTTTCTTGGGGGTGGTCTTGTTTTTTGAACATTGTGTTTTGTTTCCAGTTGACAATTATGTCTATATCTGGGGGCTGTGCTCGCTCGCCCCGGTTTTCGCTATATTGTTGACGATATAGACTGTAAATTCCTGATTATTGCATCTCTTTTTATAAAAAAGTGAAGGTTATTTAAAAAAAAAAACATATAATTATAACTTTAAAATAAAAATTTAAATAAAATCAAATTCTCAATCAAATTTGGGGTACTCGATCACGATCACGTCAGTTACTATGATTTAACTGGAAGGCTGAGGAGTTTAATTCGAGTCCAAGTCAGTTACTTTGATTGTAGAATGAATAGTTAGTTAAAATTAAAAGTATTGTTCTTATTTTAAAATATTTTTTTAATTTTAAAAAATTTCAATAATAACCACAAACCATAAAATATTGTTAATACTTTTCGAACCGACCGATATGATTTATTATCATCCTCTTTTATACAACAAAATTTACATAATAAAATTAAAAATCATCAACTCTCTCTACTATAATAACCCTTTGCCATGCTGCACTGACATGTTCATTATTTAAAAAAGACAGCGAAATACAACAAATTATTGGCATCTTGTAACTTGCTTCTGCGAATAAAAATAGAAACACCTGTTCCCGAAATGATCTGATGTGACAATCACATTCTCATTAAAGAAGAAGAAGGGAAAATCTCAACAAAAAAATTGGGACTTGCAGTTAAAACATCTCTTACAATCTAGATTTAGCCAGACAAGGACACCAACCTGTGTTGATTTTATAGGTTTTCCCTCGAAATTTTCGTAGAGAATCTCGGAACGTAAAAAAGTGTGAATCTACGTGTGTAGAATTCAAGGCTGAAATGACCTGAGATTTATCGTCGAGGGACGTGACTGCAACATACTGTACAGCTACTGTGTAGGCTCAGACAGGATAATTGAGAGTTGTTTAAGGATGTAACAAAATAATTAGGATGGTAGTTTTTTTAAATAGATTTAAGAAATGAAGTAGTTGAAGTGTTTAAATCTTTTTTTAATGGTAGAAATGGATTCAGCATTATCAAAATTTAAGAAATGAAGTAGTTGAAGTGTTTAAATCTTTTTTTAATGGTGGAAATGGATTCAGCATTATCAAAAATCTCTGAGGCACTCTAAATCCTGAAGTTTAATAGCTATAACTCAGATTTTCAAAATTTTATGCAAATATTTTCATAATCTTATAAGAATTTCTAGGTTTTTTAACCTATTGTGATAATTGTGTGTTAAGCTCTGATAGATTGATTGAAAGCTCTGGGGTGCATAATTGTAGTTATTATGTAAGAATACAATTATGTAAGAATGACAAATCGCTTTTGCTAGATATACCATATATGGGTTGGGCAAACATTATAAGTTTTGGAAATTCTCCCCTTAAAATTTGTGATATTTTGATTTTGTTAATTTTAGTAAAAGTTTTCCAATTTTTGGTTGAGTTTAATTTTATATTAATTTTATTGTTATCAACATAGATCCATCTTAAATACTAATCTAAAATGAGTAGTGAGGGATCAAATCTCTTTATGTGTATATTTTTTTAAAGTGCAAAATACATTATATTATTTTTCATTGTTTAAATTGTATTTTTAAATGCTAAATAGAGTATATATAAGATCAAATAAAAACTTTAATGATAAAAGTATACATTTTTTAGTTGATATACACATAAATTAGTTAACATAGATCTTTAAATAGTTTTTAAAATCTGTTGTTAAAATCTGTTTGAAAAATATAAGATTTGAACCTCTGATTAACACATGTTTTTAACTTCTAATTACTTTACATTATATTTATTTATTTTTTATTATAGGGGACATCAGTTTTCTATTTAGAACATAATTTTTTATTTTTTATTTTATTTTAAAGAAGCATGGAGGGAAGGACAAGCAAACTTACACATCCCCTCATACTCTACTATAAAATTAATAATTATTAACCACTTTGTCTAACTTATACTAAATAGCCTTGATACCATTTCAAATAAAATTGTGATTCTTTTTATTAAATTACAATTAGAATTTAATTTTATGTTAACTTTTTTTTGTAACCCATAGGAACCCAACAGCCCGCCTAACAGGTAACTACTACCCGGATCACAACATGGGGATTTGAACCTCGGTCTTTAGAATAACCAATTGAACTGCCCTAGGAACATTTTATATTAATTTTATTGTTATAATTGATTTTATTTATTTTAATTTGATCTTCCTCTATAAAATTAACAATTATTAAAGATTTAGTAATAGCCTTGATACAATTTCAAATAAAATTGTGATTTTTTTAATTAAATTATATTTTTAAATGTATAAATGGATTCAAGGCAATATAAAATCGCAGACTAGTGTAGATTAACTTAAACTCAAGTTTTTTAAAATATGTGTCTTCTTAGTGGACACCTTAGTGATATGTGATACTACATAGTGTTTCAGAAAAACCAACATAATTATCACTGTGAAAAACCTACATGCTAAAATTTTATATTTGTTATTTAAAATCAGAGTAGTCTAATGAGACTACAATTTGGCCCCAGGAATAATGAAAATTCATCAAAATCCTGCTCAAATTTTGGAAATCCTGGTTACAACTATCAAGCTTTAAGATTTTAGGTGCATCATGTTCTTGATGATGTTGAATCCATTTCCACTATCAAAAATGCTTTTCAAACACTCCAACAATCAGATATTTTAAAAACTTTCTCAAAGCAAGAAATTTGCGGTCCAATATACTAAATTATAGTCTTAATAAACAAAGCCTTTAGATGTGTTTTTGAATCTTGAAAAACAGTTATGATGATTCCATAAAGATTTTTGAATCCGTGAGAAACCCTTATAATGATTCCAACAAATTCTTACCCCAAATTAAACCCAAAAACCCTCCAAAACTACTATAATAAATAGAGTACAGCTATACTAGACTATATTATACAAGAAATTTAGACTGAAATATAAAAGACAGAAAACAAGAAACTCATAATTTCATAAACTATTTTTAGTCTAATTAACATGAGAGTAAATTAAATTTCATTTCAATTCAATTAACCAACAAATAATTATCAAGCAGTTAATGCCCAGCAACAGTATATGCATCTCTCAACAAGAATATTTAAGAGATGCTTATATACAGCCTTTGAGCATTAACTGCCAGGCAGCTGGCTGGATAATGGTTGCCCGTTGAGGGTGGTATAGATTTGACAACCTGCTGTCTGCTCCTTTTGCTTTAGGGTTGTTGTCAAGTTGCTGTCAAGGAAGCAGATCGTGCGCATTTGTCGGGCTATCCAACATATTAAGCGTCCGCCGACCCTTAAAGGCAAGAGACGACGCGTCCCGAATGGACTTCGCACAGTGCACAACGCGCCAGAAGTGAAGAAGAAAAGCCAAAGGGGAATACTTGAGAGCACGAGAGAGACCAGAGTGCAGACCTGCGTCCTCTCGTGGCCCCCCACGTTTTGCTGGCTTGAAAGCTTATTCTCATACGGATGGATTCGTGAATTAATTTGAAGGGCACTCGAAATAGATTTTCCATGGATTGCTACACAGCTGTGATAGCAATCGAATATCTAATCAGATTTTCATGTCGCCGAAAGTGTCGCGACTCGCGACCTCTGTATTGAAATGCTAATGTCGTCGTTTCTGCTGTTTCCGAGAAGGGCAAGGTTTTGTGTGCGCCTGTCAATGGCGGTGAGGAATTAGTACCCACCCAGAAAAAAAAAAACAAAGTGGTGGGTCAAATCGCAGAGGTCCCCTTCTGTGAAAAAGGAAAAAAACACAAAGATGCATTAATGGGTGGAGACTTGACTGCAAAACATACGAGTTTCGGAGCTATGTCTGCAAAAGTACAACCACAGCTCTCTCATTTACTGTGCAGGGGAGGATGGAGGAATCACCATGGTCTTGAGGAGGAGGAATTTGATGGCAATTATGGCCAATGACCATGACTTTATTTCAAAAAAGACGGTTTCTTCAAACCTAATATTCAAAATCAGAATTTCATTATTGGTCGTACCATGTACATTTTGACTCCATAGATAGAATTTTAACTCCAATGAGACCTTTATTTTATTATTAAACTATATAATATATATTTTGCATAATGTTTTACTCTCAACAACCGACAGTCATTGTTTAGTTGCACATAGTCAATTGACTTTTTATGTTATATTTTAGTGCTGCTTAAAATTATGAAAAGAGATTAAAATGTACGTAATAATTAACTTCAAATTAGTTTACCATTATCGATCTTAAAAAAAGTACTATTTTACTTTTATTTTTCAGATGGTGAAGGTATAGGAGTTGTTTTTCATTTGCTGAAGGTATAGGAGTTGTTTATAATGCGACTTTTGGGAGTTTTTGGTGGATTTTCTAGCTGAAATCTGGTGGAAAATTTTCAGGTAAAATCTTGAATTGTGTTATTTGCACAAATTACACAAATTATATCTGAAAAATAAATCGGAAAACTTTCCAAAAAATCGCATTAAAGACAAGGTATATGTGTAAAAATGAAGTACATTTGCATAGACGTAGTTAGTGATCCAATTAATGAAAGCGGTGATGTGGATGTGTGCATTTTTATGTTATATATCTATTTCAATTATATATAATTCCTCATATTTTAGAAAATAAAAATAAAAGGTTATTTATTGGTATATAAATATATTAATGGAGTAAAATAGCCTATAATAGTCTATAAAATTCAAAATCATATGGGTTGATAAGTATATATATATTAATTAGATAAAGAAGTCTATAATGATTAAAAGAGTTTATTAGGTAAGGATTTCTATAATGATTAAAATCTTAATTAGTTGGTACATACACATATTGTTAATAGGGTATGGAGGGCTAGGACATTACACACAAAAATATGAGGGAGTTAAATCAAGAAATGGTTTCTAAACTAAAGTCATAATTTTATATTAACTTAAAGTAACTTTATGCCCAAATATATTTCATGGTGGGAATTAGTTGTCACTAACCTCTTCTACTAACTCAACATTGTTCTTCATCATGGTAGTTTTTTTTAATCTACAAATTTTCAAGTCCTAAACTTTTGTGGTTGTTTTTAGGCCTTTATGACGATGTTTTATGTCCATTGAAGCACTAGGGCTACCACTAGCATGGGTAAGCCTCTCAAATTTTGTACTTCTCATTTAGATATTTTGAATGAACTATTATGCACCCCAATTAAATTCAAACTAACTACGTCTAGGCCCATAATCCTTTTGGTACTTCATCTCCTAGGGTTATGGGTTTTTCCTCTTAGGGATATTACTTTATGTTAAAGGGCCATTGTTTGCCTCTTGTAATTGCAAAAATGCATAGGTGACGTACCCCTTTTTAATGACAAGCTACCACTTTTCTAACCAGTTTGTATTGCTTACCATTTTAGGCTCTTTTTCTATTTGTTGCATTAATAGAACTTGAGTTTCGTTGTATTATTTCCCTTTTGCATTATATTTGTGTGTTTCCATTCATATTCATGTATTTCATATCATTCTCTATAGTATTTAGATTAGTAGTGTCAAAGAAATATGCTCTTTGTTGTTTTTCATAGTGTGTCCAACAAGTTCAAGTTACAAAGAGTTTGGTCTCAAGCTAATTTTACTTGGGACTCTCACCACCTCAAACAACCTCCCATGGTCGAAGAAAAGAGAGATGACAAAGAAGGAAATCCAATCAAGTTGTTGCTTGAGGAAGTTTTCACTAGACAAAGGAACAAAATGATGGAAAATCTCATCAAGATCCTTTGACGGCTACTAATAGCCACTGAGGCACCATTAATAAGTAATCATTTTAGAGGTGCAACACATTTCAAGGTTCAAGTTAAATTTTATATGCTTTATTTAAAGGACAAATGGATGTAAATGATATGGAGAGATGGTTATTTCTATTAGAGGGTTATTACACTCTCCAAAAGTTTTCCAATATCAGAAAATAACCTTCACACTCCTTAAAACACTTCCCCATGTTAAAGATTGGTGGGAAGTTTATTTGAAGAGAGATAATATAGATGAGTTTATAACATTCAGGGAAAAATGCACTTGGGCAAACTCAATGACACCCTTAATGAGGAATTCTTTTCTGTTTGAAACAATGATGATAAACACACACTTGAAATTGTCTACATAAGTAAATCTAAACAAAGATGGATTTATTGGATATATTCTCAGTGGGGACCATTAATTAATATATTGTCAAAGTTGAGCAAAAAATTCAATAAAGGAATAAGTAGGAGTTTGGGTTTACAAATCCATTACAATAAAAACATGGTAAATGTGCCCCTAATTCATAAGATAATGGATATAGCAAGGAAAACCAAATTCAATAAAACAAACATAGTTTGTAATTCATGTAGCAAGGAATAACCAAAAAAACCCATAAACTTAGTAGTTGCTTTGAAACTACATATAAATTATGAGATTTAAACTATAAACCCTAATTTAAAATGGGTGAAGTCATATGAACTCTTGTAATATTCATATGGTCTTTATATGGTCTTAAAATAAAAGAAAGAAAAAATAAAGAAATTAGAATAACATGTGATCAAAGAAAGAGTTGAATTATATTACCCAAGTAAAGCTTTACAATGTTCACGTGTGAGAAGGCTCTTAAAGAGAAATGGGTTCCATTTTAACCTCTTCCTTACGAGGGTTCTTAGTAATCCCAAGGGTATGGATTTGGAATCCTTCCTTTATGGATGAACGTAGTGGTGAAGGCTAGAGTAATTTTAACAAGATGGATTGATCATGGAAAATGGAGAGATAATATCTTGATTTTATAAACAAAATAATGTTTACATCTTTTATATAGTTAATATAATAAAATATGATTATGTGACCAAATCAATTTTAATTATTAATATGGTTAAATATAAATAGTATTTACACAATATTTCTACATAATTTTTTAACATGGAAACCTTTCTAGGAGAAGAAACACCAAACCTTGCTTTTGTTATGATGTAATTCAAAAGCACCAACTTTGGTTACATTAATATTTTATGAGGATCCACTCACAAGAGGCACCAACCCCTTCAAATCAGCAAGTACTGACTTGCTCTACGCATCTACCTCATATTTGTGCAAACACCAACTTGCTTCAGCTAGTTAAATATATATTTCATACATTTTCAGACTCAAACTCTCACAACATTCTTTAATTCTATTTATGTTTAATATCATTTCTCTCATACAACCACCTCTACTTCTGCAACACACATAAGCCTCACTAGGGTCTTGGTTCTTCTATAGGCACACTCATACCTAATTCCTAGCACCACACTTCTGAAACACGCTCCCTATCAGGCTCAACTACTCTCAATATGTACTCTCTCAACTCAACGCAAAATATTTGTCTTTCTCACACGCATACACTTTCTTAGTTGTTGCTTCTTATTTACATTGAAATTACAAATTACTCGTGAATAAGTGCTTCGTTCAATTTTTACGACACACAATATGTATTTCAATTAATTAAACTTCTACTTAAGGAGGTACTTCAATTCATTCCAGTCGTAATCCGATGTTGTTCTCTTTTGGCACTATGCTCCTTAACTTCATAATGTCAATCAACTCATTGAATCTCCACCAACCATGCCCTTTTATTTAAAGCTTATCTATCCTTAATTACAATTGCGCTAGATCACATTCCCAATCTTGCATTTCATTCACTATAGACCATTAGTCGTCGTTTATCATCAACAATTAGATCTTGTGATCATATAGTCTACTACAGTCCAACTATTGAAACTAATCCTTTAGTTTTTCATACTTAACTTCAATGTCATCTTGAAAAATGCAACAAGAAGTTCTCAAATTGATTTTTCCTTGATTAAATTGAGAAAATTTGAATTTCCACATCAATAGACAACTTGGATGCAGTTAACTAAGGTGACATGGCTCTTTTGACTTAGTTAGCTTAGTAAATTTGAGTTGGAGTAGTTAGAGTTCAGTTAAGCATGTGTGATTGCTAATTTATAACAGCCAAGCTCAATTATTTCAAGTTGTTTTTAGTTAAATTAACTTTTTGGAGGAACTAGTGTAAGGTCAGTTAAATAGTGGGACTTCAGTAAAACTCAGTGATTGTTCCGTTAACTAATCAATCAACCAAAAATAGCTAGTGCATGTAGAGAATTCGAGTTTCCCACCTATGGTGTAGATTTCAAGGCAGTATAACATCAGTTGTAGACTAGTCTTGAGTGTACAGGTTTTGCATGCAGTCAGATGATCAAACCAGGGAATTATGCAATCCATTTTGGAGAAATTCCTAGGGGCCTAATTTATCAAGGAATTGTGTAAGGAAATAGGGGCTCAAGCATAGGCAAGAATTGAATAAGTCTAGGTCAGATCTTCTTAGTGAGCAAAGACATAGGTTCTTCACTTGGCGTTTGTGCTCAGTTGAGAAAAGCAATTGTAATACATCTTTATTCATCAGATTAATGCAAGCATGCATTGGGGTTCTTAGCAGATTTATTTTCCTATGTTGAGTATGTGTCAAATTAAATAAAAAAATAATGTGTGAAAGTAGCATTCGAGGTGAGTTGACAACAACCCATAACCCACAATATAATAGGGTGGTTGATAGGAAGGATTGTAGCATTGTGGGAGCAGTAAGGGTGATGTTGCATGACCAAGTCATACCACTACAGTTGTGGGCAGAGGCATGCAACACAATAGCATATTTGCATAACTGGAGTCCTCATCAGATTCTGGGCATGATTACACTGGAGGAGGCTTTCTTGGGGAGAAAATCAGATGTGTCACACTTTAGGACTTTTGGAGCCTTTTTTTACTCCCATGTATCCGAAGAATCAAGGAATAAACTTGAGCCGACAACAAAATTGGGGGTATTTGTGGGTTACACAAAAACTCCTCACAACTACCATGTGTACTTTCCATCCCTCAAAATGACAGTTGTGTGAAGGGATGTAAAATTTGATGAGGATAAAGCGATGTGTGCTCTCTTGAGAGGGAGCTTCAGATCCCACCAGAAGAGGACTTTTTAGCTCCAAAGGAGGAGCCTCAGGAAGTTATGGAGCAATAAAAAATTGAGGAGAAGAGAGTGGAGACATCCACTCAAGAAGACCCATCCAGAAAAGGTAGGAAAAGGACCAGGGAAGTTGATAGACTTTTAGAGACTGAGCCATCCTCTTTTGAGGAAGTAGTAGAGAAACCTGTATTGATTGATGCAGTAGTGAAGTAATATGAATTCATTGTAAAGAGAATTGTTTGGGAACTGGTACCAAGACCAGTAGACAAGACAATTGTGGGTTTGAGATGGATCTTCAAGGTAAAACATGTAGTAGACGAAAGCATAGAGAAGTATAAGGCCAGATTTATGGTCAAGGGGAAATCTCAAGTTGAGGAATTGACTATGAGGAGACCTTTGTTCCTATATGAAGGTACTTATCCATTAGATCAGTTCTTGCACTGGCTACACAGATGGGGTGGAAGGTCCACTAGATGGATGTAAAAAAAACATTTCTCAATGGGGTTATTGAGGAGGAGGTGTACATTGATAAAACAGAAGGTTTGAATACATTTGATCAAGAGTCTCATTTGTGCAGACTCAAGCAAGCATTTTATGGTTTCAAAAAATCACCCCATGCTTGGTACACCAGGATTGATAACTATCTCACTGGTTTCAGCTGCACCAAAAGTGAGGCAGATGCAAACCTATATCATATCTTGGTAGAAGGTAAATTTATTATTATTGTATTATATGTTGATGATTTAATTTTAATTGGTGATGAAAAACTGATAAGATCTTGTAAGGAGGACCTTGCAAGAGAATTTTAAATGAAGGACATGGATATCAAGCACTACTTCCTCAACTTGGAAGTATGGCAAGGCAATGGGGAACTGTTTTTCTCTCAAGTATGAAAATGTGATACTACAAATAATTTGCATGATGAGTTGTAAACCCATGGAGACACCTCTAACAACCAATTGGAGGAAGGAGGATGCCACTTCAGGTGAAGAAGTGGATGCTACCATTTCTCGATAGCTAGTGGGTTCATTTATGTACCTTGTGAAAACACGACCAAATATGTGCTATGTAGTCAACTAGTTGAGCCAAGCTATGTTTATGCCAACCAAATTATTTTGGAAGGAAACTAAACATGCTTCATGATACCTCAAAGGCACTACCCAATTTGGAATATGACACTGAAAGAAAGATGGAATGAATTTGTGTGGCTTCATAGATGCATATTAAAAGGGGAATCCATTAGAATGAGAGAGTACATCAGGTGGATTTTTCAGTGTTGGGTCCACAATGGTTTCCTGAAACATCAGGAAGAAAATATTTTTGGCGCTCATTTCAGCAGAAGCAGAATACATGATTTCAAGTCAAGTAGCATGTGAGGCGATATGGATGAGAAAGATACTTGTGGGATTGTTTTGTCAGATGATGGATCCAACTGTGGTCTACTGTGATTATGAGATTTGCGTCAATATCTTTGAGAATCATGTATTTCATGATTGATCCAAGCATATAGAGATCTGGTAGCACCATTTACATGACTATGTGCAGAGGCAGATAATGTTGCTTCAGTACATTCCGACAGAGGAACAAGATGTTGAAATTTTGACAAAGAATTTTCAAGAGGGAAGTTGGAGTTCCATAGGTGCAAGATTGGGTGGTTAATATTCCATTTTTTTCTAAGAGGGAGCGTTGAAAAATGTAGTAAAAAATTCTCAATTTGATTTTTCCTTGATTAAATTGTGAAAATTCAAATTTCCACATCAGTAGAAAACTTCGATGCAGTTAACAGAGGTGACATGGCTCTTGTAACTTAGTTATCTCAGTAAATTCGAGTTGGAGGAGTTATAGTTCAGTTAAGCATGTGTGATTGCTAATTTGTAGTAATCAAGGTCGATTATTTCAAGTTTTTTTCAGTTAAACTAATTCTAATTGTTGGAGGAACTAGTGGAAGGTCAGTTAAGCAGTGGGACTTCAGTCAAACTCAATGATCATTTGGTTAATTGATAAATCAACAAAAAATAACTAGTGCGTGTAGAGAATTTGAGTTACCTAGCCGTGGCAGAGATTCAAAGGTAGTGTAACATCAATTGTAGACTAGACTTGAGTTTACAGGTGTTGCATGCAATCAGATGATCAACCCAGGGAAATGCACAATCCATTTTGGGGAAATTCCTAAATAATAGAGGCACAATTTCTCAAGGAATTGTGCAAGGAAATAGGGGCTCAAGCAGAGACAAAATTAACTAAGTTTGGGTTTGATCTTCTCAGTGATCAAAGAGTCAGGTTATTCAATTACAGGTTGTGCTCAATTGAGAATAGAAATTGTAATACATCTCTATTCATCATATTAATTCAAGAAAGCATTGGGGTTTTTAGCATATTGCTTTCCTCGGAGAAAATATTGTGTGTATGTGTGCTATTTCTTATTGTACGTATGGTATTATTGTTCTAAATTGTGAATTTATTTCTTCAGAGTAGTAGGGTAGGTTTCATCTTGTGATTTTTATTAAACTTCATAAGCAGTTGCAAATCTACATCATAATTTTTGCACGCCATATTCTGCCTAAGCTTCGGAGGCTTCAACACCTTCTTCATGTGATTGCAACCATGACAGAGATCTTTACATTCAAATAAATTATGCTCATGTCTGGGTCCAACCCCTTTTGTTTATGTGCTCAAGTAAATCACTCGATTGCTCGAACTACCAGACTAGGTCTTGTTTTGGGTACACTATCCTAAAATTTAATAGAATTTCAAGAAATATATAACATAGTAAATCACCCCCAAACAAAGTCTACTAACACAACTCCTTACACTATTCCACATCATATATTGACAACACTTCTCACATCATGATGATGTCATCATGCCACATGGTGACTACTGACGAGGGAAGGTTTTTAGGCTTCTCTGCCAAACCCTTGAATCTCATTGCACATGTGAGATATTGGGACTAGGCTTTAGGTTTTATTCCCCAAGTTTAGTGAGTATTTTTGTATTTACAATTTTATTTATAAAAAGGAAAATAAATTTACTAATACATACAAAATTAAAGGAAAGCACAAAAATGAAATTTATACAAGCTTTGCAACAATATAGTTAAAGCATATAAAAATGTATGACATGTAACAACATATAATAATTATGAACAAATCTGAGATTGAAGTGAAATAATTTATGGATATACAATAAAACAATGTTTCGTAAGCCACAAGGCTACAAAAACACTTGAGAATTTTGTTGTAGGAATTATCCAAAAGAGAAATAAACTTGAATAATAAATTACTCCTGAAATGTGAAAAATTTGGAGAAATGTGCAAATATGAGGGACTGAAATATGACTGATTTTTATTAAAATATTGTGAATAAAACCTTTTTTTCTGGTAATTTTCTATGAAAACTCTTGGCAAGGATTCAATTCAAAAATTTTATGATGTAATGGAATCATACATAAACATTCAGAGATAAAAAATGATATGAAACAACAATAAGGAATCCTTCTAGGCAGTCTTATAGGATTGAATAAAAAAGCCTTCTCTACAAAATTAGAAGTTATTAGCACCAAAATTACATTCTAAACCTTCTATTGACATAATAAAAATGAGGAAATAAAGATCACTTGAAAATTTCACAGAAGAATGGGATGAATCTGCCACTGCCTTATCTCTCTTTTGAATGAGTTTTCTACCACAAAACATGTCAGCTTCTTGAACTCACATAATAATAAATTAGAGGAAATAATGGCAAGTTTATAATTCGTGCATACCTCTCCTCACATAGTATTCTCTTCTTTCCTTCATAGGCGCTTTTCCTTTTAGTATCTGTTCAGAACAATTAGGGAGGCTAACTGTTTAAGAGGTTAGTTTTTATTTTATTTTAATATCTTTCGTTATCATCTTAGAAATGAGAGTTCTAAAGGAAATGTTTAAAATTTAATTTAACTTGGTAGGTGGGGCCCTCCTCGAATCCTTTATAAGACTAATCATTCAATTATGACTCCTAACATAACATGTGGTCATAATAATAAAAAAAATTAATATGAAATATAGAGTCTGAAAAATATACTCCTTGTTCCTACAACATGTATGTCATCAATTAAAAGTATATATATGATACTAAAGTATTCATGTCATATGACCCATGCCTCATAAAAAATAACCATCATATAAAACTATAAAATAATCATTGCACTTCCATCTTATCAACCACAAAATAAAATGCATGCATTATAAATAATATCTACCATATATAATTCTTCCATGAAAATCCCTTATATACACCATCTAGAAGTGTTTGTGAGTAACCTTAAAAATCAATTGATCAAGAGCTTAGTATTTCGATAAAAAAAAATGAAAGTGCTTAGAAATGATTCAGACCTGAACGACCGGATAGATATCATCACCAGGATTCCAACGTAACTCATGTTATCAAAATCCGAGTTCGTATGAGTGAGTTATGGTTTGTTGTTCATTTTCCCAAATAAATAAAAATTGTGCAGAATAGTGACAGACTGATAACTTAGCAGTCCAGTCCGCACCTCAAGAATCTTTAGGGAATATTCTCTAGTTTTTCAGCGAGTGACACTATGACAAGTGTCATCACTAGATTTGCCAATGTTTCTTAGGGAAGTTGAATTTGTCTCCTATTTCCTAAGTTTGGAATTATTTTTAATGGTGGATTATCTTATTAAGGGGTGAATTTGGGCCAGTGGGGAAGGGCCATGTGGCGCAGCCGGAGGCTGCCACGTGCCCCCCATGGCAAGGATGGATTGCATGGCATTTTATTACAAGGTCGAGTTGGGCGCATATTATATGAAATATCAAAGTTTGGAACTATAGCCATGGCACAATCATATATCACATTATATGTCAATATATATATATATATATATTAACCAAAGTTTTATTATACCATGGTTCGAAGCATTGTTGAATTCATAAAGAATATGTGGTCAAGGTTAGGGTCGAACCCACGACTGCCCGCACCACAGTCCACCGCCTCACCACCTCAACTGTGGTGAAGTTATTAACCATAAGGGCTTTCACATTAACTTAAAGTTCACTATCGAGGAGTATGGTCGAGGAGTATGGGGTTTCATATGGGGCCAGTGCCACAGGCCAGCCCCCTCCCACATATGACCAAGGTGCCTGAGACCTGCAACTAAGATTGCTCGGCGGAAAATCTGGCGGAGTTTAAAAATGTTAATTTGTTTTTTTTATATGTATTTCGTGGTTATGTAATGTTAATCCATAATTAACAGATAAGTGTGGGTTAGAGCTAAACACACTTAACCCCACTTAAACACCACTTATCTTAACATTAATTGCATACTTATCTTGGCGGCGCCTTTGGCGGACTCATCAGATTTGGCAGACTTTCACATTTAGTGGAGTTAATTAGCGAACATCTAGATTTAGTGGAGAAAAACTAGGAAAAATTGGTTTTGCCATAATTGAGGCAATTTTCAACCAATTTTGACTGATGAAGAGTCATTCTTGGTAGATTTTGATGTTTTAGAGCCACTGGAGCAGGTTGTAGAGGCAACAAAAGACTGTAAACAACACTTTTTCACAATTGAAGTTAATACAAAGGCCCACACTATGAAGCTGGACCAAGGAGATGTAGCCCAAGAGGGGTGAGCTCCTTCATCAAAAAAATTTGTATTTGTCTCTGTTATTTGCGCTTGATGTGTTTTATTATGTTGTTGTTCAGCTTTGAGTTTCCATGCTTTTAAGTTCATAAATACACTTAATCTCATCAAGTTTAATGAATTGTCACTCATAAACACTTGTATAAACCCTTGTATGATAAGCAAACCAAAGCACTTTCATTTTAATTTTGAAACTGATATTAGCATAGCCTTAAATAACAATAAATTTTAGATCATAAACATATAAATATAAGAGTTTGACCATAATATATTGGCACATATCTCCATAAAATAACATGTCATCTTAACATAAATATATCAAAATAAAATGATGTTCTAATAATAATCATGTTAAAATCATAAAGTTGTGTTGGAAGTATGTTAAAGCCCCAAACCCATAGTGTTTATGGTGTGTCACTCATGTACTAGAAAATAAAACTGAAATTTGTCACCATGAAACAGATGCTAAAATCAAAACTGTATGCAATCTCATATCAAAACATGTAAACTATGAGAGATCAAGATCCCTGTGAATCTGTATCTCTTTGCTATTCTCCTTTTTAGATTGTTGGAATGTGTTTTAGGGAACACATTTTCTACTGTGGAAACTCATGATGTGTATGTACAACAACAACTAAATATGTATGCATATTGAAGCAAAGAATATCGCATATAAAACCATGTTCATATAAGTGCAGGGTGCATGATAATATTTCACATGGGAAAAGAAAAAAATTGTTGTAAGGAAAGGGGTTGGATCAATGCCTCCACATGACATTACGAAATCAAAAAATGCAATTCAAGATACTCCTTTAATGAAAATACATTGCAAACATATACAATGGGAATTATGGGGTCTATGCGAAGAAGGTATTTCTCATAAGGTTGTTTGCATACGATGAGTATCCGTGGGAAATAAATATTCAATATTAATATATAGTGGGGTACAATATATGACGCAATTTATATTGTAAGGTGGAAAAAATGTTTGAGAAGCTGATTTTCCTAAGTGATTAAACAATTTTAAGAATTAGTAACAATCATTGGGTCAAGACATATTTATGGATAAACTATGGAGGTTATCAATTAAATATAGGAAGGCGATAATTAAAAAATATGATGGAATTTATCTTGAACCATATCGCTGGAACAAAGAGTAGAGTTTTGTAATGATTTGCATAGACCTTTTAAGAACATGAAATGATGGCAACAAAAAAAATTCGTACAAATATTGAAATTCATCGATAAGACTGTTTTCCGAGTGAGTCATAGATTTGATAACATGGGTTGGGGCACTAAAAATCTCAGTTTTGAGATCTTGGGCCCATGTTTTTTTCATGTGAGCTAGTGTTTAAAATAATCAATGTAAGTTGTGGGAGTATAGTCATATGCATATTCACGGTAATAGTCAATGCAATTGCATGAGTTGGATTTTAATGGATACAAGTGATAAAGGAATGAAACAACAAGATACATGCCTATGAAATACAATGTTGACTAATATTTTCCACCTTACCACTTACAACCACGTTTAAAATGAAATTGGCACTCATTAAAGGGAATACTCGGTCAACATATAAATGAAAAGAGGACAATGAAAGCTATCTGAGCATTCTGCGAGAATATTTTTTTTCTCAAGGATGAAAGATACATAAAGATATTATCATTATGATGGTTAAGACAATGGAATAACATAACAAAATTCATACATAGTGAATTTTCCTTATGGAATAACCTTTCTTGTACGCGAGAGGCCACATATGAAAGTTGATGACATACAATGAGTTATGTTTAGTGAATATATGGGAAAAAAATAACATGTATGTGAAGAAACAACATGGAACTAGGGAGAGAATGTTCATTCATGAAGCTTGGGTAAACAAAGAGAGAGGTAAATTACTCAGGGGTAAAATGACCCCTGTTGAGAAAATGGGGCTCGGCCTTTTTGTTGGAGAGAGGACCCCTCAATTAAACATTTTGAGAAAGACTCCACAAATCAAGGAGCAGAGCGCGAAGCTAAGTTAGAGTCTTAGCGGATTTGGGGTGGATCAAAGTACTTTTTTTTTTTAAATGATGAAAATATTTTGTATACATTGAGCTCCGCCCATGATTTTTGGACCATGGTATTGTAAACGTAAAGACTATATAAGGAGTCTAGGATAGTATTAATAGAGAAGTAATAGATGATAATTGATATGTGATGCACTTGGATGTAAGATTGAATTGAGTCTGTATTCTGTGGGTTGGGGTAGAGAAAAGGCTCTTAAAGCTGAGTGCATGGAGACCTTAGGAAGTCTACAGCCGAGTGCGCAGACCCTTGCAACTGAGTGCGTAGGGTGGAATAGATTGTATTGGGGAAATTTGAGTATTAATGAAAGACTTTTGAAGACAGATCCACGTTTTGAGTTGATGTGTTTGCTTTAATTTCATCTTATCTTATCTGTGTTGTTTTACATATAATTTCATCGCGAAGTCCTCTTTATGATTATTTATACTATTTTATGCTTCTTAAAGCAAGATCGCGCAGTCTGCAAGATAGTTCAACATAAGTGTTGAATTGTGATTGTATAATTAGTAGATTTGTTCTGTGAATCTCTGCCAAGTATGAAAGAAAGACAAGCCCTAAAGCCACACTCCATTGTCCCTCTGGATGCAGAAACCTGGTTCTAGCTTTCCCCTATATTGACTCAGGTGAGACTTCAGTCTGCATAGGTGATCGTTGCTGAAAGAGCCGATGATAGTGGGTTTTTTTGGTTCGCGTAACCAAATTTGAACCTGGGTCTAGGCCCCATCAAGCCAAAAAATGGTTTCGTAGTTGGTATTGAGATCTAACTGAGGGATATGTGGATGTGGCATCTGTCTAAGAAATATATTGACTATTGGGTAGATATGAGAGAACGTGAATTTGTTATGCAAGAAAACATAAATCCGTGCCTATCTACTAAAAACTGGTTGCAGGCGCATATTTTTACAGATTAGAATGAGATATTTTTCTCATCATTTTCTAGCGAGCTGCATGAGTGGTTATCAAGAATAGTTCATCAAACGACTCGTTTTAACAATAGGTTTACTGCGTGGACTCCTGAGCTGATCAAGGAATTGAAGGGGATTGATAACGAGATCGCAAGGGTTGTTGATTAGTGGATCGATAGTGTCCTTGGAGATTTTATTAGTGATTTCACAATCGATACATTGGTATCTATAACAAAGCTGAGCTCAAATTTTTAAAAGGCTCATGAGGTAAGTACTTGAATTCATTGAAGCTTTCGATTAATATGTTATTGTGTGAAAAGGGTGTACTACGAATGCAATTAGATTGATGTTTGGAAGAAAGAAAATTGGAACTACACGACAGGGTAAGAGATTTAGGGTAGATCATACTGATTACGTTGAGTCTGAGTATAGTCCATTGTTTAGGTTTGAAAGCAAAGGAGGAGAAAGCCATCATGCTACCCCTAGAAGTGCATCGATAAAGTTTGAATATCATCAGGGCGCTTCTAGAATTCCTCAACCTTCCACCCCTGTCACCACCTATTGCCATTTTGTTCCTCCACGTCCCTCATTCACCATGGCTCACTCACCTAAGATTCATGTTTTCAAAGGATCGGCTGATCTCGAGAAGTTATGGTTTATTGTAGAAGCGATATGGATATCGCAGAACATCATTGATGAGAAAATGAAGAAATCGTAGTTGGTCATGTTAACACAGTTCTTTGATAAGTCATGATTCCATTTCAATTTTTTTGTTTTTAGGATTAGTCTTTAAAAATTAAAAAAAAAAAAAAATTGGTCGCTACTAAAATTTTCGGTAGCTCCTTTTTTAGCCTTTTAGGGCAATCTGTTATATTCTTGTTTCTGTCTATTTTTCTTTTATTCTAATGCTACCAGAAATTCCGGTAAATTCCCCTATTTTTAAAAATAAAACAAAAAGCGCATCCGATTTGTGTCAAGTCACGTGTTTTAGTTTAAAATATGTTTTAAATCATTTCATTATGATTTAAACCACGTGATAGGATAGGATTGTGGTCATCCACATTAACTTAAGTCATGGTATATGTGTAGAGTTTAGGTGTCAATTCACAATAACCAACGCCAGTCGTTGATCCCATCCTGTCTTTCATTCGAGTTGGTCCAGTTTCATGTCAAGGTACGTGATTTTGGAAAGGAAGATTGTGGATCCACATGTTTAATGTAGTGACCATTTGGATGGTTACACATATACACTGCCTAAAATTTAGGCCAATAAGCCAACATGCAGTGGAGGTGACTGCCAGTCATAGACCCACATATTCCAAGCCATCTGTAGCATGCTATTCAAATTTACGTAGCCAACTGAAGACCATGATGGTTATCACATGGTGCATACTACGGTAAAGGATATTTTCCATCATGAAAATCTATTTCATGGGAGGATGATTGTTACACCATTTTTTGTTCATCTAACCTATTATCATTAGATGGACCCAAGTACACCATGTAAGACCAATTTTACCCTAAGTAAAATTGCTTTCACTATGTAAAATAACTTAATAAACCACATTTATTAGGTTGTTTATGGTCTAAACAGGAAACCCCAAAAAGAAATATTAAACAAACCTATTTTGTTTAATTTTCCTCATGGAATAATCAATTAAACCATAATTTAATTATTATTCCCAGTCATGTTTAACCCAAAAACAAAGAAATTAATTAGATAAACCTTTATCTATCTTATTATTTTCTAGGAAGAACTATTTAAATCTTATTTAGATAATATTCCTTGTTAAATATGACCAAATCACTCACAAATAATTAAATAAATCATTATTTATTTAATTATCTTTCAACCACTTCCTTAAATAATTAAATAAATCCTTATTTATTTGATTATCTTCTAACCGATTCCTTAAAAAGATAAATAAATCATTTATTTATTTATTTTTAACTAATTAAGGGATTTGACCCAAGTCAAATACCTTTTCCCTCCAACAAATATAATAAAATATTCCATAAAAAGTGGATCTAGATCTGGTTAACCCATGCACCAAGATCTAGAATGACCCAGTATTTTGTTATAAATAGGAGGGTTTTTCCTACCATTCTTCACCTTTTGTTGCCTATTAGATCACTCTGGATCTATACACTTGGTCACCATTTTCTACCATTTGCTGTGTGAGCTCCCTTTGAGTTCCATTCTTTGTGTGAGTTTTCTACACCAACAAGAGAGAGAAATCTTAGATCTGAAGTGCTGAGGACTTCCAAGAACCCATCCCACTGAGGAGAATTGGATACGCCTTCTTGTTTTCCTCCCAAGTGCCCAATTAATATAAAAATTCTTTCAAAAATTGTTCTTGTCTTGTCTATTGGTATATGGAGCAAACCCTTGTTTTTTCTGCTTAATGTCTTTCCATGCATAGATCTGGTTTTTGCAGCTCTTTTATGTTCAACTAACCACAAATCTGAAGATATTGGAAGCCACTTTTGTTGTTAGGGCTATTAGTTATGCGTAGCTAAAGTGGTCCTTTTTTGTACACTTCGACAAATGATTCATACTAACAATGATCCAACGTTGTTGTTTTAAAATCACCAAAAAAGAAGGAGCAATATCAGTGGTGAGCCTAGTTGTTGGAGAACGAGTTTTCTAGAGTTGTAGATTGAGGAGTCTATATTTCAAACATGATTTTAGAGGAAGAAAAAAGCAACACTTGTTAGGTGAGCTCTTCTAGCTTTGCCACCTATAAGTTTTCAGAAACAAAGTTATTAATTTCTGAAGATGACTAACAGAGGAGGGAAGATAAAATGAATTGAACCAGAGGGTGCTGACCTAGTGCATGCAAATTCAAAGGTGAGAATATTATTTGTCCAAGCAGGGTGGTACTCTTTATGTACTAGAATAGGAATATCTCACTTAGGAGTAGCTCAATAATTTTCAAACTCATTCAATGGGTAGGAAGCCACAACCTATGGTATTACATTATAGGTTTCAACAGATTCAATTGTTGAGGCATTCAACCTTCCACAGGAAGGAGAAAGGTGGTTTAAAGGTCAAGTTATCATTGGAGGAGACCTCAATAGTTTCCTCAAGGATGCACACAAATATCCCAACTAGGCCAAAGGAATTCCAAGCAGCTACCTCAAAATGAATGGGTAGAAGCTGTTAAACTCATCAAGATTTACCTCACCTGTAAAAGGATGTATACAATAGTGTTTCTTTATCATATGAGATTTCTTTTTCATGTTGTAGGTAAGAAGGCCCTCAATTTTATATACTTTTTGCTGAAGAGTCTGAAAAAGATGTCAGCAAGGATCCAAACTCACACTGCTGCTTCAAAATACAACTTGTATCATCAAGCTCTCATCAAGGTGTTAGTTGAATAAGAGTTAAGGAAAAGAAACCAGACATGGGACCATTTCTTGTTTTATAGGGCAGACCAATCTGCACCTACATCTCCATCCTCACAACAACATCCTTAGCCTGCAAAAAGAACCAAGAGGAAGGCTAAAAAGGAGAACATCCATAAGGCCAATTACATGAAAGAAAAGGTTTCTTCAGTCAAGGTTGAGAGGAAGTTGGAGAAAGGAGAGAGCTCGTCAGTTGATAAACCCAAGTCTATGAAAATGGTTACCCCCATTCCTCCTTTTCCTAATGTCACCACTAGAGCTCGAAGAGGAAGGTTTGAAACTGTAGAGAAATATAAAGCACATATGCTACCAGAAATTCCGGAAGTAGACATTCAATAGAAAATGCAGAAAGAGTATCAAACCACAAAGTCTGATTAAAAACTCCTCAAATATGCAGGGTATGAGATCAGTAGTAAGAAGAATAAAGAGGAAAGAAAACCTGTTGTTGGTACCAGCAAATGACATACCAGAGACAGTAACAAGTTTATGCTTAAGTCCAAGGCTCTGGAAAATCCAAGTTTATTGACAGAGGTCATTAATATAGAAGGAAAATATGAAGGGTCAAAGATAAAGGAATCTAAGAAGAAATATAAAAACAAAACCCCTTCATAGCAACACTTAGAACCCTCAAAAAGAAGAAATATCCAAAAGGGTTCTAAGGAGGAGAAAGCCACTATCAAGGAATTAGCCACAAGAACAACCAGATCAAGATCAGCTACTGATAACAAGACAAACTTGGACAAGCTTGTTGAAGCTGCATCCCACATGGAAGGAAGGTAAAAAGATTTTTTTGATACAAACACCTTTTTTCTTATCAATTGCAATTTTGAGCAGCAACTCAGATGTCAAAGAATATAATTTTGCACATATTTTTTAGCATTTTCTTTGCATTTTTTAAAAAGAAACAAAGCACTACTAGAAATTCTAGTAGCATTCTAGTTTCTATGCAGTTATGGGTTTTTACTGGAATTTCTGGTAGCACCTATTTTAACCGATTTTTGACACCTATTAGCAAAGTTTCCGAGCCAGTTAAGGAAAGATAAGGACTCATAACCAAATGGATATAACAAGTGATGGTGATAAGTGGTTATGGGGTTGTTGGAGGTCATATTAAATGAAGATACATGGTTATTTAAAGACCAAAGAAAAAAGGAGACAAATCAGCAGAAAAAGGGGCAACATGACAACACACTCAGCAGTTCAGCCCAAATTTCTTCTCTTCTTTCATCGACATCTCTCCTTTCAGTTAGATTTCGATGGGATATGGTTGTGATGTCTTATGATACTTATGTAATGTTAGGAGTAGTGTTTCCTTCTTTTTAGAAGAGATGGAGTTGGTGCCTCTCTTTCTATATATACCATTTGTAAATATCGTTTCTAGGTTGCAAGTTGGTCTACCTAAATACTTAATATAATAAAGAAAATCCTTTTTTACTGCATGCTGGAGGATTTTGTGACTCAAGAACCATCTAATGTATGGTGTGTCTTTTTTCTTTGTTAATTTCTTCTAATTATGAGTTGCAATAGCTGGTAAGGTGTGAGTGAGAAACTATTAAAGGATTTCATAGTAAATGATCTTCTTTCAGCTTCCTACAAATCATATATGTGTTGTAGAACATGTTAGTGAAGATTTCATAAAGGATTCGTGGAATAATTTATGCATGAAATTTACTTTCTGAATTTTTTTTATTTTGCATAAACATAGTTTGTGTGAAGAGACACTATTATACCTGTGTGATTGATTTAGGATATGGATATTTCATAGAATAAGTACCAACTATCCATCCCCTTTCATTCGTTACACTTTTCTCCCTGTACAACCAATTTACCGATACAATTTATACTTGCCACAACTTTCCAAATGAATGAAAGTCTTAAAGAATATAAAAATCATTTCAAAATATTTGAGAAGCCATCCCACTACTCAAAAACCCTTTAAAATTTGAAATTAAATATGATGTGTAAGGCTTACTCCTTTTGAAGTCAAGGAGTGACTCCTTGCGCTAACATATTTGGCGCCGTTGTCGGGGAGGAAAATTGAATTTTATCCCTGGGTAAATGAAAAAGTTATAATTTTGGTTCTGAGGTGTATAGTTCCAATTGTCTTTTTAGACTACTTTACACCTGGAAACTTCATTGTTGAAGTTCTGGCTCCTAGAAGGAGTAGAAACAGGGCTAACCCATATTCCCCTATGAGAATCCCAGTCTGTGACCGTAAAAAGCTAATCAAGAAAAAAGGTAAATGAAAGTTTGTTGCCTCTACTACTATTTTCTCAAAGGTTGTTCCTAAAGAAGTCTTGCAAACTATATCCCCTGATTTGCATAAAATTATGTACCTTTCTTATTTTCCAGCCAACAAACAATACCTACATCACAATTTTTTGCTTCATCATCTGTTTTTCACAATCCACCAATTGTTGTTCCAAAAATCCTAACAACTCACACCATGGCAGGTCTAGACCCACCCCCTAACCGAATGGATGCAGCTGTTGCTGCAAGGTATGCCCCTTTGGTTTTACCTCAACCTATGGATGCATTACCTGTAGGAGATTATCTCAAATATGCCTAAGTTTAGTGGTGAGGGAGAGGTATGTAATATTTGTAAATTAGCCTGCAACTAATTGGAATATTAATTTTGCTCTTATCATTTAGTTAGATGAATAAATGGGTAGGGAGACCCATAAACCTCTTTTGTAGGAATAAAATCCCTATTAAATGTGAAAATGGATCATCTTTATAGCTAGATAAAGCACCTTCATGTGTGAACATGGGCTAATGCATGTGGACAAGGTCAAGTTTGACCAAGTCAACATCGTAGTTTTGGAGGGAGATTGATTGCATGCTGGTGGAAACCCTAATGAGTGGGAACCAAGGTGAGAAGGATCACATTGTTTATAAGGAAGAGGATGGAAGCCATAGGAGCTTATGTTATGGATTATTGATTTTGTGGTCTGCATGACTATTTGCATTCTTCAGTTGTTTAGTTGAGATTGTTGTGATGTTTAGCACTGGGTGTTCCTGATCGGGAATCCCACCTCTTCCATTGAGGAGCTCTTGGAGGAGTCTTGTACTATCATTTCCACATTCTAGAATTATTTCCAAGCTTTAGTCTTCAGCTAAAATGCAGTTTCTGTTCAGATTTGTGTTGTGTTGCAGGGTGTTGCAGTGGAGGGTTGAGAAACCCACTTTCTGAGCTAGTTTTCCATAAGAGGAAGGATTCCTTCTCTTGGGAGATCAACAAGGAGGTTTCCTGGGCATATTTCAGATATTTTGCATCAGGCCAACCTATCCACATCACTTACAACATAGTTTCAGTTGGAAATTGCGTTATTTTAGTGAGCTGTTGCAGTGGGCAACCCAAAAAATGGCCGAAAATCCAAAGTTAAAATCTGGCTAAAAAATTTATGGGTTTTTCTGGGTTTTTTGAGGAGAATCTGTGGTTAAAATATTGGATCATTATGAGCATGCTCACATCCTTCGACACATGGTTCTTTGCCTCAGAAGTAGTAGTTTCCAGCAGCAGCAGTGGTTTGTTTTCTATTGAAGCGACCAACCCTTCATTGAGAGAGTCTTTTTTGAGGAATTATTTCAGATCTACATAAGATTCAGCCACCTCCTTCTATGTGCTTCCATTGCAGTGAATCTTCAGCCTTAGGGCTTTAGATCCACCATTCATACTTTGTGTATTTCTGGAAATCCTTCCCGGGTTCTCTTGGAAAGGTGTTTAGGAGGCTAGATCTTCACTCCTAGAATTATTTGAGCTACACAACAACATATCTACATTGATGTATATTTATGCAGCAGTTTATGCCCTAAAACTGCGCTATCATGGCTCATGGCACTTGTATGGCAGTGTTTTTACATGTATTGACATATTTTCTTAGAGGAGGTTTGTTTCCTATTGCTTGAGTGATTAGATCCTCAAGATCTTGTGCCTATTATTTGCTGATATGTTTAATAAGATGGCTGTATATTTGTCTCATATCATGGTGTGTTGATTAATTCACTGTTATTTCCACTATTATGTTCATATAATGCTGCTTCCCCATTTGGGAATATTACAGTGGTATCAGAGCATAATATTGGTTCAGCCTGTGAGTTTCAAGCCAATATGCGATAAGAAGAAGAAGAGAAGAAAACAAGATCTAAAATGATGGAAGGAAAGAGCTCTGTCTCGTCACTTTTCCGATCTATGAAGAACCTCTCTAAGGAGGTCAAGCAGATGAAAGAAGAGAGATGCGATGAGACCTCAAAAGGGTTTCAAGGAGAGGAAGGTCCATGTACTTCCTCTCAGCAGAATAAAGAACCAATTTGCATAGAGCTCCAAATCAATACACTATGCCCTTCTGTTTTGAAGAAGGCAAGAGGCATGGAGATGGAGGACACTTGGAACATGAAATTCCAAGTGAATAGCTGGCATAATATAAGTCTCAACCTAGAGCTTTCAAGGAGAATCTAACTTTCCCATAGTTCATTCAGCTCAAGGAAGAAAGAAGACCTTGCAGCAATAGATTCCAATTGCCTACATTTGATGGGTCATCCACATGTATGACAAGAGCATGGGGAATGAAGTTGGATGCATTCTTCCTGAAACATCCAGTAGTAGAGAGAAAAGCTGTTGAGATTGTAGCATTGCACCTTGAGGGTGAAGCAAACATTTGGTGGTTCAACCATTTGAGTCATGCAAGAGTGACTGCATATGCAGATTTTTCTCAAAGGTTCATTAAGGAGTTTGATAAGAAGAAAGCAGAGGAGAAGAGGCCTTCACCACCACTTGCTGCAAAAGCACCTACATAATGAGAAATAACCCTTGCATCTTTTCAAAGTGGTCTTGATATCTTGACATGTAGAGTTCCATGCACTATTCTAGAGATGCATGAGGAGGAGGAGAGTTATACCAGTGCTGATACAGCCATAGAGGAGCAGCCATCATCATCAGTAGTTGGGGACATCATCACACCAAAGGAAGGAACCCTTGTAGCAGTACAAGATGTTCCCAAGCTTTACCAAGGTATGCATGTGTTTCCACTTTCTGTTATTTCATCACATCTTATGAAGGGTTGTGGGAATATGCCATTGCATGACCAAGGGTCAAAGAATATTGCTGATTTGGAGTAGCAGACCATCACTGTACTGAGTAGCCTTGAGTTGTTCAAGGAGGGGATAAACAATCATCCGGGTTATTCATTATTGAGATGCACACAACTCCTGGGGTTGGAGTGTGGATTCCAGGAGGATAGGATTAGCATTGAGCATGAGCATGAGACAAAAAATACACCATTATGGAGATCACCAACGCTGTCATTGAGCATCAGTGATGATTTGGGGACCCAACTATTATTAGAGCATTCTGATGACCAATTTACTTGTGTGATATTGGATGGGTAGAATATTGATGAGAGACACCATATATTTTGTTGTGATGGATCTTTCTTGATGAGCATTTCACATCTCATTGAGAAGCCTTTGCCTTCAGCATACTTGGATCCCTATGGATTCAACATGGTCATTGATGAGTGGTCTTGACTTGGGGATCTCCAAGAGATTGCATATCAACATCCCATGAAATGCAAAGGTAGAAATCTAAGATGGGAGGATGGTATTCTCCGTTGGAGGAGTACCAAGATGGAGCATGGTAGGAGACACCCACATTTGGATGAATGGGTGTGGATGGTAAGGAAGAGTCTGGTAAGTCACCTACATATCTATGACATAGGGCAGCAGGAAGCATGGCTGCATTGGCTACTCTTAAAAGAGTTTGGCCATCATGTGACATATCCTTCTTCTAAGGGTATGTTGGTGGATGTAACATCGCATGGCACTTGCATCATATGGCAGCAAGGAGTCTGGGTGCATTGAGTTGATATGACATTCTTCATGTCAATCATCATATTTTCACCTCATGATTTGTATGATGGAGGTGTGAAGGGGCAACAAGAGCTATTGGTTCTTTGGCTACTCTTGGAAGAGTATGGGCAGAATTTTTCCCATACTTGGCATGATATTTCAGGAGAAAGGGATGGCACAATCAAAGTGCAAAGAGGCTACCCTTCAGCATTGGAGGATTAGGAGGTACTTCCACATAGGAAAGAGAGTCCCACACATAGCAGCATGATGGTGGATGACTTTGGCACATGGCATGTCAAAGAATGGGGTCATGGCGTGGCAAGAGCCTTATCACTAAGGCCAACAATGTTTTCACTTGGAAGTATGCATCTATTGATGGAGTGTTCCAAGGGGAGTATGCATCCCTTCATTTTGCAGACCTTTATGAGGATATTCTCATGGGAGGGCTCATCTATGGACCTCACTTTCAGCCTACTCACAATTCATGGTAAGAAATGTATTTCTGTAGTTATTGATCATTTCATAAAGTATTAGCATCTTCTCACCATCTATGTACAGTGCATTGTTCCACAAGGGGGCAAGATTATCTTTGGGTTTCATGGTCATTCTAGGACCAACATGTATGATGGAGATAGCCCTTCTTTTCATGACTTTGGGAAAATGTGGTTTTATTTTTTCTATACTCATCTGATTTATAATGCCATTTACTACCTCCTAGTAGATGAGCATACATGCACAACTAGCAACTTGTTGGGAGACAACTTGCCACATGATGTTCTAAAACAACAGTTTGTAAAACTACACTATATCCACTGAAGAAACCATTGGTACCATCCAAATTTGCACATAACCTTCAGCATTTTTCTGATTTGGATACCACATGGTGATGATGTACCATTCACTTTGTATGGGATGGATTGGGCTCATGAAACTAGAGGAGGGGTCTTTGGAAATCCAGTTGCCCTTTTGTATCTTGAGGGAAACATTATTGCAGCCAAATATCATCAGTAGCTCTACACTTTACATAAGTGGAGAGAGAGATAGCATGGGGTAGGCCATTTGGTCTACCATGTTCAATTATGCATCCCACCTACATTGCAGGAGCCAAAGGTGGAGGAGTATTTCTATGAGTTACCATTTTGGAGGGTGACTCATTTTGTATGGATGATAGCCTAGGGATGGGAGCTTCACATGGGAATTATGGTTACCAATATATTTCAAATTCCATGCCTCAATAAGGCCTCTAGACAACATATTTTTTCCTCCATGGGTATTTCACTTTTTCATGATGATAGCTATTTGGGATTGTCACCAAAAGTTAACCTGCATACTTGGGAGGAGAAATTTGGAGATTTATTGATGAGACAAAATCTTGTTCCTTGGAGGAGATTATCATATGAGGATGCTACAGGAGGAGGAGAGAAGGCTCTTTAGTTCTATCCTTGCATTTTCTTGAGGACAAGCAACATTTGGGAGGGGAGGACTATAATATTCCTAAATTAGCATGCAACTAATTGAAAATTAATTTTGCTCTTATTATTTAGTTAGATGAATAAATGGGTAGGGAGACCCATAAAACTCTTTTATATGAATAAAATCCCTCTTAAATGTGAAAAAGGATAATATTCATAGATGGATAAAGCATCATCATGTGTGAACAGGGGCTAATGCATGTGGACAAGGTGAAGTTTGACCAAGTCAACAACATAGTTTTGGAGGGAGATTGATTGCATGATGGTGGAAACCCTAATGAGTGGGACCCAGGTGAGAAGGATCACATTTTTATAAGGAATATGATGGTAGCCATAGGAGCTTATGTTATGGATTATTTATTTTGTGGTCTGCATGACTATTTTCATTCTTCAGCTGTTTAGTTCAGATTGTTGTGTTGTTTAACACTGGGTGTTCCTGATCGGGAATCCCACCTCTTCCAATGAGGAGCTCTTGGAGGAGTCTTGTAATATCATTTCCACATTCCAAAATTCTGTCCAAGATTCAGTCTTTAGCTACAACACAGTTTCTGTTCAGATTGTGTTGTGTTGTAGGGTGTTGCAGTGGAGGGTTGAGAAACCCACTTTCTGAGCTAGTTTTCAATAGGAGGAAGGATTCCTTCTCTTGGGAGATTAGAAAGGAGGTTTCCTAGGCATATTTAAGATATTTTTCATCAGGAAAACCTATCCCCATCATTTATAGTGCAGTTTCAGCTGGGAATTGTGTTATTTTAGTGAGTTGTTGCAGTGGGCAACCTAAAAATGGCCGAAAATCCAAAGTTAAGATTTGGCTAAACAATTTCTGGGTTTTTCTGGGTTGTTTGAGTAGAATCCATGGTTAAAATACTGAATCATTATGAGCACACTAATAGCCTTTTTCACATGATCCTTTGCCTCAGAAGTAACTGTTTCCAACAACATCAGTTTCCTCAGTAGCAGTGGTTTGCTTTCTATTGAAGGGATCAACCCTTCATTGAGAGAGTCTTTTTGGGGGAGTTCTTTCAGATCTACATCAGATTTATTCACCTCCTTCTATGTGCTTCCATTGCAATGAATCTTCAGCCTTAGGGCTTTAGATTCACCATTCATACTTTGTGTCTTTCCAAAAATCCTTCCCGGGTTCTCTTGGAAAGGTGTTTAGGAGGCTATATCTTCACTCCTAGAATTATTTGAGCTATACAACATCATATCTACATTGACGTGTCTTTATGCAGCATTTTATGCCCTAAAACTGCGCTGTCATGGCTCATGGCACTTGTATGGCGGTGTTTTTACATGTATTGACATATTTGCTTAGAGGAGGTTTCGTGAGTGATTAGATCCTCAAGATATTGTGCATATTATTTGCATATATGTTTAATAATATGGCTGTACATTTGTCTGATATCATGGTGTGTTGATTAATTCATTTTTATTTCCACTATTGTGTTCATATATTGCTGCTTCGCCATTTGGGAATATTACAAGGTAACAGCTGAAGAGCACCTTGCTGATTTTTATGCCTATGCTGACAATATGAATATTGAGCATTAAGATGTCTAGATGCGAGTTTTTGTTCAGAGTCTTGAGGGTGATATTAGGAAATGGTTCAGATCTTTGATAGCTGGTAGCATCATTGGAATTGAAACCCTAGATCATACATTTTTAAGGAAATGGAGTGATAAGAAAGATTTTTTGTATTATAGCACTGAATTTGGTGCAATAAAAAGAAAAGAAGGAGAATTAGTTTCTAATTTTTCTAACAGATTCAATAAGATGTATAGAAAAATACCCACCGAAATCAAGCCTGCTGAAGCTTTAGCCAAAATCACTTATGCTCGTGATTTTGATCCCGATTTTTGTTTATTATTGAGAGAAATAATATATACAACACTAACACAAATGTAGGACAATGAATTGGAGGTAGAATCTAATGTGTTAGCAGCTCATAGGCTCAGAGGAGGGATTGAAAAAGAAAAAATAAAGCAAAAAGTTGAAGTTTCAACTTTAGGAACTTCAGACATAGATCGTAAGCTAGATGAGATGACTAAATGGTCAATTCATTGACTACTAAGATGTCCAAGCTCAAGATGGAAGTAATACCAACTACTACTAGAAATGTTTCATTTGATCGGCCCAATAGGCAGCGATTTAGAAGACCTAATGTTCCTCAAATTTTGCAGCGATAAAGAAGAGATGTTGATGATCAAAAAGTACAGTCCCCTTTGCAAAATGCTATATTTGAAGATGAAGAAGAATCTGAAAGGTTGGATAAAGTTGTTGATATCAATTTTCTGAGGGATAAAGAATTTCCAATTCATCTTACACAAGTAAAGTATGAAGATTTCATGTCATATACTCAGAATAATGAAGAGAGTTCTAATGATTCCATGATTGTAGGTAATCATCAAAGCAGATAAAATCTCAGATCAAAGAAGACTGATGATGATCTAAAGCCTGTTGAATAGCCCAAAAAGAATAAGCATGCAATTAAAATTCCAGCAGAAAAGTAAGTGGCTAAACCAAGCAAACCAGAAATTCCGATAGCATTTAGCCCTCCTTCACTTGAGGTAAAAATTGCTCACAAACTGCCCCCTTTTTTCAATTTTGAGAATGAGATACAAAAGATAAAGATTCCTATTCCTCTTGTAGTGCTAATGAAAAATGATGATTTAAAAAATACCTTTATGAAAGCTCTTTAGCCTCCTCCTACCAAAGTAACTTATGATTTTGTTAACCTTCAAGATGACAAGCCCACTGTTATTTTAGGTCCATTGGTAGAAGAGAGAGATTATTCTACCCCTCCCTTCTATCTATATGTAAATATTCATGATAATATTTTGCATAATTTCCTAATGGAATCTGGAGCCTCACATAATTTAATACCCAAGGTAGTCATGGATGAACTAGGTCTTGAAGTAACTAGAGAATACCAAGATCTCTACTCCTTTGATTCCCAGAAATTTCAATGCCTTGGTGTCATCAAAGATCTTGAAGTAAGCCTCTTTTGGTAACCTATGAGGGGGATGGTGATGGATATTATTGTAACTGACATTCCTCCTAGACTTTACATGTTACTTTCTAGGTCATAGATTAGAAGGCTAGGAGGAACTTTGCAAATGGATTTCACTTATGCCAATTTCCCTATTTTTGGAGGAGAACAAAGCATACTTTATAGAGAAGCTTAGATGACATATATCATTAGTGACAAAAAATATCCCACTAATCATCTAATTTATGCTAGAACAACTGATGTTGGTTCAAGCATTTTACATATGGATAATGCTGTCCTATCTACAAAAAAATTTCATATTTTGAACCCTGCTGAAAAACAGATCATTCATGAAGTTTCTAAGCCGTGGAAAATGTATTTTGATGGCTCATGTTTTAAAGAAGGAGCTGGTGCAGGAATAGTTCTCATTTATCCTTTGAAAGAGAGCTCCACTTTTTTCTTTCAAACTTGAATTTGAAGCAACTAACAATGTGGCTGAGTATGAAGCTTTGCAGATTGGTTTAAAAATAGAAAAAGATATGAATATTTCAAAAATTTATGTTTTTGGAGATGCTGAACTTATTATTCAGTAAATAAGAAATGTTTATCAAACTAAGCATCCCAGACTCAGAGATTACTAGAATGCAGTATGGAGTATTGTAGAAGACTCATTCCTAGCTTTTAAAATTTCTTTTGTTCCAAGAGAAAGTAATATTTTGGATGATTCACTTTCTATTTCAGTAAGATCATTCAAGATTCCAATACCTATAAAGTTGAAATATGAAGTGGAAGTTAGGTTAAGACCTAACATTCTTGACAATGTCAAGCATTGGAAAGTTTTTGAAGATGATCAGGAGATTATAAGATTAGTTGAAGCTGCTGAAGAGTTTGTTGTCCTAAACATTGATCAAGATGAAAATTTCATGAAGGATGATGTTGATTTGCAAGACACCAAAAATATTCAAAAAAGGATTGTTGATCAGCCTATCATTCAGCTTCTTACCAATCATATTCCTAAGGGGCTAATCCCACTTGAGAAGCTCTTTGATCAAAATGATGTCTCAGTCAAACCACAGTTAGCTGAAATAGAAATATAATTGGAAGATTTCAATTTGGGCACAGAAAAAGAACCGAGGTATGTTAAGTTGTCAAAAGCTATGTCATAAGAAATAAAGACTGAATATCACAAGTTTTTTTTGTGAATTTGTTGATATTTTTTCCTAGAAATATGAGGATCTTAAGACATATAACACACCATCATTGAGCATAGGATACCATTGAAGGATGGTACTAAGCCTTTTCGGTAGAAATTAAGACAAATCAATCCATTATTGTTATCAGTGATGGAGAAGGAAGTGAAGAAGCTTTTGGATGCCAAAATCATCATTCCATTGAGATAATCAGATTGTGTTGCTAATCTAGTTCCAGTAAGAAAAAAGAATGGTGAAGTCAGACTATGTGTAGATTTCAGGAATCTTAACAAGTGCTCCAAGAAAGATTATTATCCATTGCCAAAGATGGAGCATATTCTTCAAAAGGTAATTGGTTTAGACATAATTTTCATGTTAGATGGTTTTTTCGGGTACAATCAAGTTTCTATTTGGACAGAAGACCAAGAGAAGACAATATTCACTACTCCATGGAGAAGATTCATGTATGCAAAGATTCCATTTGGGCTTATGAACTCCAAAGCTAATTTTCAATGTGCTATGGACTCTGCATTCATTGGAGAAAAAGAAAAAATCTTGGTCATTTATTTGGATGATATTACTATTTTTTCAGCTTCAGATCAAGAACACCTTCGACACTTGAGACAAATATTTTTTAAATTCAGAAAATATGGTATATCACTGAATCCAAAAAAGTCTCATTTTTATCTCAAAGAAGGTAAGATGTTGGGTCACATAGTTTCTAAATATGGAGTGAAATTTGATCCCGAAAGAGTGATTGCAATTTAGGATTTAACACTTCCAAGATCTAAGAAAGAGGTTCAATCTTTCCTTGGTAAGATCAATTTCTTAAGAAGGTTCATTCCAAATTTTTTTGAAGCAGTGAAGCCTATTACTTGTGTTGGGGTCCTGTGATTTGGCAGATTGATATACCAAGTGACAAGGCAACATCAAAATTAGTCTTTAGAGTTATAGGACCTAGCCTTCCTAGTCTCAGAGAGGGATCTCTCAATTGTTTGCAAAGATATGACTTGTTTGCTTGTAAAAGGTTGATTTTAGGCTAGTTATTAAGCATGAGTCTGTTTGATTGTTTGGTGGGACATGATGATCTAGGCAGCATAGATAGGAAAGGGAAATCTCTAAGTCATTGGGAAATGGAGTCAAATGGAAGTTTGTAACAAGTTTGTAAATGAATCAGGGGTATCAGAGGGAAAATCTAACTTGGCTATTAGATCTACAAAGTCTTTCAGGTGAAATGAAATGAAAATTAAAGGTTTAGAATGAAAAGTAGAACTAAGGGAAATTAAAAATCCTTAATTATATGTACTTCTCAACAAAGGGACTTAAAATATCATTTAAACATGAAGATGCATTCATAGACAGGGCTAACCATAAATTCTACAAATCACACTTCAGTAAATAACAATTCCAAGACAAACTTATCAAATGAAATCTAGGAGTCGAGGAACACTCTATTTCATCCAAAGATTTCATTTTCAAGGACAAGAAAACATTCAAGATTCACAAATAACTGCATTCATAGAAGAGGGAACTCCTAGAAATCTCTGATTATAGCTATAAAGACCTTTAAAATAATTATCTCAGCAAGAAAAAAGGGTATGATCAAAACATACCTCTTTAGCAGACTGTAAATAATGGTACTTTAAGGGGAGACTTCAGAAACAGTTTTTAAGTGGCAGCAAGTAAGCAGGGAAAACCCTGAATAATTCTTGAGAGCAACTATTTGAACTATTTATGAAATAACAAGCTTAAGGGTTTAAAAGCAGTTAAACTACTCAATAGAACCTTCAGCAGATGAAAACATAAAGGCAGTGAAGAGTAAACATGCCTAAGGTGCTTCTAGGAGACATTTCTTAGCCTAAAATTTTTACTCTACTACAGTAAGAAATGATGAAACAAAATGGAAAATAGGGAAAACATTAACAGATTAGAATACTTCACCAACAGCCAAGCTCAGGGATCCAATGACAGAGCTTTCTCCATCAAGAAACAGGTCAAAACATCTACAGGTCCCAAAACATCAATTTTCTTTCAATCTCAGCAGAGCTATGTATTACTTCAAAGAGTCATCAAATGCCCAACATACAATGAGTTCAAATGTAGTATTTATGATGCAAATGAGGAGGTGGAACTGATCTAGGGTCCAAGTGTTATTAATTGCAGAGTAAATTCATCCCTAACCTTGAAAACCATGCAAGGCATAAGGTAGGGACATGTGTGCAACTACTTCTCTGTTTAATAACTTTGTCTTAACTTTCTAAGGATAAAATAGGTGAAAATTTCGACTTTGAGGCCTATCTTTATCTTTACATTAATGGTCTTGACAACTTAAAATATCTTCTATCTATGCAATAGCTGCCAATTTTCCCCTTGGGATAGAAAGTAGGCCACAGGTAGCAATTTGATTTATCAAGTGAATAACTGCCTATGTTTGCTATTTTCGAGGCTTTCTTTAGCCTATCTTTCCTTTATTTCATCATTAAACTATATTTAATACTCGATCTTGCTTTTGGCCTTCATAATGTATCATCGCTATCCTTTTCCCTTTATATATTGCTTTAAACCTTTGTTTATTTGTCTTTTAACTTTAAAACCTTGATTAGGCTTTAATCCTATGCTTTAAGGCTTTGATTTTTCCTTAAGCCTTTATAATCATCCTTTAAGCCTTTAATCTTTGTTTCTTTGGCCTTCACTAACTCTCTTTGATTCATTTGTGTATAGGTCTTCTGCCGTTGCGCTGGAGGTTTTAGTAATCAGTCATTGATTATGAATCACTGACCAAAATTCAATAATAAACCTTGAAACTTTTCGTTCCTTTGTTATTTCGCTCTGAGGATCGTCATCTGGGTTCTGCCACTATTTCCCTGGCTGTGGAGGACCTTTTAATACCTTAGCCGCCATTAAAAAATGCAACACAACCAAATTATTAAATAAACCTTACATTTTTGTGGTTAACTGCTTATAGAGGTGTGAGGAGCGGTTTATGGAGTGATGCAGAGGAAATGAATGCGCAAAAGGGATTTCAAAGCGAAAATCGCGAAAAATAGGGTTTGAAATTGGCTTTGGCGCGAAAATGGGCAAAAGTGGTTTCAGAAAACCATTGGCGATTTTCGCGCTGTCGATGGGTGGTTAGTGGTTTAGGCCCAAATGGATGCGATACCATATAATGGTCGCCACGTTTCTGAGCCAAAACCACCTATTTTGCATACGAATGGAGTGTTAAACCCCGATGAGAGATTTCGTGCGAAACTGTTTTTGGGCCGTCGGATCTGGGGTTGGTAGATCTACGGCCACAGGGGAGCGCGATGGGAGGAAGACGCTCGGGTGAGGAGGTAGTGGAGGACAGGTGTCAGAGGGGGATTGGATGGGTGGTAGAGTAGTGAGAGGTGGGACCGGTGGTGACGTGGGCGCTTTGTCAGGTAGCAGAAAGGTTGGAAGATGGGAGGAGAAGCGGGTTTGGATGATAGACGTCAGATTTGTCTGATCAATGGTGGTGATTTTTCAAGGGATGAAATGGTAAACGATGAGTCAAGAGGTCGTGGGGGTACCATAGCCGTTAGATCATTGGGATCGACAACTGAGATCCATCGAATAAGACATAGGCGCGAAAAAAAGAAAAGTTGAGGAAGTGGGATAGAGAAAAGGGAGAGGTGTGGTCCCGTGTGTAAAAGGAGGACCGGGGGTGAAAATAAAAAGGGCTAAGGGCTTAAGAAGGCGCAAAGAGGGTGGTTGGGCCCTCGGGTCACATGGAGAAAGGGGCTAATGGTTTTAAGCCCGCAGGGGCTTAAAGCTTTATGTGTTTCAAAAATGGGCGGAATGATGGGCTTTAGAAAATAGGGGTAGGAATGATAATATGAGGGAAAATGGGCTATTTTTAGAGGGAAATGGACTAATAAAAACATGGATAAATAGCTTGAAATAAGCTTCTTTTGAAAAAATGGGATAACCTTTTAGGAGACATAGATGAATATTTCAGTGAACTAATGGACTTAGGCTAATGAAGGCAGTGAGATTTCTATAACTCACAATGTTTCTTCAAATATTGTTTCTAGAAATCTAGTATTTCAAATTTAGTCATCTTTGGATAAAGTCAAAATTATGGATGAATAATAGTGGCTCCACTTAGGGAGGATAACATTCCTCTTAGGTGTCCAGAACCTCTAGTTTATCAATCTCTGGATCTCAGTAGACCAGTGCCTCATCCATTGGGCATAATCTCTTTTATTTTTTATTTTTCTCTAAAAAAGACAAATTTTATCAATCTACAACATCTAATCTCTTTTGAAACAACATCTCTACCTACCCAATCTTACTTTCCCTAGCATTTTCTCTTATTTGAGTGCATTTGAGCTCGCAAACTCTTTGACATATTATTCTTGAAAACAGAAAGATAAAACTATCTAATGCTACCCCTATTTCTTCTAAGAGTCCAGATTAAACAGTTGGACTCTAGAGCCTCTCTACCTAATATACTATCTGTCAAGATTAAGCTGTTTTGACAGATCTACATTCTCTACATTCTAAAATAGAAATTTAAACACAGACAAATGAGGATTAGACTGTCTGATTTTCTATGGTGTCTATGGCTGTATGTACAAGCTGTAGATAGACTCTATTTGTAGAAAATTAAAACAAAATTGTGAAGGCTTAAGATCTGAAAATTATAAACATCCTTCTATTCTTTTTCCAGCTCTGGTTTTGATCTATTTAGAGCTATCTCTTTCCTTTTCTTGGTTAATATTTTGAGCTTGTTAGAACCATTTCCTTTCTATCCTAATCTATGCTACTAATAAGTCAAGTCTGAAATAATCTTATCAATCAGTGCTTCTACTAACTTACCAACATAAATTTAAAGTATGTTCAGCCATGATTAGGCTAGATGACTGAACAATATATCATTTTTTAATCAGTAGTGGCACTTAGATTTGCTTACTTTCAAAAAATTCTCTTTTTTGGGTATGGGCCTGTACCTCTTTTGAATCTGCCATCTTTTATTTTTATGTTCTTTTATTGTTTTTGTCTTTTTTCATGATTTCCTTTCAACTGGGTTATGTACAATGAATAAAAACTTTGAATTTAGGATTCCTGACAAAAGTAGTGCTTGAGCATCCTACCATTGATAGGACCTCCAAATAAATCTTCTCCATTCAGTTCTTGCAGAAATAATGCATTATGACCCCTGATAGAATGAATGATGTAGGGTCCTTTCTATAGATTTTCAAATTTGCCATGTTTTCCCCTTTCTTCCCTTCTAGAAACCCACTTTAGAACTATATTTCCAACGTGGAAATAATTTCATTTAGTCCTTTTGTCAAATAATTTCTTGATACTCTCTTGGACTATTTGTGTTCTGTTATATACTTCCTCTCTAGACTGTTGTAAATGAATGGTCTGATTTATCCTTCTTTGTATATCATTTTCCTCAGATTGTACTTCTTGAAGGAGTTTTATAACTGGAACTCCCAGAGAGGTTGGGAAGATTGCATCCATGCCATAAAATAGATGATAGGGGACATATTTATTGACTTTTTGGTGGTTAATCTATAAGCCCATAAAGCATGAATAAGCTTACTATGCCATGATTTTTGATTCTGCTCCAACAATATTTTGATAATATTGACAAGGCTTTTGTTGGAAGATTCAGCTAATACATTTCCTTGGGGATAGTAGGCAGTAGAATGACCCAAGGTGATATGGTACTTATGGTAGAAGTCAGCCATTTTTTTAGACTTGAAGGCAAAAACATTGTCTGTGTTAATTTTTCTAGGACAACCAAATCTGGATAGTATGTTGGTTTCAAGGAACTTGATAACGACAAAGTCAGTAGCATTCCTAGAAGGTATGGCTTCTATCCACTTGGTAAAATAATCAGTGGTAGTGAGGATCCACTTATTTTGGGTTGAAGAAGATGGATGGATTTCCCCAATGAAGTCCAAGCCCCATTGTTGAAAGGGAGCCTCAACACTGATGGGATGTAAGGGTAAAGGAAGGAGTTTTCTTTTGACATAAAAAAATTGACACTTATGGCAAGACATGACAAGTTTTTGAGTGTCTGGGAAAAGGGTGGGCCAATAGTAACCAGATTTGAGAATTTTATTTGCTGTAGTCTTCCAGTAGAGATGTCCTCCACATTCTCCCTCATGCAGCTCATGCATGATTTTTCCTGCATCAATCTCAAGCAAACATTTAAGCAATATTCCAACAAAATTTTTCCAATATAATACCCCATCTAATATGAAATAATTTAAAGCTTTCTGCTTCAAAAATCTGGCTTTAGTTTTAGACAGAGAAGGAGGGGTATTCAGATAAAGCAACACATATATGATATCAACATACCAAGGTGAATTCACAAAATTTTCTTCAATAAATGGAGCTGTGAATTCTTCTGTTTCTTCCAAAACATCAACCATACTCATATCTAGTGCTTGGAAGTTTGACTTAGCCATGAGTTTTGCTAATCCCCGCCCTTTGATTAGTTTGGTGGGCCTGATTTGTAAGTCATATTATAAAATAACAACAATCCATTTTCCCCTTTTACCATCAGGGTCTTGACTTAGAATATCCTTGACAAGAGTATGTGGGACAAAAGCAATGATATGAGAATGCAAAATATAAACTCTAAAATCTTTCAATGCTTTTACTAAGGCTAAAGCTTATTTTTCCATGATGTTATACTTGATTGGAGCATCTCTTAAGGCCCTACTGAAAAAGGATATTGGTTTTTCTTGCCCCATGTTATTCTTTTACAGTAATACTGCAGCTATTGTATGTTCAGATGCAAAAGAAAATATGTAGAAATCTTTGGTGAAATAATGACTTATGAGAACCGATGTTTGAGTAAGAGCTTGTTTCACTAGTTCAAATGACTGTTTAGCTTGTATTGTCCATTTAACACCTATTTCTTTCTTAATCATGTTTGTGATATTTCTTAATAGCTCAGCAAGGATGTATCTCCCTAAAAAATTTAACTTCCCAATGAAGGATTGTAATTATTTGAGGTTTCTAGGATGGCTGATTTTCAATATGCCATCAATCCTTTTAGGGTCTACTTTTATTCCCTCTTCAAAGATTATGTGGCCAAGAAGTTTTCCTTCTTGGAGGCCAAAGAGTGTCTTTTTGGGATTCAAAGATAAGCCATATTTCCTACATTTCTCAAACACTTTCTTTAAATGAATCAGCTGTTATTCATTAGTTTTGGAGAAAAAAGTAATATCATCAAGGTATATGATTATAAAATAGCCTATGTATTCTGAAAAGACTATGTCCATGGCCCTTTGGAAGGTGTCCCTTGCATTCATTAAACCAAATGGCATTTTGACATACATGAATTTACCCCAAGGTGTAGTAAAAGTAGTGTTATGTTGATCACTTGGGAGTACTAACACTTGATTATAACTTGAAAACCCATCCAATAGTTAAATTCTTTTAGACCCAACCACCCTTTGAAGTATATGATCCATTTTTGGCAAGGGATAGTTATCTTTAAGGGAGGCTCTATTTAGATTTCTGAAATCAATGCAAAGCCTAATTTCCCCAATCTTTTTCCTAATAGATACTAAGTTGTAAACCCATTCTGAATACCTGAGGGGAACTATGATCCTAACATCATACATTTTCTTAATTTCTTTCTCAACTAAAGGCAATAAAACATGGTTTATTCTTCTGAGTTTTTGTTTGAAAGGTTTATGATTTTCTTTAAGAGGAATTTTGTGTTGAATGATGTTGGTATCATATGATTTCAGATCCTTGTATTCCCATGCAAACACATCTCTAAATTCTTTGAAAAGTTCTATGTATTGCTGTTTGATATGAGCTGGAAGAGTGCTGGATAGCTTGATCATTTTGGGTTCTGCTAGGCTGCCTATGTTATGTTCTTCTATGTTTGTTTCTGTAGGCTCCATATTTGGTTCTTTAGCTACATCATTGAAATCAAAAGGTTGTTCTAATGGTGTAAGACCTCTTGGAATTGTATCATTTTTACATTGTAAAACTTCCAGGTCTTTTTGGTCTGTATTATCAACTATTTCTGCTCTAAAAGGATGTTCAAAATGGTTTATATCAGCAGAAAAGGACATCTCTGTTTCAAGTATTTGTTCTTCATTTAAACAGTTTTCCTTATGGCTTGAAGTAGGTGTTGGTATGGCAAAGTCATTCTTTAATTGCAGAAAATCATCTATGTGTTTGTGTCCTTCAAATACTTGCCAATAGTCTTCATTGTTAGGTATTGCAGGCCTGCTTTTTACCTTTATATTGAATTGTTCATTTATCTGTGGTATTTGGAAATTACTAGCAGCAAAGGAAAGTTCATTTTCTAGATGATTTATAGCTCTTGGGATAAAAATGAGTTCATATTTTTCAAAGGTTTTTAGGAGATCAAGGGCAACATTTCTATATTCTCTAGTTTTGGGTTTTTGGTTGAATACTCCCCTTTAATCTGTTTGATAATTAGCTCGGAATCTCCTTGGAATGATATTCTTTTAGCTCCTAAATATTTAAGTAAGTGTAGGCCAATAAGGAGGGCTTCATATTCAGCAATGTTATTTGTGCATGGAAAATCCTGTTTATAGGAAAACCCTTTGTTTGTGTTCTATATCCATACACCATCCCATGAACTTAATTTGCTACAAGAGGCATCAAATTTTATTTTCCAAGGTATTTAAATCTCATTTTATTTTTCTTTCTGCTATTCAAGGCTGCTAAAGTTTGAACTGTTCTTTTCTTGAGTTGATGGCAGATTTGACTGTTCTGGTAAACTAAATTCTTCTTTGTTTCCTTTTCTTGTTGGCTGATTTCATCTTCATTATATAAGATAAAGGAATGCAAATTTGAATGGATGGAGTAGATAGGAGAATTGTTTGGTCTATCTATGTTTCTCACCATGTATTTCATGTGGGATTCCATGTGTAGCCTTCTAGTTTGATTAAACACTGGGATGGTGGCATAGGACATATCCATTTGAAGGCTCCCCTGAAGTTTGGCTCCCCATGATGTTGATAAAAGCATGCCATACTTAGGGGGAATGTCAGCTACCACTATGTCCATTACTAGACTCTTAGCAGGAATTTGAGACAAGTTAACACATAAATCCCTGATTAAACCCAAGCATTTGACCCTGCTTGTTTAGTAATTTCGAAGCCTAAGCTTTCCATTACTACTTTGGGCATGCGGTTATGTACTGAAGCTCCAAAGTCTAACATAGCATTGTGCAAGATTTTATCATGTATATTTAAGCTGACATAGAAGGGAGGGACAACCCCTTCTTGGTATTTTCCTTCAACTTCAGGACCAAACAACAATTATGGTTTATCATCTGTCAAGTTTAAAGTATCAGTGTCACTGCCTATATTCAAAGCTTTCAAAACTTGGTTTTTATATACATCCTGAGTTACTAGTTTAGTAAGGGTATGGTGATTTTGATCTTGGCAGTTTCCCCTTCAAGGCTAAAAGGAACTATTGTTATTGACATATTTACATCTGTTTTGTCATTTATAACTCTTTCAACAATTCTGATTTGTTGAAATTTATTTGGACTGCTATTTGGGATAGATTTGTTAGGGCCACTAGCAAAAGTACTAGGGCAGCTTTGTTCAAAATTTTGCTGACTGTTTTTGTCTTTATTTAGATCAGTTTTCTTGGCCACAGTGTTGGTGTTACTGGCTGTCTTCTTAGGCTAATTTTCTGAAGTTTTCTTAACAGTAGTACTAGTGTTTTTGTCATTAGAAATCTCTAGGCTCCCTTTGCTTCTAAGATTATTTTGTTTGTGTACCTTCATGATTGAATTTTCAAACCCCAATATGTAATCTTCAAAATCTTCATGGTTGTTTTCAATTTGTTTTGAAGAGAAGAATCCTTGTTCTTCTTCAGTGAGAAAAACATTTGTCTCACTGTCAGATCCTATCAAGTTTACATGATTTTCTTCCAACCTTTCAACTTCCCTTTCTTCTTCTTGATCAACATAGTTTTATTGAAAGGGAGGCCTGATATGTTGGTCATTGTCTCTTTGCCTATCTTGATTAGGGTCTCTTCTGAAATTTGTGTTTCTATTTTTGTTTTGGGGGTTATTTTGGTTTTCTCTAGGGGGCACTCTATCATTTAGATTTATCTTTTCAAGCATTCTCTCCATTACCTTCACTAAGTTGTCAATTTTTATATCGGATGATGAGGTCAATGCCATTGTTTCATCCTTATATGTAACTCTTTTTTCTGCTTTCAACCTAGCTCTTTTCTCAATCAAATTTGATTCTACACCTAAGGCTCCCCTCTGCATATCTTCTAAAGTTGAGGGGTCTCTTTCTCTTAGCTGGTAGGCCATTTTAGGATCAAAGCCCTCTAGAAATTTAGCCAAGGCTAAGCCTAATGGAGGTTTCATGTCTGGGGGAAGTGCATTATAAACACTATTGAATCTAGTGCAATAATCTTGGACACTTTCCCTAATGTTTCTTTTGAGGTTGGTATATTCTGAAAGGATTTGTAGAGGGTTCTTCCTAATTTCCCATTTTTTTATGAATGTTTGATATAAAGAAGGAAGATCATTAATGATGTGAGGAGTTAAGCCTTTAAACCATTTTTTGGCTTCTCCTCCTAAAATTTGAGCAAAAATTCTGATCTTAATGGTTTCTTCTTCTATTTCCATGTAATCAAAAGCATCATTCATCTTATTTACATGCTGTTGGGTAGTAGTAGGTTCATTTCCAGTGAAATGGGGAATTTTGGATTGGTAATCATTGGGTAAGGGAACTAGAGGTAGTGGTACACAAGTGGAGCATACCATGCAGCCATGATAGGAAATAATGGGGGGTTTACAAGAGGTGGATTTACAAGAGGGAAAATGGATTGAAATGGAGTGTTTTGAGCAATGGATATGTGGATAGGAGTATAAGAAACACTTGGAACAACTAACTGATGATGAGCAGATTTGTTATGGAAGGAGATGAAATGATGAAGAAGCTGAGAATCAAGTGGAGTAGAAGGTGAAGCTTCTCTACTAAAGCTCTATTGTAAATCTCCAGTTTCAAGGTCAGCTTGATTTAAATCACTTTGAGACTTATTTCTGAATAGGTTCTTTGTGTAGGGTAAGTCAACATGAAGATTTTTCAAGACTGTGAGATTTTCAGAAACAGATCTTGTTCTTAGGATGGTTCTATCAGTAGTTGGTTTTCCAGATCTAGAAGTTTGTCACAAAATCCTTTCTGGATTGTCAACTATGGTAGGAGGGTTAGGATCTAGATGGGATCTAGTATTGACCCTATGTGAAGCTAGATTTCAATTTCCAAAATTTAGAGAGGCAGAGGTTTTTAGGACTGTTTTTCAAGATTTTTCCTCTCACAATGATTTCTATAATAGGGGACTAGGTTTCTAAACTTCCTCAAGGCTGGTTAACATAGTTTTAAGGAAATATGGAGATCTAGAGGAGTAATAGGGCTACTGGGGCTAGTGGAGTCACTAGGTGGAAATTTTTAGCTTTTCTGAAGGTAAAATGTTTTATGGTCCACCACCAATGGTTTATTTAAAAACTAATCTGAGATGTTTTGGGTTTTTTCTGAGTTTTTTTTAGTTCTATGGTTGTGAGAGTGTCCTATACTTGGTTCAACACTTAGCTAAGGTGGTGAAACAAACAAAGTCTACTCTATGGTTTACTAGCTGATCTCTTCAAGGTTTGATAATTTATTTTAGAATCCTAAGGGTTACTTAGATTGTCACTGATTCAGACAGGTCCTATCATGATTACCATTATGCTGGTAGTGCTTGAAGAAGCTATAGTTCACTTGAATGAATACTAAGTGTCTTGTTTAGAGACTTTTACTCAAAAATATCCCACCGTGATCGCCAAAATGTTGGGGTCCTATGATTTGGCAGATTGGTATACCAAGTGACAAGGAAACATCAAAACCAGTCTTTAGAGTTCTAGGACCTAGCCTTCCTCGTCTCAGAGAGGGTTCTCTCAATTGTTTGTGAATATATGACTTGTTTGCTTGTAAAAGGTTGAATTTATGCTAGTTATTAAGCATGAGTCTATTTGATTGTTTGGTGGGACATGATGATCTAGGTAGCATAGATAGGAAAGGGAAATCTCTAAGTCATTGGGCAATGGAGTCAAATGGAAGTTTGCAACAAGTTTGTAAATGAGTCAGGGGTATCAGAGGGCAAATATAACTTGGCTATTGGATCTACAAAGTCTTTCAGGTCAAATGAAATGAACATTAAAGGTTTAGAATGAAAAGTAGAACTAAGGGAAATTAAGAATCCTTAATTATATGTACTTCTCAACAAAGGGACTTAAAACATCATTTAAACATGAAGATGCCTAACCATAAATTCTACAAATCACACTTCAGTAAATAACAATTTCAAGACAAACTTATCAAATGAAATCTAGGAGTCGAGGAACACTCTATTTCATCCAAAGATTTCACTTTCAAGGATAAGAAAACATTCAAGATTCACAAATAACTTCATTCATAGAAGAGGGAACTCCTAGAAATCTCTGATTATAGCTATAAAGACCTTTAAAACAATTATCTCAGCAAGAAAAAAGGGTATGATCAAAACAAACCTCTTTGGCAGTCTGTAAACAATGGTACTTTAAAGGGAGACTTCAGAAATAGTTTTTAAGTGGCAGCAAGTAAGCAGGGAAAAACATCAATCATTCTCGAGACCAACTATTTGAAATATTTATGAAATAACAAGCTTAAGGGTTTAAAAGAAGTTAAACTACTCAATAAAACCTTCAGCAGATGAAAACATAAAGGCAGTGAAGAGTAAACAGGTCTAAGGTGCTTCTAGGAGACATTTCTTAGCCTACAATTTTTACTCTATTGCAGTAAGAAATTATGAAACAAAATGGAAAATAGGAAAAAAATTAACAAATTAGAATACTTCACCAACAGCCAAGCTCAGGGATCCAATGACAAAGCTTTCTCCATCAAGAAACAGGTCAAAACATCTACAGGTCCCAAAGCATCAATTTTCTTTCAATCTCAGCAGAGCTATGTATTAATTCAAAGAGTCATCAAATGCCCAACATACAATGAGTTCAAATGTAGTATTTATGTTGCAAATGAGGAGGTGGAACTGATCTAGGGTCCAAGTGTTATTAATTGCAGAGTAAATGCATCCCTGACCTTGAAAATCATGTAAGGCATAAGGTAGGGACATGTGTGCAACTAATTCTCTATTTAATAACTTTGTCTTAACTTTCTAAGGATAAAATAGGTGAAAATTTTGACTTTGAGGCCTATCTTTATCTTTACATTAATTGTCTTGAGAGCTTAAAATATCTTCTATCTATGCAATAACTGCCAATTTTCCCCTTGGGACAGAAAGTAGGCCACAGGTAGTAGTTTGACTTATCAAGTGAATAACCGCCTCTGTTTGATGTTTTCGAGGCTATCTTTAGCCTATCTTTCCTTTATTTCATCATTAAACTATATTTAAGACCTGATCTTGCTTTTGGCCTTCATAATGTATCATCTCTATCCTTTTCCCTTTATATACTACTTTAAACCTTTGTTTATTTGTCTTTTAACTTTAAAACCTTGATTAGGCTTTAATCCTCTGCTTTAAGGCTTTGATTTTTCCTTAAGCCTTTAATCTCTGTTTCTTTGGCCTTCACTAAATCTCTTTGATTCATTTGTGTATAGGTCTTCTGCCGTTGCGCTGGAGGTTTTAGTAATCAGTCAGTGATTATGAATCATTGACCAAACGTCAATAATAAACCTTGAAAATTTTCGTTCCTTTTTTATTTAGCTTTGAGGATCGTCATCTGGGTTCTGCCACTGTTTCCCTGGCTATGGAGGATCTTTTAATACCTTAGCCGCCATTAAAAAAACCTGCAACACAAACAAATTATTAAATAAACCCTGCATTTTTGTGGTTAACTGCTTACAGAGGCATGAGGAGCGGTTTATGGAGAGATGCAGAGGAAATGAATGTGCAGAAGGGATTTCAAAGTGAAAACTGTGAAAAATAGCGTTTGAAATTGGCTTTGGCGTGAAAATGGGAAAAAGTGGTTTCGGAAAACCATCAACGATTTTCGCATTGCCGATGGGTGGTTAGCAGTTTAGGCCCAAACAGACGCGATACCATACGATGGTCGCCACGTGTCTAGGCGAAAACCACCTATTTCATGTAAGAATGGAGTGTTAAACCTCGGTGAGATATTTTATGCGAAACTGTTTTTGGGTCATCGGATCTGGGGGTGGTAGATCTATGACCACAGGGGAGCGTAATGGGAGGAAGACGCTCAGGCGAGGAGGTAGTGGAGGAAAGGTGTTGGAGGGGGATTGGATGGGCGGTAGAGTAGTGGGAGGTGGGAATGGCGGTGACATGGGTGATTTGTCAGGTAGCGGAAAGGTTGGGAGATGGGAGGAGAAGCGGGTTTGGACTATAGCCATCAGATTTGTCTGATCAATGGTGGTGATTTTTCAAGGGATGAAACGGTAAACGATGAGTCGGGAGGTCGCGGGGGGACCATAGCCGTTAGATTTTCGGGATCGACGGCTGAGATCCATCGAGGAAGACACAGGCGCGGAAAAAAGAAAAGCTTAGGAAGGGGGCTAGAGAAAAGGGAGAGGTGCGGTCCCGTGTGTAAAAGGAGGACCAGGGGTGAAAATAAAAAGGGCTAAGGGCTTAAGAAGGCGCGGATAGGGTGGTCGGGCCGTCGGGTCACATGGAGAAAGGGGCTGATGGTTTTAAGCCCACAGGGGCTTAAAGCTTTATGTGTTTAAAAAATGGGAGGATAATAAGCCAAAAGAAGGTTTTTAAACTTTTAAAGGCTTCCGATAGGTTTAGAAAAGGTATTTTTAAACCAAATGAAAGTGTTTATAATGGTTAAAAGGGGCTTTTTAGAGAAAATGGAGGTTTTATGAAGAGAAAAAAGTCTTTTTAGAGGGAAAAAGACTGATGTAGAAAATAGGGGTAGGAATGATAATATGAGGGAAAATGGGCTATTTTTAGAGGGAAATGGACTAATAAAAATAGGGATAAATAGCCTGAAATAAGATTCTTTTGAAGCAACAGGATAACCTTTTAGGAGACATAGATGAAGATTTCAGTGAACTAATGGACTTAGGCTAATGAAGGCAGTGAGATTTCTAGAATTCACAATGTTTCTTCAAATATTGTTTCTAGAAATCTAGGATTTTCAAATTTAGTCATCTTTGGGTAAAGTCCAAATTATGGATGACTAAAAACTTGCATGTTGAAGAAGGACAAAGAATTTAAATGGACAACTGAAGCCATAAATTTATTTGAGATGATAAGAAAAGCTATCATTGAATCACATGAGCTGTTAATCCCTGAATACTCAAAGCCTTTCTTGATCTTCTCATTTGCCTCTCAAGATACTATTGTTGTTATTTTATTACAAAAAATTTCAAAAAATAAGGAAGATCCCATAGCATTTTTCAGCAGAGCTCTTAGAGATGTAGAATTGAAGTATGAAATTTTGGAAAAGCATGCTTATGTATTAGTGAAAGCTTTGAAAGCTTTTAGAGTTTATATTATGAATGCTCAAGTTATTGCCTGTATACCTTCAGCCGCTGTTAGAGAGATATTAGTTCAACTTTATATTGATGGAAAGAGAAGTAAGTGGGTGACTAAAGTTATTGAGTTTGATTTAGAGATAAAGCCTACTAAATTAATCAAAGGTCAAGGATTAGCCAAACTACTAGTTGAAGATAATTGTAAAGTTTTGGGATTGAATTTCATGGATGAAAATCTAGAAGGGAAAATTTATGAACCTATTGACAACATGGCAGTGGATGTAAAGCTTTCTGAGTGCAACTGGTATAAATATATCATCTATTTTTTGCAACATTTTAAACCTCCTCAAAATTATGATAAAAGAAGAATAAGATATTTGAAGCTGAAAACTGTTAAATTTTGCATCAAAGATAACTGTTTGTATTGGAAAGATCCTATAGGAGTTTTGTTGAGATTCATTGACCTAGATGAGTCCAAGAAAGTTATCTTTGATATGCATAGTAGTATGTCTGGAGGTCATCACAATTGGATAAATACTGCATACAAAATATTAAGAGCTAGTTATTTTTGGCATAGCTTATTTTCTGATGTATGTGATGAGGTGAAAGCATGTGAAAAATGTCAGAAGTTCACTGGTAAGAAACATTTTAAGTCTTTGCCTCTCAAGCCCATAGTTTTTTCTGCACCTTTTTAGCAATGGGGCTTAGATTTCATTGGCTAAATTCATCCACCTTCAAGTGGAAAACATCATTGGATTCTTGTTGCAACTGATTACTTTACCAAATGGATTGAAGAAATACCTACCAGGAATGCTACTCATAAAGTCATTATTAATTTTCTAGAGGGAATCATAACCAGATTTAGATGTCCATCAAGGTTAGTAGCAGATAATGCAACTAATTTTAAAGCTACTCCATTGGTAAATTTATGTGAATATTATTGTATTCAACTCACTCACTCTACAACTTACTATCCCCAAGGGAATGGTTTAGCTGAATCATCAAACAAAATTTTGGTAAGAATCATCACCAAGATATTAGAGAAAAACAAGAAAGCATGGGATTCAAAACTGAATTTTTCTTTGTGGGCTGACATGGTGACAATAAAAAAGCCTATTAATACATCACCTTTTCAAATGGTTTATGAAAATGATGCTATTTTTCTAGTCCAATTGGCCATTCCCATAGCTAAATTTCTACAAGATCTTGAAGCCGAGCTAAATGACATGACCAAGAGAATTTATCATATCATAGAAGTGTAGCAAGAGCGAGAACAACAATATGATTTGGTGAGAAAATATCAGCAAGCTATGAAGCAAGTTTTTGATAGAGGAACTAAAAAAGAATATTTTTAAATTGGATATTTGATGTTGAAATGGGATGCACAACATTAAGATCTAGGTAAACATTCCAAATTTGATGCTTTATGGCTTGGTCCTGTTGGGGTTCCTATGTTTTGGCCAGATTGGCAAGACCAAAAGATAAGACAACATCAAAACCGCTTTGGGACCTTAGGATCTAGCCCTCTTGGGTCCAGAGAGGGATCTCTCTATAAAGGCAAAGGTATATGTCTTTGAAGCTCAGTTTAAGATATTAGGCTAGTTATAGGCTCGATGGTTTGTTTGTTTGTTTTGATTGTTTGTTTGGTTGTTGGGAATCATGAAAGGAAGGGTTCAATACAATACAAAGGATGAGAAAAGAGGTCTTAGGCAAAGGAGGGATAATTTAGAGAACACTTGAGACCATTGGGAAATGGAGTCAGGAAAGGGTTTACTTGCTATTTAGTATTGAAGGCTTTCAATTGGGCTAGTCATCTAAAGCATGGGATCTTAAAGATGATATTGTGGTATGAAATGGTAAGGAAAGAAGGTGAATGACAAGGAAACCTCCAAGGTGACCATTCAGGAATCAGATCAAGGGACAGGACATGCCATTAAACACCTATGATCCACCTCCTAAAATTTAATGTAGAACATTAAAGTTTTAATGTAAGCGAGTTACAAAGGTTTTTAATGTAAATCATTCGATTTGGACCTTTGGACGGAATACAAAGGAAATGTCTAAAAAACATATGAAATGGGCTTGAATGGTGGGACCCGGTCATGGGCGGAGGCCGATTTAGTATGGATCGTCAGATCTCAGGAGGAGATCAACGGTTGATATGATCCGATGAAGTTCAATGGTTTCCCGATGGAAAAATATGCATGTGTTGTGAGATGTAATGAGGGTTGTTGATCTGAACAGATCAACGGTCGAGATTTGTGGATAGAATTTCGGGCATAGAAGTGGGGAAGTGGTTTTAGGATAAAAGCTGCTATTTTCACGTGACAAAAGGCAGATGAGGTGGTTTTCACTTTTCGAATGTGATATAGGTCTCTGGCTGACACGTGGCTCTTAAAAACTGCCCATATCGCATACGTTCTGACTGTTAAACTTCAGACAAGGAAACAATGCGATATTGATGCTGGCCGTTGGATTTAGGACTGCGAGATCCGACGGTGATGGAGGAGTGCGATATGAGGAAAGTGCATGGTCAGTAAGGTGGGGTCAAGCGGATGGTGGTTTCATTTTGGGCCGTCCAATCTATCCGATGGACGTTCGAGATTTGCAGAGGGAAGGCAAAGGCGGAGGATACAGTTAGTGGTCGGGAGTAATCTTGGCTGTTGGATCTAGGGGATCAATGGTGGAGATTGAACGATGGAGCGGAGGCAAAAGGGCAACATGAATGCACGAGAGTGATATGAGCTGTCGGATCAAGAGGGATGAATGGCTGCTATTCAATCGGAATTGGAGGAGGCAGGGGCGTGAAACTCCGATGGGGTGATGAAGCGATTGCATCTGGACCATTGGATCGACAACAGATCAATGGTTGCGATTGGATCATAAGGTGGCCAATCGGGGACACAAGGCGGAGTGAGAGTGAATCCTGGCCGTTGGTTCTTATGGATTCTGTTAGAATCCTATACCAATAGGTGTCATTTTTCATGATTGACTTGTTGAACTATGCAATAAGTTCAAACCTTTTTCTTGTGGAAAGGTGTTCTATATTCTTGAAAAATCAAAAAATTTTAAAAAATGTAAAGAGGGTATACCCTAAAAGAAAATCAAAGGGTAAAAAGAATAAAATGGTAAAAAAAGTGAAAGAAATGAACCCCAAACAAAAATAGACCAGGAAAGTGTGCAAGTCCAAATTCCACTACTATTTCATTTTTTGTAACAAACAAAATTGTGTGCAGTTTGTTAAACTTTTGCCACAATTTATGAAGAGTCAAACTGTTTAAACTTGACTCATTCATTTTTTAATTTCATGTTGTAGAATAGAGAATAAATATCTAGCCAAACTGTTTAATCTTGGAAGATAAGTAGATAGGTAGAGTTAATAAAAGGTGCTCAACAGTTTAATCTGAGCCCTTGGATGTAATAAGTGTAGACTTAGATAGGATTGCCATGTAAAAGAAAAAGAAGTTTGATGAGGGTTTGCCAGTCTAAGTGCACCCTAATAAAGAAGAGAAAATGGTAGGGTAAGGTAAGTAGGGTAGGTAGATGTTGTTGCTGAAATTACATGTGATGAATATTGGCCCTAAATGTGTTCAATCCTACTTTCATCACAAGTGCAAAGGCAGATGCTGCATTGGAAAAGTTCATAGAAAGCAAAGTCAAAATTATTAACTTCCCATCTCACTTTCTCCCTAAAAGTTTTTACTAATTTCCCCAAAGTGCTAAGGGATTTGAAGATTAAAGGGGCTCAAGGCATTTCCTTGACTTTTGGAGGGACCGGACCCTCGGCTTAATAATTGAAAAGACCTAAGTACTTGAAGTTATTCATCATTATACTCATTCACTTTTTAATCTTTTCCTAAGTAAAATTCTATTTTACTTAGGAAAATCATGCTATATTTCATAAAAATCCCTCAAAACTACTTGCTATTCTAAATCTAAGTGTTGAAGTTGATATAATGCAATTTTCTTCAGAAATCTTCACTTTCTTAGTTGTGTAAATAATTTTGAGTTTTCCATGTTCCTTTGTCATATTAACATTTAACTTTAATTATTAAATCCTTATACAAATTACCTTTTCCTATATGTATAACTCCTCCTATGTAATATCCCAAAAACCTTTGTATTATACGTTTTAGCCAAAGTATTTAAACCCATATAATAAAATCAAATACCCACATTATAAATCCCTTTGGCTAAAAACATATCTATATAACTAGTCCCGCCCCTATGTTAATTGAATTGATTTAATTTAATTATCATATAATAAAAAATATACAAAAAAACAAAGTTTAAACATGTATTTCATATGTTTAAAACGAAAAATAAATAAAACCCCAAGTCCATTCGTAACCCCGACCCTCCATAAACCAAAGAGATTAATTAATCACCTGGATTAATTAATAATCTTACCCCTCCGCCAATCGAAAACATCCCGAAATGATTAACTCATAAATAATCGTCTTGGGCCCACGCGTTAACTCCCCTGCCAGCTTCCCATTCGGTCCACCGTTGGATCACTTCGCTGGAGATCTACGGCCCACAAACATTCCGCTAGCCATCCCCTATATGAAGATTAACGTGCGAAATCGGAGCAGTTTCCAAACAGTGCACTGGCCACATGTTGTGTGCTGAATGGAATCACTACCAATTCATGAAATACCGCCTGCTCCAAAAAGTGGTGCGGAATTTACCACTTACCGCCCATTCCCCATGACGTGTCCATCGTACACTATGACGTCATCATAAAAAATAATAAAAAATTCCCCATTCCGACTTTGCAAATAAAACAAAACTTGGCGCATTTTTTCATTTTGTGTGTTGAAAGCGACTGCGTCCTCCATTCTGAAAAGTTTCAAAATCCACTGTTAAACTTCCATTAACCGAATTTGCTGAAGAACTCCATCAGTCCATTATCCAAGCGTCCATCAGCCGTCAATCAGTACTTGTTAAATACATCTTATCTTCTCAAAACAGTTATTTATATCATTCCCCATTTTTCACTCTGCAAAATCCTGCCGTTTGTTCAAAATTCTACACCAAAGACTGCTACAGAGTATTTTGAGTCTTCTTTTTTCCCAGAATTTCAATTGCCTCTACAAAAAAACTGTATTTTCGATCTTCAAAATGGTAATTGCGCCCATTTCCATGAAAAACCCCCGAACTTTCCATTTTGAATACAAAAGAACAAAAATGGAAGTCTTGCTGGCTTTAAATGTTGCTCCATTAAACACCCCTCATAGAGAATTGGAATATTTACCATTAGTGGATAAAGATTTTCAAATCAAAGACTTACTTTTCAGTGAAAATCCCCTTCGAATTTATTGTCACTACAGAGACGATTATTTGAAAGGCTTGGATATCATTGGATTGTGGGAATCAAATCTCCCAAGATACCTTTTACCCTCAGTCCATATCTTTCCTGAAGTTATCCATTATTTTCATGCTAATTATGATCCAATTCAGAGAGCATTTTTATCCCCAAACCATAATGTCCTTTTTCATATCACTGCTCAATATATCAATGATATGCTTTAGTTTGAACCTGGTCAAAACCTCACTCCCTTGTTCATGGGAAAATTGCTTGAAAAATATACCCAGTTGTCCCTTGAAGAATTAAAGCACATTTGTCAGACTTTCATGCTACTTGAACATCAGCCCAAGGGCCCACCTCCCTATGGTTGTTCCTTTTTTACTGAATTGGGCCAGATTACTTTGAATATGATTTCTTCTATCATGGAATTTAATACTAGTGAGTATGTTGATGAATTAACCCTAGTATTATTGTCTATATTTACTCCTGGACAGTCTCCTGGTGTCAAATATGACTATGCATCCTACATTGCAGACAAAATCCATGATCAATTCATGAGATTAGAAAATGAGAAAGTTTTCAAGTACTCTTCAGTCATTTACCATCTCATGCTCTATCACCAGTTTGAAAACTTTCCTTCCATGTTCAAAAGCTTGATACTAAGGGAAACCCAAGGTCTGTAATATTTTGGTCTGCCATCACACACAAATCCTATGCTTCCCCCTATTCCTATAATGAGTTCATTGACTTTTTCATACACCTTGCAACCACCTTGTTGACAGGAATTGCTCATCCGAGGCTCAGCAATGAAATTAAGAAAACTTTGCAGCTCTCAAGGCTGTACAAAGTTGGGGACTGGTACTTGTACCAAAATTATTCAGAAATCAGAATATATGGATGTGAACTTTGTCCATTCAAGCTGCCTAAATATGTGCCTATGAGACTTTTTGCCTTAGAATATTTCAGGAAAATGAATAACTTTGATATTATTCATATTTGTAACGCTAAGAAGAAAGCCCAACTCAGAATCAAAAGTCAGTTAGGTCCCTTTATATGCAATTCTAGGGATGCTGGACAAGAAGCAGAAATGATATTACAATACCATTTCAAGTTACAAAAGAGTTTCCATTGGGTCCCCTATGACCCATTCAGTTTTATTTGTGACAAAAGAATGAAGAATAAATCAGCACCCTACATGCATCGAAGAATCCCTGAAATTGAAAAGTATGCTAATACAGATGAGTGGGTAGAAGGAACTTAGATAGAGCAGGATAGTGAGCAGGTTGATATAAATAATGTTATGAAAGATCTTGCAAAAATACTTGACTTGGATTCTTTTACACAGGTACAGAGACCAGAGGTTGGTACTTCTTATGTCGGTATTATTCAGCAGAATTTACAAGAAAACATTCCATCAATTGCAGTTGAATCCAAAGGTAAAGAGAAAGAACCAGAAGTACAAGTCATTGAAACATTCACCATGCTAAAAGGCAGAAACTGAATCCACTACCTGAAGTAGAATCTATTGATGAAATCTTTGATGAAGAAAGGGAGGATAGTCAGCTTACTGGTTCAGTTATTGAAGCATATACAGGTCATAAAGGAAAGGAAATACAAAGACAGTTAAGCACTGGAGTATCTTCATTCAAACAGCCAAAGACAAATGCAGGAGACATAAAAAAGACATTTATTAGTATAAAAGCAAGGAATGATCCACTAAGGGTCCAGGTGTATAATTAGTATCTTAAAATGGCTCCACCAAATCAAGAGAGATTAATGTCAGCTTTTGATATTCAGCAAGGGAAAATGCTAATGAGCCATTTCAAATCTAAAGTGCCAAAACCACAGACAGCATCTGACTACATCAGGACCAATTTTGAGGTCCTAGCAAAAGATATTCATCCATTGGACCAGATTGAATTACACAAGCAAACTGGAGAAATGATATATTCTACACTTACTGACAAAGCTATGGCAGCTCATGAATTACAAGATTCTTTGAATAATACAAATACCCAGTTGAAAATAGAGAAAGCTTCTTCCCAAGCAAAGGATAACAGGATAAAATCTTTGGAGGAAATAATTATCAGTTTGGGTCTTAATCCTAAGGATGTCAAGGGTATTGAAGCATTGATTAAAAAGAAAGATGATGACATTGCTGCATTGAGGAAACAATTGAAACTACCAGCTTCAAGGCACCCTCAGACTGAAGAAGTAATGAAGGAAAATTCAGAAGAAGAGGTGATGGACTTACTTCTAAAAATGAATGAATGACTTGCTGAAACAGAAAAAGAACTTGAGCAATCATTAAAAGATAAAGAGTCCATTAGTCCAACAACTACATCATAGGCAGCCACAGGAACATGTACATCAATCACAGGTCAACAAGCAGAGCTAACACAGGTGAACACTTCTGATAAGGGTTCTGATGAATTAATAAAAGCAATGAATGAATTAAAACTGCAAGTGAAAGAACTCCAAAGCTTAAGGCTTCAGCTTTCTACTCTGGAAAATAAATATGATCAATCAAAAATAAGTATTGCTGAGAAGACAAGAGAAATCAAAAAACTAGAAAAATCAGTTAAAGCATTGAAGGATCTCTCTTGTAATGGAAAGACATTTAAGTGAATTAAAGAAATTATTTGGTATAACATTATGATAATCAATAAAGAACGTTTGGCCTTTTATTGAATAATATATGAACATCAAGATTTAGTCAGTTGGGCTGCGGAAGAAATTGAAAGCAAAGGAAGAGTTAGGAAATATGCCGAGGAAAAGAGTCAATAGGCTTATCAATTATTTGAATACACGGAATAAACGGCAACTTGCGGGTGGGAATTCGGGACGACGAGGGAACCAATCTTGGAAATCAAAAAGAGTTTTTACCAAAAAGGACTCTTATGCGAAATCTTGAAAGAAGGTGTTCAGACATGCAGCAAGAAATTTTTGCCTTCAGAGAAAGATTTGATGTTATGTTAAATAAAGTTTTGCCCAGTCCAGTTACTGAAGAAGATAGATTAATGGATTTGGAAATTTTTGTTAAGAAAGTAAACCAACAGGTTGATGATCAAGCCAGTTCTTCAACCAGTACAGCAGAAGGAACATTGCCAACAGGGAAAAGTCTTTATGAAAAATTGGAGAGTTTATTTTATATTGAACATGAAATAAAACATTTGTTTTCATATCAGCCTAATTTTTTCAAATACACTGAAGCTGATGAAACATTCAGGAAATTACAAAGAAGCAGAGTGCCATAAGTTCAATGGTGGGATGAGATGATGGAACTTTTATAAAATTTATCCTTGGGTAAATTTTTTGCCTATGTTACTGAGGTATATCTTGATAAAGGATAAACAGGTGAATAAAGGTCAAAGAGTATCAGCTCAACAGTTAAAGTGTATCAGTAAAAACAAAGAGTATCAGACAAGCAAGACAGTCAAAAAATAATTACTCAAGAAGACAACAACGAGCTAAAACAAAGGAACTGCTTCTAGTACATTCTAAAAAAGAGGAGACATCACACAACATCAGCTGATTTATCCTATTTTCGAGACCATCTGTCTCAATTTTTATTGTAACTTATTCATTAGTCATCCTAGATTATATCTCTTTTGTTATGAGATATTGTTAATAGTTTTTTGTATAAATAAGCCCTCGAAATGAGTATTGAGGGTGGATTCTACTACTTTGCTGTGACATTGATGTTTTTAGAATAAAATTGCTTTGGAGAAATTTATTTGTGGCTTGCTGGATGATAATTTGAAGCTCAGTACTTTTTGCAGGATTCATGCGTCGGACTGCAGTTCAATAAGTCTTTCTATCCTATGTCTTAAGTTTTATATCTGTTTATAATATCACTCTGTTCCATTTCTGAATAATTGACATAAAAGAATAAATCAGAACTTACTTAAGTGTACTCTGATTTTCAATTGCGGTTATTCTAAATGTTTTCTTCCAAACTGGCTATAAGCAACGAATTCTTAATTGCTCTCGTTTTGCTGGTTTGAACATTTTGATTACTATAATAAATAATTCTTAACTGCTCTTTATTTGTAATCATTCATTTTCTTTCTTTGAATATGTTGAAAGATTCTTGATTGCCTTTCATCCCTCCAAAATCCATTCCATCTACTTTAATTTCTAAAAATTGTTCTCTGTTTGGCTATCTTGCCCTACAAAGCCATCTTGTGTGTAGAAGATTAATCCAGTAAAGCCATCCTTTTGACTCCATATCCCAATGGCCTGAAAATATTCAACCTTGCCCTTAGTTGGCGAATTCCACCATTTTCAAACAAACTCTTGGACTTATAACTAGCCTAAAATTTTCTAAGAATAAAGTTAAATCATAAAGAGAGAGCCCTCTCTGGATACAGATTGGCTAGATTCTGTATCCGAAGGTTGGTTTGTGGTTACCTCGGGTATACTTTTGTTTTCCACAACTTCAAGGAAAACCTGAGTGGTAACATAGTGGCGACTCCACTGGGGACCTGAAACATTTTATTGTCAATATTGTTTGCTTATAAGCTATGGACAAAGTCTGAAGATCAGCCAGGTAGCCTTTGAAATGCTTTTGCTCTGCAATTGCATAGTAAATAAATGCTGCTTCAGTCTATCTCTGGTTTAGCTTAATAACTGAACTTTAGTTTCAAACATTCAATCAAACTCTCTAGTTCAATAAATCTTTGAGAAAATTTTAATTAAAATCTTAAATTTCTTGAAGAATTTGTTGAAGTTGTACTTTCATTGTATTCCAAACAAAAAATCAGAAATATAAAATCTAGGAAAACTGGCTTCAGAAAGGATTCGTCATACCAGGTCAAATCCTGACCCTAATCCACCACCTATATTTGAAAATCCAAATCTAATTCCTAGGATTCTTAGAAGACAAGGAAGCCAAGAAAGCTCTGAAAGAGGAAGTCAAGAAAGTTCTGGAAGTTCCAGAACTCTTTCTAGATCACATTCCTGTCCTGTGAAGATTATATATTTTGATGAAATCCCTTTTGATGGGCAATTTGAAACATCTCTGTTTGTGAATTTTTCTGAATCTGAATTGTCTAAGCTCGTTCCAGACCCACTATTTCTTGAAGATTTACAATTGAGATTTGTTTCATATCATCTTGACAGACATTTACAAAACTCCATTCAATCTGAACAGACCTTTGAAGAAAGTTCAAACATTTCTGTAACTACTGAAGCTTCCCCAAGCTCAACTACCTTTCCTCAAACTTCTCAAAAGCAAGCCACTCTTTCTACTCCTCCACTCACTCCTTCCACACCATCATCACCTGTTATTCCATTACACCTTCCAATGGCCAATAGATATGCCCCGTTAAGATTGCCAGGCAACCCCGCTGCTTTGCCACAATATTATCAGAGTAAGATCACCCATTTTGATGGCTCAGGTACTTACACAACTCAACAACATACCAAAAGGATGACTGATTACTTTGAATTTTATGAAATTGACACTGCTAACGTTCGAATGAGAATTTTTGTCCAGAGTCTTACTGGGGAAGTCAGGACATGGTTTAGGGCCCTTGCTCCAAATAGTATCGCTGACTTACCAGCCCTGTACAGTTCATTTTTAAATAGATGGGAGAAGAAGAAAGACCCTCTTCAGATCCTATCTCACTTTGGAAAATTGAAAAGAGGACCTAATGAAACAGTACAAGATTACATCATCAGATTTAACGAAGCCTACAACGCTGTTCCTCAAAACCTTAGACCACCTCCGGACTCAGTGTTGGTTAAATTCCCGGATGGTTTCGACTCTGACATAGCATATTCACTTAGGGAAAGAGCCCCCAAAATCCTAGAAGAGATGCAAAGCATAGTGGTTAGTGTGGAAGCAAACCTCATAGAAAAATGAGCTAGAGCTAGGGCCGAAAGAAGAATGCCTATGAATGAAGAACCTTCAGCTTTTGAAAGAAATCTGGATGCAATCATCAAAGGTATGGAAATACTGGGAGACAGAGTGGAGACAATCGAAAGAAAGTCTTCTGGTGATAATCAAAATGTTGTGAGAAACCCAAACTTTAGAAGAAATCAGAACCAAAATATTGGGAAAAATGTCCCTGACCAAAACATCAGGCCACCTTTCCAAGAAAATTTTGTTGAAGGTTCAACTTCTGAAGAGCCTACTGAGGATGTTGAAATAAATAACGTGACTAAAAACAAAAATGAACCAGAATTTTTTCTATCTCAAGATGATCAAGAGAATCACATTCTTGAAACATTTCAAACTCATTCAGGAGAAACTTTTGATTTTAAAGAAGGCTATGACACAACAATTTATGAAGTCCATAAACAATACAATTTGAGAAGCAAACGGATTGATGTGCCAGAGAATAGCAAACAGAAAGCTGTAAAACAAAACGTCAAAGGTAAAACTAACATCCCTCCTGTACAAAACATTCCTCCTGTACAAATTTTGTCTAGGACAAGTCCGAACCCCGCAAATCCAATAATTGAAGATGTGTCTGACAACCAACCAAATAATAAACAACTATCTAATACTTTTCCTCCTATAGGAAACGTAGAAGAAACAACAGAAGTTAATTCAGAAACACCTTCAACTCATAATCCCATCTATGAAAAAGAGAAAAACACTGAAGACCCAAAAAATAGAGAAAATCCAACTGTCCAAAACACTAAAGCTCAAACAGAAAAACCTTTCAATCTAGAGGCTGAAATAGGCAAACTAAAGATAGTTGTTCCTTTATCAGAATTGGCTAAACATGATGTCTATAGAAGCCAAATCAACAAATCCCTTAACCTTAACATTACTAGAATGGATGATTCAGTAAATGTTCTTGATGATCAACCCAAACTCCTTTTTGGCCCTGAGGTAAATGGAAAACCAAAAATTGGAGGAACTCCTCCATTTTATGTGAGCTTGAATGTTCATGAAAAAATACTCCATAATGCCATGGTTGATTCTGGAGCATCCCATAATTTGATGCCAAAAGCTGTGATGGAAAGATTAAACCTTGATATTACTAGACCATATAAAGATCTGTTTTCTTTTTATTCAAGTCAGGTAAGATGTTTAGGTTTGATTAAAGATCTGTGTGTTACTTTGGTGCAATACCCTGCGAAATCTGTTATGATGGATATAGTAGTGGCCGATATTCCTCCCAAATATGGTATGTTGTTGTCTAGATCCTGGGGTGCTAAACTTGGAGGATCTATTCAATTAGACATGTCATATGTTACTATTTCGGTATTTGGTCAACCTAAAAGACTATACAGAGAGACCTTGATGAAGTATTTAGTCAGTAGCCATGAGACGCCTGAAAACTTCCCTGTCTATTCAGTACATTCTGATATGGAATCTTTCATCCTTTATAGTGCTGAATTAGACCTTCCTACTGAACTAGAAGCACCAGAAATGGAAACTGCAAATAAATCTACTATTCAAATCGAAGAGATTTCTGAAAACAAAGAAACACCAGATAATCAAGAAATACCAGAAAAAGCTAAAAAACTAGCTCCTGTTAAGAAACATGTTAAAACAGTTGATGAAGATTATGAACATGAAATTCTGTGGCATTTAGAATTTGATGGCTCAGTAAACAAGTTAGAAGCAGGAGCTGAAATTTGGATACATAATGTTGAAAATGATCACGCCGAAGGCCATGCTTATAGGTTGAACTTTAGATGCACTACTAACATGGCAGAGTATGAAGCTCTTTTGCTAGGGCTTAAACATGTCAAAAAGTTAGGAGCAATTAGAGTATCAATCATAGGAGACTCTGAGTTAATTATCCAACAGATAAAAGGTGAATGTTCAACAAAAGATCCCATATTGAAACAATACAGAGAAACAGTTGTGGAAATTCTCAACACTTTTCTACAAGCTCAACTTGCCAAAATTCCTAGAAAACAAAATTTGCATGCTCACAGTCTTGCAATGTTCGCTAGCACATGTAAATTACCTTTTGGACCTAATCATCAGTTCACAGCTGAGATTAGACATAGACCTGCTATACCGGACAATCTCATGAATTGGCAAGTATTTGTAAATAATAATCAGATCAATAGTTTTTTGACATTAGAAAATGAGTTCTCTAACAGTAGTATAGATGAAGACACAACAATCAATGAATCTGATCAACTAGATGAACAAGAAATGAATATTTCAGAGGAAAATGCTATTCACATGCTTCACCCAACCAAATTCACTGAAAAAGATATGCAAGATTTGAAACAAATGGAATTCGATGAGATCATAGAAGATCAATCTGAAATCATTAATCTGAAAGATAATCATTTACCCAAAGGACTAACTCCTTTGGAAGATCTTTTTGACTCAAATGACATTTCCTTAAAACCCAAAATGGAACCTGTTAAAGATGATATTGAAGAAGTCAATTTGGGAACTGAAGAAATCCCAAGATGGTTAAACTATCTAAATCTCTACCAGAAGATCAAAAGGTTAAATATGTTTAACTCTTAAAATAATTCCAGGATGTTTTTGCCTGGAATTATGAAGACCTAAAATCATATGATACATCAATAATTCAACATACAATACCTTTGAAACAAGATCAGAAACCATTTAGACAGAAACTTAGAAGGATCAATCCTGTATTATTACCTTCAATTGAAAAAGAAATTAAAAGAATGTATGATGCAGGAATTATTGCTCCTATTAGGTTTTCTGAATGGGTTTCTAATTTAGTACCAACAAGGAAAAAGACTGGAGAGATTAGAATTTGTGTTGATTTAAGAAATTTAAACAAAGTTTCTTTAAAAGATAACTATCCTTTGCCTAAAATGGACCATATCTTACAAAGGGTGGTAGGTTCTTCAAGGATTTCTCTTTTGGATGGATTCTCAGGATACAACCAGATTCTGGTTCATCCTGATGATCAAGATAAAACATCTTTTACAACACCATGGGGAACATTTAAGTACGTGAAGATGCCATTTGGACTAAAAAACGCAGGAGCAAATTTCCAAAGAGCAATGGACATTGCATTTGCCAAAGAATTACATGATTTTCTGGTTATATATCTAGATGATTTAACTGTTTTTTCCAAAACAGATCAACAACATTTAGATCATCTTAGACAGGTGTTTATAAAATGCAGAAAGTATGGTATTTCTTTGAATTCTAGAAAATCATTATTTGGTCTTGAAGAAGGAAAACTCCTTGGTCACATTATTTCTAAAGATGGCATTAGAATTGATCCTGAAAGAATACAAGCCATATTGCAGATACCTCATCCCAGGAATATTAAAGAACTTCAAGCTTTCATAGGAAAGATCAATTTTTTGAGAAGATTCATTTCTAGTTTAGCTGAATTACTTAGATTACTCACTAACATGTTAAGAAAGGATTTGAATATTCAATGGACAGTAGAAGCCAGGCAATCATTTGAGGAAATTAAAATGGCTTTGACTAGAACACCAGTTCTTACCAGTCCAAAATTTGATAGAGATTTCATAATTTTTTCATTTGCTTCTGAACATACAGTAGCAGTTGTTTTACTTCAAAAGGATGATCAAGGATGTGAAAAACCTATAGCCTTTTTTAGTAAAGCACTTAGAGATGCATCATTAAAATACAACATCATGGAGAAACAAGCTTTTGCACTTGTAAAAGCAATTAAAGATTTCAGGATTTATATATTGTATTCTCATGTGATAGCTTATGTACCCAATGCTGTTGTTAAAGACATCTTAACTCAAGATGGAATTGAAGGCAAAAGGGGTAAATGGATAGCTACCATATTAGAATATGATATTGAAATAAGACCTACCAAACTCATAAAAGGACAAGGTTTGGCTCAACTCATGACAGAAACCAATTGCCAAGCCTTAGATATTAATGAACTGGATGACAATCAGGAGATGGCAACTCCACAAATCAGTCAAGCCTTTTTAGATTCACCATGGTATACTGATATCATTTATGTATTATTAAACTTGCAGGCTCCTCCAGGGTTATCCAGAACAAAAAAAAGGTTTTTGAAAATGAAATCTTTAAAATTTTGTATTTTAGATAATGTTCTCTTTTGGAAGAATCATGAAGGAATTCTATTAAATTGTTTATTGAAAGATGAAGCTGACAAAGTTCTCAATGAATTCCATGCAGGAGACTGTGGTGGACACCTTTACTGGAAATCTACTGCAGATAAGATCTTAAGGGTTGGTTTTTATTGGCCAACTTTGTTTTCTGATGTAAAGAAATTTTTTACCTCTTGTCATAAATGTCAAATCTTCGAAGGCAAGAGAAAACTGTTACCCTTACCATTAAAACCAATCTCTACTGAAAAACCTTTCCAACAATGGGGCTTGGATTTCATTGGAGAAATCCATCCTCCTTCTTCTGGTCAACATAGATGGATTCTTACTGCCACAGATTACTTTACTAAATGGATTAGGCTTCTCATGCGAGACAAGCCAATGATTACGTAATTATAAGGTTTTAGAAACCAATATACTTTCAAGATTTGGGCATCCCGAGAAAATTATAACGAGATAATCTTTGCGCATTTAAGTCTAAGAAAATGATTAGTTTTACGCAATAAATATCACATTACTTTAGGCCATTCAACGGCTTATTTACCCCTCGGGTAATGAATTTGACGAAATCTTCCAATAAAAGTCTCATTAATATCATTAAAAAATTATTGGAAGAAAATAAGAAGAATTGGCATAAGAAACTTACCAATGCATTGTGGGCAGACAAACTTACTACCAAAAAATCAATTGGAACCAGTCCATATGAATTAGTTTATGGTATTGAGGCTATATTTCCATCATATTTAGGAGTTCCTGTAATGAAGTTACTTCAGGAGGCTCAAGTAGAACAAAATGATATTCAGAGAAGAATAAATCAAACAATTCACTTGTAGCAGACCAGAGAAGAAGTGTATCAACGATCCCAAGTTTTGCAGGAAAAATTAAAGAAGATGTTTGAAAAAAGGACCAAAGCAGAAGATTTTCAACTAGAAGACAAAGTTTTAAGATGGGATTACAGAAGGGAAGATAAAGGAAAACATGGGAAATTTGATTTCTTATGGAAAGGACCTTACATCATTCATGCTTTACAGGGAAATACCACATATTTTTTGAAGAATTTGGATGGTTCAGAAGATGAGGAAGGACCAGTCAATGGTCGAATGTTAAAACACTACTTTGATCCTATTTACTAAGATGTTCTGATTCTTTAACATGTACATAATATATCCTTTGTAATGCATCAGTTTGGTGTGGATAGTGACCTACTGGAGTTGAAGCCCGAAGAGAAGGCCCTAAGCTTCAGAAGTTTTACTATCATATATATAATAAAGCAACAAGAAGAAGAAGATTTCATGGTTCAGTTAAAGGCATTTTTAGGCATCTGACCTGTTGTTCTTGACTTTTCACAAGGAAAAGCCAACCCCAAGTGGAGCCAGTGTTAGAATCCTATACCAATAGGTGTCATTTTTCATGATTGACTTGTTGAACTATGCAATATGTTCAAACCCTTTTCTTGTTGCAAAGGTGTTCCATATTCTCAAAAAATCAAAAAATTTAAAAAATGTAAAGAGGGTATACCCTAAAAGAAAAATTAAAGGGTGAAAAGAATAAAAATGGCCAAAAAATTAAAAGAAAATGAACCCCACCAAAAGAAAGGCCAAGGAAAGTGTGCAAGTCTAAATGCCACTACTATTTCATTTTTTGTAACAAACAAAATTGTGTGCGGTTTGTTAAACTTTTGCCTAATTTATGAAGGAAGTAAAAGCTGTTTAAACTTGACTCATTCATTTTTTAATTTCATGTTGTAGAAGAATAGAGAATAATTATCTAGCCAGAGCTTGTTTAATCTTGGAAGATCGTAGATAGGTAGAGTTAATAAAATGTGCTCAACGGTTTAATACGAGCCCTTGGATGTAATAGTGTAGATTTAGATAGGATTGCCGGTAAAAAGAAAAAGAAGTTTGATGAGGGTTTGCCAGTCTAAGTCCTAATAAAGAAGAGAAAATGGTAGGGTAAGGTAAGTAGGGTAGGTAGATGTTGTTGCTGAAATTACATGTGATGAATACGGCCTAAATGTGTTTAATCCTTTATTTTCATCACCAAGTGCAGAGAACACTACATTGGCAGAATTTCAGAGTAAAGCAAAGTCAAAATCATCAACTTCCCCTCTCACTTTTTCCCTAACAATTTTAATAATTTCTCCCAAAGTGCTAAGGAATTTGAAGATTAAAGGGGTCAAGGCATTTCCTTGACTTTTGGAGGGACCGGACCCTCGGCCTAATAATCAAAAATACCTAAGTACTTGAAGTTATTTATCATTATACTCATTCACTTTTAATCTTCTCCTAAGTAAAATTCTATTTTACTTAGGAAAATCATTTTATATTTCATAAAAATCCCTCAAATTTACTTGCTATTCTAAATCTAAGTGTTGAAGTTGATGTAATGCAATTTGCTTCAGAAATCTTCACTTTCTTAGTTGTGTAAAGAATTTTGAGTTTTCCATGTTCCTTTGTCATATTAACATTTAACTTTAATTATTAAATCCTTAGACAAATTACCTTTTCCTATATATATAACTCCTCCTATGTAATATCCCAAAAAAACCTTTGTATTATACGTCTTAGCCGAAGTATTTAAACCCATATGATGAAATCGAATGCTCATAGTATAAAACCCTTTGGCTAAAAACATATCTATATAACTAGTCCCACCCACTATGGTAATTAAATTGATTTAATTTAATTATCATATAATAAAAAACATACAAAAAACAAAGTTTAAACATGTATTTTATATGTTTAAAATGAAAAATAAATAAAACCCAAAGTCCATTCGTAACCCCGACCATTCATAAACCAAAGAGATTAATTAATCACCTGGATTAATTAATAATCGTACCCCTCCACTAATCAAAAGCTTCCCGGAATGATTAACTCATAAATAATCGTGTCGGGTCCGCGCATTAACTCCCCCATCGTTTCCCGTCCGGTCCACCGTTGGATCGCTCCGCTAAAGATCTACGGCCCACAAACATTCTGCTAGCCATCCCTTATACGAAGTTTAATGCGCGAAATCTGAGCAGTTTCCAAACAGTACACCGGCCACGCGTCGTGTGCTGAATGGAATCGCTACCAATTCATGAAATACCGCCTACTCCAAAAAACGGTGCGGAATTTACCACTTACCGCCCATTCCCCATGACGTGTCCATCGTACACTGTGACGTCATTCCATAAAAATAATAAAATATTTGCCCCGTTTTACTTTACGAATAAAACAAATTTCGCGCATTTTTTCATCATTCTGCGTGTTGAAAGCGACTGTGCCCTCTGTGCGAAGATATTCAAAATCAAATGCCAAACTACTGTTCAACTGAATTCCGCTGAAAGTTACTTCCAGTCGAGTTTCCTAGCGTCCATCCGCCGCAAGCTGATACCTGTTAATCACATTTTTTCCTCTAAAAACAGGTATTTATTCCATTTCGCCCTGAACTCTGAAAGAAACTGAGTTTTCCTTGTTTTTCCACTGAAACGGTGTTAAATTTGATTGCTAAGTTCATTCCCTGATCCTGAAAATTGTAAATTGTGCCCCTAAACTTGCAATTGTACCGATTTCCCTCATCAAAACCTGCAAATTTGCGCCCCATTTTTATAAAAACCCCTGAATTTTCGTTTCTTTGAATACACAAGAACAAAAAAAAATGGAAGTTCCTGTAGCCTTGAATGTAGCTCCATTAAACGCCCCTCATAGAGAATTGGAATATTTACCATTAGTGGATAAAGATTTTCAAATCAAAGACTTACTTTTCAGTGAAAATCCCCTTCGAATTGATTGTCGCTGTAGAGACGATTATTTGAAGGGCTTGGATATCATTGGATTGTGGGAATCAAATCTCCCAAGATACCTTTTACCCTCAGTCCATATCTTTCCTGAAATTATCCATTATTTCCATGATAATTATGATCCAATTCAGAGAGCAGTTTTATCCCCAAACCAGAATGTCCTTTTTCATATTACTGCTCAATCTATCAATGATATGCTTCAGTTTGAACCTAGTCAAAACCTCATTCCCTTGTTCATGGGAGAATTGCTTGAAAAATATACCTAGTTGTCCCCTGAAGAATTAAAGTGCATTTGTCAGACTTTCATGTTACCTAAACATCAGCCCAAGGGCCCACCTCCCTATGGTTGTTCCTTTTTTACTGAATTGGGCCAGATTACTCTGAATATGATTTCTTCTATCATGGGATTTAATACTAGTGAGTATGTTGATGAATTAACCCTAGTATTATTGTCTATCTTTACTCCTGGACAGCGTCCTGCTGTCAAATATGACTATGCATCCTACATTGCAGACAAAATCCATGATCAATTCATGAGATTAGAAAATGAGAAATTTTTCAAGTACTCTTCAGTAATTTACCATCTCATGCTCTATTACCAGTCTGAAAACTTTCCTTTCCATGTTCAAAAGCTTGATACTAAGGGAAACCCAAGGCCTGTAATATTTTGGTCTGCCATCACACACAAATCCTATGCTTCCCCCTATTCCTATAATGAGTTCATTGACCTTTTCATACACCCTGCAACCAACTTGTTGACAGGAGTTGCTCCTCCAAGGCTCAACAATGAAATTAAGAAAACTTTGCAGCTCTCAAGGCTGTACAAAGTTGGGGACTGGTACTTGTACCAAAATTATTCAGAAATCAGAATATATGGATGTGAACTTTGTCCATTCAAGCTGCCTAAATATGTGCCTATGAGACTTTTTTCCTTAGAGTATTTTAGGCAAATGAATAACTCTGATATTATTCATTTTTGTAACGCTAAGAAGAAAGCCCAACTTAGAATCAAAGGTCAGTTACGTCCCTTTATATGAAATTCTAGGGATGCTGGACAAGAAGCAGAAATGATATTACAAGACCATTTCAGGTTACAAAATAGTTTCTATTGGGTCCCCTATGACCCGTTCAACTTTATTTGTGACAAAATAATGAAGAATAAATCAGCACCATACTTCCACCACAGAATTCCAGAAATAGAACAGTATGCTAATAAAGATGAGTGGATGGAAGGAACATTAGTTGAACAGGATAATGAAGAGGTCAATGTAAACAATGTCATGAAAGATCTTGAAAAAAAAGTTTGACCTCGAAACTTTTTGGAAAGTGCAGGTACCACATATTGGCACTTCTTCAGCAGGGAATTTTCAAAAGGGATTACAGGAAAACATTCCATCAATTGCAGTTGAATCCAAAGGCAAAGAGAAAGAACCAGAAGTACAAGTCATTGAAACATTCACCATGACAGAAAAACCTCAAACTTCCAAGGTACAAGATCAAACACAGGTTTCTCCTATTCAAGTCAATCAGCCTGAAGTTTCAAATTTTCAGACTCCATCTAATGAGGAAAAAGGCAAGAAAAGACAAGTTGAAGATCCTACTCCTTCGAAGGAATCTTCACAACAACCTCAAGCTAAAAGGCAGAAACTAAATCCACTTCCTGAAATAGAATCTATTGATGAAATCCTTGATGAAGAAAGAGAGGATAGTCAGCTTACTGGTTCAGTTAGTGAAACATATAAAGGTCATAAAGTAAAAGAAATACAAAGACAGTTAAGCACTGAAGTGTCTTCATTCAAACAGCCAAAGACAGATGCAGGAGACATAAAGAAAACTTTCATTGATATAAAAACAAGGAATGATCCATTGAGGATACAGGTGTATAATCAATATCTTAGAATGGCTCCAAAAAAATCAAGAGAGATTAATGTCAGCTTTTGACATTCAACAGGGTAAAATGCTGATAAGCCATTTTAAACCAAAAGTGCAACAACCACAGACAACAGCTGATTATATCAGAACCAATTTTGAGGTCCTAGAAAAAGATATTCATCCTTTGGACCAGATTGAATTACACAAGCAGACTGGAGAAATGATATATTCTACCATCACTGGCAAAGCTATGGCAGCTCATGAATTACAGGATTCTTTTAATAATACAAACACCCAGCTGCAGATTTAGAAAGCTTCTTCCCAAGCAAAGGATAACAGGATAAAACCTTTGGAGGAAATAATTATCAGTTTGGGTCATAATCCTAAGGATGTCAAGGGTATTGAAGCATTGATTAAAAAGAAAGATGATGACATTGCTGCATTAAGGAAACAATTGAAACTACCAGCTTCAAGGCAACCTCAGACTGAAGAAGTAATGAAGGAAAATTCAGAAGAAGAGGTGATGGACTTACTTCTAAAAATGAATGAACGAATTGCTGAAACAGAAAGAGAACTTGAGCAAGCATTAAAAGATAAATAGTCCATTATTCCAGCAACAGCGACACAGGCAACCACAGGAACAGGTACACCAATTACAGGCCAACAATCAGAGCTAACACAGGAGAACACTTCTGATAAGGGTTCTGATGAAATAATCAAAGCAATGAATGAATTAAAACTGCAAGTGATAGAACTCCAAAGCTTAAGGTTTTAGCTTTCTACTCTGGAAAACAAATATGATCAATCAAAAATAAGTATTGCTGAGAAGACAAGAGAAATAAAAAAACTAGAAAAATCAGTTAAAGCATTGGAAAAAGATATTGTAATGGAAATACCTTTAAGTGAATTAAAGGAAATTCTTTGGTATAACATTATTCAATCAATAAAGAACGTTTGGCCTTTTATTCAAATAATATATGAACAACAAGATTTAGTCAGTTGGGCTCTGGAAGAAATTGAGAAAGCAAGGGAAGAGTTAGGAAAGATGCTAGAAGAAGCCAATAGGCTTATCAATTATTTGAATACACAGAATAAACAACAACTTGCAGAATTGGGAATTCAGGACAGAACAAGAACCATCTTGGAAATCAAAAGATTTTTTATCAAAAGGACTCTTATGCAAAATATTGAAAGAAGGTGTTCAGACATGCAGCAAGAAATGTTTGCCTTCAGAGAAAGATTTGATGTTATGTTAAATAAAGGTTTTCCCAGTCCTATTAGTGAAGAAGGCAGATTAATGGATGTGGAAAGTTTTGTAGAAAAAATAAACAAACAGGTTGATGATCAAGCCAGTTCTTCGACCAGTACAACAGCAGGAACATTGCCAACAGGGAAAAGCCTCTATGAAAAATTGGAGAGTTTATTTTATCTTGAACATGAAATAAAACATTTGTTTCCATATCAGCCTAATTTTTTCAAATACACTGAAGCTGATGAAACTTTGAGGAAATTACAAAGGACTAGAGTGCCAGAAGTTAAATGGTGGGAAGACATGTTGGAACTCTTGTAAAACTTATCCTTGGGTGAAATTTTTGCCTATTTTTACTGAGGTATATCTTGATAAAGGATAAATAGATGAATAAAAGTCAAAGAGTATCAGTTCAGCAGTTAAAGTGTATCAGTAAGAATAAAAGAGTGTCAGGCAAGCAAGGCAGTCAAAAAGAATTACTCAAGAAGACAACAACGAGCTAAAATAGAGGAATTTCTTCCAGCACATTATAAAAAAGAGGAGACAACACACAGCATCAACTGATTTATCCTATCTACGAGACCATATGTCTCCATTTGTATTGTAATCTATTCATTAGTCACCCTAAATTATATCTCTTTTGTTATGAGATATTGTTAATAGTTTTTTGTATAAATAAGCCCTCGAAATGAGTATTGAGGGTGGATTCTACTACTTTGCTGTGACATTGATGTTTTTAGAATAAAATTGCTTTGGAGAAATTTATTTGTGGCTTGCTGGATGATAATTTGAAGCTCAGTACTTTTTGCAGGATTCATGCGTCGGACTGCAGTTCAATAAGTCTTTCTATCCTATGTCTTAAGTTTTATATCTGTTTATAATATCACTCTGTTCCATTTCTGAATAATTGACATAAAAGAATAAATCAGAACTTACTTAAGTGTACTCTGATTTTCAATTGCGGTTATTCTAAATGTTTTCTTCCAAACTGGCTATAAGCAACGAATTCTTAATTGCTCTCGTTTTGCTGGTTTGAACATTTTGATTACTATAATAAATAATTCTTAACTGCTCTTTATTTGTAATCATTCATTTTCTTTCTTTGAATATGTTGAAAGATTCTTGATTGCCTTTCATCCCTCCAAAATCCATTCCATCTACTTTAATTTCTAAAAATTGTTCTCTGTTTGGCTATCTTGCCCTACAAAGCCATCTTGTGTGTAGAAGAGTAATCCCGTAAAGCCATCCTTTTGACTCCATAGCCCAATGGCCTGAAAATATTCAACCTTGCCCTTAATTCGTGAATTCCACCATTTTCAAACAAACTCTTGGACTTATAACTAGCCTAAAATTTTCTAAGAATAAAGTTAAATCATAAAGAGAGAGCCCTCTCTGGATACAAATCGGCTAGATTCTGTATCCGAAGGTTGGTTTGTGGTTACCTCGGGTATACTTTCCTTTTCCACAACTTCAAGGAAAACCTGAGTGATAACAAAATCAACGGCCAGGATTGCATCCAGAGATTGCAATCGGGGGAAACAAGAATGGCGCAATAAGAATTTCTGATGGTGCAAGATTGCGATGGTCGTCGGATTTGAATGGGAATCAATGGCGGAGATCATCATCGGAGGTTTACAGAGGGATGCTATGGGCACGCCGTAAGATCTTTGCGGGCCATCAAATCTATTAAGATCAATGGTGGAGATCGCTTCAAACGCCGACAGAACAAACACCATCACATCAGAGATTTTTAACTTTACAAAAGAAATGCGCTCCGCTCCAACCTTCCGATTCGATGAGCGCCTTATGCCTTAGCGCTTGGTCTTAGCGCTCGGGTTTATGGAGGGGAAGTGGTTAAGGGGCTGGCCGAAAGGGGATAAGCTAGTTTTATAATAAAAATGTGTTTTTGACTTTAAAAACAATGTTTTTAAGGCTTTAAAGGGGCTTCCGGTAAATGGAAAAATGGATTTTTAAGCCAAAAAAAGGGTATTTGTAAGGTTAAAGGGGAGATGGAATGATTTAGTAGGCTTAGGAAGGGATTTTGGGAGTCAAAGGGGAAATTTGAGAAAGGGAAAAAAGGGGTTAAAATGGTAAATTTGCAGGGATACAAGGGGCAAATGGAGGCTTTCTTTGAGCATCATTTTTTCTCAATCAGTGAGGTTTTTTGGATGGAAACAGTAGTGAAGATTCTTCCAAAGGAAAAGAGCACACAGAGGCTTCAAGGATGAGATATTTTCATAGGAAATGTATCTCTTGAAGGCTCAGAAAAATATTTAGCCACTTGTTTGCTTGACAAAAAATTCATAGGTGGCTAACAATGGCTCGACATGGGGATGGCATCTTCTTGAAGGTGTCAAGAATTCAGAAAATAATATTTGGATTAGGCTAGATGCCTGATCTTTGAACCATATTTCTTATTTGATTCAAATGTTACAAACATGATGGATATTAATCAGCAAAAAACATTTCCCAAACAGTCTACCTACCCATCCTACAATCCTAACATTTTTTCTTCAAGGTGCATTTGAATTTGCAGACCTTCTTCATCATTTTTTTTTTTTGAAAGCAGAAAAAAACTAATCTAATTCTACCCTTATTCCTCCATGAGACCAAATTAAAATGTTGGCCTCATATTTTCTCTACCTAATCTAATATCTGCTAGGATTAAACTGTCTAGCAGATTTCTTCTCTACGTTCTATAACAGAAATTTAAAACAGTCAAACCAGGATTGGGGATACTCGATACTGTTGCACTTTGCAGAAATTTAAAACTACTAACTGAATGCTCATTGGCTAAGCTTTATTGAGATTTCATACCTATCCTACTCTAACTTGAAAATCTTTGTTGTGTTATATGATACAATAGTGCCAGTGCAACCAGTTCAGTAGTGGCAAAAATGAGGAAGAGATTTGACTGCTTGTCAAAGATAACCATGGAGTACTTTGAAAGTGGGTCTTCAAAACCAAGGCCACCATCAGTGGTGACCACTCTGGATGCATCTGGTCCCTTCCAAGGGTCAATTTTTGGGAACTTGAGCCAATCAGGGCCTCCATATACTCTGCCACAGGATCAATGAACATATGATGTACACTTTCTTCTTTCAAGCCTTCCATGACTGGTAGGCCACCTGCATCCTTGGCAGCTTGGGTCACTACATCTTCAGTGTGGCTCTTGAAGGTCCAATCATACTCTTCCTGCATATCAAGAGGTAGTGAAATTTCTTGTTGCTTAGGAGGAGGGAGGTTCTCCAAAAATTCTCTGGGGTCTCTGAATTGATATGTTTTTTCTTGTGAGTTTAAAGCTTCAATTTTAGCTTCATATCTTTCGACCACCAAGTCTAGGAAAAATTTCTTAAGCTCAGGTTGAGCATCGAATCTTAAGCTGAGAAGGAAAGCTTTTGGAAGGTCCTCACATTTAAGTTCTGCCAGTATACTTGATATTCCATACTAAAACTCTTCTATGAGACTTAATTGCTCAGAGTCTTCCATTGGTGGGGATATTCGGTCAAAGAAAACTGATACTCACAGTTTCCTTTAACAAGGATGATGCTGTAATGCAACTCTGGTCTCCCAGTGGAGTCTTATGAAAACCAAGATAATTAGCAGGCCTACTAATCACCAGTGGAGTCTTTAATCATTAAGGAACTATGGAGTCGCCAGGTGGAAGGTTTAGAATGTTTCAAGAAGGTTACTGTCCACCACAGTGATTAACTGCCAATCTAACCAGAGTTTTTGATTTCTGAGGTTCCAAGGATGTATAAGATGAAAAACACTCAGATTCTCCCCAGCGGAGTCGCCATTATGTTGGGGTTCCCATTTTTTGGCTAGATTGGTAAGACCAAAAGATGAGACAACATCATAACCACTTTGGGATCCTAGGATCTAGCCTGGTCCAGAGAGGGATCTCTCTATAAAGGCAAAGGTATATGTCCTTGAAGCTTGATTTGAAGGTATTAGGCTAGTTATAAGGCACGAGATTTGTTTTGTTTGTTTGTTTGGTTGTTGGGAAATAGGAAAGGAAGGGTTCAATATAAGGCAAGGATGAGCAAAGAGGATTCTAGGAAAATGAGGAATAATTCAGAGAACACTCGAGACCATTGGGCAATGGATTCCTGAAAGGGTTAGGAAAGGGTTTACTTGCTATTCAGTATTGAAGGCTTTTAATTGGTCTAGTCATCTAAAGCATAGGATCTTAAAGATGATATTGTGGTCTGAAATGGTAAGGAAAGAAGGTGAATGACAAGGAAACCTCCAAGGTGACCATTCAGGAATCAGATCAAGGGACAGGACATGCCATTAAACACCTATGATCCACCTCCTAAAGGGTTAACTCTTTATACAAGGAAACATTAAAGATTTAAACACAAAGGTGAAAACCTGAGATCAAAGAAAGGCTTTGAACTTTCAATGCTTCGGCATCCAACTTAAGGGAACTTAAAAAGGTTCAATTGATTGAAAAAGACACGAGTGAGACAGAATCGGCATTCTAAAATCCCAGTGTCTCAATTCTTTCAATTAAAACCCAAAAAGAACATCTAAGAAACAAATTCATTAATTCATACATCAGCTAGCAGTAAATATTAGCCACTCCACTGGTTAAATTACCTCGAATTATTTCTCAGATAACACAATCAGTAGAAAACATCAAAGGTAAGAAGAGTAGGGTCATTAGGGTACCATGCAAGGGTATATCCTAAGCTAGATTTATGATGCTTACCAGAGAAATGAAATGTAATGAATTACAGAAGGAAAACAGAGACAAAGGCAGAAAACATCACCGTTGCTTTAAATCAGGATCCAAAAAAATGTGCTTGTCATATTAAAGAGCAACACCAGTCATGTGCAACATTTCCAATAGCTTGATATTTAGTCTGAAAACATCTCCTCATCCTATCTTACAACTTTACACAGAGAACTCTATCTCAAGAGAGATAGCTTACGATTCACAGATATCTGATAAAAAACCAACAACAACCTTTACAATGTGTTTTTCTTGAGTTTTTATAGTTGAAAGAGAGGCAGAGGAGGTAGATGAAAAAATAAATGAAACATTGAAACATAGTAGAAGAAGAGGGCTCAAGGCCCATTCTGTCTTAATATCTATGCATTAATCTTCAATACTCTTTAGATGAAAGAGTGGTCTTCGACATGCTAACATTTACTCCTGGTATGTTCTTTGATGTACTTTCGGCTGCAGTAATCTGTAGTACTCTGGTGACAGGAAAAAAGGCAGATAAATGACTTTGAGGTCTGCCATACTGCATAACAAATGCTCTGGTAGCATTTAGGACTTCTGTCAGGGTGGAAAACTTCTTAGGAACACGATATAGAATAAAAACTTTATGGGTACTTTGTCCTTTCATGGGGAAGAACATTTTGCTGATGTGAAACACTGATAATATTGTTTTTTATGTGTTAAGCCTCATTAGGCCCTCTGTGTCAATCACAAGGTCTTCAATCTGGTACATTTTCCCTTTAAACATTGAATTAAAGCTTAAAATCTTCAATTACAGGTTTTAAAACTTTTTAATCCTTCACTGATACTCTTTGCCGCTTCATTGACTATCTCTGTCTGTGAAAATTGAGATTTAATGGCATTGGAGGGTATTATAGAGTTCAACACTATTCTTTTAATGAAAATTTCGTTCTAACACTTTCCCAGGCATTTCTCTGTAATCTCAGGCTCTGAAAATGGCCTCTTCTGCGCTCTGTGTCACTATGACAGTGACTGTGAGCAATGGCGGTTTTCACTTCCTGTAGCCCTGCAAAAGCACACAAATATGTTAAGAAATCCATGCATGGGGTAGGATGGATGCAGTGGAAGGTTGTGAGGATGGAAACGCAACAAAGGTGAATGCAGCAGAAAATAAGTGGAAAATGCAGCGAAACGGTGAAGAAATGGTCTGGTGAAAGTTTGGTGGAGGAATGCATGTGGACCGTCTAATCTGATCTGGAGGTGATGATCGACGGTGGAGATTATCTAATGGAATGAATTTGGAAAGTTGGGAGAAAATGAAATAAAATTTAATGTAGAACATTAAAGTTTTAATGTAAACGAGTTACAAAGGTTTTTAATGTAAATCCTTCGATTTGGACCTTTGGACGGAATACAAAGGAAATGTGTGAAAAACATATGAAATGGGCTTGAATGGTGGGACCCAGTCATGGGCGGAGGCCTATTTAGTATGGATCGTCAGATCTCAGGAGGAGATCAACGGTTGATTGATCCGATGAAATTCAATGGTTGCCCGATGGAAAAATATGCATGTGTTGTGAGATGTAATGAGGGTCGTTGATCTGAACAGATCAACGGTCGAGATCTGTGGATAGACTTTCGGGCATAGAAGTGGGGAAGTGGTTTTAGGATAAAAACCACTGTTTTCATGCGAAAAAAGGTTGATGAGGCGGTTTTCACTTTTCGAATGCGATATAGGTCTCTAGATGACACGTGGCTCTTAAAAACCGCCCATATCGCATACGTTCTGACTGTTAAACTTCATACGAGGAAACAACGTGATATTGATGCTGGCCGTTGGATTTAGGACTGCGAGATCTGACGGTGATGGAGGAGTCCGATATGAGGAAAGTGCATGGTCAGTAAGGTGGGGTCAAGTGGATGGTGGTTTCATTTTGGGCCGTCCGATCTATCCGATGGACGGTCGAGATTTGCAGAGGGAAGGCAAAGGCGGAGGATATGGTTAGTGGTCGGGAGTAATCTTGGTTGTTGGATCTAGGGGATCAATGGTGGAGATTGAACGATGGAGCGGAGGCAAAAGGGCCACATGAATGCACGAGAGTGATATGAGCTGTCGGATCACGAGGGATGAATGGCTGCGATTCAATCGGAATTGGAGGAGGCAGGGGCGCGAAAATCCGATGGGGCGATGAAGCGATTGCATCTGGACCGTTGAATCAGCAACAGATCAACGGTTGCGATTGGATCATAAGGTGGCCAATCGGGGACACAGGGCGGAGTGAGAGTGAATCCTGGCCGTTGGTTCTTATGGATTCAATGGCTAGGATTGCATCCGGAGATCACAATCGGGGGAAACAAGAATGGCGCAATAAGAATTTCTGATGGTGCAAGATTGCGATGGTCGTCGGATTTGAATGGGAATCAATGGCGGAGATCATCATCGGAGGTTTACACAGGGATGCTATGGGCATGGCGTAAGATCTGTGCGGACCGTAAAATCTATTAAGATCAATGGTGGAGATCGCTTCAAAGGCCGATAGAACAAACACCATCACATCGGAGATTTTTTGTTTACAAAGGAAAAATGTTCTGCTCCAACTCTCCGATGTGATGAGCGCCTTATGCCTTAACGCTTGGTCTTAGCGCTCGGGTTTATGGAGGGGAAGTGGTTAGGGGCTGGCCGAAAAGGGGCTAATCCTATTTTATAATAAAAATGTTTTTTTGACTTAAAAAATAGCGTTTTTAAGGCTTTAAAGAGGCTTCTGGTAAATGGAAAAATGGATTTTTAAGCCAAAAAAAGGGTATTTGTAAGGTTAAAAGGAGAGATGGAATGGTTTAGTAGGCTTAGGAAGGGATTTTGGGGATTAAATGGGAAACTTTGAAAATGGGAAAAAAGGTTAAAATGGGGAAATTTGCAGGGATACAAAGGGGCAAATAAAGGTCTTTTCTGAGCATAATTTTTTCACAAGCAGTGAGGTTTTTGGGATGGAAACAACAGTGAGGATTTTTTCAAAGGTAAAGGACACACAGAGGCTTCAAGGATGAGATATTTTCATAGGAAATGTATCTCTTGAAGGCTTAGAAAAATATTTAGCCACCTGTTTGCTTGACAAAAATTTTAGAGGTGGCTAACAATGGCTCCACATGGGGATGGCATCTTCTTGAAGGTGTTAAGAATTCAGAAAATAATATTTGGAGTAGGCTAGATGCCTAATATTTGAACCATATTCTCTTCTTTGATTTTTCTATTACAAACATGATGGATATTAATCAGCAGAAAACATTCCCCAAACATTCTACCTACCCAAACTACAATCCTAACATTTTTTATTCAAGGTGCATTTGAATTTGCAGACCTTCCTCATCATATTTTTTTTATTGAAAGAAAAAAACAAACTAGTCTAATTCTACCTTTATTCCTCCATGAGACCAGATTAAACTGTTGGCCTCATAGTTTCTCTACCTAAACTAATATCTGCTAGGATTAAGCTGTCTAGCAGATTTCTTCTCTACATTCTACAACAGAAATTTAAAATCAATCAAACCAGGATTAGACTGTCTGGTTTTTTGCACTTTGAAGAAATTGAAAACCACTAACTAAATTCTCACAGGCTGAGCTTTATTGAGACTTCCTACCTATCCTACTCTAACTTGAAAATCTCTACTGTGTTATATGATACAATAGTGCCAGTGCAGCCAGTTCAGTAGTAGCAAAAATGAGGAAGAGATCTGACTGCTTGTCAGAGATAACCGTGGAGTACTTTGAATGTGGGTCTTCAAAACCAAGGCCACCATCAGTGGTGACCACTCCTGATGTATCTGGTCCCTTCCAAGGATCAGTGTTTGGGAACTTGAGCTAATCAGGGCCTCCATATACTCTGCCATAGGATCAATGAACATATGATGTAAAATTTCTTCTTTCAGGCCTTCCATGACTGGTAGGCTACCTGCATCCTTGGCAGCTTAAGTCACTACATCTTCAGTGTGGCTCTTGAAGGTCCAATTATCCTCTTCCTGCATATTAAAAGGTAGTGAAATTTCTTGTTGCTTAGGAGGAGGAAGGCTTTCCAAAAATGCTCTGGGGTCTTTGAATTGATATGTTTGTTCTTGTGAGTTTAAAACTTCAATTTTAGCTTCATATATTTCGACCACCAAGTCTAGGAAAATATTTTTAAGCTCAGGTTGAGCATTGAATCTTGAGCTGAGAAGGAAAACTTTTGGAATGTCTTCACATTTAATTTCTGCCAGTATACTTGATATTCCATACTGAAACTATTCTACGGGACTTAATTTCTCAGAGTCTTCCATTGGTGGGGAGATTTGGTCAAAGAAAACTGATACTCATAGTCTCCTTTAACATGGATGATGTTGTAATGCAACTGGTCTCCAGTGGAGTCTTATGAAAACCAAGATAATTAGCAGGCCTACTGATCACTAGTGGAGTCTTTAATCATTAAGGAACTATGGAGTCGCCAGGTGGAAGGTTTAGAATGTTTCAAGAAGGTATACGATCCACCATAGTGATTAACTGCCAATCTAACCAGAGATTTGAATTTATGAGTTTCTAAGGATGTATAAGATGAAAACACTTAGAGTTCTCCCCAACGGAGTCGCCATTATGTTGGGGTTCCTATGTTTTGGCCAGATTGGCAAGACCAAAAGATAAGACATCATCAAAACCGCTTTGGGACCTCAGGATCTAGCCCTCCTGGGTCCAGAGAGCAATCTCTCTATAAAGGCAAAGGTATATGTCTTTGAAGCTCAGTTTAATATATTAGGCTAGTTATAGGCTTGGTGGTTTGTTTGTTTGTTTTGATTGTTTGTTTGGTTGTTGGGAATCATGAAAGGAAGGGCTCAATACAAGACAAAGGATGAGAAAAGAGGTTTTTAGGCAAAGGAGGGATAATTTAGAGAACACTTGAGACCATTGAGAAATCGAGTCAGGAAAGGGTTTACTTGCTATTCAGTATTGAAGGCTTTCAATTGGGCTGGTCATCTAAAGCATGGGATCTTAAAGATGATATTGTGGTATGAAATGGTAAGGAAAGAAGGTGAATGACAAGGAAACCTCCAAGGTGACCATTCAGGAATCAGATCAAGGGACAGGACATGCCATTAAACACCTATGATCCACCTCCTAAAGGGTTAACTCTTCATACAAGGAAACATTAAAGATTTAAACACAAAGGTGAAAACCTGAGATCAAAGAAAGGCTTTGAACTTTCAATGCTTTGGCATCCAAATTAAGGGAACTTAAAAAGGTTCAATTGATTGAAAAAGACACGAGTGAGACAAAATCGACATTCTAAAATCCCAGTGTCTCAATTCTTTCAATTAAAACCCAAAAAGAACATCTAAGAAACATATTCATTAATTCATACATCAGCTAGCAGTAAATATTAGCCAATACACTAGTTAAATTACCTCGAATTATTTCTCAGATAACAAAATCAGTAGAAAACATAAAAGGTAAGAAGTGTAGGGTTATTAGGGTACCATGCAAGGGTATATCCTAAGCCATATTTCTGATGCTTACCAGAGAAATGAAATGTAATGAATTACAGAAGGAAAACAAAGACAAAGGTAGAAAACATCACCGCTGCTTTAAATCAGGATCCAAAGAAATGTGATTGTCATATTAAAGAGCAACACCAGTCATGTGCAACATTTCCAATAGCTTGATATTCAGTCTGAAAACATCTCCTCAGCCTATCTTACAACTTTACACATAGAACTCTATCTCAAGAGAAATAGCTTACGATTCACAGATATCCGATCAACAACCAACAACAACCTTTACAATGTGTTTTTCTTGAGTTTTTATAGCTGAAAGAGAGGCAGAGGAGGTAGATGAAAAAATAAATGAAACATTAAAACATAGTAGAAGAAGAGGGCTCGAGGCCTATTCTGTCTTAATATCTATGCATTAATCTTCAGTACTCTTTAGATGAAAGAGTGGTCTTCGACAGGCTGACATTTACTCCAGGTATGTTCTTTGATGTACTTTCAGCTGCAGTACTCTGTAGTACTCTGGTGACAGGTGTTAGTATGAATCTTTTGTCGAAGTGTACGAAAAAAGACCACTTTAGCTACGTATAACTTATAGCCCTAACATCAAATATGGCTGCCAATATCTTCAGATCTGCAGTTAGTTGATCAAGACAAGTGCTGCAAAAAACCAGATCTATGCATAGAAAGACATTAAGCAGTAAAAATAAGGTTTTTCTCCATACATCCAATAGACAAGACAAGAACAATATTTTTTGAAAGAATTTTTGTATTAAGGGCACCTGGGAGGAAAACAAGAAGGTGTTTCGAATTCTCCTCAATGGGATGGGTTCTTGGAAGTCCTCAGCACTTCAGATCTAGCATTTCTCTCTCCTGTTGGTGTAGAAAACCTAGACAAAGATAGAACTCAAAGGGAGCTCACACAGCAAATAATGGAAAATATGACAATGATAATGGCTCAAAGTCGGACCAAGAGTTTAGATCCAGAGTGATCTAATAGGCAACAAAAGGTGAAGAATGGTAGGAAAAACCCTCCTATTTATAACAAAATATTGGGTCATTCTAGATCTTGGTGCATGATTAAAATAATGTTAACCAAATCTAGATCCACCCTTTATGGAATATTTTATTATATTTGTTGGAGGGAAAAAGTATTTGACTTGGGTCAAATCCCTTTATTTGTTAATAATAAATAAATAAATGATTTATTTATCTTTTTAAGGAAGTGGTTGAAGGATAATTAAGTAAATAATGATTTATTTAATTATTTGTGGGTGATTTGGTCATATTTAACAAGGAATATTATCTAAATAAGATTTAAATAATTATTCCTAGAAAATAATAAGACAAATAAAGGTTTATCTAATTAATTTCTTTGTTTTGGGTTAAACATGACTAGGAATAATAATTAAATTATGGTTTAATTAATTATTCCATGAGGAAAATCAAGCAAATATAGGTTTGTTTAATATTTCCTTTTGGGGTTTCCTGTTTAGACCATAAACAACCTAATAAATGTGGTTTATTAAGTTATTTTACATAGTGAAAGCAATTTTACTTAGGGTAAAATTGGTCTTACATGGTATACTTGGGTCCATCTAATGATAATAGGTTAGATGACCAAAAAATGGTGTAACAGATTGCCCCCCAGCGTGCGAGTGTTAGGAGCAAATCGTATGACCGAAGTACGTTGTAAGAACTCAATCACCAGACATCAAAAAGGGAAGTCAGAGAGAGAAATGTAAGGTAGACTAATGTGCTAAAGAACTAGACCCTGAGGAGACGAGACTTGCAGGTGCAACAAGCCTCTTTTTATGAGAGGGTACCTGTGCTAAAGGCGGCGGGGGAGGCATACCTATGCCCGCCGAGACAAAGTACAAAATAATAGTGTGTCCAGTAAACAAGGGACCGAACCATAAAGTACAGTCGGCATAAACATGAGCCAGATAAAAATACAATGAGGGATCCCACATACATGTTGTGCCTGGGATAACAGCCAGGACTTATACAATAATATCTGAGTACATGAGATACAAATACAACCCAAATGCCCCCTATAAGCGAGGAAGGGCTCACAAAATCTGACTGATACATGCAAATCAAAGAGGTGCTGCAAGCGGCTAAGGCCTACATCATCAAATATATGGAGCTGCATCGAAGGCTGCAATGAAGAGGTCATCCGGGCATGTGGGGGGATACTTGCAGGGCCACCCCCTCATGAGGGTTGAGACATCTCACACACACCTGGGAATCACCAAGAGCTACTGCTGCATCACTGAACCATCAAGTATACGGATCTCGATCATGCTGAAAGGAGCTGGAGCTGAGAAACAATCAAGTCAAAGGGTAATGAGAAATCCCTTTTCCTGATCCGAGGCACCGAACAAGAGTGGAAGCTGGAACCAAGGTACACCGCCCTCTAGACCTACCTTCTGGAATGAATGAGCTGATGTCGACAGAAGGAGGTCTGCCGTAGGTGAGGCAATAAGGGATCCTCAACTAAGGCATGAGATAAAATAGTAGAGTGACTGACGGACTAATACCAATGATGATGATGAAATGGAGGGGACTGAGTAGTGAATGGACGACTTCCCTTGTTAGAGCATAAAGGGCATGAATGACGAGGCCGCGATTGACACAATATCATGAGGGATAGGGGACAGTGGGAGTGAATGCCATAATGGGTGACACGAGAGAGGGACCAAGCAATGAAGGATGGAGTACTATAGCGGGATGCAAAAGGGACTCGGGATAGACTCCATGAATGCAATGACGACTCAGCTCGGATGGTCTAAACAAGGGCGACTCGATGGTGTTGCCACACAGTAAAGGTCCCATGGGGGACCATGAAAACATGAGTATAAGATGGTATCTCATGATGAAGATCGACACAAACAAAGACAAGTAGGGAGGCAAAGTGGTGCCCCAAGTACAAGTGTTGCAAGTGAGGAAATTTGATTTTGGGGGGAGGTGAAGTGACCTATCTTGGACAAATATGTCGTGGTGAAGTATCAAATCACAAAAAACTAACAGATACCCATTTGAGGGCTCGGTGAGATCTTTCCAACGGTTCATACAGTTTGTCAAACAGAGCTACGGTGTGGTTGCAGCAGGCGAAAGAAAAAACAAGGGTTCTCTTTTAATAAGGCAGTGTTCCCTCCAAATTCACTCATTTGCTAGTGTTGTTGTGGTGAATGTAGAGAGGAGAGAAGGCCCTAAATCTTGCGGCGAGTGTAGCGGACAAACCGACTGTTGGAATCGAGATCTGTCAGTTGCAGGTAATAGGCCTAACCTTACTCTTTCATTTTGATGGATTGAAAGTTCAGATTAGGGCCCAGAATCTCAGGAACAAACCCTCTTGCACCTCTACGGCCGGGTCGCACTTTTTGGGCCAAAAAATGCGACCTGGGAAGCAGGTTTTGAGCCAAAAACTGCGACCTGTCACAGGATTGGGCAAAAAAGTGCGACCTGGAGGCTGAAGGAGATTTCAGTGCTGTTTTAGGGCTGAGATTTGATTTTTTGTGATTGGTTACAGTGTTTCCTATCTGTATACTGACAAAGATGATGTGTTTGTGCAGATATGGCAGATATACGGGTCAACTGGAGAGAGAGAGACCTGGGTACATTATGGTCAGAGATCCAGGTAGATCAGGGTGTTCGTCATGTATTGGCCAGATTTGGGGTTCTGAAGTTTTTGGAGAACCCTTTGATGAGAGCAAGGGAGCCCTTGTTGGCCCGGATTGTCAGTTATTGGGATCCAGATCATGAGGTCTTTGTAGTGCAGGGGCACAGGATCGAATTGACAGTCCAGGACCTGTATTTCTTGACTGGTCTCTCGCCACTTGGGATGGTGGAAAATACGCAGTCAGTGTTACTGCAAGGGTGGAACATCATGGAGTTTGTGGAGCGACATTGTCAACCAGGTCTCCAAGTCAAAGGGACTCAGATACCGATCGGGGACCTAGAGAGATTAGAGACCCGTGCAGTGGCCACAGCAGTACTGCGGATCCTGGGCAACCAAGCACTCCATCACATCACTGGGGGGCAGATGATGATTGTGGAGAGTGTGTTGAGTGGGACCTACTCTGGGTGGGCCCAAATGATGTTGGTGTCATTAAAAAGACAGCTGTCACTTTGCAAGCGGCAAGTGAACCACAATTGATTGTACGTGACTTTATTGTGCTCCTTCTTTGTTGAGAAGATCCCAACCTTACGACCTCGTATATAGCTCCCAGATGGGGGCCCGAGAGAGCCCAGGATGAGCCGGTGGGGGCGACTACTGTGCTGAGGAGGAGGAGAGGTGGTCGGACAGGTGTTTCGACCAAAGTTCTTTGCCCATTGGGATCAGATGCCGTTATACATAGACGACTATCCCTATAGTGGGATGAGTTATTGTGGGGATCCGGACCTACCACTTCTGCCTGGTCGAGTATGGGGACCCGATGGTAAGTGACAAGTGACTACTCTTTTTTGGGCATGTTAAAGTTATTGAATAGTAGATAGGGTACTGATTCATGTACTTTTGGTATGCAGATATAGCTCCGGTAAAACCGGCCAGATATATGGGACGACTGGCAGCATCAGGAGTTGCAGGCTCGAGTGGATCGAGAGCGGCGCATAATGAGGATGCGGCTGCCCTCCTGGAGGAAATCCGCCATAGATGTGAGAGGTTGCTGACCGGTGTTTCAGAGCGCGGGTGGAAAGACTTGGACGACCAGTACATAGAGCCATGTATTGGTCTACCCTCGGAATGGCGAGGTGTCACGCGGCGCATGGTGATGGCCGGTCAGGGGATACATGATCTACAGGCTGCAGGAGCAGAGCCATTGGCTCGAGATCTACCAGATAGTGATTAGGTGTAGGACAGGTGATGCCCCCTAGTGTGTATGTAGGGACAGGTGGTGCCCCCAGTTTTGAGTTTTTGGTAACATGCTATGGGCATGTCATATGTATCAGAGTAGATGGAATCTAAACACATGTTTTGCGACACATATTATGGATATGCATCTTGTTATGAATGTTATTGTCTTGTATGAAATGCGTGTGATAAATGCCAATCTAGAACATGGTTTGCAATGCTATCTACATAGTGAGTTTGTTCTTGAGGTACATAGTTGAAAGTTATGGTTTCAAATTCACGTATCAAGAGTTTCACTCGTAAATATCGTCTAAAGAGGATAGGGTTATGCACACGATAGACACCATTTAGTTGCATGACGAGAAGCATGGAATCTAAACAAACATGCAGATGGAGGATGCGATGAGAGAGGGCATTGACTAAGAGACCACACACTGCATCATATTCGGCCTGATTATTGGTGGCAGTACCAATGCAGACCCCGTTCGAGAGAACAAGGGCATGCAAGGGGGTGAAAATGGCCCAACCTGCTGAGGCTAGATTCCGGGAGTAATGACTGGCACCATCGGCGTAACCAACATAGGGTGTGGATGGGAGGTCCTGCGGAATAGTGTTACAAGACAAAAAATGGGAGGAGGAGGAACAATGACGGCAGCATGAGTGTACGGTAGACATCGAGTGGCAACTGCGGGAGGGAGTGCGATGGGTAAGATGGCTATGACTCATATACGAACTAGAAGGTGGTATATGAGGGCTAAAGGAGGGATGGTTGGGACTCGAGCTACGGAGGTCAACATAGATACGGGTGGTGTTATCCCGTTTGTGGGTGGGAAGGATGGGGTCATGGGTGGAGAAGGCTTCCAAGAGGGCATCTCGACGAGTGGAAGGGAGACCACAGGATGCAGCAAATCTACCTGAATCATCTGTATAGGAAGAAAGGCTCACATACAAATTGTCACGGGGAATGACAGAAGAACAGATAAACAAATGGTCAAATGATGTTGAGCCCAGGGTGGTCGCTGAAGGAGGAGCGAGCGAAGCAGTAGGGGAGGATTCAAAGGGAATGTTCTCTAAGGGTCTCACAGAGGATGATAGGTAGAGAATGGTGGGAGTAGACTCCATCATCTGGACATCAGGGGGGGGATGTCGATGGGAGTGGGGGGATCCTCAAGTTGACCTGAAGCATATTGAGCAAGTATGGGAGAGGCAGATTGATTTTGTTCAACCTCGTACTCTCGAACCACCTCCAAAGAGGCATGGTAATGCGTCAGGTGAGGAAAATGGTGGGAGTAATGGCCATGGACACCACACAAAGCACAAGGTTTGTTGGTGCGAATAATCTTTGGGTTCTTGGCTACGGACGAGGATGCAATAGAGGGGTTAGGGACCGTAGACTCAGGGAACGCGACTTTAACCATGGGTCGAATATGGGGCAATTCAGGACAATTATGGGTGGCATGACTGACCACATCACACAAGGCGCAAGGCTTTGCGGGCGGAGGAGGAGCCGGGTCAGTCGGGGTGGCCTTGTCTTTGGATGCCCCCTTGCGAGCTTTTCCTTTCTTCCCGGGAGCCGTCACAGCAGGAGAAGGGTCCTGTGGAGGTGCTGGGAGCACTGTGGTAATGGAGGAAGTGAGGGGGACTGGTTGAACCGGTGTCAAAGCAAGGTAGGGTTTGAGGTGACCAGGGGGGGTAATGGCTGGAGGGTCAAGGTACCAGACGGGTATGCCCAGGGTCAGGTTGGGGAGAGAGAGGGTGGCCATGATGGGGACCGTATAGATTCCAAGAGGGGGAGCGAGGAAAGGTATCTGCCCTGCAGGGTAATGACCAGGGGGGACGGCTCCGAGATGGTTGAGGTTGGGGGGAACTGACCCATGAGGGTAGAAGGGCTCATGGGTACCAGCTGTGGAAGAGGGGCTAGAAGGAGGGGGTCCGGCTGGTAGAGATGAATGGCTAGGAGCGGGTTGCGGTGGGCAAGGTTGAGGTTGAGGTTGCTGACTAGCCGAAGCGGGTCACTTAAGGACAGCCCGAGACGATTGCATCATGCAAACATTCGATAAGATGGGATCAGAGATAGGAGGAGGAGGAAGACTAGGGAAAGTTCCAAGCAAAGAGGAGTCTTTGTAGATGCCGGGAGAGACAATGGTCAAGGAATCGACGGTTTGCTTATTGGCTACAGAAGAGATGGTCGTCTCAGGGGAGGTCTAAGACTTTGGCTCATGATAAGTCAACTGGTCGATGGTGACTATCTTTCCATTGTGAGGAAAATACATTTTGCAAAAAACCACAGATGGGACAACATACATGGCATAGGTGTAGCTTCACCCCAATAGAATGTTGTAATCTAGAGGGGCGTCGATGACTTCGACGTCAACGCAAACCGTCTTGCCCGCAAGGGTGATAGGACAATTACGACAAAGGCCAATGGGCTAGGAGGCGTGGCCGTCCCACGCTCGAAGGGTGATCATGGAAGGGGCCAACGCAGGAGATCCGAGTTGCTTCCAAACTGAAGCAGACATCACACAGGTGGATGCCCCCTCATCAATTATACACCGAGAAACGTTAGCGTTCCGGATTTTGACTGGGATTTGGAAGGCGACGGAAGCAGGAAGAGGGGGATGTTCTGATTGATGGGCATCGAAAACAATCATTTTGTCATCAGAAGGATCGACAGTGCCCATGGCAGATAGCAGAGCCTTATTTTGGGAAGGGCACGACTGGAGGAGTTCCAATGTGGAAATGGTAGCAGGAGACTGCGCCAGATCATCTACTATGCTATACGAATGAGAAGCTTGACCAGAAGCAGCATTTCGGCGTAATGATCCCTTATGAATCTTGGTAGGAGCCTCATCTTTGGGTTGAGGGATATGTAAGGGACCATTGGATGTCGAAAGAGGCTCTGTAGAACCTGAAGAAGGGGACTCGGGGGCAGACTGAGCGGAAGGCTTGGGGTACTGGCGAGACCGAGTTTGAAGGTTAAGGTCGACGGTTAGAGATGGATCAGAGTTCATCATGAGGATCTGGTAATCGGAGGAACCAGAAGGGAAAGGTTGAGTGGCGACCTGTCCATCAGGTGGTTGGGCAGCCACGAATCCTTGCTGGGGGAAAGGATCGGTAAACACACTCGGTTGAGTAGAGGCCACATTAGGGGGAGAATGAGGGGAGGCATGTTGTCCTCGCAAAGTGGCTTGAGACTCCCACATCTGCTGCATCTGTGGTAGAAGGGGACAATCATGAGTGTAATGACCGTAAACACTGCAACACGAACAAGGCATATTTGTGCGAATAGGCCTGTCCGGCTTGGGCTGAGTACCCTGTTGCTGGTTAGCAGTGTTAGGGTCAGTACCTTGAGGATTAGGTCCATGAGTACCAGGGGCAGATTGATTTTGATTGCCTTTCCGCCTTCTTTGAGAGGAAGGGGGATTAGTTGCACACTGCTGTGCAAATACTTGCCCTGGAGGGGGCTGTAGGTGCTATTGCTGGGGTTGAGAAGGCAAGGGGGGTGGAAGTGCAAATGTTGGAGGAGCTGGAACACCAGGATGTGGATAAGGATAATGGTTAGGTTGGGCAACATTGAGGTAAGAAGGAGGTGGGGAAAAAGGAGAAGGCACACCGTATCCTAGATACATGCTACCTGGAGGGGGAAAAGTGCTAGAGGTGCTGGCCCCTCCCGGAGGGAGACCATAGCCCATAGGAGGTTGGGCATACGGATGAGAAAGGGCTCCAACGATACCGTCGGTGGAATGATATGCCACCGGGGCGTTAGCACCACCGGGCCTGGGGAGGTCAGGAAGGACGGTATAAACATAACTAGACTGATCGTAGATCAGGTCATATTTCAAGGCTATTTGGAGGGCAGCTTCTTCGGTTTGAGGGAAATGGGAGGCGACATCTTTGCCGATGGGAGGTAAGAGAGTGTGAAGGAACCAATCCATGTAAACCCGATCTTTGAAGGTGGGAGCTCGACATAAGCTTCGTCTTCTCTGCCAGTCTTGGACATGAGTGGAAAGGCGGGTTGAAGAGGATTGACGGCAAGAAGTCAAAAGCTCTGTACCAGTGTCGTATCGGAGAGGGAGTTGGAAATAAGATAAAAAGGCTTGGGAAATGGTCGCAAAGGTGGTATGGGAAGAGGCGGTCTGATCAACATACCATTTAGAAGCTTCGCCTGTAAGCGTACATTGGAACAACCGAAGACGGATGAAATCATCGGTGATGGAATTGGAGGAACACCACATGTGGAAAGATCGGACATGGTTGGTTGGATCTCCTCCAGCAAGGCCTTCGAACTTGGGGATGTCGGAGGGGAGCTTGGTTGGCATAGCAGGCCAACCAACATCGTGGCGGATAGGGTCATTGATCAATTGATTGAAATCGGGGAGGCTGAGGCCTGCCATGTAAGGGAGCAAGGGTGCAGCCGAGGTAGTTCCCGTGGCGGTTCCGCTAGTAGTAGTCTCGACATTAGGGCTGGGATTCCCGCTAGCGTTAGGCCCTAGACCAGACATAGTGAAGGTGACAGGGGGAGAACCAGAAGTAAAAGGAGAACCCAATGAATCAGAAGAGGAGTCGGAGTGCGGACTCGGAGGAGGAATAACTCGACGACGGCGGGGCGGAGTAGGTCCACTGACCGGAAACTGAGGGTGAAGGCCAAGAAGTCTCCAAGAGGTGCACCTTGGGGGCACAATGATGACAACACAAACACGGTACAAGGGGAAGAAGAACGAACAACAAGGGCAGGGAGGTGCAGAATCAAGTGATTACAATGTCGAAACAAGGGCAGAAAAGGTGCAGTGTCAATTGATTTTACAATGTTTTAAAGTCTTTTCCTGGCGGTGTGAACCAGGCTCTTCTTCGCTTAGGGTGAGTGTGTGGCGTGCGTTAATTTTAATTTTTAAACCCTGACTTTTTGAGAGAAAAAGAAAAGGTGTGTTGCGTAACTGAAAATAAATTTGTAGAGAACAATATATAATGCTGAAATAACAAAAAATTAACAGCTAACAATGCATCGATCTAACCCAAAAAGGCGGGTCTCTCAAAACTAGTCGAAAAGAGGGAAAAAATCTAGTCAAAACACACTAAAAAGAGGCCAATAGATCTAAGGTCAGGAGGATAGGGATCTAAAGGAGAAATCTGCTGAAAGGAGGTGCAGAACACAACCAAGAGGTAGAGGCAAGGTGGCTGCAAAAAAGGGGGAAATCAGCAAAATGTAGAAGGGACAAGGAGGAGGCCCTAAAGGTAGATCCAAACAAAACTTCAGGAGGGGATTTGAAAGGGAGAAGAGATGATTAAAAGGGATCTGAAAAGGAGGTAGCAGATCTGAAAAAGGGAAGGCTGAAACTCTGAAAAATTAGACACCTGAAACAGCTAAACTCTTCGACCAAAAGTGGAGGGTACTGAAGCCCTAGGGGGCTATGTTCCCACTTAGATGAGCAAAAAAGATCAGAAACAGGTCTAAACGGGCTGAGACAGAGGCTGGAAAACCTTGACAGAAGCTTCAGAAAAACCCAGAAAAATTGCAGAAAAATAGGAGAAAAACTGGCAGGTCGCAAGTTCTGACCTGTTTTCTGTGCAGGTCTCAGATAATGGGCTGAAAAGTGCGACCTGGAGTCCAGGTCATAGTTTTTGGGCTGAAAAGTGCGACCTCAAGCTCCAGGTGTCTCGGCGGCAGATTTCCGAAAACGTTGCCGTCTCAGTTGCGGCTGATGTCTGTCACCTGCGCAATAGGGCCAGAAACACGCGGAAGTTATACATTTTAATGTTTTATGGTTTTAGAGGTGAAAAACAACCTAAAAATAGGAAAAAAAAAAACGCTGAAAAGAAACCCTAGGGTCTGAAGTAGCTGGATATGCAGGAATATGAAAAACGATAATGGTCGTAATTAAAAAACCCGTGTGGAGTCGCCAGTTGTTAGTATGAATCTTTTGTCGAAGTGTACGAAAAAAGACCACTTTAGCTACGCATAACGTATAGCCCTAACATCAAATATGGTTGCCAATATCTTCAGATCTGCAGTTAGTTGATCAAGACAAGTGCTGCAAAAAACCAGATCTATGCGTAGAGAGACATTAAGCAGTAAAAATAAGGTTTTGCTCCATACATCCAATAGACAAGACAAGAAAAATATTTTTTGAAAGAATTTTTTGTATTAAGGGCACCTGGGAGGAAAACAAGAAGGTGTTTCCAATTCTCCTCAATGGGATGGGTTCTTGGAAGTCCTCAGCACTTCAGATCTAGTATTCTCTCTCTTGTTGGTGTAGAAAACCCAGACAAAGATAGAACTCAAAGGGAGCTCACACATCAAATAATGGAAAATATGACAATGATAATGGCTCAAAGTCAGACCAAGAGTTTAGATCCAGAGTGATCTAATAGGCAACAAAAGGTGAAGAATGGTAGGAAAAATCCTCCTATTTATAACAAAATATTGGGTCATTCTAGATCTTGGTGCATGATTAAAATAACATTAACCAAATCTAGATCCACCTTTTATGGAATATTTTATTATATTTGTTGGAGGGAAAAAGTATTTGACTTGGGTCAAATCCCTTTATTTGTGAATAATAAATAAATAAATGATTTATTTATCATTTAAAGGAAGTGGTTGAAAGATAATCAAATAAATAATGATTTATTTAATTATTTATGGGTGATTTAGTCATATTTAACAAGGAATATTATTTAAATAAGATTTAAATAATTATTCCTAGAAAACAATAAGACAAATAAAGATTTATCTAATTAATTTCTTTTTTTTGGGTTAAACATGACCAGGAATAATAATTAAATTATTGTTCAATTGATTATTCCTTGAGGAAAATCAAACCAATATAGGTTTGTTTAATATTTCCTGTTTAGATTATAAACAACCTAATAAATGTGTTTTATTAAGTTTTTTTCACATAGTGAAAGAAAATTTTACTTAGGATAAAATTGGTCTTACATGGTGTACTTGGGTCCATCTAATGATAGTAGGTTAGATGACCAAAAAATGGTGTAACAACAGGAACAAAGGCAGATAAATGACTTTGAGGTCTGCCATACTACATAAAAAATTCTCTGGTAGCATTTAGGACTTCTGTCAGGGTGGAAAACTTCTCAGGAACACGATATAGAATAAAAACATTATGGGTACTTTGTCCTTTCACGGGGAAGAACATTTTGCTGATGCGAAACACTGATAATATTGTTTTCTATGTGTTAGGCCTCATTAGGCCCTCTGTGTCAATCACAAGGTCTTCAATATGGTACATTTTCCCTTTAAACATTGAATTAAAGCTTAAAATATTCAATTACAGGCTTTAAAATTTTTTAATCCTTCACTGATACTCTTTGTCGCTTCATTGACTATCTCTTTCTGTGAAAATTGAGCTTTAATGGTGCTAGAGGGTATTACAGAGTTCAACACTGTTCTTTTAATGAAAATTTCATTCCAACACTTTCCCAGGCATTTCTATGTAATCTCAGGCTCTAAAAATGGCCTCTTCTGTGCTTTGTGTCACTATGACAGTGATTGTGAGCAATGACGGTTTTCACCTCTTGTAACCCTGCAAAAACACACAAATATGTTAAGAAATCCATGCATGGGGTAGGATGGATGCAGTGGAAGGTTGTGAGGATGGCAGCGCAACAGAGGTGAATGCAGTGGATGCAGGAGAAAACAATTGGAAAATGCAGTGAAACGGTGAAGAAATGGTCTAGTGAAAGTTTGGTGGAGGAATGCATGTGGACCATCTGATCAGATCTGGAGGTGATGATCGATGGTGGAGATTATCTAATGGAATGAATTTGGAAAGTTGGGTGAAAATGAAATAAACTTTAATGTAGAACATTAAAGTTTTAATGTAAGCGAGTTACAAAGGTTTTTAATGTAAATCATTCGATTTGGAGCTTTGGACGAAATACAAAGGAAATGCGTGAAAAACATATCAAATGGGCTTGAATGGTTGGACCCGATCATGGGCGGAGGGAAATTTAGTATGGATTGTCAGATCTCAGGAGGAGATCGACGGTTGATATGATCCAATGAAGTTTAATTGTCGCCCGATGGAAAAATATGCATGTGATGCGAGATGTAATGAGGGCCGTTGATTTGAATAGATCAACGGTCGAGATTTATGGATAGAATTTCGCGCATAGAAGTGGGGAAGTGGTTTTAGGATTAAAACCGCTATTTTCGCATAGAAAAATGTGGATGAGGCGATTTTCACATTTTGAACACGATATAGGTCTCTGGCTAACACGTGGCTCTTAAAAACCACCCATATCGCATACATTATGACTGTTGAACTTCGAACGAGGAAACAACGCGATATTGATGCTAGCCGTTGGATCTGGGACTGTGAGATCCGACTGTGATGGAGGAGCATGATACGAGGAAAGTGCATGGTCAGTAAGGTGGGGTCAAGCGGACGGTGGTTTCATTGTGGGCCATCCGATCTATGCGATGGACAGTCGAGATCTACAGAGGGAAGGCAAAGGCGGAGGATACGGTTAGTGGTCGGGAGTAATCTTGGCTGTTGGATCCAGGGGATCAACGGTGAATGCGTGGGAGTGATATGAGCTGTCAGATCAAGAGGGATGAACAGTTGTGATTCAATCGGAAGTGGGGGAGGCAGGGGCCCGAAACTCCGATGGGGCGATGAAGCGATTGCATCTGGACCGTTGGATCGGCAACATATCAACGGTTGTGATTGGATCTGAAGGTGGCCAATCCTAGACACAAGGAGGAGTGAGAGCGAATCTTGGCCATTGGTTCTTGTGGATTCAACGGCCAGGATTGCATCGGGAGATCACAATCGGGGGAAACAAGAATGGCGCAATAAGAATTTTCGATGGTGCAAGATTGCGATGGTCGTCGGATTTGAATGGGAATCAACGGCGGAGATCATCATCAGAGGTTTACATAGGGATTCTATGGGCACGCGGTAAGATCTATTCATACTATCAGATCTATTAAGATCAACGGCGGAGATCGCTTCAAAGGCCGACATAACAAACACAATCACATCAGAGATTTTTTGTTTACAAAGGAAAAACGTTCCGCTCCAACTCTCCGTTGCGATGAGCGCCTTATGCCTTAGCGCTTGGTCTTAGCGCTCGGGTTTATGGAGGGGAAGTGGTTAGGGGTTGGCTGAAAAGGGGCTAAGCATGTTTTATAATAAAAATGTGTTTTTGACTTAAAAAACAACGTTTTTAAGGCTTTAAAGAGGCTTTCGGTAAATGGAAAAATGGATTTTTAAGCCAAACAAAGGGTATTTGTAAGGTTAAAAGTGAGATGGAATGGTTTAGTAGGATTAGGAAGGGATTTTGGGGGTTAAAGGGGAAACTTTGAAAATGGGAAAAAAGGTTAAAATGGTGAAATTTGCAGGGATACAAAGGGGCAAATAGAGGTCTTTTCTGAGCATAATTGTTTCACAAGCAGTGAGGCTTTTGGGATGGAAACATCAGTGAAGATTTTTTAAAAGGTAAAGGACACACAGAGGCTTCAAGGATGAGAGATTTTCATAGGGAATGTATCTCTTGAAGGCTCAGAAAAATATTTAGCCACCTGTTTGCTTGACAAAAATTTCATAGGTGGCTAACAGGTCCTTTCATAATCTCAAATATTCTACAGAACAATACTTTTGAGTTACAACATCTTGATGGGATAGAACTGTTCGGAGGCCCATTCAATGGGCGCTTTCTCAAAAAATTCTTTTACTAAGGTTTTTGGTGGCCTAAGCTCACTGTAAATACCGATGTGTTTCGTAATAAGACTCCATAGCTCAATGAAAAGGAACTAAAACTACAAAAGTTTCTTAGAGCCTCGAAGGGAGAGGTCACAATTCCATTTTAAATTTTTTGTTTTTAGGATTAGACTTTAAAATTTTCAAAAAAAAATTGGTATCTACCGAAATTTCCGGTGGCGCCTCTTTTAGCCTTTTCAGACAATCTGTTATATTCTTGTTTCTTTCTATTCTTCTTTTATTCCAATGCTACAAGAAATTCCGATAACTTCCCTTGTTTTTAAAAATAAAAATAAAAATCATATCCACTTTGTGTCAAGCCACGTATTTTAGTTTAAAATAAGTTTTAAATCATTTCATTATGATTTAAACCATTTGATAGGATAGGTTTGTGGTCAGTCACATTGAGTTCAGTCATGGTTTACATGTAGAGTCTAGGTGTCAATCCGCAATAACCAAAGCCATTCGTTGATCCCATCCTGTTTGTTAGCCAAATTGGTCTAGTTTCATGTCAAGGTACATGATTTTAGAAAGGAAATATCGTGGATCCATAGGTTTAATGCAATGACCATTTGGATGGATATGCATATATGATGCCAAAAATTTAGGCCAATAAGCCAGCATGCAGTGGAGGTGACTGCCAATCACAGATCCACTTATTCCAAGACACCTGTAGCATGTTATCCAAAGTTACACAAACAATTGAAGACCATGATGGATATCACATGGTGCATACTACGGTCAAGGATATTTTCCATCATGAAAATATATTGCATGGGAGGATGAACCAATGTTGTTGTTTTAAAACCACTGAAAAAGGAGTAGTAGCAGTTGTGAGCCTAGCTGTTGGAGAACGAGTTTTCTAGAATTTCATTTTGAGGAGAATTGAAGATTTCAAATAGGATTTCAGAGGAAGAAACAAACAAAACTTGTTAGGTGAGCTATTCTAGCTCTGCCACCTATCAGTTTTCAGAGACAGAGTTATTAATTTTTGAAGATGATTAAAAGAGTAGGGAAGATAAAACGAATTGAACCACAGGGTGTTGACCTAGTGGATGCAAATTTGAAGGTGAGAAGATTGTTTGTCGAAGTGGGTGGTACTCTTTGTGCACCAGACTAGGAAGCTTTCACTTAGGAGTAGCTCAAGAGTTTGAAAATTCATTCAATGGACAGGAAGCCAAAGTCTATGGTCTTACATTATAGGTTTTTGAAGATTCAATTGCTGAGGCATTCAACCTTCCATAGGAAGGAGAAAGGTGGTTTAAAGGCTAATATCTCATTGGAGGAGACCTCAATAGTTTCCTCAAGGATGCACATAACTGGGCCAAGGGAATTCCAAGCACCTACCTCAAAAATGAATCAACATAAGCTGTTAAAATCATCAAGATTTACCTCACCTATGAAAGGAGGTATACAATAGTGTTTCTTTATCATATGATATTTATTTTTCATGTTGCAGGTATGAATACCCTCAATTTGCCATACTTTTTGCTGAAGAGGCTAACAAAGATGTCAACAAGGATCCAAACTCACACTGTTTCTTCAGAATACAATTTGTATCATCAAGCTCTCATCAAGGTGTTAGTTGAAGAAAATTTAAGGAAAAGAAATCAGACATGGGACCATTTATTGTTTTATAGAGCAGGCCAACGTGCGCCTACACCTCCATCCTCACAACAACACCCTCAACCTGAAAAAAGAAACAAGAGGAAGGCTAAAAAGGAGAACATTCACAAGGACAAGAACATGAAAGTAAAGGTTTCTTCAGTCAAGGTTGAGAGGAAGTTGGAGAAAGGAGAGATACCCTTAGTTGATAAACCCAAGTCTATGAAAGTGGTTCCCCCCATTCCTTGTTTTCCTAATGTCTACACTAGAGCTCGAAGAGGAAGGTCTACAACTGAAGAAAAATCTAAAGCACATATGCTACCAGAAATTTCGGAAGTAGACATTCAACAGAAAATGCAGAATGAGTATCAACCCCCAAATTCTGATGAAGAACTCCTCAAAGATGCAGGGTATGCGATCAATAATAAGAAGAAGAAAGAGGAAGCCAAACTTGTTGTTAGTACCAGAAAAATAAATACCAGAGACAGTAACAAGTTCAAGCTTAAGTCCAAGGCTATACACAATCCAATTTTATTTACATAGGTCAATAATATAGAAGGAAAATCTAAAGGGTCAAAGACAAAGGAAACTAAGAAGAAAGATAAAAACAAAACCCCTTCAGAGAAGCACTCAAAACCCTCAAAAATATGAAATATACAAAAGGGTTCTTAAGGAGGAGAAGGCCACTGTCAAGGAAGAAGCCACAAGAATAACCAGATTAAGATCAGCTGTTGAAAACAAGACGAACTTGGACAAGCTTGTTGAAGTTGCAACCCACATGGAAGGAAGGTAAAAAGGTTTTTTTATACAAACACCTTTTTGCTTATCAATTGCAATTTTGAACAACAACTCAGATGTTAAAGAATATAAGTCTGTGCAGGTTTCTCAACATTTTTTGTGCATTTTTGAAAAATAAACAGAGCGCTATAGGAAATTCTGGTAGCATTCTAGTTTTTGCCAGAATTTACAGTAGCACTTGTTTTAACTGATTTTTGACACTTTTCAACAAAGTTTTCGAGTGAGTTAAGGAAAGATAAGGAATCATAACCAAATGGCTATTACAAGTGACAGTGATAAGTGGTTATGAGGTTATTGGAGTTCATATTAAATACAGATAAATGGTTATTTAAAGACCAAATACATAAGGAGACAAATCAATAGAAAGGGGCATCATGACAACACAGTCAGCAATTCAACCTAGATTTCTTCTTTTCTTTCAACTGCATCTATCATTTCAATTAGATTTTGATGGGATATGGTTGTAATGTCTTATGACACCTATGTAATGTTAGGAGTAGTGTTTCCTTCTTTTTAGAAGAGATGGATTTGGTGCCTCTCTTTCTATATATACCATTTGTAAATATCATTTCCAGGTTGGATGTTGGTCTACCTAAAGAATAAATATAATAAAGAAAATACTTTTTTACTTCATGCTGGAGGATTTTGTGACTGAAGTACCATCTAATGTATGGTGTGTCTTCTTTCTTTGTTAATTTATTCTAATTATGAGTTGCAACAACCAGTAAGGTGTGAGTGAGAAAATTTTAAAGGATTTAATAGTAAATTATCTGCTTTCAGTTTCCTGCAAATCATATATGTGTTTTTGAACATGTCAGTGTAGATTTCATAAAGGATTTGTGAAATAATTTATGCATGCAATATACTTTATGAATGTTGTTTACTTTGCATAAAAATATTTTGTGTAAAGAACCATCGTTATAGTTGTGTGACTGATTCATGATATGAATATTTCCTAGAATAAGTACCAGCTATCCATCCCCTTTCATTTGTTACACTCTGCTCCCTATACTACCAATTTACCCATACAATTTATACTTGCCAAAATTTTCCAAATGCATGAAAGTCTTAAATAATATAAAAATCATTTCAAAATATTTGAGAAGCCATCCCACCACTCAAAAACCATTTAAAATATGAAATGAACTATTATTTGTAAGGCTTACTCCTTTTTCAGTCAAGGAACTAATCCTTGTGCTAACATGTCATAGCGCTGCAGGACAGAGCATTATCCTAGTATATGAAATTTACCATGACGAACCAAAATGCTATGTTAGCCCATACTAAGGTTGCATTAAATGCTGAATTTAAGAAGACAAAGTCACAATCCCAGTGTATTATAGAGATCAAGGAGATTAAGAAACTAGCCAATTAAATAGTGTGGGAATTTGATCAAAGGTTTAAAACATTGATAAGTCAAGTTAGCTTCCATATCCCCGAGGAGAAGCACAAGGAATGGTGTATCGCTGCATTGTTACCTCATATTAGATTTCCATTATCGTAGCAGAAGGCCACAACCCAAGCTGAAGAATTGGAGATTGTGATGAAGTTAGAAGCTTCATCGGTAAAAGATGCTAATCTAGGGTTTCAACAGATTCTAACCCAGTCAGCAAGATTACATATGGAGCTCCAAGGTTTTAAGAAGGGAAAATAAGTTCATGCAGAAGTATGGTGCATAAAGTGCAAAGTGGAAGGTCACCATAAGGATCATTGTCCTGTTTTAAGAGACTACTCGGGCACCGGGATTCGAAGTCCGTTGAGACTTGGGCCAACGATGAGGATGTGCAAGCTTTGCTTTGTTCAATTTATATTATCCAACTAGATTGTATAACTGAAGCAACAGATGAATGGGATAATGAACACTGTTACCGATGAAATAGGTAACCTGACCTCAAAACGGGAACTCTAGCCCAAAAACGCTCAAAAAACATGAAAAAACACCCCCAAAAAAAAAAATGTGTCTTCCAGAACGCACTTGTTTTTTTTCGAAGGTCAAATTTCAACATTTTCTAAAATTATGCTAAAAACAAAATTGTTTGTTGAAAAAAGGATTGAAAAAAAACCCCCCAAAAAAAAAGTGTGTCTTCCAGAACGCACTTGTTTTTTTTTTAAGGTCAAATTTCAACATTTTCTAAAATTATGCTAAAAAAAAATTGTTTGTTGAAAAAAGGATTGAAAAAACACCCTCAGAACAAAACCAGTTGATGCTGGAATAACAAAAAAAAAAATTGTCATAATTTTGACACTTGTGACAATGGAATTAAAGACAACATATTAGGACATTTTTTAAAATCGTAAATTTCTAACATTTTTGATAGATGATGTTAAAGATAAACAAATACATGTCTGAAGGGCTTATAATTTTGAACAATTTTCATCCATGTTGTTAAACATAAAATATCTTGACTTTAAACAACCTCAAATTTGTAATTATTTTCAACCATAACCTTAAAGATAAAGGTAAATCTAAAGTTTTTCAATCTTAAGTGTTCAACATACTTGAACAATGAAATTATGGAGAAAATATAAGACTTAACAATTTAAAACAGAAACAAGTAAGAGTAATTTTAATTTTAAAGAATAAAAACTTATCTTTTTTCAAATATTAGAATAAGACAAATTTAAATTTAATTTCAACCAAAACCTAAAAATCAAGCATCAAAACAAAGTGTTATGTTTCAATGACGCATATAATTATTAAAACTTTTAAAAGTATCTTATACCAAATGGTAACAATACATAATATCATGGTAATATCACTGCATAATCTAAAAATTCAACATTAGTTTCTATTTTCTATTTTATTTATAATTAAAATATCAACATTGGTACATTGAATATACCATAAATTATTTTTGTAATTCATTGTTACATTGTCGATATTCTAAAGAAATGAATTCTTCATAATTAAAACGTATAATCCAACAAACATAGAAATGTCTCAGAACTTCATGAAAAATGAGATGGAAGTCAAAATTTTTATTTCAAGTTACCATGCAAACATCAATTACAGAAAAGTGTCTTAGATAGTTATTCAAAATCAGCCATAGGTTCTGGCACACCATCATAAGCTACATCTTCATATGAATGGCTCGATGCAGATGAAGATGATCCATATTCTTCCCTTTCATCAACTAGTGCTCCATCTGAGTCAACATGCATGCCCACCATTTCAGAGTTCAAAAGTCTTGTAGATCTACGTCTACATTCTGCAGAGTCCCATTTCAACAGTAATTGTTCTGGTAGCAATTTCTTCAAAATATTTATGGTTTGTAACCGAAGAGTTCCTCTCTTTGTCAAATTGAATTCATACACAAGTATGTCAACATCCTCCAATTTTAAGACATCTGTGCGGCGACGATTTATATTTGTGCCCTTTCTTTTTCTCTTTCCGCCAATTCTTTTTTCCACTACCATCTCTGGCTTGTACACACCATTGAAAGGGTGGGTACTTGTGGCATACCAATGTACATCAACAGCTGTAATCTCTTCATTTTCATTAATGACCTTTATAACCTTGGCAATCCAGAATGGATAGCCTAGTGGATCTTCATCTGCTAACACTGCTATCATGCAACCCTCCTTAAGATCCTGCATAGAACCCCTGTAAAGGTCTTCCATGGCTTCACGTTGTGCACGTGATCTTCTAGAACCAATATAGATTTCTCTTTCCTCTACCTGTGGGAAATTAATAATAGCTTGAGGTTGTTGTTGTTCAACATTGTGTGTTTCTTGATGTTCATGTTCATTTGGCATATTTTGTGGCAAAAAAAAAGGAGTCTTCAAAAGCATATCCTCATTTACTGATCTTGAAATCATATCACTTTGATTACTGAAAAAAGACTCCCACCAAACTGAATCAGCAACATCGAAGTATTCATATGTATCTCTAATACATCTTTTAATTTCCTCTATACATTCAAAATAATTTATCTCTCTCTTCTGCCTTCGTGCATTATGGAGTCTGGAAACTGACTGTAATAACAATATCTTTGATGAAAACATTGGACGCTCTGGAATGAACTTCAAAAATGCTAAACCTGATGATGGTCCCCATTCTTCAATAGTTGAATACTTCTTGCCCCATATAAGTGTTATCCCATCAATTTTTTTGATACGAAATTGATGCCGGAAGCTAATATCGTTAAGTTTTTCAATGCATTTCTCCTCACCATGCGATCCAAAAATAAACCTTCGCATGTCAATAGTTTCTTCCAACACATGAAAAACAGGCTCTGGAATGTACGATTTCTTAATACATTCAATTAATGATGGCAGGCTCCCAACACCTTTCCTCCTCAATGTTATTGAAAAACGACTGAACATTTGATCAATATGATCATGAGTATGCCCAAAAATAAGGAAACCAACCTTTATCTTTTTAAAAATCCCCAATTCAACAAGCATGTTTAGATACCCAAAAAGAACTTGATTTTTGTTCTCACGACTTGTGTTGTCTAATTGTAAATACAAAACTTCAGGAAGAATCCCAGACCAATGAGTAACCACATCATGGATTATAGTTATGGTCAGATTTGCATCATTTTGAATATTTGGAGTTGTGAAAAAAACTCTTGGAAACATCTTCTCATTAAATACCATACAACCAACCAAGTGAAATTGAATGAAATTTTCCTCCTGTAATTTTTTTGGCGTGCGGACAAAATGTGGAAGAAGTGTTTTCTTTTGGTCCATACCATCAATTATCAATCCCAGATATTTATTTGGATGATCATAACACTTCTTTTGATGTTTATACAAATTTTGTCTTTCACTTGTTTGCTGATTGCGATGGTCTTGAAGTTCTTTGACAACGGAATCTGTACATAAAATAAAAGAAACATATGAATAAATATATTTTCATAGTTGATAAGTATCAAATTTTAAAAAACAATGTTTTGAACACATACCTCTTTCTGCCCCTTAACATTTATCTCTTTTTGCTTTAAGAGAAGCACATGTGCTGCAAACCCCCATCCTTGTCTTCTTAGGAATACGAACATTGTTGAATTCAGTTTTCCATATCCTTGTAAAATAAGAATATGTAATAAAATTACCAATTCCTTCAACAGCTTCTGAATAATCTTTGTATAACATGAATATTTCTCGTCTCGAGAAATTATCTGGAATATGTATTGTGTCTTTATTTGGCATACACTCTCCATGATTTGAAAAGAAGTCTTTCATCCATGTCTTAGCAGTATTTGCAAACGGCCCCGCCTCCCGTTTATGACGTGCTTCTGAATAATATGTGGGATCCTTTTCCAATCTATCCTAGATTCTTGACAAACAACAATTACCAATTGAATACAACATTTTGAACGCCTTTCTGCAAAGCAATACATTCCCAATATGATAATCATAACCTGCTAGTGTAGATTTCATGCAACCCACTAAATATGAATTTTGCATGCTTTTATTCATTGACATATATGTTTTCCTTTTCTGCAAAGCAAAGTTGAAATCCATATTTTTCAAGCAATACCTTCGACAACATGCACTTCAAATCAAATGAACGACAAAACTTTTTGTCGTAAGATATTTTGTCCTCGCCCTTGTATAACTGGAATGCCTTGGATTGATATGAAAAGGTCTACTCCTACTCCTAGTTGCAATATTTCCTTGCAACAGCTTCATCATTCTATCATCCTTTGTAAAAGTAGTTTCATCACCATTAGAAGGAATATTATCCCCACTATCATCATCCTCAACATAGTTAAGAAATTCATCAACATCATTGCATGGAAAATTTTCTTTACCATCATCAGTTGAAGAAAAAATTTCACAAGAATCATCGACACTTTTGTAACCCCGACTCAAAAGAAATTCTTCACCATCTTGACCCATGCTTTCAAATTCTTCCCTGGGAGGATTCAATTCTTCATCACCATGAGTGTCTTTGAAATGGTCACTTGGAGAAAATGCAATATTCAGATCTGTGTCTTTAAAATTATCATTTGCAAGAAACTCTTCATCCTCCCCTTCCTCAGTGGCACTCTCATAATCCTTGGGATTATGCATAAGTGGAAGCTTTGAATTTGTATTCACTAGAATTTCTTCACCCTGCCCCTCCCCTTCCTCACTAAAGCTCTCATAGTCCTTAGGATTGGGAATAAGTGAATGCCTTGAATCTATATTTATTGGAAATTCTTCATCGCCCCCTTCATCAGTGGTTAAATTATAATCATTATGATTAGGATGAAGTGAAAATTTTAGCTTTGGAAATTCATCCCCGTCTTCATCAGTGGTGCTGGCATAATCCTTAGGATTAGGACGAAGTGGATATTTTGACGCTGCAAATTCTTCATTCCCCTCTTCCTCAATGGTGCTGACATAATCCTTAGGATTAGGACAAAGTGCATATTTTTACTTTGCAAATTCTTCATTCCCCTCTTCATCTGTGGTGCTGACATAATCCTTAGGATTAAGACGAAGTGGAAATTTTGACTCTGGAATTTTTTTGTCCCCCTCTTCATCAGTGGTGCTTGCATAATCCTTAGGATTAGGACGGAGTGGATATTTTGACGCTGTAAATTTTTCATTTCCCTCTTCATCAGTGGTGCTGGCATAATCCTTAGGATTGGGACGAAGTGGATGTTTTGACTCTGAAACATTATCATTCCCCTCTTCATCAGTGGTGCTCGCATAATCCTTACGATTAAGACGAATTTGATATTTTGACTCTGGAAATTTTACATCCCCCTTTTCATCAGTGCTGCTGGCATACTCCTTAGGATTACGACAGAGTGGATATTTTGACTCTACAGATTCTTCATTCCCCTCTTCATTTGTTGTTCTCATATAATCCTTAGGATTAAGCTGAAGTGGATATTTTTCATCTCCCTCTTCATCAATGGTGTCCTCATAATCCTTGGGATTAGGACGAAGTGAAACTTTTGACTCTGCAATTTCTTCATCATGCCCTTCATCACTGTTTCTTTCATAATCCTTAGGATTAAGAGTAAGTGGTATAACTGGTGCTCGATTTTTTGACTCTCTATTCATGGTGAATGAACTCTCGTTATATTCATCACTCTGAATAGAGTTGTTGTGTGACGAAGATGTTGATGTTCTAGAAAGAAAAACTTCGTTATCAGAAGAAACCATGGCTTCCAACAAGAATAGGTTGAATGATACAAATTCCTCTCCCACTTACAATATATAGCTTAAAGACTGAAAATTTCCCTCCAAATTTTCCCTCCAAAAAAATTCGCGAAAAAATTTCCCTCCAAAATTTCCCTCCAAAAAAATTCACGAAAAACTTTAACTATTTTAATTATAATGACTACATGTAAATATTTTAAATTTTTTATTTTAAACTTACGTTATATTCATCTAAAATATATTTCAATTTTTTTTTTAAATATTCCTTTCATGCATGTCTTCGAAACTAAAATAATTTTCTTATTTGAATACTTTAATATTGACTACATGTAAATATTTACAAAAATAACATGATGTAAATATTAACTATTTAAACTATAATTAACTACATGTACATATTTTAGATTTTAAAATTTAATCGCATGATTTTAAACATTGATTACATATAAATATTAACTATGATAACTAAATACAAATATTAACTATTTTATCTATAATATTAAATATAATTAACTACATGTAAGTATTTCATATTTTAATTTTTAATCTGAGATTATATTTGAATTATTCAACATTCAGTACATGTAAATATTAAATAAAATATTAATTATGATAACTACATGCAAATAATAAGTATTTTAACTATAGTATGAACTATAATAAATTAAATGTAACATTCAGTACATGTAAATATTAATTATGATAACCACATGCAAATAATAAGTATTTTAACTATAGTATGAACTATAATAAATTAAATGTAAATATTTTAAATATGAAATTTTAATCCCACATTCATTAAACAGTAAATCAATCAGACAATATACGATATTTAAAAGGAATGATTGTTTCTATTCATCACATCACATCAAGTTTTCTGGTATTTGTTAGAGCAAATTTCTGGAGGTGTTGCGTTGGCATTGGTAACTTCATGGAGGCATTGCACTGGCATTGGAAGCTTTGTGTTGCTATTGGTAATTTTGTGGAGGTGTTGCATTGGCATTGGTAACATCGTGAAGGCATTGCATTGGCATTGGAGGCATTGTGTTGCTATTCGTAATTGTGTGGAGGCGTTGTGTTGGCATTGGTGACAACAGCTTCTTGCATTTCAAAGGTTAGTTTTCCTTCTATTCTGTCAATTTAGAGATGATTTTGGGAAAAATATGTTTTTCTATAGTTTTTTTGTGTTCAAAAACTACTTTTTTAAGGTTTTTAGGTTCAAAAACCTTGATTTTTTAATATTTTTTTAGTGAAGAAAATGCAAAAAAAACTGAATTTTTTAGGGTTTTAAGAACAAAAATTTAGATTTTTTTTCTTTTTTAAGACTTATAGGTTCATTTACACATAAAAATCCATAAAACGACCATGCACATAAAAAAAAAATTGGCCTTATAACATTTTTTATTTGTATTTTTTTTTATCATAAATATATGAGTGATTTCATTATTTAAATTTTTTTTTATGTGAGAATTTTTTATTTTATATTTTATTTTATTTTATTTTTTTAATTTTAGATCTTTGTTTTATTTTTTTAATTTTAAATCTTTAATTTTTTTTTCCTTTATTGTTTTGTTATATATATACATATATATTTTTTTAATTGTATTGTGATATATATATATATATATATATATATATTATAATTTTAAAACATATTTTTTTTTTAATAGTTTATTATATTGTTTTTTTTTTTTTTTTAAATTATATGTTTAAATTGTAAAATTTAAAAAAAAATTATGTATTTTGTTTATATGTTTAAATTGTAAAATTTAAAAAAAAAATTTAAAAAAAAATTATGTATTTTGTTTATTGGTGGTGCCGGCCACCCGGGCGGCGCCACGGGGGCGGCCCACCCGCCTCCCTGCGCCCCCATCAGCCGAGGGTCGATTCTCGAGCTCCGCCCGTTGGGCGCCGGGGCCGCCCGGGCGGCCGGCACCACCAATAAACAAAATACATATTTTTTTAAAAATTTTATAATGTTTTGTTTTTAATTGTTTTATTTTTATTTTTATTTTTAAATTTTATAATGTTGTTTTTTTAATTGTTTTTTTTTTTAATTTTGGTATTTTTTTTTTATAATTTGGATTTTTAATTTTTTTTTATAATTTTTTTGTTTTTTTTAATAATTTGTTTTAAGAACACATTTTATAATTTTGATTTTTTTTAATTTTTTTTTTTTAAACAATTTATTTTAATAAAACAATCATAGAAACATTGTTATATATAAATATAAAAAAAAAATTGTTATATAATGTAATAAAAACATTATTAAATAATAAATGTTAAAAATTTCAAAATATAACAAATATATATATATATATATATCAAAAAAAAAATACAATGTAATAAATTTACAAAAAAAAAACATTTGTTTTAATATAACAATAAAAATTAATTAAAAATATATATATATAACAATACAATTAATAAAATAAAAAATTATATAACATTATAATATTTGTTATAGATAGTTAATAACTTTTTTGTTTTTTTTTTAAATATTAAACACAAACTGAAGTTTCAAAATACTAGTTTATTTTTTAAGTTTAATTTTAATGCTTTAATTTCAAACTATTTAGTTTTAGAAATACATTTTGTTTATTAAATTTATTTTATTCGCAATATTTTTCCATTAACTAATATATATATATATATATATATATATATATATATATATATATTATCAGGAAAATGGCATCAAAAAAGATTTCTGTGAATGTTTCTGCACCTAGGGCAGCAGCTCCCAAATCTACGGTAGCAGCTCCCAAATCTACAGCTGCAGCTCGACGCACTATGGAGACAACTCCCAAATCTAAAGTTGCAGTTGAACGCACTATGGACACTATTGGACGCAATAAGGATATTGTTGCACACACTAATAAAAGTCAAGCAAGTGGGGCACCAGGTTCATTAAAGGTTATTTCTGATTGGAAAAACGCCAAGGAAATAGATAAAACCGATTTCTCATGGTATCTTGAAGACAGTGAAACGGAGGTTGATATACACATCTATATGATTTGTGGTATGATTGACTTAAATGAGAAATATGAGGTGATGGGCAGAGTATGAGACATATGTATGGTCCCGAATACAAACACTATTTATGTTCTTCAAAGGGAGGCTCAGAAACGTGAGAACGTTAGATATCGTTTATCAATCGTCAAGTACGACACAGATGAAATAACTTAAATTTTTTTTGAAGAAATAGCAAACAACATTGCAAATAACATTGTAAGTATGCTTATTTTTATTTCCTCTATGCATTATTGTAAGGATGATTCAATTTTTTATAAATTATTGATCATTGACATGTTTTATTTTGTTTCATAGGATTTTGTTTCGAGTCTTTCAAACATGTTTGATGGTATTTATATGTTGGTGCCAAATGTTATGGATGTGATCAAAACTTTCCACAAAGACAAAGCAGAGGAAAGGAGATTGAAGCAAAGAGCAATAGCTCGTGACACTGCAACAATACAAAGAGGGGATCAACCAAGTGTCACTAAGGTTGGTCAATCTAATAAACTTAAACATGTTTCTTTTGAAGGTGTCGAACATGAAACATAAAATTATGATAGAATTAGTGAGGAGGAGATGAGAACTAATGTGCAGAAGAAGAAAATAGATCAGACACCAAAAAGAAAAATTGCCAAAGATCTCTCTCTTGTACCTCATAGAGGAGAGCTTGTTTATAAAGAAACTGATATGTTATCCAATAAGGCTAGGAAATCAAATATTGGTGAACCTGTAAAGGTCGTGAGAAGCAGTGAAGAACAAATTGAAAGCTCTTACGGAAGCAGAGAAATCATAACACCAGGTGCTGAGTTAGAGGATGGCATTATTAAAACAAAACAAAATGCTATTCGACAAGAGTTGAGAAAGAATAAATTAATTCTTGGTGGCCAAACATTTGAACTTAATGTTAACCAATTTTATGGCTCAGATGAAGGGCAATCTCAATATCAAATTAGAAAGGCCCATCACCTACATGTACATAATATGAAAACATTGTTTAGGTTCAATCCATATGCGCATGTGGTGGATTATGTGGTTCTTGTCGATCCATGTCAGGTTCCCAACAAACAAGCATTTGACAAGGTAAAATGTTTTGATTATAAATATTATGTAATTGGAGGAAACCATTCAATAGAGGCTAAAAGACAATTGATTGCAGAATATCCCAATAACTATCTTTTTCAAACAGTGAAATGCATCATTTACGCTGGCTTAACATAAATGGAATCAAAGTTATTGGCATGGGATCATAATGCAGATAATGAGTACAGAATGAAAATGACTTTCATCCAAAGGGTCAGATTTATTCATAATGAATTCATGGAAAAATGTCGTGGGGATAAGACAGAAGTTAGTGTAGCATTTCGAAATGAATGTTTAATGGAAACAGGTTATCAAATTGATGAAAAAAAAGCAAAAGATGGAAAATTGAATACAAATCTCTTCAGAGGCACAGATAACATTTTTCAGTTGCCATTTAGAACTGGGGAGGTATGGGATTTGATTGATGAGATTTTTGATCGATGGGAGAATATTTCCATAAAAAATCAGAAAGTTAAAAAGAGTAAACCCATAATATGTACCAATAGTAAGGGGGGTCCTGAAATGAAGCAGCTTCCAGAGGATATGACTATTACACCTTGGAGAACAATGCAAGGTGTGAAGGATGATAAATTAGTCAAATCAGTATTAGCCCGTGTGAAGTCGGGTGAATTATCAATGGAAGAAATGTGTGCATAATTTCAAAAGTAAGTTTCTTGAATTATTTCTTTCATTATAATTTTATTTTAAATAAAACATAATGATGTTGGTAGAATTTGTTATACATGTCAATATATTAACGTTTTTAACTTGATTTATTCAGTCAGAAAATTTATATGAAAATACAAGAACACATGGTTAAAATGTTGAATGAAGACAATTGGGATGATGTTGTACGCAACTACCCAGAAGCAAGTTCTACATCAACACTAAAAGAGTTTTATATTGCATTCAATAAGGTATGTTGATTTATAAATTTATTTTATTCATATTTTAAATATTTTTATTTTATTACTTATACATATCTATATATATATTTTTATGTCATTAAAGATGTCGAAGAAGGATGGAAATGGAGTACCAGATACTTTCAAAAGCTTTATTGAAAAAATTAAGATGGAGAACATGAGAAGGAAGCGTCTTATGAATGTTGAACTAGATCCTACTCTTAATCATTACATTTGGAATGGGCTCGAAAGTGTCCAATATCAAATAATACAAGGTGACTGTGAAGACATTGCAACACTAATACCTAAAAGGGAGTATGGCCTAGTTATTGCAGATATTCCTCATGGTTTCAATTTCCCAGACATTGAATATGATAGAGAACCATATACTTATCAAGCTTTTAGTAAAGTGGTTACGGGTTTTCAAGAAGTGACAACATCACCACTTTGGTGATTTGTGACATTTCATTCAGATACACAGTTTCCAATGTTATTAACAAGCTTCAAGGGTAAAGCAAACTCAAGGATGCAACTTACATGGTAAGATTTTGAAATTGTATGTTTGATTCCTCCTAAAAAATTTTATTCATGTAAAATTTAATTGAACATTTACTATGTTATGTAACAGGCAAAAGTCAAATATTGTTTCTTCCGAAGATCAACCTATTATAAATTATTGTGAGTTCATCCATGTTGAATGTTGGACAAAAGAGGATAGCTATAAGCATATTATTATGAATCAAGTAGATGGGAAGAGTCATAGTCAAGTATTGGTTTATGATGCAGTGGTAAGAAAACTAACATATGAAGATAAAGATGCAAAAGGAGATATAGTTAACATTTATCAAAAACCACAAGCATTGATTAACTATCTTATAGATCTATGTTCAAATGAAGGAGAATGGGTTTTGGATTTATTCTCAGGTTCAGGTAAGTTTTAATATACAAATTTGAATTTAAATATTGTCTTTTTTACTTTTTATGTCTCCATAGTAATTTTCTTACTTATTTTTTTTGTGCTTGATGATTAGGTATAACACTAGCATGTTGCCTACAAAAAGGAAGAAATTGCATTGCCATTGAGAAAGATCTAGTTCAATGCAAATTTATTCAACAAAGAATTAACGCTCTTAAATTCCTTCCAGATGCGAAGCAAGAAGTTGGTTTGAGGAAAGGAGTTTTTAATGAATCACGTGTGGCAAAAAAAGCAAAGGAACCTCAACCACCATTATATGGAATGATTGGAAAGGGACACTTTGGAAGATTTGCTGACATGAAAGATCCATTAGAAGACGCCGATGATCAAAATGAAGAAGCAAATGCTGTGGAAGAAGCCATCAATGCTGTTCTGGATGATGTTGAAGATGTATTAGTTGATATTGTTGATGATGTTTAAGTTATGCTTGCAAACAAAGCTTATTTTTCAGAACTACTAATCAGCTTTACTTGTAATGTTTAGACTTTGATATTTTATGAGAACAACCCCCTTTTTTTGCAAAAAACATGTGATTGCTATTATTTTTTGACATAAAATTCAATAAAAATGTTGTTTTCTTAAGTTTTTTTGTTAAAATTCTCTCAAAAAATTAGTTTATTTAATATGTTTTTTTCAACAAAAACTCTGTAAAAGTGTATTTTTTGCATTGTATTTATATTGAAAAATTGTATTTTTTTGTCACATGGTTCAAAATATTGGTTTTTTAGCGATAATTTTTTTGATGTGCATTGAAAAATTATTTAACAATACATAAACATGTGGAAAATATAAAATTTAGAATATTGACCTTTTTTCCATCTTTTATGTATGTGAAAAAGTGAAGATATCATTACAAGTTTTTATTTTTGAAAAAAATATTTTTTTATTTTTAAAACACAAGTACATAAATGCACTTAAAAATAAACATCTCACAGAAGAAGAAGACATTAAAAAATTTATAGTGTCAAAATCAATGCTATAAAAAAAACGTTGGTGATGATACACCACCACTATTCAAAATCGACATAAAAAACACCACTTTAAAAAAAAAATTATTAAAAAAAAAAAAACAAGATGAAAAAAAATTAAAGTGCCAAAAACATGCTCAAATTTTTTTTTCGTGATTCTGCATCGCCACCTTTTCAAAATCAGGTGTTTTTCTTGATATTTGAAAAAGTAGGTAACATTGAGGTTACCTATTTCATCGGTAACATTGTTTTCTGTTTGAGTTGTTCTTTCCTTGTTCTCTGGTTCATATTTTGAGCTGATTAGAACCAGTTTTACCTCTGTTTTGACTCAGAAATTAAAAAAAATTGGAGTCATTCTTCTTTAGAAAACTTAGGTTCAGATTTTAAGCATGTCTGAACCTTTAATTTCTAGCCTAATCTACCTACTGATAAGCCAAGATTAAGCTCTTTGGAAAATCAAATTCACTAACCTATCAACAGTCAATTTAAAACTAATTAGTCATGATTAGGCTGTATGACTAACTAGAATTGTGTTTTTCAGGAGTGGCATTTAAGCTTGCACACTTTCAAACTTTGTTTCTCTTTTTTGGTATGGGGCTATACCTTTATTGTTTTTACAATATGCCCTCTTTTCTTTCTTCTATTGTTTTTGTATTTTTGATTTTTCTAACTTTGAATGCAATGATGGGTGAAATATTTATAATGAGAAAAATGATAAAAAGGCTTCAGAATGACATGGTTCAAGAGAAGTAATGTTTAAGCATCCTGCCATTGACAGGACACCCAAACAGTTTAGCTCCATTCAACTCCTGCAAGAAAAAGGCATTGTTACCAACAGAAGAATGAATGAGATAAGGGCCAAGCCATAAGTTGTCAAATTTCCCATGCTTGCCCTTGTCTTCTCTCCTGGAGTCCCACTTTAAAACTTTGTCCCCAACATTGAAATTTATGGCTTTTTTTCTTCTGTCAAAAAGCTTTTTTATGCTGTCCTGCTTCTGTAATTCTTTGTTATAAACCTCTTCTCTAGTTTGCTGAAGATGAATAGTCTAATTTATCCTTCTGATCATGTCATTTTCTTCAAACTGAACCTCTTGAATCAAATTCATAATTGGTACACCAAGGCTGGTAGGAAAAATTTCATCTGTACCATACATAAGCTAGTAGGGTGACATACCAATAGAATTCTTCAAAGTCAATCTGTCAGCCCAAATTGCATGAACAAGATTTGTGTGCCAAGACTTCTTGTTGTCCTCCAACAACTTCTTGATTATGTTCACCAATTTTTTTTTTGAGGATTCTGCGAGTCCATTACCTTGAGGGTAATAGGCCGTGGAATGAACCAATGTTATATGATATTTTTGACATAACTCAACCATCTTCTTTGATCCAAATGCTGCTGCATTATCAGTGATGATCTTTCTAGGACAGCCAAATCTAGAGAGGATATTAGTCTCCATGAATTTTATGATGACTGAGTCATTGGCTTGCCTACAGGGGATGGCTTCTATCCATTTAGTGAAGTAGTCTGTGGCAGTGAGAATCCATCTATGTTGGGCAGAGGATGGTGGATGGATTTCTCCTATGAAGTCAAGTCCCCACTGTTGAAAAGGGGCTTCAACAGTGATTTGATGCAGAGGTAAGGGCAGCAGCTTCCTTTTGCTTTCAAAAAGTTCGCATTTATGATAGGAAATTATCATCTTGTGTACATCAAGAAAGAGAGTAGGCCAATAGTAACCAACCCTTAGGATTTTATTGGCTGTAGTCTTCCAATAGAGGTGGCCTCAACATTCTCCCTCATGGAACTCATGCTTAACCTTCTCTGCATCATACTCAGGCAAACATTTAAGAAATATACCACTTGAATTTTTCTCATAAAGACATTTATCTATAATGCAGTAGTTTACAACTTTTAACTTTAGAAACCTTGCCTTTGTTTTTGTCAAACCAGGAGGTGTGCTCAAATTAAGCAAAACATAAAGAATATCAGCATACCAAGAGGAATTCATAAAATGGTCTTCAACAATGGGAGTTGAGATTTCCTCTTGTTCATCCAAAGCATATATTAATATCAAGAACTTCAAAATTGGATTCAACCATTAATCTAGATAGACCTTGGCCTTTGATGAGTTTATTGGGCTTTATCTCTAAATCATGTTCAAGAATCATCGAAATCCACTTACCTCTCTTACCATATGGGTCCTGTGTTAGAATGTCTTTCACAATTGAATTTGGGACAAAGGCAATGATGTGTGAGTGCAAGATGTATACTCTGAAGTCTTTTAAAGCTTTGACCAAAGCAAAATATTGTTTCTCCATAATGTTGTACTTTAGAGGGGCATCCCTCAAAGCCTTGCTAAAGAATGCAATAGGCTACTCTTGTCCTTGTGGATTTTTCTGTAAAAGCACAACAGCTATTGTATGTTCTGATACAAATGAAAAAATATAAAAATCTTTTGAAAAATCAGGACTGATTAGAACCAGTGTTTTGTTTAACGCTTGTTTCACTAGTTCAAAGAACTTATTTGCTTCCAAGGTCCATTTTACCCCTTGCTCCTTTTTCAACATGTTTGTAATGTGTCTAAGGAGCTCAGCCACGTTGGGTATGAACCTTCTCAAGAAATTAATCTTTCCAATGAAAGATTGGAGTTCCTTGATGTTTCGAGGATGAGAGATTTGCAATATGGCCTCAATCCTCTTTTGATCTATCTTAATACCCTCTTCTGAAATGATGTGTCCAAGAAGTTTACCTTCCTGGCGACTGAATAGTGTTTTTTTTGGGTTTAATGATATCCAAAACTTTCTACATCTCTCGAAGACTGTTCTCAAATGTTCTAAGTGCTCTTCATCTGTCTTTGAAAAAACAGTAACATCATCCAAGTAAATAATGATGAAGTAGCGCAATTCTTCCAAGAATGCTATGTCCATGGCTCTTTGAAATGTTGCACCAGCATTCATTAGAACAAAGGGAATTTTCACATACATGAAAGTGCCCCAAGATGTAGTAAAAGCTGTCTTTAATTGATCATCAGGGTGAACTAAAATCTGATTATACCCTGAGTAGCCATCAAGAAAAGAAATTCTTTTGGAACCAACTACCCTTTGTAAAGTATGGTCCATCTTGGGCAAAGGGTAGTTATCCTTGAGTTAAGCTTTGTTTAAGTCTCTAAAGTCTATACAAAGCCTAATCTCTCATGTTTTCTTCCTAACCGACACCAGATTAGACACCCACTCAGAATATCTAATAGGGACAATAATACCAGCTTCATACATTTTCTTGATTTGCTTCTCAAACAAAGGTAACTGAACGAGGTTTATTCTGCGCAGATTTTGTTTGAATGGTTTTTGGTTTTCCTTGAGACAGATTTTGTGCTGAATTATTTTAGTGTCATAGGATTTAAGATCTTCGTAACTCCACGCAAAAAAAACAGAAAATTATTTAAACAACTCTATGTATCTGAGTTTAATGAGAGCTGGTAAAGTCTTAGACAGTTTGATCATCATTGGTTTCTGTTCACTGCCTATATTTCACTCTTCCACTTCAGTCTCTACAGGCTTCAGTTTTAGCTTCTTGGCCACATCGTTGAAATTGAACAACTCTTCTAAAGGGGCCAGACCCTTTGGCAAACTCTGATCTTTAGACTGTAGGGTTTCTAAATCCTCTGTTTCTAACTCTGCAAACATTTATGTTATGTTATCAAGCTTGCTTGACAAAATATTTACATTAGCAAGCTTAGGAGACTTTTCTTCTTCATCAAGAAAATTTTCTTCACTTGGGCAGTCTGTTTCATAATCTGAATCTGAACTGTGTAGTTCGAACTCATTTCTGAATTGCATGAAGTCTTCTATTTGTTTGTCTCCGTCAAACACTTTTCAATATTTTTCGTTATCAGGAACAGCTAGTTTGAATTTAATATGAGTTGTGCATTCTTTAGTTTCATATGGCGTTAAGCATGTTCTAGCAGCAAAAGCTAAGCTGTGGGCCATATTATTCTTTCTTCTTGGGGGAAAAATCAATTGGGACTCCTCGAAAGTTTTCAAAAAATCCACGACCTCGTTTCGATAGGCCCTAAGTCTAGGGTGATTAGCAATGTATTCCCCATTGACTTTCCTAATGATTAATTCTGAATCCCCATGCACTTTAATTCTTTTGGCTCCTAACTTTTTCAACAAATGTAAGCCTAAAAGAAGGGATTCATATTCCGCTATGTTATTCGAACACTGGAATCTTAATCTATAGGAAATGCTTTCTGTGTGGTTGTTTTCAGTGTTATGAATCCAAACACCTGCACCAGCATTGCTTCTAGTGCATGACCCATCAAAGTTCATACTCCACAGAGGACTAGTTTCAGGTTCATCTTGGTTACTGTCCTTTTCAACTGTAGTGCTTTCAAAATGTTGTGGAATATCAGCACTTTGTCAAATTTGTTTTGATTCCTCAGATTTTTTCATTGCGTTGAGGAATTCTTTCTTGACTGTCAAGGTTAAAAAGCAAAGGATGCATGACTTGTAGCTCAAGACATGTGTTTGGTTTGCTAAAGTTTTCAAATGTAGCAAACTGATTTAACACTTGTGTGTTGTCTTTCTCCTCCTCTCTATCGGCCATTAATTCAGTTAAAGTGACCTATTCACTGAATGTTTCATAGTTAAACAAGATAAAAGAATTAAGGCCTATATTTATAGAATACAGAGGAGAGTTTTGTGTTCTGTCTTGGCTAGTAACCATGTACTGCATATGTGACACCATGTAAAGTCTTCTTGTCTGATTGAAAACATGGATGGTCCACATATGTCATGTCCATCTGCATAGTTCCTTATAACTTAGCTCCCTAAGACCTAGATAATAGCATACCATACTTTGGGGGTACATCAGTCACAACAATATCCATGACTAAACATTTGGCTGGAATCTGTGCTAAGTTAACACAAAGGTCTTTAATTAATCCTAAACATTTTACTCTGCTTGAGTCAAAGGATTAAAGGTCTTTATAAGGTCGGGTGATTTCAAGGCCAAGGCTCTCCATTATAGCTTTGGGAATTAAATTGTGAGAGGCCTCGGAATCATGCATAGTGTTGTGAAAAATATTGTCATGAACATTTAAACTCACATAGAAGGGAGGAACAGGTCCCTCTTGATACCTACCTTCAATCTTGGGACCAAAAATAAGCTCTGGTTGGTCATCGTTAAGATTTACAGTGTCATTATTCTCTTCAATGTAAAAAGCCTTCAAAATTTGAGATCTATATACATTCTAGGCAGCTAACGCAGTAAGAGGAACAGAGATTTTAATTCTTGAAATATCCTACTCCAAACTAAAAGGGATCTGATTCTTTGAAGTGCTTGTCTCAGCCTTATTAACTACCACTCTGTTAGCAAAATCTGTTTGTTGATTTGTTCTATTTACATTTGACAAAATTGTTTTAACATGAGTATTAGCTGAGGTGCTAACACTACTAAGGTCTGCACTCTGTTTTGCATTGTTTTGAGTGCCTTTTTCTTTACCTTTATCAGAATTTCCAGCCACTGTTTTGTCCTTCTGTTTTACAATTTTGGGTTTACTTGCAGTGCTGTTTTGTGAAGATTTTTCATAGGTTTTAGTTTTGGGAGTTTCTTGATTGGTTTTACTTCGAAGGTCATACTCTTTTTGAGACTCTATGATAACATTTTCCATGTCTTGATAATAACTTTCATCCTCATCTCTTTTGTCATCATAGGGTGTGTATAGACCTTGTTTTCTATCATAATGAACTTCAAAGTCATCATTATCTACTCCCAACATGTTGATACTCTATTTTCTCATTTGTTTCTTCAACCTCGCTCACATAGTTTTGATGAAAAGGATGGGTGATATGTTGATCATCCTCCCTTGGTCTGTTTTGAGGCTGACTTCTTCTAAAATTCTGATTTTGGTTCTGGTTTCTGTTTTGAGGAGCAGTTTGATTTTGACTTGCTTGTGCTCTGTCAAGGATGCTCATTTTCTTCATCATCTCTTCCATCATTCTCTCAATCTTTGAGCTAGAATTGTAAGATGTAGATTCCTCCCTAAAGGACACTCTCTTCTCATTCTTCATTCTTTCTCTTTCTCCATCAAATTAAATTCCATAGCAAGAGCCCCTTTTTTCATATCTTCAAGAGTTAAAGGATATCTATCTCTTAGCTGATAGGCCATTTCAGGGTCAAAACCTTCCGGAAACTTGTTTAAAGCTGAGCCTTGTGGAGGTTTTAGCTCTGGTGGAAGTGCATTATACACACTGTTAAATCTAGTGCAGTAATCTTGTACACTTTCCCCAGCGTTTCTGTGGAGGTTCTTGTAATCAGAAAGTATTTGGAGAGGATTTTTCTTTACTTCCCTTTTGTTTAAGAATTGTTGATGGAAAGCTTGGAGATCATTTATGCTGTGAGGGGTTAAGCCTTTAAACCATTTTCTTACTTCTCCCCCTAAACTCTGAGAAAATAGTCTAAGCTTGAAAGATTCACCATCAATTTCATTTTTGTCAAAGTAGTCATTCATCTTATCCACATGTTGTGATGCAGTAGTAGCATTACTAGCATCATACAATGGTATTTTGGACTGATAGTCCCGTGGAATATTGATTAATGGTACAGGAAGGACTAAGGGAGCATACCATGCTGCCATGGTAGGAGGTGGAGGTGGATTTACAAGAGGTGGATTAACAAAAGGGAAAGTGGGTTGAAGTGGAGTGGTTTGGATAGCGGATGTAGGATGAGCAGATGTGGATGGACCAGGAATAGATTGCTGAGTTGATCTTGGATGAGAGACACTTAAATTGTGAAGGAAATGTAAATCAAGTGGTGTTGTTTCTCTACTACCAGGATGTTCACTTGTTTCAGGAGATGAAAGTGAAGAATCTAAATCTAGCTGATCTAAATCATCAAGTGACCTAGTTATAAATGGATTTATTAAGTCAACTTGTGATTGTTGTAGAGCTGCAAGGTTTTCCAGAACTGAATTAGCTCTCAAGGGTGATCTGAAAATAGTTGAATATTTAATCTTAGGAGACTTCCTAAGGATACTTTCAGGGTTATCAACTGTCTCAGGTGGGTCTGGGTCAGGATAGGCTCTAGTATGAATCTTTCTAGGAGCCACTATGCTGTATTTTTTAGACCCAACTCAACAAGAAAAGTTCAACCAGATATGAAAATTATTTAGAGGTTAACGAATCTATTTTTCACAAATTTCAATCTTACAGTCCTCTAACCAAGTTTGAAAGGTATTACAATGATCACGAGTCTTCCCAGTGGAGTCTTAAGGTCTGTTTAGGATTGTGGAGTGGCCAAGTGGAAGTTTTTAGCTATTTTGGAGGTAAAAGGTTTTATGGTCCACCACCATGTTTATTGAATACCAATCTGAAATATTTTTTGGTTTTTCTGAGTTAATTTTCAGCCTATGGGTTCTAAGAGTGTCCTAAATATGTAACAAAACTTAGCTACGGTTATGAGACAAAGATAGTATACTCTTATGGCTAAGCTAGTTGATCCTTCAAGGTTATATAAGGTCTTATAAGAAACTTAAGGGGTCCTTAGTTTGTCACTAATTCAAACAAGTTTTACCATGATTACCATGTGTTTGGTAGTGCTTGAAAAGGTCCACTTTTACTCACTGCACAATGTTCTTGAATTTAGGATTTTCCCGAGTCCTAAGGCGTACTTAAACTGTCATTTTTACTCAGAATCCCCAGTGGAGTTGCTAGAAATTTTAGTTGCTGGTGGCTCAACTGGCTAACAAAATCATTGTCATTAAGTCAAGAGGTTTCCTGAGGTTGCAAAAATCATATAGGATGAAGTTTTACTCAGTTCCCCAGTGGAGTCGCCATAAATGTTAGCTCCCCATAATTCCAGCAGATTGGTGAGACCAGAACTATGGAGAGAACACTTGAACCACTTTGGGATTCTAGGATCTAGCCCTCGTGAATCCGGAGAGGGATCTCCCCAATAAAGTGCAAAGATGGATTTATCTTTAAGGTTTTTGGGTAATGATATTAGGCTAGTTATGAAGTCCGAGGGTTTTTGTTTGTTTTTGATGGTTGAGCATGATTATTATTTGAGTGGAAAGTCCTAAATAGAAAGAGTTTCAAAGGTGTTAAGTTGCAAGCAATCAGAATAAGCTTTGGCTAGAAAGATAGATATAATGCTGGTTTTTAGTCCATTGGGCTATGGAGTCATAAGAGGGTTTAATTGAGCAAAAAATTCAAGAGTGATCCAAGGGGCAAGTCATATATATCACAAGATCTTTGAGATTAAAATGATGGGATGGAAAAAATAAAAGTGTTGGAGGGGTGGAAACAGATAATAATTTCAACTAGGATTTATAGTCTGTCCAAACAAGAAAATCCTCTTAAGTAACTGTTTAAAACCAACCAAGAACATGGCTCACCATAAATTTCTTGGGCAAGTTTGTATTAAAGAAACTCAATAGACAACAATCCAGTAATCTACATATTTACCTTCAAAAAGTATGAAAACACATAAGAGAAACAAAGTGCAACTTAAGATCAGATAAGATACTTTTAAATCTAGTCTGCTTTCAGCCAACACTAAGGGAAACTTTCAGAATCTACCTTTGGAAAAAGAAGCTAGAAAACAGGGCACACCATCACTTTTCTAGTCTTAATTTAATAAGCAAACAATGAAAATAACATTAAAGAATAATGTTTAAAGAAAATAGTAGGATGAGGGAACGCCAACATTCCTAACTTCCTGAACTGTATTGAATCATTCTTAAATAAACAATTTAGAGAAAAACATTGAGATAAAGCTTATCAGTCAGAGAAGGGTACTATAAATAGTAAATCCTAACTCTATGCTTGTTTTTATTTATCGAAGAATAAATGGACAATATGGCATACACAAAAGGATAACAATTACATAGAAAGGAGCACTTCACCAGTGATATAGACCAGGATCCCAAGAAAAAACTTGATATTGATGTCAAACCAGTTACATCTTCAGGTCCAATGTTTCAGTTCAGTAATCATCTTCACTTCTCAGCCTAACTATTCGATCACAAATAGAGCTTCAAGAGCCTTTGAACACTATTTACACATAGAAAATCCAAGAACAAGTATATTTCAAAGTTCTGCAACCAACATTGTTTCATTTTCTAAAAAAGTATTTATAGAAGATATGAGGAGGTGGGATGGGATAAAATATCTCCCAGGTTCAATTAATACAGATTAATACTTCTCGACCTTTGACGGGCTCAATGGACAAGTTTATAGATATGTCCTCTGTATCAATTGTTTTACATTAAGATTTAAACTCGATGGGCTCATTTTGTTGACTTTAAGGCTCTGTGTCATCTTGTAATAACTCTGCTGATATTTTTTGCAATAAATCCTTTGGCTGAATTAACTATTTGGCTGCATTGAGGCAAATATCTTCTTTTCTGATAATAACTCGGCCCCTGTTGAATGCTTTGAGGCTACAGGTGGTAATCTGGTAGCTAAGAGGAATCAATTAGCCTCCTATGTGGCAGGGGAGGCTTTTCACTGTCTGATAGATATTTTTGATTTTATTTTAAACATTGTTAAATTTACTGGATTAGGCTTTTGATAATAAATCTTAGTCGTAATCCATTAAACTGTGGAATTAATCTTTAACCTTCAATTCTGCTGTGGTTAGGTCTTCAACACTGATACTCTTTGATTTAATCACGCTTCACTATGTCTTGTTGATGTGTAGGTACTACAAGGCTTTATAATGTTTATCAATGCTCATGAGACACTGATAAAACGTGGCGTCGAACCCTGTGAACGGATACTCTTTAATAAACAAAAGTTTGGAGGATCGTCATCCTTGGCTTTTATTTTCTTTTAAAACATTTGAAAACCTTTTAAATCCTGCACAATACACTAAAAATTAGAAAATCCTACTTATTAGGGAAAAATATGCTTAGGAGGCTTAGTTTTGGAGTGTGGCCATTGGATGACAGCATCCAACGGTGGAGATTGCGCACATAAGTCAAATGAAGAGCGGTGGGAGCAAATGGTGAAGATTTTAAGTTAGGGCCATTGATCTTGCAGAGATCAACGGTCGAGAGCAGATGTAATAATATAATGCGAAAGAGTCACATTCCACAAAAATAGAAGAAATACAAAGGAAAGAAATGAAAATCTCTTTGGGCGGAGGAAAAATCATTGGAATATAAATTGGGGCTTCCAAATGATCGCAGGTCGTCGAATTAGTATTAGACCCGGAGATCAACTGCAGGGATTTCTCATCGAAAACCCCTTTGGAAAAGTTGGAGGGCGATGGTGTAAAGGAATATTAGATCTAAACCATTGATCTGAAGAGATAAAAAATGGGGAGCGCACGCGATACAATATAATACAAAATGAGGAAAGTGGTTTCGGGGGGGAAAACCGTCAGTATCGCCTGACAAAATGGGAAAAATTTTGTTTCACCTTTTCGAATGCGATATGCGTTAGGAGGTCACACGTGGAATTTGAATACCACCCATATCACGCAACCCTCTGAGAATTAATGTTCGTACTTGAATCTGTGCGAAAATACATGTTGGCCATTAGATCTAAAGGATCAACGGTTAGGATTTGATCTAGGGTATAAAGAAATAAAACATGAGGCGGAGGAAGGGTTAATATGGGTTGTTTATCTGCAGAGATCAACGACTGGGATTGGTCGAAAAACATTATACAACGGGGTATATTAATTTTAACCAAGGTTGGGAGGAAAGATATGGACTGTCGGATGTCGACACGTGGACAACCAAGATGCAATCAGAGCTTTGCGATCGGCGGGGGGACAAAGCTGAATGGCGCTAATGCGATTGTGCGATGGTCTTCGATTTGAGGATCATATTGACGGTGGGAAATGAATCGAAGGAAAAGAGTTTGGGAAGGAGCGATAAGGGCCGTTGGATCAAATATGGCGGGGGAAGAGATCAACGGCGAAGAACTGATCGGGAAATCAACAATCGGGGTAAGGAGATGGGCTTTCAATCTACCCATTTGAAATTCTCCGATGCGAGATAGCACAGATCGTCGATCGGTGAAAGATCAACGATCTTTATCATTAAATAACATGAACCGGTGCGTTTAGACCAAAACTTATGAAAAAGGGGTTTTTATGATTTTCAAAGGAAAATTGTATAGGAAATGGGTTCATTTGCATTGTTTAGCACCCGATTGCGGGCTATGAAGGTTATATGAAGCGGTAGAAGACTCGGGGCCTATATATGAAGGGCCAATCACATTGGAACTTTTGTTAACACAAACAAACTGAATTGCGCACTCCAATCATTCCCGATGCGATAAGTGACTGACTGGGTTAGCACCTGGTTATAGGGCATGTGCATGTGGCGGGGAAGTGGTTAGGACTTAGCCCAAAGGGGCTTAAGCCCATTAAAAAAAACATATTTTTTATGAAAATTTTCAAGGATTTTTGATGGATTTGGGGGTTTCGACAAAGTTCAAAAGTGAGTTTTAAACCTTGTAAAGGGGATTCTATGAAGGGGAAATGGGAAATAATGGAAAATAGAGGAATTCCATGGGGAATAAAGGGGTAAAAATGAAAGTTAATTTGAAGTGAAAGGAAGGGAAAAATGGGGAGAAATGGATTTTTGCAGCAGTCTTTTCCTCATGAAAACAACAGAATATCTGAGTTTTAAAGGGAAACAACAGTGAAGAATAAACAAAGGGTGTGATGTCTTCATGAGTCTTCAAGAGATAACAATTTTTTTGCAATAAAACTTGTTTCTTGGAGGCTCCAAAAATGATTTAGCCACCTTTTGATATAACAAATTTTATAGGTGGCTAACACCCTTTATGCTCTAATAAGGGAAGTCGTCCCTTCGCTACTCAGTTCCCCCCATTTCATCATCATCATTCGTGTCAGTCTGTCAATCGCTCTACAATTTTCTCTCGTGCCCTAGTTGAGGATCCCTTATTTCCTCACCTATGGCAGACCTCCTTCTGTCGACATCAGCTCGTTCATCCCAGAAAAGAGGTCTAGAGGGCGGTGTACCTTGGTTCCAACTTACACTTTGGTTCGGTGCCTCGGATCAAGAAAAGGGACTCCTTATGATCGTTTGACTTGATTGTTTCTCAGCTCTCACTCCTTTCAGCATGATCGAGATCCATATACTTGATGGTTCAATGATGCCACAGTTGACATTGATGATTCCCGAGTGTGTGTGAGATGTCTCAACCCTCATGAGGGGGTGGCCCTACAGGTAGCACCCCACACACTCGGATGACCTCTTCATCACAGCCTTCGATGTAGCTCCATACATTTGATGATGTCAGCCTCAGCCACTTGCAGTGCCATTTTGTTTGCATGTATCAGTCAAATTTTCAGAGCCATTTTCTGTGTTCAGGGGCATCTAGGTTGCATTCATATCTCATGTACTCAGCTTTTATTGTACAAGTCTTGTTTTTTATCCTAGGCACAATATGTATGTGGGATTCATTATCATGTTATTCATATGGCTCAAATTTATGCCAACATATACTCTATTATTGCATTCCGTGATTTTCTGGGCGCCTTATTCTTTGTACTATTGCCTCGGCGGGCATAGGTATGCCCCCCCCGTCGCCTATAGCAGGTACTCACTCATTAAAAAGACTTGTCACACCTGCAAGTCACCTCCTCAAGGTCTAGGTCTTTCAACACTTTGGTTTACCTTATACATCTCTCTCTTTGACTTCCCCTTCGATGTCTAGCGATTGAGTTTTTAAAACGTACTTTGGTCATTCGATTAGATCCTAACACTCGCATGTTGGGTCGCATGTTGGGGGGAAATATATTACACCATTTTTTGGTCATATAACCTATTATCATTAGATGGTCCCAAGTACATCACGTAAGACCAATTTTACTCCAAGTAAAATTTCTTTCACTATGAAAATAACAAAATTTCTTTCACTATGAAAATAACTTACTAAATCACCTTTTTTAAGTTGTTTATGGTCTAAACAGGAAACCCCATAAGGAAATATTAAATAAATATACATTTGTTTGATTTTACTCAAGAAATAATTAGTTAAACAATAGTTTAATTAATATTTCTGGTTATATTTAACCCAAAACAAGGAAATTAATTAGATAAATCATTATTTATCTTATTATTTTCTAAGAATAATTGTTTAAATCTTATTTAAATAATATTCTTTGTTAAATATGACTAATTCACCCTTAAGTAATTAAATAAATCATTATTTATTTGGTTATTACTCAACCATATCCTTAAAATGATAAATAAATCATTTATTTATTTATTATTACTTAATCACATCCTTAAAATAATAAATAAATCATTTATTTATTTATTATTTACAAATAAGGGGATTTGACTCAAGTCAAATACCTTTTCCCTCCAACAAATATAATAAAATATTCCACAAAATTTGGATCTAGATTTGGTTAATAATATTTTAATTATGCACCAAGATCTAGACTAACTCAATATTTTGTTATAAATAGAAGGGTTTTCCCATTCATTTGTCACATTTTGTTGCCTAAAGATCACTCTGGATCTCAACACTTGGTCTGGCTATTGATCCATAATCATAGCCATACTTTTCAATTTTTGCATGGGTTTTATACACCATCAAGGGAGAGACGTTCTAAATCTGAAGTGCTGAGGACTCACAAGTACCCATCCCATTAAGGAGAACATGGAACACCCTCTTGTGTTTTCCTCCCAGGTGCCATTAATAAAAATATTTGTTGGATATAACCTTGTCTTGTCTATTGGATTTATGGAGTAAATCTTATTTTTCTACTATTTAATGTCTTCTAATGTATATATCTAGATTTTGCAGCATTTTTCTTGATCATCTAATTGCAGATCTGAAGATATTAGCAGTCATTTCTGCTGTTAGTGTTATAAGTTATGCGTAGCTAAAGTCGTATTTTTTCATACGCTTCGAATCAAGATTCATACTAACAATAGTGCATTGGAAAGATTGGCTAGTATAGTTTCCAAAAATACCTTTATTGTCCTGATTGGAGTCCATTTACCTGCTCAAAAAATGATTCTCCCAAGACTGATTAGGGCACAGCACCAGTGCTGAAAATAGGGCTGAATGGTGAATTTTTGCTTGTGTTTGGAACTTTTGGAGGAACAGTTTTGCTCCAAATGATCTGAAATGTTTTTTTGGGTGATGTCCTTAACCTGATGAACATGAAAATGTAAACCATTCCTGCATTAAGTATCCCAAAAAAGAGCGCAACGCTAATGCTGGGAAAAATTGCCTATTTTGTAGGTGAGATTTGGAGGCCTTCCCGATGTCCAAATGAGCTCCATGATAGCTCATTGGAAATATTTTCTAGTTTAGTTTCCAAAAATTCCTTTATTTTTTAGAATGGACTATATTTACCTACCAAAAAACACATTCTCCCAATACTGCCGTAATATTCCCAAATTTCCACATCATATTTGGAATATTAGAGTCCTTGATTTTCTTAATAAATTAAGTAAATAAAAGGGTGGAGGGACCCAAAAACCTCAAAGATGAATAAAATCCACTTTTAATGTGTTTATGTGGATATTTTTAGATCTAGATCTAGAACATGGAGTAGTGGAGCAACTCCATTTATGGAGATCATGTCTCATTTATGAGATAGATTATGGAGGATGAAAGAGTCAAATAAGATCATGGATCTCAAATATAAAATCACGAGGATATTTGATAAGGTCAAATGAGATCATAGTGCATTCAAATAATATCATGAAGCACTTATGATAAGATAATGGAGGAAGTGGTGCATTTAATGCACACATGATGGATAGGGTGATCATCCCATGAACATGATGGAGGACATGAGGCTACAACGCAGTCAAACATAGAGACTATGTCCACATGTACAACACAAATTTAGAGTGGGCCCAAGTTATGGAAGGCTCATGCATATAATTAAGGTGAAGGCACAAAAGAAGGCACGATTTGGATTATTCATTTCTTGATCTGTTTAGATCTAGATTTGTCTTAGGAAATTTCTATGTAAGCTTGGGTTGTTTAGCAGAGTTTGCAGTGCTGTTTAGCATAGGGTGTTCCTGAGCAAGAATCCCACCTCTTTATTTGAGTAGCTTTGGAAAGAGGATTGTTCTTCATTCCTTATCAGGCATTAGTGCCATCTTCAGGAGGTTGTTTCTAGCATTCAACTAGGAAAACAATGGAGGATTCATCCTACCACTTTTTTCTTCAGATCCAGCCTTTCAGGAGAAACAGATCTACATCCGGGATTCAAGCCATTGGGTTTTACCTCCATGCAGTAGTATTCCCTTCAAGGATTGCGCAGTTCAGTCCTGTATATTTATTAGAGGAAGGAATTTTCTAGTATTTCAGCTGGAAATCCTGTGAGGGATCACCTTGGAATGTCCCTTTTTCAGAAATGTCACAAGTCTGTGCCAGAGATGGACTACTGAGGCATTTACTGGTTATGTCTCCTTCCAAAGAAGGGATAGAACCAGAGGCTACCTGGCCCTTTGCAGTCTCTGTCTACACATATGTAATTATTCCTATTCAGGAATTGCTGCAACAAGCTCCTTATGGACGCTGTATAAGGAAGCAGATGTGAAAATAAGGCCTCCCACTGCTGGAATGCCTTAGGATATATATATTTCGACCTCCTTATAGAATTTAATCTCAAATAAATAACCTTAAGCAGGTTATTCAGATCTCCCATAGTGAACTAGCTGAAAATGGCAACAACATGTAAGCACAAAATAGCTATCTCCAGAAAATAACGCTATATAAGTGAGAAATGGGACTGAGGTCCCTTATATGACTCTATATATGATTCACTTACAGAATAAGAGGTAAAAAAAATGAATCTAGCTCATATAAACAGATCTCCGAAAACAATATGCCTTAATCTAGCTCAAAACCCCATAGTCTAGCTCATGCAGAAAAGATTGAAACAAGAAAAATGTTATTCCTACTAGGGTTTCTACAGTAAATAAGTGAAATATCAGATCTGAAATTAACAACCATACAATGGCTAAGAAAATGTGATTCCTTTCCTCTTCATACACAATAAAGATCACCTGCAAGGGGGTTCATGGGAATACAAAGTGTAGAAGTGAAAATCTACAAATATATGTAACTGGAAAATGTAGTAACTGCAAAAATGAACATAAATATGTCTTAAATATGAAAATACATGATAGGGATGGAATATAGAGATTTCCAGGAGAAGGGTTGGCCCTTTCTCCAAAGAATAAGCCCTCAAGCAAGGGATCAAAACCCACAGCTGCTGCTCTCACAAAAATAACGCATTTTACCTAGTGAACTGCACTATCATGGATGTAACATAAGTTGGCCACATGAAAAGATTTAAAATGAGCTCTAAAATCTCCTATGAAACTCCCTCAATGCAAGAGAGACTCCCTCCACTGAATAGAAATGCACAAGAGAAGATGAAGCAACCCTCCCACTGCACTACCCAGCAACACTGTGTTCTCTGCTACAGAAATAACGATGGAGGTGTGGGAAATGCTTGGCCTACAATCCAGATGTGGGAGAAATTAAGCACAACCCCTTCAAGATATCACTCAATGAAGGAGAGGAATTCCTAAACAGGAATTCCTCCAAACTCTACTAAGCAGCAGGAGTTTGCAGAAAATGTCTAAGCAGACATGAAATCGAAATACACAAGCTTAACCCACAATGCTGTCCTTCTCCTCCTTATGAAATTGTGAGCTCCTTCACCTTGGGTGCCACATCTTAGGGTTTCCATCTTCATTTGAATCTCTTCCCTTCAAAACTGCGTTGTCTTCTTAGGCAAGCTACTCTTCCTTAGGCTGCGCTGGTTGACTTGGTCAACCTGACCTTGTCCTCATACACTTGGCCCTTTTCACACTAGTAGGTGTAAAAAAAACTGCTAAAAAGGCCCCTTTTTACATTAGGAAGGGTTTTATTCATATTAAAAAGGCTTCCTCTTCCTTTTTATTCACCTACTATACAATATGAGCAAAAATTAATGTCCCAATTTATTCATGAAAAATTTGGGACATTACAGTCCTCCCCTCCCAAATGTTGCTTGTCCTCGTGCAACTGCAAGGATATAAATGAGTGAATCTCTTCACCTCCTCCGGTAGCATCAGCATATGATGGGACCCTCCAAAGAGTATGATGCCATCTCATCCATGAAACTCCATAGTGCCTCTCCCAAGCATATAGACTAGCATTTAGTGAAGCACCCCAAATGACTAAGATCATGAGAAGGAAAGTGCTCAAAGAGACAACCATGTGTGAACTAGAGGTCTTCTTAAGGCATGGAGTGAAAAATTCATGGGAAGTCCTCTTCCCCAATATGAAACCTCCACCCCAAGCTATCATCCATATGTAATGAGCCATCCTCCTGCATGGTAACTCATGAAACGTTTCCTCCACCTTTGGCTCCAGAAGTGTAGGTGGGATGAATAACTGAACATGATAGGAAAGAAGGCCTATCCCACACTTTCCTCCTCTCCATTTATGAATAGTGTAGAGTATTTACTGTTCATGGGATGCAAATTTATTTCCCTCAAATGGAAAAATGTAGAGCAATCCACCAAGGATTCCTCCTCCAACATTGAAGAACAAGTTGCCCCAAAACATTTCTTCCATGATGAGGAGGACATGATCATCATGGAATGTCCAAATGATATGCTTTTCGTAGGCTTTGAATGCTACTGTGTGGTGCAAACAAATTCTCAAAAGGACACAATGTAATCTCATCCATTTCTCCTCTAGAAAATGGCATGGCAAGTAGTATGTTGCTAAATGACTAGTGGTGAGAGTTCTCACATCCACCAGTAGAAAGTAAATGGCTGAATGGATCAGCTGAACATACAAGTCATATTTGGTCAATTTCCTATGATTACACAATTAATGATCATCATACTCATGGCTCACATCAAAAGAAAACCAATACTTAGCTGTAGTGGCCATAGTCTTTCTCATGTTCCCTCTAGAACATGCAATGCAGAAAATGTGGGAATCCTTCCCCTTCAAGGACACTCCTCACTCATGTATCATCCTTCAAATCATGCAACAAATGTAAATCAGATCCAAATCCACAAGGGGAGTCATGATCATAAAAAAAATGAGGAAAATTCTGTAGGTTTCATGTGATGCAAGGGAGTACCAATAGTTTCCCCAATAGTGGCAGCGCAGTTTTCCAAGTTGCTACTTCAGAAATTTACATGGAAAAATGTTTTGTGACTCATGGCTGATAATGTAAATTAGCTAAACATGTATGCAATGGAAAAAAATGGGCCATAGGCCATGTGAAATATGGCTACCTCCATCATATAATTTGGCCCAACTTTGCGCGGGGAGCAATCTAGTCAGCTTGCCCTCTTGTAGAGCCATGCATTGCAAGATAATGGTAAGAGTGTAAAAATTAGCTAATGTAAAAATAGAATTCTTACCATATTCCAGGAGTAAAATGATGTATGGGCCCATGAATGAACCCTCCATAGTTGTTTTGCATGCTCCCATGAAGAGGAATGAGCTAGGTGCTGCAAGAAGATCCTTTTTCTCATACTTGGGAATCCAAGTCAAGAAGAATGTAGCATAGTAATAGATGACTCCATCTTCTACCTCATCCTTCTCACCTCCTCTCTCTTCATCAAGTGCAACCAATATGAAATGATCCTAGAACCTATGGGTTATGGATTCACCACACTTCCGCTGGGCACACTTCATCCATTGGTTACTGCTCCTGTTAGCCACCTATGGAATTTTTGTCAAGAAAACAGGTGGCTAAATTGTTTTATGAGTCTTCAAGAGATACATTTCCCATGAAAATATCTCATCCTTGAAGCCTTTATGTATCTATTTCCTTTAAGAAGACTCTCACTACCATTTTATAAGTCAATACGCCTCTCTATTGTGAAGAAGAATACCCAAAGTCCTTTCTCCTTATTTCATCCCCTAATAGCCTCTGTTTTCCTCTCCTTTCCCCTCCCTTTATTCCTTTGAATCATCCCAAATCCCTGCTAAGCCTCACTAACACCCTTTTTTTGGCCAAATAACCCCTTTTCCCTTCTATCGTTATCCCTTTTCGGCTCCAAATTGCACTAAAAAATTCCAAAAGAATCCATATTCTTCACTATTGGGCTTAACCCCCTTCAACCAGCCCCCTCAACCAAGTATCCACATGACCCGGGTGCTAAAACCAGGTGCTAGCCTATAGCGTGCTTATCAGGTCAATGGTCGGGTGCAATACCCATCGTCGATCTGTACATATCCGACAGTTTCTGCAAAGTCTCATTGCGACCGTGGCCTATCCCATTCACCACTTCGATCGCGTATCCACCGTTCGTATGATCTGAAAATCAACGGCCCGAAAATAATCTGCCCTGATTGATCTGAAAATGGAAGGTACTTGAATAGGGTGCAAGGTATCCATTTTCAATTATGTAAATGAGTGCAAAAATACTCTTAAGTTTAAATCTGAAAATGTGAGAACTTCATATTTCTAATACAAAGATAGACTGTAGGGGCATTTACCGGATATTTCACCTTTCAAAGAAAGGATGAATCCAAAGGCTACCTAGCCCTCTTACAAACTCTTCCTAAAGAAATAATAGAAGTAAACACTCAGATTTAATTAAAATGATCTTGCTTTAAACTTAACGTTATGCGGAAATTTAGCTTGCAAATGGTGTATGTATTTTCACTGTTTATGTATCTTAAGTGTAATTATTTTTGCTGAAAATTAACATGGTTATCAGCAACAATATTCAGAAATATAATATCAAAACACAACAGCAGTATAATATAGGAGTTCACCCCAACTCTTGGGCTACATCTCCTGGATCAAGCCTCCCAAAATGGGCTTGTCCTCTTGTATTAAAAGCTCTCAAATGAAATACAAGATTATAAGTGTCTCAATAGAAAAATCTGAATATATAAACTGTTTCAGAAGGCAGGAAAAAGCTAATAATTCCTTTTCAAATTAACTAAACAGTGAAAGATTACCATAAACAATGATTTCTTCATCAATGTCCTGTTGGTGCTTTGAAATTCTCTGCAACTTTTCAGGCTTTATAAGTCCTCAAATTCCTTTGAGACCACTTCCAAGGGCTTCATAAGGTTGAAATTATCTGAAATAGAGCTTTGGTTCACCTCAAACTGATAACCACAACTAAAAACAGCTCAAACCCCAAAATGACCATGGTGGCCCTGAAAACTCTTCTAAAGGTTTTTGGCCTCTAAAAGTATTCAAACAGAGATAAGACCTATTCCAATGGCTCTGGAATGTAGGAAATAGTCGAAAATTACTTTTGGTTCACCAAAAAAGGTTAACCACAGCTCAACCAAACTCAAAACCTAAAATGGCCCTAGTGGCTCAAAAAGCTTCTCCGAAGCTAAACAGGCTGAAAATGAGCTCCAATGGCTTTGAAACCTGCGCCATTCAGTCCAAAATGATGAGAACATACTAAATAAATAAAAAATTCATTTCAAAAGGTTAAGTAATGAGAAATTTATGACCAAAACAACTTTTCCCCAATTTCCTCCACTAAATGTGGGGCAACTGCCAGTTAACTCCACTAAAAGTGGAAGTCCACATATATTTGAGAGCGCCTCCAAAATATCCACCATATTAAACTCCACTTAACTGAATCTTAATTAAATATTAAACTTGAGATTAGTCTCCTTAAGCACTCTTAACATTAAGCTCCCACACTGGTCATATGATGAGGTTCCATTGGAGGAGGGCTGGCCCCTCCGTGCTCCGCCGGACCCACTCCACTAAAAGTGCAATAACTTCTTCATACGATGTCCATTTTTTGAACTGTTTATGGTGCTGGAATTAGGAAGACGAGACCTATGAAACCATCTTGGTTTCAACCAATTTTTAACATTTTCAATTCTGAGTTTTTTTTTTTTTTTTTCCATGGCTTGGACTTGAGCTCCTGATCACACCTCCCAAATGAGAGGCTTTTGGACCCCAAAAGCTCACTGAAATTCTAAAACTGAACTGTAGTACAGAAAATGAGAGAATAATGACATCATGTTCTCTTCATCCTCCAAAAAATTTCCTGAATTACCTACTGTTCACATGGCGAATTTTGCTGAATGAGCCACGTACTTGCGCCGAATCTCGACCAAGTTTTCTTGCCATACCAATCTGCCATACTAAAACTAGCAATGACACTTGCTGAAATTTGTGCCTTCTTTGCTTGCATGCCTTTCCAACTCATGGAATCTTGCATTGCTTTGCACTGACACTTCGTTCTCTGCACCAAATGACACCAAAGGCATCTTGTGCAACATACGACATCAACAACCAGTTGACAATGAAATGTGCTATACAAATGACACACAAAATTTGTAAAAAAAAAGCGTGCACACAACCAAAACAAGTCAATAAACATGTATAACAAACAAGATACATCTTGACAAACATATGTGTATGTATCACCGATGGTCCCCGTGGTAAATCACTGTACAAAACCAGCGGTTTTCATCGCACCACTTTTGGAAGGCAGGCAGTATTTTTCGTTCGTCAGCGATGCCATTCACCAGCTGGCACATGGCTGCAGGCGATTGTTAATACCATTTTCCCCGGGCATTAAAGTTTGACTGTGGGCCCAACGTGATATGTGCGTACACCGTCCGATCTAAGGTTGGCCATCCAATGGTGATCGCCCCCCAAAGATGCTCGGATGATAACCAAGGAAAACACAACCACTAGCCCACCATCCATTGCCCTCTGATGCATTCACAACCGTTGATCTCCTCTTGAGATCGGACGGTCCAGGTTAGATCGCCCCTACCATTGATCGTGTCCCATCGCCAAAGCTCCACGTCACCTGCTTGCGTGGCTTTCCCCGTGTCTTTTTATTTCACCCATTTTCCTAAGCCCTTCATCGTTTAATTTCCACCTTCTCTCATCATCCTCTTGCATTTCTTCACTCAAACCCCCATCAGAGAAAATTTTCACCATTTCATTACATTTCTCCACCATTTTGCGATCGCATCCACTGTTTCCACCATGCTATGCTACCATTCTCATAGCATTTCAAAGCATCCATTCCCCTCCAGCATGGATTTCTTAACAATTTTGCAGGTTTTGAAGGGTTACAGGCAGGCAAAAAATGCCATAATTCGTGGTCACTGTTTTAGTGGCACAAAGCATAGGAAGCGAGCTTCAGAGCTGGATATTACAGAGAGGAGCCTGGGAAGGTGTCAGAATGTGATTGGAAAAAGTTAAATTCTGCAAAACCTTTCCAGAGCCATTAAAGCTCATTTTTCATTGACAAAGACAGTAACGGAGCGGCAAAGAGTATTAGAGAAGGATAAAAAAGTTTAGGACTTGTGATCGAAGATTTTTAAGCCTTAATTCAATGTTTTAAAGACGAATGTACCAGACTGAAGACCTCATGAATCACACAGAAGGCCTAGGACTCAGAAAACGAGATACTAGCAAGCACCATCAGCAGAACGTTCTTTCCCCTGAAAGGACGAAATGTCCATATTGTTCTCATTCTATATACCGTGTCCCAGAGGAGATCTCTGCCCTGACAACAGCCCTGGTGCTACCAGAGGCATTGGTTACACGGTATGGTAGATCCCAGAATCATTGTTTACCTTTTGTTTAAGTCACCAGAGTACCACAAGTACTGCAGTCGAGGATACATCAAGGGCATACCTGGAGTAAATTTCAGCGTGTCAAAGACCACTCTTTCATCCAAAGTGCATAAGTTCGATGCCTTAACATTAAAACAGAATGGGTTTTGACCCACTGCTCCTACTCTGTTTAATGTTTCATTTAGTGTTTCACCTACCTCCTCGACCTCTCTTTCTGATATAAAAACTCATGAGAAAACATTGAAAAGGGGTTGATCGGACATCTGTGAATTGTAAGATGTTTCTCTTGAGACGTAGTTCTCTGTGAAAAGTTGTAAGATATGATGAGGAAGATGTTTTCGGACTGAATATCAAGCTGTTGGTAATGATGTACATGACTGGTGTTGCTCTTTAATATGACAAGCACATTTCTTTGGATCCTGATTTAAAGCAGCGATGATGTTTTTCTATCTTTGTCCTTGTTTTACCTTGTAGTTCATTACATGTCATTCTTCTGGCATGCATCAGAAATCTGGCATAGGATTTACCCTGGTTAGGTACCCTATGTTTCTGCTCTCCCTGCCTTCAATGTTTTCTGCTGTATGTGTTATTTGAGGATTGATTTCAAGCTAATTTAACCAGTGTAGTGGTCAAACATATACTGCTAGCTGATGTGTTAATTAATGAATCTGTTCTTGGATGTTCTTGTTAAGGTTTTAATTGATGAAATGGGATACTGGGAGTTTATAACTCTGTCTCTGCCTCACTAGGATCCTTTCCATTAATTGAACCTTTCTAAATTCCCTTAAGTAGGATACCAAAGCATTGAGAGTTCAAAGTCTCTCTCTGATCTCAGGTTTTCACCTTTGTGTTTAAATCTTTAATGTTTCCCTGTCTGAAGAGTTAACCTTTTAGGTTTCGGATCACAGGTTGTCCAATGGCATGTCCTCTCCCTGGATTTGATTCCTGAAAGGTCATCTCGGAGGTTTCCTTGCCTTTCACCTTCTTTCTTGCCATTTCATGCCACACTACCATCTTTAAGATCCAATGCTTTAGATGACTAGCCCAACTGAAAACCTGCATATTGAATAGCAAGTAAACCCTTTCCTGAATCTATTGCCCAATGGTCTCGAGTGTTCTTTGAAATCATCTCTCATTTCCCTAAAACCCTCTTTGCACATCCTTGCCTCACATTGAACTCTTCCTTTCTGATTCCCAACAACCAAACAAGCAATCAAACAAACAAAACCAAGCCTTATAACTAGCCTAATATCTTAACACAGAGCTTCAAAGACATAAAACCTTTGCATACATAGAGAGATCCCTCTCGGGACCTAGGAGGGCTAGATCCTGAGGTCTGAAAGTGGTTCTGATGTTGTCTCATCTTTTGGTCTTGCCAATCTAGCCAAAACATGGGAAACCCAATAGCTCCCAAGAGATAATGTTGTTGGCCTATTCACATAGGCTCTTATCCATATCAAGCTCCATTCCTTGACATGTATTTTGTCAAAGATATCCTCCATAATGCTGCCATATATGAGGGATCCCCTCCATGAATAAAACACCTCTTGCACCATGATAGTTCCATACTTAAATCTTGCAACACTATGCCAAGTGGGAGAGAAATCTTTCCTTTGCTCTCTCCCAATCCTATGAAGAAAAAAATATCCTTGCCTCTCTTCACACTTCCATCACTCATCATATGTGGTGGAAATGAAATGATCTCACCACCATAATGCATCCACACTTCTTGTCATTCCATGATGAGTATCCTCGAGAAACTTTCTCCCATCCACATACCTTTGAGAAAAGGACATGTCTCATAATGGCCAAACTCTCTCTTGAGGTTTGAGTAGCCAAGATAGCTTTCTCCTCTCGTTTACCCCTGTGTCATAGATATGCAAGTGGCTCACAAGCCTCTTGCTCTCCATCCACTCTCCTCTATCAAGATACGGCTATCCCCAATCCTTCTCTCCTTTGGAATCTTCCCAATGAAGACTGCCATTATCCCAAAGCAAGTGTTCCTCCTTACACCCCATGGGATGTTGAGATGTAACCCCTTGAAAAATTTCCAGGAAAGGCCTCTCACCAACTAAACCCTTGAATACACAATAATCCAAGAGTGCTAAGGACAAGACATCCTTAGGAGATGGCACATCATGCATGATGCTCTCCAAATCCTTGCACCATAACTCCTCATGCTGCATGCAACTCAGTAAGGGTGCAAAGGAATGAGTATTGATCCCTTCTTGGATCAAAACCCTCTTTTACAGCGCTGTATAAACTTGCTCCTCTTTATCAGCATGAAGTTTCGATCCTGGGCCATGTGAATGCAAATTTCCCAAGACTCCTATGACCTTTTCTGAAATATCACTACATGGAAATTTTTGCATACCTTTGTGGATATTTGAGACATATTGTATCGTTGCAAGAGTCTCTCTCTCTGATTTTTTGGCTGATCTAACTGTTGATATGGTGGGTTACTCCTCTATGAACTGGACAACGCTGGTAGAAGCCTCCTCAAGTGGAGAAGGATGCTCCTCCTCTCCCGACCATCTATCCACTTCCTCTTGTGGCTCTCCATATTATTCACTTCCTCCATGAGCATAGGACGTGCTTTCATCTTCTCCTACCTCTTGAAACCCTCTAGAGGTTTCACTGCAGCTTTTCTCATCTTAAAACCCTCCTGGAGTTTCACTGCACCTTTCTTTCCCATTGGTGGAACCCCTTTGGAGAGGCTCTTTTATGATCTGGAAAATGGATGAGAGTAACCTCATCCTCTCCATATTTTTTCTCCTCTTCTTTGTATTGTCTGGGTGGATCTAAAATCCATAGGCTGAGCGAAGATAGCTACTCCTTGCTCTTCTCTTTAGTTCCTGAAAGCTTGATCTCACAGGCAGTGCCAGAACTCATGCTCTAATACCACTGTAATGTCCCTTTTTCAGAAATGTCACAAGTATGTGCCAGATATGGACTGCTGAGGAATTTACTGGTTATGTCTCCTTCCAAAGAAGGGATAGAAATAGAGGCTACCTTTCCCTTTGCAGTCTCTGTCTACAGATATGTAATTATTCCTATTCAGGAATTGTTGTAGCAAGCTCTTTAGGGACGCTGTATAAGGAAGCAGATGTAAAAATAAGGCCTCCCACTACTAGAATGCCTTAGGATATATATATTTCGACCTCCTTGTAGAATGTAAGCTCAAAGAAATAACATTAAGTAGGTTATCCAGATCTCCCACAGTGAACTAGGTTAAAATGGCAGCAACATGTAAGCGCAAAATAGTTGTCTCCAGAAAATAACACTGTATAAGTGAGAAATGGGACTGAGGTCCCTTATATGAATCTATATATGATTCACTTATAGAATCAGAGTAAAAAAAATGAATCTAGCTCATATAAATAGATCTCCCAAAACAATATACCTCAATCTAGCTCAAAACCCCATAGTCTAGCTCATGCAGAAAAGACTGAAACAAGAACAACGTTATTCCTACTAGGGTTTCTGTAGTAAATAAGTGACATATCATATTTGAAATTAACAAGCATCCAATGGATAAGAAAATTTGATTCCTTTCCTCTTCATACACAATAAAGATCACCCACAAGGGGGTTCATGGGAATACAAAGTGTACAAGTGCAGATCTGCAAATATATGTAACTGGAAAACACAATAACTACAAAACTAAACACAAATATGTCTGAAATATGAAAATACATGAGAGGGATGGAATATACAGCTTTCCGGGAGAAGGGTTGGCCATTTCTCCAAAGAATAAGCCCTCAAGCAAGGGATCAAACCCGACAGCTGCTGCTCTCACAAAAATAACGCAATTTACCAAGTGAACTGCATTGTCATGGATGGAACATAAGTTGGCCACATGCCAAGATCTGAAATGAGCATTGAAATATCCTATGCAGCTCCCTCAATGCAAAAGAGACTCCCTCCACTAAATAGAAATGCACAAGAGAAGATGAAACAACCCTCCCATTGCACTGCCCAGCAACACTGTGTTCTCTGCTACAGAAATAATGCTGTAGTTGTGGGAAATGCTTGGCCCAAAATCCAAATTTGGGAGAAATGAAGCACAACCCCTTCAATAGATCACTCAATGAAGGAGAGGAATTCCTAAACAGGAATTCCTCCAAACTCTGCTAAGCAGCAGGAGTTTGCAGAAAATGTCTAAGCAGACATGAAATCGAAATACACAAGCTTAACCCACAATGCTGCCCTTCTCCTCCTTATGAAGTTGTGAGCTCCTTTGCCTTGGGTCCCACCTCTTAGGGTTTCCTTCTTCATTTGAATCTCTTCCCTTCAAAACTGCACTGCCTTCTTAGGCAAGCTACTCCTCCTTATGCTGTGCTGGTTGACTTGATCAATGTGACCTTGTCGTCATACACTTGGCCCTTTTCACACTAGGAGGTGTAAAAAAAGCTGCTAAAAAGGCCCCCTTTTAGATTAGGAAGGGTTTTATTCATATTAAAAAGGCTTCCTCTTCCTTTTTATTCACCTACTATACAATTTGAGAAAAAATTAATGTCCCAATTTATTCATGAAAATTTTGGGACATTACACACCTCCTCACATTGGATCTATTGTTTCCATCACTCAGGAGTTGATTTGACATATCTAGCAGTAGAATATTGAGCCTCCCTCTCTGAAAACATAATTTTCTGAAGCTGTTGTTCATTCAGCAACTGTTTTCAGTGGAGGAGATTTGAGGAGCTAGATCTTGAGCTTTTAGCCCAAGGATCTAGTGAAGGGATGATCCCTTCTTGCATAGATGTGATTGTACTTCATTGCAACCATTATATCATAAGATCTAGCTTTAGATCTGCATTCCCAACAGCATATATGTGAATCCCTAAGAGGGTGGTTTTCTTAGACTTACAGATCTGAGAAATCCCTTCTGGGTTATCTTGGGAATCCATCATTGAGCCCAAATCTACAATTTCAACAACATCAGAGCTACCATTCTACCTAGATTTGACTTTATATATTTCAGGCAGTTGGAGTCACTACATTTGTAGCAGGGACAACGCAGTTTACCTTCCAGCACAACAATAGTTACAAAGTCCCTCTTGGGATATCATTGCAGGGTCATTCTAAGCTACTCTTGTGGCTTGAGTGTATCATATTTTGAGCATTGTTGTACTTGATTTTTGCACCTCTAATATAATAAACTGGCTCAACTATTTCTTTGCATTCTGATGTGTATATAGATTTATTGTTTACTTTTTTTTTTTCAGTTATTATATTGTGTTTTAGTATTACTGCATTTTCCCTTTTGGGATATTATAGTGGTATCAGAGCATGATATTTGGCTCAGCTTGTGGACACTTCATATTTTACATCAAAAGAAGAAGCAGATAGAGAATATCTATCATGGAGGATGATAATTATACCACTCCTTTCTTTAGGTCCATGCAATATCTCTCCAAGGAGGTTAATCCAATGAAGAAGGAAGGATAGAAACAAGATCCAAGAAGAAGATGTGATGAGGAAGGTCCAAGCACTTCCTCTCAACAAAGAAGAAAACCGAAGAATCATAGATCTCCTCATAGATCCACTATGCCCACTTTCTTTGGAGAAGGTGAGAGGTGTATAAATTATGAAAGGAATGAACCTGAGACTCATGAGAATCTTAGTCTATATCTTGAAGAGTACAAAGCACATTCTAGAGCATTCAAGGAGAAGCTAACTCTCCAACAATTCTTCAAAATCAAAGAATAAAGAGGATCCTATAGCAGCAATAGAAGAAAGAGGCATAATAGATTCCATTTTCCTACATTTGATGGATCTTCCTCAAGCACTGTTAAGACTTGGAGGAGAGAATTAGATGCATTTTTCAGGCTACATCCTGTAGTTGAAGGAGATGATATTCAAATTGTAGCACTTCATATTTTAGATGAAGGCAATGATTGGTGGTTTGGTCACATAGAGCATGAAAAGGTGACTAAATATTTAGATTTATTTCACAAGTTGAGGAAGGAATTTGATGTGAGAAAACCAAGATGTGTCACAAAGTGAAATTACCTAAGAGAACAAAGGAGGATGCCAATCTTATCACTCTGAACTGTTAGCTACCTATAAAATTTGTCATATCAAATGGTGGCTAAATCATTTTTGAAGCCTTCAAGAAACAATTCTATTGACAAAATTGTTAGTTCTTGAAGTCTTGTGAAGATATCTTATCTTTTGATTAATATTCACTGCTATTTCCCTTTCAAATCTGAAAATTTGTTGTTTTCCTAAAGAAAAGACTGCTGCAAAAGCTCCATTTTTTCCTCATTTTTCCCCTTCTTCCACTCAAAATTAATCTTCATTTTTATCTACTTTTTTCCCATAAAATTCCTCTATTTTCCCTTATTTCCCTTTTTTCCTTCATAAAAACCCCTTTATAAGGTTTTAAAATCCTTTTTTACCTTATCTGAAACCCTCAAAAAGCTTTTAAAACCTTGAAAAAATAATAAAAATAAGCCTTTTTGTGCTAAGGCTTTAGCCCCCTTTGGCTAAGCCCTAAGCCACTTCCCCACCATGCGACTTGGTGCTGGAACCAAGCGCTAAGGCCCATGGCACTTATTGCATCGGGGCATTCATGTGTAACATGCTCCTTTTGTTGCGTTAAAATTTCCGATGTGATTGGCTCCCTTTGTATAAACTCCTGATCCCTTGCTTCCTTTGTAAAACCAAGAGCCCGCAGTTGGGCGCTAAAACACAAAAAGACTTGGCAAAAAACCAATTTTCCCTTTGTATTTTGTTAAAAACCCACTTTCCTATGTTTTTATTAAAACCTGTCATTTCATTGTTTCAAAGGAAAAGGACCGTTGATCTAAAAACCGATCGACGATCAATAAAATCTTGCATTGGAGTTTTTCATCGGGCGCATTTGAAAGGCCCCTCCTTTGTTCCGATTTCGATGAGCCCCTTTTGTGCTAAACCCCTCAACCACTTCCCCACCATATACCAAAAGTCCCCACAATCGGGTGCTAAACATATAAATAAACACTCCCCGATGCGATTTTCCCTTTGTATTCTATAAAAAAACCCATTTTCCATATTATAACGTAACCCGCAGTGCATTGGTCGAAACGAATCCCGACCATTGATCTTAAACCAATCAACGATCTATAAAATCTCACATTAGAGATTTCATTGGGTGCGTTCGAATTTTTTATTGTCCCCTCTCGATTGGTGATCTCCAGATGGCTTCTCAGCCGTTGATCTCCCCCACCAGGCTCACATCTGATGGCCCCCATCGATCCATTCCATAATCCCATCCCTCCGCATTTCGACCTCCGATTCATTCCCCACCGTCGATCTGATCCTCAAATCGACAACCCTTGTTCAATCAAATTGGAGATTTTCATTGCGCCTTTCCTCTCTCCTCCTCCGATCGCAAGTCCTCCGATTGTATTTGGGCCATCCATACAATAAGATCTGACGGTCCAGATCGTTTCTACCATCCCTTTGTTATTTTTCATGAGCTCACTGTATAAAATTTTAAACAAATCTCCATTGTTGATCTCTATAGATCAACGACTCACATTGATCCATTCTCTGCCCAACCTTTGCCTCATATGTCATTACATTAACCTCGAGATTTAATCTGGATCGTTCATTCCTTGATCCAATGGTCTAGAATCAACCTGATAGACCCAAATCCTTTGGGTCCTACCTTTCCCCAGATCGAATCTCTGCCATCCATTCCTGATTTGACGGTTTAGATCAAAACCGCCTTACCTCTTTCCGCTCGCGCATCTTGTCTTATCACGCTCTCCTCTCGACCGTTTGATCTGACACCCCAGATCTAATGGTCAGCACGCAGTTTCGCGTAGATTTAAGCTCGAAAGATAATGTTCCAAAGTCACGCGATATTGGCGGTTTTGAAATTCCACGTGTCAGCTAGTAACGCATATTGCGTTCGAAAAGTTAAAACCACTCTTCCTCCATTTTGCAGTGCGAAACTAGTGGTTTCTGTAGCCGAAACCACTTTACCCCATTGTATTGCATTTCATCGCATTCACTCTACCATTGATCTCTGTAGATCAACAGTCCCCGTTTAACCTCGCTTTTAGTTCATCTCCCTCTGCCATCCTCCAAGGGACTTCATCGATCAACCTCCAATTTTGATCTCTGTGGTCGATCTCATTCGATGGCCCAGAATTCCCCGAGAAACCCCAAAATTCCTTTTAACCTATTTTCTCCTCCAAAGGTTATTTACCTATTTCCTTTGTAATTTCTCTCATTTTACTATAATGTGGCTCCCTTAACATTATATTATCCCGGTTAATCCCGACCGTTGATCTCTGCAGATCAACGGATCTGCTTAATCTCCCCACCGTTTGTTCCAACCGCCTCCTATTTGACCCCCGCAAAGCAATCCTCGCCATTGGATGCTTTCATCCAGGGGCTGCAATCTAATCCCAGGCTCTAAAGCAGTTAAACCCAAATACGCAGGATTTTCTTAAATTTTTCTTGTTTGTGCAGGTTTTAATGGTTGTTTCCATTATGTTAAAAATAAAATCGAAGGCCAGGAATGACGATCCCCCATGCCTTTATTCATAAAAGAGATCTTTACGCCGGGGTTCCACATTATGTTTCATTCAGTGCCTCATGAGCACTGACACCGTTATAAAGCCCCTGTAATGCCTGCACATCAACAAAACACAGTAAACTTAAATAAATAGAGAGTATCAATGTTAAATATTTAGCCACAGCAAAGATGAATAATTGAAGATGGTGTTGAGCCCCAAAGATGTCCTTTTCTTTCACCAAATTTCACTTCATTTCCTTTGTCCTTTATCAGTTATAGGCTTAAAATATCAATAGGATTGATTAACGTTACTTTAAGAATACATAAAAAGACTGACTTGCTATACTTTTATGGTTATGTTGTTATAGTGATTTTTGATCAGACTTAGCTACAGAATGCAGCCATTCTGTAGCTAGTCGCCTATTCCGTAGCTATCTTCATGTTCACATAGGTTACAGGTGTAAATTAAAGGAAAAATGCATATGGTTGAATTCCACAACACTCCTACATCATTTCTTTCCCTCTACGAATTTTGAGCAAAAATCTACAGGTGGTTATGCACGTGGAGGAAACCGAAACTAAGAAGTGGATTCCTACCAGGACAAGGACTCTACAGATGTCTTCAGCAAAGTACGAGGTCTTCAAAAGAGTTATAAATTGATTTTAATTGAAAAATACATTTATCCCTACTTCTCCAGGATAGTTATGTATTTCTCTTATAAGAACAACTCGGGAAACCGAGAAACAGTTAGCTAGATTGATGTTTTATTGTTAAGTTGTCCAAGACTGTAATACTCTGTTTTTGAAGCATTTTCCTTTAATGAAAGAAGAGAAAATTTAATACATGATTTGAAGCAATCTTGAGGAGATTCGTGTGCTAATCTGGTGGTAGAGGGCCCATAATGCCCGAGAGGCTCTGTGCATATTGTTTAGATAAGTAACTTTAGCTCTGTTTCGTTCCTAATTTAGGCAGTTTTTTGAACTTTATGTTTTATGCTCACTTGCATTGAATGTTAGAGCCAGTCTTGTTCTTATGAATTGTTCCAAAATACCACTAACACTGAATGAGATAAAGCAGTAGTATTTCAGAAATTAATTTCATTTTAGTTCAGCTATAGTATTTCGGAGGTTAATTGCATATTAGTTCAGTTCTGTTTAATGTATTTTAAGTTTTATTAGCTATTTGCATTCTAGTTCTGTTAAATTGGACTTAAAGACCTTCATTATTTACAAAATTCTCTTGTTCTTAATCTCTGCTAATACATCATTGTCAAAGGAACAAGAATTGGTAATGTCATTTTGAAGTCTTGACTATTCTGCAATCTCTCATAATTTTACAAACTTGCCTCTTTCCAAAACAATTCCAAAACATTTCTAACCTTTGAATGAGGTTTAATAGTGACATTTTGAGTTGTAGAATGGATTAATTTTAGTGTCATAAGTTAATTTAGAGTAGGGTTCCTTACTATGTTGTAGATCATCTTTCCCAAATGTGTTCCAACAAATTTCTAACTATGGATGAGATTTTCTCTGTGATAATTGTAAGTTGTTGTTTACTTAGAAGAACCTCATTGCATTAAACTTATCCTTTTCTCAAGTTGTTCCAACATACTTCTAGTGAAATGAATTGGACTGAGTTCATGTTATGAGTTATTTTTCTTGTCAAGTTTTGAAATCTGTGAATTAGCATTTTCTGTTTTTTTTAGGTGCCATACATAGATTAGAATAGATCTTGCTCTGTTTTTAAGTGTGACCAATAACTTCTCTTTGTCAAACACTTAGTTCTTTTCCTCTTAGCATAAAAATAAAAAACCAAAAACATTAGAAAAACACTAAACACAACGAAGTAGGAAGCATATACCTAGGCATATATAATGCACTTCACTTCAACAATTTACTAGCCCTGGTTGACAATTTATGACATCAATTTAGGAACACTAAGTTGAGCAGACATATGGTTTACACAGTTTTGAGGGATTACGGTCTAAGTCAAACATCTAAAGCCTAATCCACTCAATTAAACATAGTTTTAAGAAAAGAAGACAAAATTTAGGCCTAATTATGCCTAACACACATAATTAAAGCAAATTAACAATGATTAAAGAAAGAAAATCAGATCTATCAATCTGAGAAGCCTCCATTGCCACATCAGAGGCTAATTGAATCCTCTCAGCTACCAAAGGCCACCTGTAGCCTCAAAGCTTTAAAAAGAGGCATAGTTATGACCAGAACATAAGATATTTGCCCCAATACATCTCAATAGTTATTTCGAATCAAAGAAACTAATTTAAACTATTAGCAGAGTTATTACAAGGATAACACAGAGCCTTAAAGTCAATAAAATCTTCCCAGCGAGATGAATGCTTAATGTAAACCAAGTAATACAGAGAAATATCTAAAATATTCTCCATTGAGCCCCTCAAAGGTCGAGAAGCATTAATCTGTATTAATTGAGCTTTTATATCTTTTCTCTTATCCCACCTCCTCATTTTTTCTATAAAATCTTCTTGAGGAGCTCATTGTAAAGGGTTGGTTGTAGAACTTTGAAATCTACTTTTGCTCCAAATTTTCTACATGTAAATAGTGTCCAGAGGCTCTTGAAGCTCTGTTTGTGATCAAATAAGTTAGGCTGAGAAGAGAAGATGATTGTTGAATTGAAAAATTGGACTTGAAGAATGTAACTGGATTGACATCAATATACAAGCTGATTCTTGGGATCCTGGTCTATATCACTAGTGAAGTGCTTCTTTCTGTGTTATTGTTTTTCTTTCATGTATGCCATTTTGTCCACTTATTCTCTGATAAAGAACAGAAAGCATAGAGTTAGGATTTACTGTTTACATTACCCTTTTCTAACTGATAAGCTTTATCTCAATGTTTTCCTCCAAATTGCGTGTTTAAGAAGGTCTTATGTAAAGCGTAAAAATTATCAAGGAATGTTGGTTTTCCCCTGCCTTGATGTGTGAAGCTTGAAAGGAAGTTCTTGAATGTTATTTTCATTATGAGATCAGTAGAGTTAGACTAGGAAGGTTTATGGTTTTCCCTGTCTTCTAGTTCTTTCTTCAAAGGTAATTCTGAAAGTTTCCCTAAGAGTATGCTAAAAGCAGTTTAGATTTAAAAGTATCTAATCTGATCTTAAGCTGTACTTTGTTTTTCTTATCTATTTTCATCCCTTCTGAAAGTAATTATGTGGATTACTGGATTGTTTGTCTGTTGAGTTAGCTTTAATACAAACTTGTCCAAAGAAGCTATGGTTATCCTTGTCCTTTGGTCGGTTTTAAACAGTTACTTAAAAGGCTTTTCTTGTTTGGAAAGACTGATAAATCCTAGTTGAAATTATTGTATTTTTCCACCCCTTCAACACTTTTATTGTTTCCATCCCATCTGTTGGGGTTCCCATGTTTTGGCTAGGTTGACAAGACCAAAATATGAGACAACATAGAACCACTTTCAGACCTAAGGATCTAGCCCTCCTAGGTCCAGAGAGGGATCTCTCTATGAATGCCAAAGGTGTATATATTTGGGGCTATAAGTTATGATTTTAGGCTAGTTATAGGCACAGGGTTTGTTTGTTTGATTGTTTATGTTTGGTTGTTGGGAATCAGGAAAGAAGGGTCCAATATAAGACAAGGATGAGCAAAGAGGAAACTAGGAAAAGATAGATAACTCAGGGAACATCAAGGCCATTGGGCAATGGAGTCAAGAAAGGGTTTACTCGTGTTCAATGTGAAAGCTTTCAGTTGGGCTAGTAATCTAGAGCACTTGGATCTTAAAGGATGGTTGATGGAATGGAACATTAAGGGGTGAAAGTGAAAGAAAGAAAGACAACCAAATTTATTCCTATAGATCAGGTCAGAGGTCATTTAACTCCAGACCTGCTTGAGCATACTCAAAGGCAGCCCTTAAATAAGGACAAAGGGGATGCTTATAGATCGGACCAGAGGTCATTTAACTTCAGGTCTGCTTTAGCAACTCCAAGGAAAAACAAGGACAGGTTTGACGGAAGGGATCTTAGAAAGGTTTAATGAGATGGAAAGATCCTAGTGAGGCAGAGACAGGGTTCCAGAACTCCCAGTGTTCTCAACTCATCTAACTAAATCCTAACAAGAACATGTAAACATAGATCTCATTAATTCATACATCAGAGAGCAGGCAATGACATCCACTACACTGGTTAAATCAATTGAAATCAATATTCAGATACACATATAAGCAAAAAACATAAAAGGCTGGGAGAGCAGCAACATAAGGTACCTATCAAGGGTAAATCTTATGCCAAAATTCTAATGCGGGCCTGAAGAAATGTCATGAAATGAAAGCAAGTCAATCACAAATACAGAGAAAGGAAAACATCACCAGCTGCTTTAGATCAGTATCCAAAGAAATGTGCTTGTCATATTAAAAACAAAACCAATCAGGTACATCAATGCCCACAGCTTGAACATTCAGTCTGAATACATCCAATCTCAGCCTATCTTACAATATTACACAGAGAACTTGTCTCAAGAGGAGAATGCTTGCAGTCTACTGATATCCAATCAACAACCTTTACAACAATTTCCTTCTTTGCTTTATAGCAGATGATGAACAGAAGGTCGACTGAGGTGGTAGGTGAACACTAAATGTGATATTAAACACATAAATGAATGTAGGGCCGAAGCCCATTCTGTTTGACTGCTGTGTATTTAATCTCTGTCACCACTTTATGCGGGAGTGATCTTCTCTGGGTATGACTTTGACATATTTCGGCGGTGGTGTTCTGCTGTACTGGCAGTGAATAAACAAAGAGCGAATGGACTGCTGAGAAATCTGCTACATAAATGTTATAATGGTCTTGAACTGCTGTTAGGGTGGGAATTCCTTCAGGGACACGGTGCATAATAAAAGAAGTGTGGGCACCCTGTACTTGACGAAGAAAAACATTCTGCTGATGAACGAAATAAACCCTAGTGATACGGCTTCCCTTGCTTTCAATCTCTAAGAGGTCCTCAGGGTCTTCAATCTGATGCTTAGCCTCTTTAACCGCTAATTCAAGGCTAAAAATATTCATTGACGTGCTCTAATCTCCTTTGCTGTGTACTAAAACACCTTGCCACTCCATCTCTGTCTCTGACATTTTAGCTCGGGTTTTAATGGCGCCGAGAGATTTTCAGAGTTGGATTCTGCTCTTTGATGGAGAAAACCACCCTGCTGATGTATAAAACCTTCTATTCATCAACTCTAGTGCACGAACTCCCTGTTGCTGTATTTAAATGCTGTAAAATCATGACTGACTTTCCCATCTCTCTGTAAACCTGCAAAGTACGCAAACAAGTTAAGGAAATCATGAATGGGTGGCGGATGCAGCGGAACGACGAGAATGGATGCGGCAAGTTGGCGACATGGTGGAATGACGCGAAATTGTGGTGAAAAAATACAGTGGGAGAATTGGCGGGGTGCGGAGCAAAATATGAACGGAAACCTTAAAGAATACGAATTTGGATGAATATATGCAATGGAACGATCGAAGGTACGGAGGGCACACGTGGAGATGACGTGGCTAGACTGGGAGGCAGTGGAATGGTCAACGGCAGGCAAATAGATCAGGATTGTTGATCGCGGTGGAGATCAACGGCGGAGGGCAGGCCAGGGGGTACGATGCACAGGGTTAAGCGGTACGCAGCTTGGACGACCGATGACCGTTGGATGAGGCGCTCGAGATCTGACAGTCAACAACAATTTTGCTGTGAGGTTTGGACCGAATGATAACACACGAGGGATGGGTGGTTTCGGAATCGTATGAGAGACAGGTGTCGAAGGGTGAGTGGAATCGCTGGGCGATGGAGAAAAACTACCCATGGCCTGAAGGTGGTGTGGAATAAACCGACGGTTTTGTGCTATTGCGCGGCGGGGCCCATGGAAGCAGGTACATTCTGGACCGTTGGATTATCATTTTAAATGAACGGTGATGGCACGGGGTGTGAAATGAATGGGAAAAAATGGGCGCTGGAAATTTTAAAGACCGTTGTTCGATCAATTTAGATCAACTGCCGACGCTGCGCCCGAAAAAGCTTGAGATAAGCGCTTTTTGCCTTGGCGAGTGGTCACAACGCTGGGCTACATGGAGGAATAGGGCGCGGGGCTAGCGGAGAAAGGGCTAGGCCTATCATATAGTCAGAAAGTGGGTTTTTAAACCCAATTTAATATATTGTGAGGCCTTAGAGGGTAATGGTAGGGCGATGGAGGGGGAATTCGGTGAAACACGAGTAAGGGTAAGAATCAAGGAGATTTTGGAGGGGTTTAGAGGGTTGATAGGGGAGATAGAGGGGAATGAAGGCACTTTGATAGAGGGAGGAAAAAGGGGACTTATGTAAGGCACAACACAAAGAGACTTCAAGGAGGATGGCTTTTCAGGGGGAGAGGCATTCCTTGAAGGCTCCAAAATAATCTAGCCCCGAGCTTGCTTGTCAAGAATTTCATAGGGGGGCTAATAGTGGCTCCACATGGGGATGGCTTCTTCTTGAAGGAGGCAAGAAACCAGAAATGATCTTTGGAGTAGGCTAGTTGCCTGCTGTTTGGCACATCCCTTTATTTGATCAGCTGCCACAATATGAATATGTTACATCAGCAGAAACATTTTTCCCATCAAAACTACCTACCCACACTACAATCCTAGCATTTTTGTCTTATTAGGGTGCACTTGAGCTAGCAGACCCTTTACATTTTGTTTTTGAAACAAAACAACCTATTCTAAATCTACCCTTATTGCTCCATGAGACCAGATTAAACAGTTGGCCTCAAATGTTTCTCTACCTAATCTACTACCTGTTGGGATTAGACTATCCAACAGGTTTCTTCTCCTATATTCTAAAACAGAAATTGAAGAACAACCAAGACAGGATTAGACTGTCTGACTCACTGGAGTGAAACAAAATTTCGAAGGCTTGAAATTTGAACTTCTGAAGTATCCTTCTCTGTGACTCAGATTTTGGAGCATATTAGAGTCACCTTTTCTTCTTCGTTCTCAGCTCTGGTTTTAGGTATGTTAGAGCTGATTCTTCCTTTCCCTTTGCTGGTCCAGATTTTGAGCATGTTAGGACTGACTGTCTTCTCTTCTTCGGGTCAGGTTTTGAGTTTATTAGAGCCAATATTTTGCACTTTTCGGAGGTCCATGTTTTGAGCATGTTTGAACCTCTACCTTCTCTATTTTTTGGAAACATTTTTTTCTATTTTCTTGAAAGTAAACTGCAATGGTATGTACAATGGAAATGGAACTGGAAATGAAAAATTAGTAGAAATAGTGTTTGAGCATCCTGCCATTGACAGGACCCCCAAACATCTCTGTACCATTAAGTTCTTGTAAGAAAAATGCATTAGGACCCATAGTGGCTTGGATGATTAACGGTCCTTGCCACAAGCTGTCAAATTTGCCGTGTTTACCTTTGTCCTCTCTTCAATCCCATCTTAGAACTTTGTCTCTGACTTTGAAGTCTGAAACTTTGGTTCTTTTGTCAAACTGCCTCTTTATGTTTTCTTGGACTTTGATTGCTCTGTTGTAAACCTGATCCCTTGTTTGCTGAAGGTGGATTGTTTCATTTATCCTTATTATCATGCTGTCCTCCTCTGATTGGATTTCCTGGAAAATTTTGATCACTGGAACTCCAAGGCTTGTAGGGAATACTGGAATGGTGACATGCCAATAGATTTCTTTGTGGTGAGCCTATCAGCCCACAAAGCATGTATCAAATTTTTATGCCATGACATTTTGTTCTCTTCCAGCAGCTTCTTAATGATTGTAACCAAGCCTTTATTAGATGATTCAGCCAATCCATTACCCTGGGGGTAATAGGCAGTTGAATGAACAAGCGTGATATGGTACCTATGACAGAACTCAACCATTTTCTTGGATCCGAAGGCAGCAGCATTTTCAGTGATTATTTTCCTTGGATAGCCAAACCAAGATAGGATGAAGTCTTCTAGGAACCTAATGATGATAGAATCAGTGGCATTCCTAGTGGGTATGGATTCTATCCATTTAGTGAAGTAATCTGTGGCAGTCAGGATCCACTTGTGTTGTCCAGAAGAAGAGGGGTGAATTTTCCCAATGAAGTCTAGGCCCCATTGCATGAATGAACCTTCCACAGTTATGGGTTGTAGAGGAAGGGGGAGGAGTTTTCTTTTACCTTCGAAGATCAAACATTTGTGGCAAGTGGTTATCATTTTATGGACATCATTAAATAGTGTAGGCCAATAATAACCAACCTTGAGTATTTTATTTGCTATGGCTTTCCAACTCAGGTGGCCTCCACACTCCCCAGCATGGAATTCCTGTTTAATTATTTCAGCTTCAGGTTCAAACAAGCATTTCAGCAACAGGCCATTTGGATTTTTCCAGTATAGATTCTCATTCAAAATGCAGTAATTTCTAGCTTTGAGTTTTATGAATCTGGCCTTGGTTTTGGACAGTTCTGGAGGGGCATTGAGGTTGGTGAGCACGTAAAGGATATTAGTATACCAAGGAGAGTTTTGAAACTGCTCCTCAATAGTTGTATGGGGCAATCCTTCCTGCTCATCTAAGGCATTTATCATATTAATGTCAAGGGCCTGCAAGTTTGATTCAGCCATTAGCTGGGCCAGGCCTTGACCTTTGATCAGCTTGGTGGGTTTTATCTCAAGGTCATACTCTAAGATTGTAGCAATCCATTTTCCCCTTTTCCCATCAGGGTCTTGGGACAAGATATCTTTGACCACTATATTTGGCACATAAGCAATGGTGTGAGAATGCAAAATGTACACCTTAAAGTATTTTAAGGCCTTAACCAAGGCATAGGCCTATTTTTCCATAATGTTGTACTTCAGGGGTGCATCCCTTAAGGCTTTACTGAAGAAAGCTATAAGCTGTTCATTTCCTTCTGAATTCCTTTGCAGCAAGACTGCAGCTATTTTGTGTTCAGAGGCAAAGGAAAAGATCAGAAAATCTTTTGAGAATTTTGGGCTGATAAGGATAGGGGCCCGAGTGAGTGCAAGTTTTACTGACTCAAAAGATTTCTTGGCTTCAACAGTCCACTTAATTCCCACACCTTTCTTTAGCATGTCGGTCATTCTCTTAAGGTGCTCAGCAAGGTTGGGAATGAATCTCCTAAGGAAATTTATCTTCCCAATGAAGGATTGTAACTCCTTGATGTTTCTTGGGTATGTGATTTGGAGTATTCCCTTAACTCTCTATGGGTCTATCCTAATCCCTTTCTCAGAGATAATGTGGCCCAGAAGTTAACCTTCTTGCAGCCCAAAAACAGTTTTGTTAGGATTTAAGGATAGACCATACCTTCTACATTTTTCAAAGACTTTCCTTAGATGTTTCAAGTGTTCTTCTTGAGTTTTGGAAAAGACAGTCAAGTCATCTAAATAGATAACTATAAAGTGCCCTATATCCTCTGAGAAATATATATCCATCGCTCTCTGGAAGGTGGTGCCAGCATTCATCAATCCAAAGGGAATTTTCACATACATGAAGGTGCCCCATGGAGTGGTAAATTCTGTTTTGAGTTGATCTTCTGAGGGTACCAATATTTGGTTATATCTTGGAAAACCATCAAGCAGGGAGATTCTCTTAGAGTCCACTACCTTCTGTAAGATGTGTTCCATTCTAGGCAAGGGGAAGTTGTCTTTCAGGGAGGCTCTGTTGAGGTTTCTGAAGTCTATGCATAATCTGATATCCCCTGTTTTCTTTCTTATAGCCACTAAGTTTGATACCCAATCAGAGAACCTTACCGGAACTATTATTCCTGCATCATACATCTTATTAATCTCTTTTTCAACTGCGGGCAATTGTTTTGGATTGATCCTACGGAGTTTCTGTCTGAAAGGCTTCTGATTGTCCTTCAAGGGTATCTTGTGTTGTATGATGTTGGTGTCATAAGCCTTTAATTCTTCATAGCTCCATGCAAACACATAAATGAATTCTTTAAACAACTCAATGTATTTCTTCTTCATGTCTGCAGGTAATGACTTAACTAGTTTAATCATTTTGGGTTTGTCTTCAGCGCCTATGTTGCATTCTTCCACATCTGAATCTGCATGTTCTATTGTGGGCTTTTTTGCTACGTCATCAAAGTCAAAAAGGTCCTCTAAGGGTGACATGCCTCTGGGTATATTCTTATCTTTGGCCTGCAGCACCTCTATTTCTTCACTATCTCCGTTTTCACATTTTTTGGTTGGATTTCCAGTTTCCTTAGAAAAAGAATTTATTTCTATGCTACAAGACGGGGATACTTCATCAGAAGATTCCTCACTAAGGCAGCTGTCTTCATATTTAGATTCTGAATCAGAAAATTCAAACTCATTTATGCCCACTAGGAAATCTTCAATCTGTTTGTCTCCTTCAAAAACCTGCCAATACTTTTCATTGTCTGGCACAGCAGGTCTGAATTTGGTCTAAATGATGATTCGTTGGTCAGTTGGAGTCTTAGGATATGAGCTAGCTAGACAAGCTAATCCATTTGAAATGACATTTTGACTCCTGGGAACAAACACCAGTTCATATTCAACAAATGTTTTCAATATATCCATGGCATAATTCCTGTATGCCCTAAGCCTGGGGTGTTTTGCTGAATACTCACCATTTACTTATTTTATGACCAGCTCTGAGTCTCCCCGCACAGTTATCCGATGCGCTCCTAATTTTTTCAACGGATTTAAAACAAGGATAAGAGCCTCGTATTCAGCAATATTATTTGTGCATTTGAAATGTAGATTCATGGCATGGCTCTTAGCGTGGTCATTTTCTGTGTTACGTAGCCACACCCCTGCTCCAGCAGTTTTCCTAGTACAGGACCCATCAAAATTCATTTCCCACAAGGGTTCATCATTATGTTGCGTTGTGGGATTTGTACTAGGTTGTGGTTTGTCTTGTTCTTCACGTGGTGTGTTATTTTGCAGGGTGTGACTGATAGGCTGACTGCGTTGTGTTTCTGGTTCATTCTGAGTTAGGCTTCCACCGCATATTCTACAGGTTTCACTTCCATTTTCTTCTTCGATTTCCTCCAAAGCTGCCATTATGTTCAGGTCTGTGCTTTCAGTCTCTACGTTTGTACCCATGTTTTCAAATTATAACTCCTCCAAGGACTCATCATTACAAAGGATGAAGGAGTCGAGATCCGTATGAACAGAGTATAAAGAAGAGTTTTTAGGCTTCTTGGGGCTACTGACTAAGAATTTCATCTGTGCTTCCCTATACAGTCTTCTATGTTGGCCAAAGATAGGGACAATGGCGTATGAGCCATCCATTTGCATTGTTCCTTGCAGTTTGGCTCCCCATGATCTTGATAGTAACAAGCCATACTTGGGTGGCACATCTGCCACCACCACATCCATGACCATACATTTAGCAGGGATCTGGGTCAAGCTCACACATAAATCTTTGATTAGTCCTAGGCACTTTACTCTGCTAGAGTAAAATGAATATAAGTCCTTGTAGGGTCTGGTGATTTCTAGGCCTAACCTTTCCATCACTACCTTGGGAATTAGATTGTGTGATGCTCCAGAGTCATGCATGGAATTATGAAGGATCTTGTCATGAATGTTGATACTGACATAGAAAGGTGGAACCACCCCTTCCTGAAACTTTCCCTCAATATTTGGACCAAACAAGAGGGCAGGTTGATCGTCATTCAAATTCACAGTGTCATTGTTTTCCCCTAGGTTCAATGCTTTCAAAATTTGGCCTTTATATACATCCTGAGTGGCCAGCTCAGATAATGGTACAGGGATTTTGCTTTTTGCAATCTCACTCTCTAAATTGAAAGCGGACTGTGTCTTATTTTCCACTGTCTTAGTGGCTGTATTAGCTTGTGATTTCTCACTATGTACAGGATCTGGAATTGTTTTATCGGGAGTACTAATTGAAGTGCTAGTACTGTTGGTTGGTTGGCTTTGTTTTTCAGTGTCTTGGTTGTCTTTTTCCTTGCTTTTCCCAGAAATTTCAGCTGCTGTTTTGCTATTTTCAGCAGTCACTCTAGAAGCTTTATCAGGTCTTTTCTTGATGGTAACCTCAGGAGTCTTTGTTTTGGATTTATCTTGGTTCTTTTTGCTCCTAAGTTCATATTGTTCTCTGACCTGCATCATGGCATTTTCAAATCCTAATCTGTAATCCTCAGTTTCTATCCATTCCTCATCCCAGCATGAAGATGAGGGTTGGTCTTCCCCTGAATCACAGTTGAGGACTGAGTCTTCTGTTTCAAACATGTTTATTATATTCCCTTCAGACTCTTCTATGATTCCCTCATCTTTATCTAAATTTTTTTGGAAAGGGGGAATAACTTGTTGATCTGATTCTTTTTGTCTGTTGGGAGCATTGTTGTTTCTTCTAAAGTTTTGGATCTGGTTTTGGTTCTGGTTTATGTTCTGATTGCTAACTGTGACAACCATATTTTCCATCATTTGTTGCAGCTTATCCACATTTTTAGATAGTCTGTCATAGTTGGGGTCTAAGGTGGAAGCTACATTGCCATCCCTATATGTTACCCTCTTCTCAGACCTCAGTCTTGCTCTTTTCTCAATCAGGTTTGCCTCTATGTTCATCGCTCCTTTCTGCATGTCCTCCAATGTGGTGTACTCTTTATCTCTAAGCTCATAGGCCATGTCAACATCAAACCCATCAGGTTATTTTGCTAGGGCCATACCTTGTGGAGGTTTCATATGTGGAGGGAGAGCATTGTAAATGCTGTTAAATCTTGTTGTGTAATCATGGACACTCTCTCCTACATTAATTTTAAGGCTCATGTACTCTACTAGGATTTGGCGAGGGTTTTCTCTAGTCTCCCATTTGTTTATGAAGGTCTAATATAATGCAGGGAGATCTTGGATACTGCCAGGAGGTAAGCCTTTAAACCATTTCTTTACATCACCCCCTAGGCTTTGGGCAAAGATTCTCATTTTGATCATTTCATCATCAATTTCCATGTAATCAAAAGAATCCTCCATTTTATCTACGTGTTGCTGAGTTGTTATGGAATCTTTTGCAATGAAGTGTGGAATTTTTTACTGATAATCATTGGGTAAGGGTAACATGGGCTGGGGTAATACTAAGGGAGCATACCAGGCTGCCATGGTGATATTCTGATGAGGTAGAGGATTGATTTGAGCAGCTGGTATATGGATGACAGGGATATTAGGACCAGCAGAAGTTTGCTGGGCAGATCTAGGATGGGAGAGCCCCAAGTTTTGAATGAAATGGATATCAGGCGGTGTAGATGGAGGGGTCCCTCTATCCCTAGCATGTTGACCACTATGAGATGGTGAACTATGAAGCTCAGGGTCTGGCTAGTCTAAATGACTGAATGACCTAGCTCTTGGTAAATTGTTAGGTGGGTCTAGGTTAGGGAGAAAATGTGATAGAGCTGTTAGGTCTTATGGTGCAGAATTAGCTCTATAAAGGTGATTGGAAATAGTTGGTCTTTTAGCTGTAGGAGCTCCCTTGAGGATACTCTTTGGATTGTCAACTATTTTAGGTGGGTCAGGGTTGGGATAAGCTCTTGTGTGAATGGTTCTAAAAGCCAGAATTCTGTTTCCAAGCCAAGTAGCTTAATCTTACTTGTTATTTCTGTTGTGGTCGATGTTGTTTCAAAGGTTGGTCTCCCAGTGGAGTCTAATGTTAAACCAAGTTAATCAGTGGGCCTACTGATCACCAGTGGATTCTTTGATCTTTTAGGAACTATGGAGTCGCCAGGTGGAAGGTTTAGGGTATGTCAAAGGGGTTACACCCTGCTGTAAACCACAAAGGGGAAAGTCTATCAGAGTTGGATTCTACTCTTTGATGGAGAAAACCACCCTGCTGATGTATAAAACCTGATATTCATCAACTCTGGTGCATGAACTCCCTGTTGCTGTATTTAAACGTTGTAAAATCGTGATAGACTTTCCCATATCTCTGTAAACCTACAAAGTACGCAAACGAGTTAAGGAAATCATGAATGGGTGGCGAATGCAGCGGAATGACGAGAATGGATGCGCCAGGTTGGCGACATGGTGGAATGACGTGGAATTATGGTGAAAAAATACAGTGGGAGAATTGCCGGGGTGTAGAGAAAAATATGAACAGAAACCTTAAAGAATACGAATTTGGATGAATATATGCAATTGAATGATCGAAGGTACGGAGGGCACACGTGGAGATGACGTGGTGAGACTGGGAGGCAGTGGAATGGTCAACAACGGGAAAATAGATCAGGACCGTTGATCGCGGCAGAGATCAACAGCGGAGGGCGGGCCAGGGGGTACGATGCACAGGGTTAAGTAGTGCGCAGCTTGGACGACTGACGACCATTGGATGAGGCGCTCAAGATCTGACGGTCAACAATGATTTCGCTGCGAGGTTTGGAATGAACAATAACGCGTGGGGGATGGGTGGTTTCGGAATCATACAAGAGACAGGTGTTGAAGGGTGAGTGGAATCGATGGGCGATGGAGAAAAATCGCCCATGGCCCGAAGGCGGTGCAGAATAAACCGGTGGTTTTGTGCTATTGCGCGGCGGGGCCCACGGAAGCAGGTACATTCTGGACCATTGGATTATCGTTTTAAACGGACGGCGATGGCATGGGGTGTTAAATGAATGGGAAAACGCGGGCGCTGGAAATTTTAAATACCTCCGTTCGATCAATTTAGATCAACGGCCGACGCTGTGGTCGAAAAAGCTTGAGATAAGCGCTTTTTGCCTTGGTGAGTGGTCACAGCGCTGGGCTACATGGAGGAACAGGGCGCGGGGCTAGCAGAGAAAGGGCTAGGCCTATCATATAGTCGGAAAGTGGGTTTTTTAACCTAATTTAATATATTGTGAGGCCTTAGAGAGTAACGATAGGGTGATGGAGGGGGAATTCGGTGAAACACGGGTAAGGGTAAGAATCAAGGATATTTTGGAGGGGTTTAAAGGGTTGATATGTGAGATAGAGGGGAACGAAGGCACTTTGACAGAGGGAGAAAAAATGGGAAAAGGGACATTTTGCAGGGGTACAAGGGGCAACTGCAGGTCTTAGGGAAAAGAACTAGTAGAGGGGACTTATATAAGGCACAACATAAAGAGACTTCAAGGAGGATGGATTTTTAGGGGGAGAGGCATTCCTTGAAGGCTCCACAATAATCTAGCCCCCAGCTTTCTTGTCAATAATTTCATAGGGGGGCTAACACCATCATTTATCTCAAATATCTTGTGATATAGATGACTTTCCCCTTGGACCACTCTTGAAATTGTTGCACAATTAAACCCTTTTATGACTCCATAGCCCAATGGACTAAAAACCAGCGTCATATCTATCCCATCAGCCAAAGCTTGTTCTGATTTCTTGCAACTTCACACCTTTGAAACTCTTTCATTTTATGACTTTCCACTCAACTAAAAATCATTCTCAACCATCCAAAAACTAAAAAAAAATCCTTGCTCGTAATAACTAGCCTAATATCATACCCCAAAGCCTTAAATATAAATCAATCTTTGCACTTATAGAGAGATCCCTCTCTAGATTTAGGAGGGCTAGATCCTAGAATCCCAAAGTGGTTCAAGTTTTCTCCCTGCAGTTTTTATTTTCCAATCTTGAAAATTACAGGGAGCTAACATTTCTGGCGACTCCGCTGGGGAATTTTGAGTAAAATTTGTCCTAAATACTTTTGAGACCTCAGGAAACCCCTTGATTCAATGACAATTGTTGTGTTAGCCAGTTGAGCCACCAGAACTAACATTTCTAGCGAATCCACTGGGGAATTTGAGTTTTTCACCCTAGATACCTTTAAGACCTCAGAAAGCCCTTGATTCAAGAACATTGTTCAGTGAGTACAAGCAGCCCTCTTCAAGCACTACCAAGAAAATGGTAATCATGATAAAACTTGTTTGAATCAGTGAAAAACTAAGGAAACCTTACGATTCTCATAAGAAGCTTACCAAACCTTGAAGGATCAGCTAGCTTAGCCATAAGAGTAGACTTTCTCTGTCTCATCACCATAGCTAAGTTTTGAAGTAGATTTAGGACACTCTTAATAACCTATAGGACTGAAAAAATTTAGAAAACCCAAAAATATTTCAGATTGGTATTCAAATAAACATGGTGGTGGACCATAAAAACTTTTACCTCCAAAAAAGCTAAAAATTTCCACGTGGTGACTCCACAATCCTAAACAGGCCTTAAGAATCCATTGGGAAGACCCATTATCATCATAACATCATTTAAACTCAGTGAAGAGGACTTTAGGATTAAATTTTTTTGTTAAATGATCAGCTAGCCTCTTAAATATTGTCATATTTGGTTAAAATTTTCTTGTTTAGTTGGGTCTGAAAAACACAACATAGTGGCTCCCAGAAAGATTTATACTAGAGCTTATCCTGACCCAAACCCTCCTGAGATAGCTTATAATCCTAAAAGAATTATTAGGAAGTCTCCTGAGATTAAATCTTCAACTGTTTTCAAGTCACCCCTTAGAGCTAATTCTATTCCTAAAAACCTTGCAGCTCTACGAAAATCACAAGTTGACTTAATAAATCCATTTAGAACTAGGTCACTTGATGATTTAGATCAGTTAGATTCAGAGTCTTCACTTTCGTCCCCAAATACAAGTGAACATCCTGGTAGTAGAGAAACTATACCACCAGATTTTCATTTTCTACATAATTTTGGTTTCTCTCATCCAAGATCTACTCAACAATCTATTGCTAGTCCATCCACATCTACTCTTCATACATCCACTGTCCAAACCACTCCATTCTAGCCCAATTTTCCTCTTGTTAATCCACCCCTTGTAAATCCACCTCCACCCCTTATCATGGCAACATGGTATGCTCCCTTAGTCCTTCCTTTACCATTAGTCAATATTCCACAGGACTATCAGTCCAAGATGCCATTGTATGATGCCAGTAATGCTACTACTTCTTCAGAACATGAGGATAAAATGAATGAATACTTTGATAGAAATGAGATTGATGATGAAACTATCAAAATTAGACTATTTGCTCAAAGCTTAGGGGGAGAATTAAGAAAATGGTTTAAAGGCTTAACCCCTCACAGTATTAATGATCTCTAAGCCTTCCATTAGTTATTCTTAAACAAATGGGAAGTGAAGAAAAACCCTCTCCAAATACTTTCGGACTACAAGAATCTCCACAGAAACACTGGGGAAAGTGTACAAGCTTATTGCACTAGGTTTAACAATGTTTATAATTCCCTTCCCCCAGACTTGAAACCTCCACAAGGCTCAGCTTTAAACAAGTTTCTTGAAGGATTTGATCCTGAGATGGCCTATCAGCTGAGAGAGAGAGATCCTTTGACCCTTGAAGATATGCAAAAAGGAGCTCTTGCTGTGGAAGTTAACTTAATGGAGAAAAGAGTAAGAATGGGGAATGAGAAGAAAGTCTCCTTTAAAGAAGAATCCACACCTTCTAGTTTCAGCTCAAAGATGGAGAGAATTATGGAGGAGATGATGAAAAAGATGAGTATACTTGAGAGAGCTCAAGCTAGTCAAAACCAAACAGCAACTCAGAACAGAAATCAAAACCAAAATCAGAATTTTAGGAGAAACCAGCCTTAGAATAGACCAAGGGAGGATGATCAACATATCACTCCTCCTTTTCATCAAAACTATGTAAGTGAGGTTGAAGAAACAAGTTAACAAACAGAGGAGGATGACATCAACATGCTGGGTGTAGATAATGATGACTTTGAAGTTCATTACAATAGAAAACAAGGTCTATACACACCCTATGATGACAAAAGAGCAGAAGATGAATTTTATTATCAAGAAATGGAAAATGTCATCATAGAGTCTAAAAAAGAATATGACCTTAGGAGTAAAAGCAATCAAGAAACTCCCAAAACTAAAAAATTTGAAAAATCTGTACAAATTAGCACTGTGAATAAACCCAAGACTACAAAACAGAAAGATAAAACAGTAGCTAGAAATTCTGATAAAGGTAAAGAGAAAAGCACTCAAAACAATGAAAAACAGAGTGCATACTTTAGTAGTGTTAGCATCTCAGCTAATGCTCCTGTTAAATTTTTTTTGACAAATGTAAATAGAGGAAATTAGCAAACTGATTTTGCTGATAGAGTGGCAGTTAATAAGGCTGAAACAAGCACTTCAAAGAATCAGATGCCTTTTAGTTTGGAGCAGGAAATTGCCAGAATCAAAATCTCTGTTCCCCTTACTGAATTAGCTGCCCAAAATGTATATAGATCCAAAATTTTGAAGGCTTTTAACATAGAAGAGAATAATGATACTGTCAATCTTAATGATGACCAACCAGAGCTCATATTCGGTCCTAAGATTGAAGGTAGATATCAAGATGGACCAGTTCCTCCTTTTTATGTTAGTTTAAATGTTCATGACAAGATTTTGCACAACGCTATGCATGATTCAGGGGCCTCTCACAATTTAATGCCCAAAGCTGTAATGGAGAGCCTAGGCCTTGAAATCACCAGACCTTACAAATATCTTTACTCCTTTGACTCAAGCAGAGTGAAATGTTTAGGATTAATTAAAGACCTCTGTGTTAACTTAGCGCAAATTCTAGCCAAATGTTTAGTCATGGATATTGTTGTGGCTGATGAACCCCCGAAGTATGGTATGCTATTATCAAGATCTTGGGGAGCTAAGTTACAAGGAACGATGCATATGGATATGACATATGTGACCATCCCTATTTTCAATCAGACTAGAAGACTTTACAGGAAGTCTCATATGCAATACATGGTTACTAGCCAAGAGAGACCGCTGAACTCTCCTCTTTATTCTGTAAACATAGGCCTTGAATCATTTATCCTTTTTAATGATGAAAAATTCAGTGAGCAAGTGACCTTAAATGAATTAATGGTAGATAGAGAGGAGGAGGAAGACAACACAGAAGTGTCGAAACAGTTTGCTAAATCAGAGAACTACATAAAAAAAAACACGAGTCTAGAGCTGCAAATCATCCATCCTTTGCTTTTAAACCTTGAGAGTCAAGAAAGTAGTCCTCAACACAGTGAAAAACCTGAGGAATTAAAAAAAATTCAACAGAGTGTTGACCTTCAAGAACAATTTGAAAGCACGCTAGTTGAAGAGGATAGTAACCCAGCGGGTGAACCTGAAACTAGTCCTCTTTGGAGTATGAACTTCGATGGGTCTTGCACTAGGAGAAATGTTGGTGTATGCATCTAGATATGTAACACTGAGAACAACCACACAGAAGCCCATTCCTACAGATTAATTTTTTAGTGTTTGAATAACATAGCGGAATACAAATCCCTTCTTTTAGGCTTACACTTGTTGAAGAAATTAGGAGCCAAGAGAATTAAAGTGCATGGGGATTCATCGTTATTCATTAGGCAAGTGAATGGGGAATACAATGCTAAACACCCCAGACTTAGAGCCTACAGGAACGACGTCATGGATTTATTGAAAACTTTTGAGGAATCCCAACTTATTTTTGTCCCAAGACAAAAGAATATCATGGCCCACAGTTTAGCTTTTGCTGTTAGAACATGCTTAACGCCTTATGAAACCAAACAATGTACAACTAAAATTAAATTTAGACCAGCCGTCCCTGATAACGAGAAGTATTGGCAAGTGTTTGATGGAGACAAACAAATAGAAGACTTCCTGCATTCCAGAAATGAATTTGAACTACCAAGTTCAGATTCAGACTATGAAATAGACTGTCCTAGAGAAGAAAATATACTTGAGGAAGAAGAGTCTCCAGAGACGGCTGATGTAAATATGTTGTCTATAAAACTAGAAAATACAATAGAAATGATTGCAGAGTTAGAAACAGAAGACTTGGAAACTCTGCAGTCTAACGATCAAAGTTTTCCGAAAGGTCTCGCCCCTTTAGAAGAGTTGTTTGATTTCAACGATGTGGCCAAGAAACCGAAACTGGAGCCTGTCAAGAATGAATTTGAAGAGTGTAATATAGGCAGTGAACTAAAACCAAAGATGATCAAACTGTCTAAAACTTTACCAGCTCACATCAAACTCAAATACATAGAGCTGTTTAAATGATTTTCTGATGTTTTTGCGTGGAGTTATGAGGATCTGAAATCCTATGACACTGAAATAATCCAGCACAAAATACCTCTGAAAGAAAACAAAAAGCCATTTAAACAAAAACTACGCAGAATAAACCCTGTTCAGTTACCTTTGGTTGAGAAGGAAATCAAGAAAATGTATGAAGCTAGTATTATTGTCCCTATTAGATATTCTGAATGGGTGTCTAATCTGGTGTCAGTTAGGAAGAAAAAATGAGATATTAGGCTTTGTATTGACTTTAGAGACTTAAACAAAGCCTCATTGAAGGAAAAATACCCTTTACCCAAGATGGATCATATTTTACAAAGGGTAGTTGGTTCCAAAAAAATTTCTTTGCTAGATGGCTACTCAGGATACAATCAGATTTTAGTACATCTAGATGATCAATTAAAGACAACTTTTACTACACCTTGGGGCACTTTCATGTATGTGAAAATGCTCTTTGGTCTAATTAATGCTGGTGCTACTTTTCAGAGAGCCATGGACATTGCATTCTCAGAATAATTGGGCTACTTCATCATTATTTTCCTTGATGATGTCACTGTTTTTTCAAAGACAGATGAAGAGCACTTAGAAAATTTTGGAAAAGTCTTCGAGAGGTGCAGAAAGTTTGGGATATCTTTAAATCCTAAGAAAAAATTATTTGGTCTCCAAGAAGGTAAACTACTTGGACACATTATATCAGAAGAGGGAATAAAGATAGACCCAAAAAGGATCGAGGCTATATTGCAAATCACTCATCCTCGAAACATCAAGGAACTTCAAGGTTCATTCCTAACTTGGCTGAACTCCTTAGAAACATTACAAAAATGCTGAAAAAAGAACAAGGAGTTAAATGGACCTTGGAAGCAAAGAATTCCTTTGAGATGGTGAAACAAGCGTTAACCAAAACACCAGTCATAATTGTTGGGGTTCCCATGTTTTGGCCAGATTGGAAAGACCAAAAGATGAGAGAACATCATAACCACTTTGGGGCCCTAGGATTTAGCCCTCCTAGACCCAGAGAGGGATATCTCCACTAAAACAAAGAATGATATATCTTTGAGGCTCAAAACGAGATGTTAGGCTAGGTATGAAGCACAAAGGGGGGTTTAAAAGGATTTGGTTGGTTGGTTGTTGGGTTGAGTTAGAGGTCATAGACTGAGAGAGTAATGGAAAGAAAGGAGCGGAGCAGTAGGAGATCTCGATAAAAGAGAATGGGTAAAGATTGTGCCATCCATTGGGCTATGGAGTCATGAAAGGAGATTACTTGCAAACAACTAAGCAAGGCTTTCAGATGGCAAGTCATCTATACTAAAGAATCTTTTAGATAGATGGTGGAATGGGAAAATAAGGAAAGAAGGTGAAATAAGGAAAGAAACCCAATTTTTTTCTATAGATTAGGTCAGAGGTCATTTAACTCCAGGCCTTCTTGGACATACTCAAAGGAAGCTTTCAATGGAGGGAAAAAGGAGCAGCTTATAGATTGGACTAGAGGTCATTTAACTCCAGGTCTGCTTTAGCATGCTCCAAGGGAAAAACAGAGATAAGTTTAAACAAAGCTAGAGTCTATAGATCGGAGAAGGAATTTTAACCTTCCCTGCTTTGACACCAACAAGAAACATCCAAGCAGCAAGCTTCGAGTTCACACATCAGCTAGCAGGAAATAACATCTGCTACACTGGTTAAACCACATGAATTTACTCTTAGATTCATAATCGGCAGAAAACATTGAAGGTAGGAAGAGTAGAAACATAGGGTACCATGTGAGGGTAAATCCTATGCCAGATTTCTGATGCATACCAGAAGAAAATGAACAACATGAAAAAATGTAATAAAACAATGTAGAGAGAGAACATCACCCATAGTAATAGACCAGGCTCCTGTGAAATTTGCTTGATTAATTGATGCAAAACCAGTCACATACACTGAGCTCAATGTCTAATTACAATCCAAAATTTCTCCTCCCAGCCTACTACATTACAAACTACTCTGCTACTCCCTCCCAAGACTGCTCTAACAGTCGAAATGAATCCCTACAACTACACCAACAACAATAACAACGCAACCCTTTACAATATGCTCTTGGGGATTTTTATAGGAGAGCGAGCAATAACAGGAGTAGATGTAAACTTAATTGTTTCATTATGACAGAGGAGAGGTAGGTCGAATGCCCATTCCGCAAAATGGATCTTCATTAACTGTGTGTACTCTAAAGCATGGTCCAAAAGTCTTGTTAATAACTTCAAGTATGTTCCTCCGAAGAAATCCGACTGATGGTACTTTGTGGTAGCCTTATGGAATAAGTGAACTGGATGGAAGGGTCTGTAGTCCGCTCCATACCTCCATAACTGCTATCTGACAGTATTAAAGAAGCTTATGTCAGTGAAATACATTTAAGGGCTTGAGGAGGCGTGGAGACTTCCATAGGAAGGTGTCCTTTTGGAGAAACGGTGCTCTGCTGACATTAAACACATATATGGCTTGTTTCGTGTGCATTTGGTCTTCAAATTGCATCTTCATCCTTTGAACGTGGGGTTAAGCATTAAGAATTTAGTAATTGGAATTAACCCCTTTAATCCCTACTGCTGATACACTAGCCAATGCTGAAATGGCCTCTCTGCGCTCTAAATCACAATGACTGTGATCATGGAGACGGAGTGAATTTCTCACTCTCTGAACCCTGCACAATGAAATAAATCTGTTATAAAATCAAGGGGTGGTGGAAGAAATGCCGTGGAGGCCTGTCGAATGGTGGTGTAATGGTGAAAAATTGATGAAAAACACATGGAATGGGAAGAAATAGAGTGGATGAAAGAAAATGTAGGAAAACAAAATGAAGTGGGGCCAATGATGTGGGACCTGACATGGGTGGAGGGCGATTTGATTAGGACCATCGGATCTCAGGAGGAGATCAACTGTGAATATTGGCTATTGAAGTTAATAGAGGTTTTGATGAAGAAACATGGTGGAAATGCACGATGCGTTATGGGACGTAGATCTTGGATGAATGGACGGCGAAGATCGGATCGGGGGTCGGAAATCGGGGGAAATGGGAAGCGGTGCATTAAGTTTTTCCGATTGCAATTGGAGCGATGCGATAGCCGTCGGATATATAGATAGATCGATGGTTGATATGTAATTAGAGGGGTGAAAGGATCGAGGTGATGGGCGCGCGTGGGACAAGTGCTGGCCGTCAGATATTTAAAATATCTACGGTGGATATTGCAGTGGAGTATGGGTAGAACATAACTCATCGCATCAGAACAAATGCGTTAACAAAGGGAATGTGCCAATGTGAAAGCTTTGATTGTAATAAGCGCCTAGGCCTTAAGTGCCTGGTCTCGGGCGCAGGGCATATGGGGAAGTGGTTAAGGGGGTTGACCGAAAAGGGGCTAAGCTTGACATGTGTAAAAAGTGGGTTTTCAAGCCAAAAAGGGGTTTTTAAGGCTGAAAGAGGGATTCGGTAGGGGAAAAATGGGCATGTTAAACCAAACAAAGGGTATTTGAAGGGTTTAAAAGGGAATTTGGATGATTAATGAGGAATTAAGGGAGGGAAAGGGTGATGAAAACAGAGGTTTAGGGGGAATGAAATAAGAGGGAAAAGGCCTTTTTGGGCATTCTTCTTCACAACAGAGAGGCTTTTAAACTAGAAACAACAGTGAGGATCTATCAAAGGACAAAGGCACAAGGAGGCTTCAAGGATGATGTGTTTTCAGAGGAAATGCATTCCTTGAAGGCTCAAAAAACATTTTAGCCCCCTGTTTGCTTGGCAAAAAATTCATAGGGGGCTAATAGTGGCTCCACATGGGGATGGCTTCTTCTTGAAGGAGTCAAGAATTCAGAAAATGATCTTTGGTGTAGGCTAGATTCCTGGTGCTTGACCCATCCATTTTCTTTCTTAGATTAGCTGCCACAAATCATGAAGACATTGTATCAGCATAAATATTCTCCCAAACAACTACCTACCCATACTATTGTCCTAACATTTTTTCTCCTGGGTGCATTTGGACTTGCAGACCCTTTACATCATCAATTTTTACAAACAGGAAAAATAAACCTATTATATTTCTACCCTTATTACTCCATGAGACCAGATTAAACTGTTGGCCTCATATCTTCTCTACCTAATCTAATATCTTCTAGGATTAGACTGTCTAGTAGATTTCTTCTCTACATTCTACAACAGAAATTGAAAAAAATTCAAGCCAGGATTAGACGGTCTGGCTTGCTGGACTTTGCAAAAATTAAAAACCACTAACTACATGCTCACAAGCTGAGCTTTATTGAGACTTCCTACCTACCCTACTTCTACTTGGAAATCTCTGATGTTCTAAGTGATACAATAATGATAGTGCAACCAGTCAAGCAACAAAAAAAAATGGTAGAAGCACTGGTTGCTCATCAGAGACAACCATAGGGTGCTCTGCAGGTGGTTTTTCAAAACTGTGGTCACCATCAGTGGTGACCACTCCTGATGAAACTGGCCCTTGCAAAGGATCAATGCTGGAGAATTTGAGCTAATCAGGGCCTCCATATACTCTGCTATAGGATCGATGAACATATGATGTAGACTTTCTTCTTTTAGGCCTTCCATGACTGGTAGGCTGTCTGTATCCTCGATAGCTTTGATTATTGTATCTTCCATTGCGTCTTTAGTGTGGCTCTTGAAAGCCCGATCATCTTCTTCTTGTATTTCAACAGGCAGTGGAATATCTTCTTTCTTAGGGAGAGGGAGACCTTCCAAAAAGGTTCTCGGGTCCCTGAATTGGTATGAATGTTCTTGTGAATCTAATATTTCAATCTCAGCTTCATAACTTTCAACTAGCACTTCCAGAAAAACTTTCTTCAGCTCAGGTCGATTATTGCATCTTGAGTTGGAAAGGAAAACCTCTAGGAGGTCCTTGCTTATGAGTTTAGCCAATATATCTGATATTACATAATGAAACTCTTCAAGGGGACTTAGCTCAGAGTCTTCCATTGGTGGAGATGATGTTGTAATGCGACTGGTCTCCCAATGGAGTCCTGTGAAACGAAGATAATCAGTGACCTACTGATCACCAGTGGAGTCTTTCAATCATTTAGGAACTATGGAGTCACCAGGTGGAGGATTTAAGCTTTTACTGTCCACCACAGTGATTTACTACCAAATCAGGCTGATTTGTCTTTATTCCCCAGCGAAGTCGCCATTATGTTGGGGTTCCCATGTTTTGGCCAGATTGGCAAGACCAAAAGATGAGAAAAAATCATAACCACTTTGGGGCCCTATGATCTAGCCCTCCTGGACCCAGAGAGGGATCTCTCCACTAAAACAAAGAATGATATATCTTTGAGGCTCAAAATGAGATGTTAGGCTAGGTATGAAGCACAAAGGGGGGTTTAAAAGGATTTGGTTGGTTGGTTATTGGGTTGAGTTAGAGGCCATAGACTGAGAGAGTAATGGAAAGAAAGGAGCGGAGCAGTAGGAAGTTTCGGTAAAAGAGAATGGGTCAAGACTGTGCCATCCATTGGGCTATGGAGTCATGAAAGGAGATTACTTGCAAACAACTAAGCAAGGCTTTCAGAGGGCAAGTCATCTATACTAAAGGATATTTTAGATAGATGGTGGAATGGGACAATAAGGAAAGAAGGTGAAAGAAGGAAAGAAACCCAATTTTTGTCTATAGATCAGGTCAGAGGTCATTTAACTCTAGACCTTCTTGGACATACTCAAAGGCAGCTTTCAATGGAGGAAAAAAGGGGCAGCTTATAGATCGAACCAAAAGTCATTTAACCCCAGGTCTGATTTAGCATGCTCCAAGGGAAAAACAGAGATAATTTTAAACAAAGCTAGAGTCTATAGATCGGAGAAGGAATTTTAACCTTCCCTGCTTTGACACCAGCAAGAAACATCCAAGCAGCAAGCTCTGAGTTCACACATCAGCTATCAAGAAATAACATCTGCTACACTAGTTAAACCACATGAATTTACTCTTAGATTCACAATCGACAGAAAACATTGAAGGTAGGGAGAGCAGAAACATAGGGTACCATGCAAGGGTAAATCCTATGCCAGATTTCTGACGCGTACTAGAAGAAAGTGAACAACATGAAAAAATGTAATAAAACAATGTAGAGAGAGAACATCACCCGTAGTAATAGACCAGGATCTTGTGAAATTTGCTTGATTAATTGATGCAAAACCAGTCGTATACACTAAGCTCAATGGCTGATTACAATCCAAACTTTCTCCTCCCAGCCTACTACATTACAAACTACTCTGCTACTCCCTCCCAAGACTGCTCTAACAGTTGAAATGAATCCCTACAACTACAATAACAAAAACAACAACGCAACCATTTAGAATATGTTCTTGGGGATTCTTATATGAGAACGAGAAATAGCAGGAGTAGATGTAAACTTAATTGTTTCATTATGACAGAGGAGAGGTAGGTCAAATTCCCATTCTGCAAAATGGCTCTTCATTAACTGTGTGTACTATGAAGCATGGTCCAAAAGTCTTCTTAATAACTTCAAGTATGTTCCTCTGAAGAAATCCAACTGATGGTACTATGTGGTAGCTTTCTGGAATAAGTGAACTGGATGGAAGGGTCTGCATTCCGCTCCATACCTCCATAACTGCTGTCTGACAATCTTAAAGAAGCTTCTGTCAGTGAATTACATTTAAGGGCTCGAGGAGGCGTGGAGACTTCTGTAGGAAGGTGTCATTTTGGAGAAACGGTGCTCTACTCACATTAAACACAGATATGGTTTGTTTCGTGTGCATTTGGTCTTCAAATTGAATCTTCATCCTTTGAACGCGGGGTTAAGAATTAAACATTTAGTAATTGGAATTAACCCCTTTAATCCTTGCTACTGATAAACTGGCCAATGCTGAAATGGCCTCTCTGCGCTCTTAATCACAACGACTTTGATCATGGAGACGGAGTGAATTTCTCACTCTCTGAACCCTACACAATGAAATAATTTTCTTATAAAATCAAGGGGTGGAGGAAGCAATGCCATGGAGGCCTGTGGAATGGTGGTGTAATGGTGAAAAATGTATGAAAAACACATGGAATGGGAAGAAACAGTGTGGATGAAAGAAAATGGAAGAAAACACAAGGAAGCGGGGCCAATGATGTGGGACCCGGCATGGGTGGAGGGCGATTTGATTAGGACCGTCGAATCTCAGGAGGAGATCGACGGTGAAGATTGACTCTTGAAGTTAATAGAGGCTCTGATGAAGAAACATGGTGGAAATGCACGATGCGTTATGGGCCGTAGATCTTGGATGAACAGATGGCGGATATCGGATCGGGGTCGGCAATCGGGGGAAATGGGAAGAGATACATTAAGTTTTTCTGATTATGATTGGAGCGATGCGATAGCTGTCAAATCGATAGATAGATCGATGGTTGATATGTAATCATAGGGGTGAAAGGATCGGGGTGATGGGTGTGCACGGGAAAAGCACTGGCCATCAGATCTTTAAAAGATCAACGGTGGAGATTGTGGCAGAGTATGGGTAGAACATAAATCATCGCATCAGAACAAATGCATTAACAAAGGGAATGAGCCAACGTGAAAGCTCTGATTGCGATAAGCACCTGGGCCTTAAGCACCTGGTCTCGGGCGCAGGGCATATGGGGAAGTGGTTAAGGGGGCTGGTTGGAAAGGGGCTAAGCCTGACATGTGTAAAAAGTGGGTTTTCAAACCAAAAAGGGGTTTTTAAGGCTAAAAGAGGGATCGGTAGGGGGAAAACGGGCATGTTAAACCAAACAAAGGGTATTTGAAGGGTTTAAAAGGGATTTTGGATGATTAATGAGGAATTAAGGGAGGGAAAGGGTGATGAAAACAGAGGTTTAGGGGGAATGAAATAAGAGGGAAAAGGCCTTTTTGGGCATTCTTCTTCACAACAGAGAGGCTTTTAAACTGGAAACAACAGTGAGGATTTATCAAAGGACAAAGGCACAAGGAGGCTTCAAGGATGATGTGTTTTCAGAGGAAATGCATTCCTTGAAGGCTCAAAAAACATTTTAGCCCCCTGTTTGCTTGGCAAAAAATTCATAGGGGGCTAACACTAATAAGTCCTGATTTTTCAAAATATTTTTATATTTTTTCATTCGCATCGGAACATACAATAGTTGCTGTCTTATTGCAGAAAAATCCACAGGGACAAGAGCATACCATTGCATTCTTTAGCAAGGCATTGAGAGATGCTCCTCTGAAGTACAACATTACGGAGAAACAAGCTTTTTCTTTGGTCAAGGCTTTAAAAGACTTTAGAGTTTACATCCTGCACTCACACATCATTGCCTTTGTCCCAAATTCAGTTGTGAAATACATTCTAACACATGACCTAGATGGTAAGAGAGGTAAGTGGATATTTGTGATACTTGAATATGATTTAGAAATCAAGCTCACTAAACTCATTAAAGGGAAAGGTCTAGCTAGATTAATGGCTGAATCAAATTTTGAAGTTCTTGATATAAATAGGATAAATGCTTTGGATGGACAAGAGGAATTGTCAACTTCCATTTTTGAAGGCCATTTTATGAATTCCTCTTGGTATGCTGATATTCTATATGTTTTTCTTAATTTGAATACACCTCCTGGTTTATCAAAAACAAAGGCAAGGTTTTTAAAGTTAAAAGCTGTAAACTAATGCATTATAGATAAATGTCTTTATTGGAAAAATGCAAGTGGAATTTTTCTTAAATGTTTGCCTGAGAATGATGCAGAGAAGGTTAAGCATGAGTTCCATGAAGGAGAATGTGGAGGCCACCTCTATTGGAAGACAACAACTAACAAAATCCTTAGAGCTGGTTACTATTGGCCCACCCTCTTTCTAGATGTGCACAAGATGATAATCGCCTGTCATAAATGCCAAATTTTTGAAGGAAAAAGAAATTTGCTGCCCTTACCTCTACATCCAATCACTGTTGAAGCTCATTTTCAATAGTGGGGACTTGACTTCATAGGAGAAATCCATCCACCCTCATCTACCCAGCATAGATGGATTCTCACTGCAACATACTACTTTACCAAATGGATTGAAGCCATCCCTTCTAGGCAAGCCAATGAATCTGTCATCATAAAATTCATTGAGACTCATATCCTCTCTAGATTTGGCTGTCCTAGGAAGATCATCACTGATAATGCAGCAACATTTGGATCCAAGAAGATGGTTGAATTCTGTCACAAATATCAGATTACATTGGGTCATTCTACTGCTTATTAGCCTCAAGGTAATGGGCTAGCAGAATCCTCAAACAAGATTTTGGTGAATATAATCAAGAAGTTTCTCGAGGACAACAAGAAGTCTTGTCACACAAAGCTAGTACATGCACAATGGGCTGACAGATTAACACTTAAGAAATATATTGGAATGTCACCCTACCATCTTGTGTATGGTACAGATGCAATTTTTCCAACTAGCCTTGGTGTACCAGTTATGAAGTTGATTCAATAAGTGCATTCTCAAGACAATGACATGATTAGAAGGATTAATCAGACTATACATCTTCAGCAAACCAGAGAGGAGGTTTACAACAGAGCATTACAAAAGCAAGAGAGAATTAAGAATCTTTTTGATAGAAGGACAAAGGCCAATAATTTCAATGTTGGGGACAAAGTTTTAAAGTGGGATTCAAGGAGAGAAGACAAGGGCAAGCATGGGAAATTTGATAACTTATGTCTTGGCCCTTATCTCATTCATTCTGCTGTAGGTAACAATGCTTATTTCTTGTAGGAATTGAATGGAGTTGAACTGTTTGGGGGTCCTGTCAATGGAAGGATGCTAAAACATTATTTCTCTTGATCCTATCATGTTTGGGAGCCTTTTTATATTTTTCTCATTATAAATATTTCGTCCATAATTGCATTAAAAGTTGTAAAATCAAAAATACAAAAACAGTAAAAGAAAGAAAAGAGGGCAGATTGTAAAAACAATAAAGGTACAACCCCATACCAAAAAGAGAAACAAAATCTGAAAGTGTGCAAGCTCAAATGCCACTCCTAAGAAACACACTTCTAGTTAGTCATACATCCTAATCATGACTAATTAGTTTTAAATTTACTGTTGATAGGTTAGTGAAATCAGATTTTCCAAACAGCTTAATCTTGGCTTATCAGTTAGGTTGATTAGGATAGAAAAATAAAGGTTCAAACAAGCTCAAAATATGAACCTAAGATTCCTAAAGAAAAATGACTCCAATATGTTTAAACCGTGAGTCAAAGTAGAAGCAGACTGGTTCTAATATGCAAAAAAATTGAACCAGATAACAAAGAGAGAACAACTCAAACAAAAGTAAAAAATAGAGCTGAAGAAAAAAGAAGGATGTTCCTGAAACTTTCAGATCTTAAGCCTTCAACATTGTGATTTAATTTTCTGCAAATAATTATCTATGTGCAACTTTTTTTATGCCATAGATCAGCAATAAGTTAGACTATTCAATCCTGACTTGTATGCTTTTAAATTTATGTTTTAGAAATTAGTGAATAAAAATCTGTTAGAATGTTTAATCCTAACAGATAGTAGTTAGGTAGAGAATATTATGAACTAAACTGTTTAATCTGATTTCATGGAGAAATAAGAAGTAGACATAGATTAGTTTTTTTCTTTCAAAAGAATAAAAATGTTGTAAAAGAGTTTTCCAATCCAAGTGCACTCTGAAAGAAGAAAAAATGTTAGATCAGTAGGATTGGTAGGTATAAAGCTTGGTTTGATAGTATTCCGTTGTATTTCATGGCTGCTAACATTTTTAGAGCAAAAGAAGATCATCCAAGTGAAGAAAGTTGCAGCCCAATGGATGAGGCATTGATCAGCCCCCCAGAGAATACAAGTCTGAAATTCTTGATTCCTTCAAGAAGGCACCATCCCCATGTAGAGCCACTGTTAGCCACCTATAAAATTTGTCATATCAAATGGTGGCTAAATCATTTTTGAAGCCTTCAAGAAACAATTCTATTGACAAAATTGTTAGTTCTTGAAGTCTTGTGAAGATATCTTATCCTTTGATTAATCTTCACTGCTGTTTCCCTTTCAAATCTGAAAATCTGTTGTTTTCCTGAAGAAAATACTACTGCAAAAAATCCATTTTTCCCTCATTTTTCCCCTTCTTCCACTCAAAATTAACCTTAATTTTTATCCCCTTTTTTCCCATAAAATTCCTCTATTTTCCCTTATTTCCCTTTTTTCCTTCATAAAAACCCTTTTATAAGGTTTAAAAATCCTTTTTTACCTTATCCGAAACCCTAAAAAAGCTTTGAAAACCTTGAAAAAATCATAAAAATGAGCCTTTTTGTGCTAAGGTTTTAGCCCCCTTCGGTTAAGCCCTAAACCACTTCCCCACCATGCGACTTGGCGCTGGAACCAAGTGCTAAGGCCCATGGCGCTTATTGCATCGAGGCATTCATGTGTAACGCGCTCCTTTTGTTGTGTTAAAATTTCAGATGCGATTGGCTCCCTTTGTATAAACTCCAAATCCCTTGCTTCCTTTGTAAAACGAAGAGCCCGTAATCAGGCGCTAAAACACAAAAAGACATGATAAAAAACCAATTTTCTCTTTGTATTTTGTTAAAAACCCACTTTCCTATGTTTTTATTAAAACCCGCCATTTCATTGTTTTAAAGGAAAAGGACCGTTGATCTAAAAACCGATCAACGATCAATAAAATCTCGCATCATATTTTTTCATCGAGCGCATTTGAAAGGCCCCTCCTTTGTTCTGATTCCAATGAGCCCCTTTTGTGCTAAACACCTCAACCACTTCCCCACCATATACCCAAAAGCCCCGAAATCGGGTGCTAAACATATAAATAAACACTCCCCGATGCGATTTTCCCTTTGTATTCTATAAAAAACCCCATTTTTCATATTATAACGTAACCCGCCGGTGCATTGGTCGAAACGAATCCTGACCGTTGATCTTAAACCAATCAACGATCTGCAAAATCTCGCAGGATATTTCATTGGGTGCGTTCGAATTTTTTACTGTCCCCTCCCGATTGGCGAACTCCCGATGGCTTCTCAGTTGTTGATCTCCCCTGCCAGGCTCAGATCTGATGGCCCCCATCACTCCATTCCATAAGCCCATCCCTTCTCCTTTCGACCTTCGATTCATTCCCCACCATCGATCTGATCCTCAAATTGACGGCCCTCATTCAATCACATCGGATATTTTCATTGCGCCTTTCCTCTCTCCTCCTCCAATCGCAAGTCCTCCTATTGTATCTGGGCCGTGCATACAATAAGATCTAACGGTCCAGATCGTTTCTCCCATACCTTTGTTATTTTTCATGAGCCCGCTGTATAAATTTTTAAACAAATATCCGCCGTTGATCTCTGCAGATCAACACCTCACATTGATCCATTCTCTGCCCAATCTCTGCCTCATATGTCATTACATTAACTCCAAGATTTAATCTGGACCGTTCATTCCTTGATCCAATGGTCTAGAATCAACCCGATAGACCGAAATCCTTTGGGTCCTACCTTTCCCTAGATTGAATCTCTGCTGTCCATTCCTGATCTGACGGTCTAGATCAAAACCTCCTTACCTCTTTTTGCCCACGCATCTTGTCTTATCACGCTTTCCTCTCGACCATTCGATCTTACGCCCCAGATCTAACAGTCAGTGCACAGTTTCACGTAGATTTAAGCCCGAAAGATAATGTTTCAACATCATGCGATATGGGCAGTTTTGAAATGCCACGTGTCAGCCAGTAATGCATATCACATTCGAAAAGTTAAAACCACTCTTCCTCCATTTTGTAGCGCGAAACCAGTGGTTTCTGTAGCTGAAACCACTTTACCCCATTGTATTGCATTCCATCGCGTTCACTCTCTGCCATTTATCTCTAAAGATCAACGGTCCCTGTTTAACCTTGCTTTTAGTTCATCACCCTCTGCCATCCTCCAAGGGACTTCATTGATCAACCTCCGCCGTAGATCTCTGTGGCCGATCTCATCCGATGGCCCAAAATTCCCCGAGAAACCCCAAAATTCCTTTTAACCTATTTCCTCCTCCAAAGGTTATTTAACCATTTTGTTTGTAATTTCTCTCATTTTACTATAATGTGGCTCCCTTCGCATTATATTATCCCAGTTAATCCCGATCGTTGATCTCTGCAGATCAACGGATCTGACTTAATGCCCCCACCATTTGTTCCAATCGCCTCCTATCTGACCCCCGCAAATAAATCCTAGCCGTTGGATGCTTTCATCCAATGGCTGTGATCTAATCCCAGCCTCCAAAATAGTTAAACCCAAATACACAGGATTTTATTAACTTTTTCTTGTTTGTGCAGGTTTTAATGGTTGTTTCCATTATGTTAAAAAGAAAATCAAAGGCAGGGGATGACGATCCCCCATGCCTTTGTTCATAAAAGAGATCTTTACGCCGGGGTTCCACGTCATGTTTCATTCAATGCCTCATGAGCACTGATGCCATTATAAAGCCCCTGTAATGCCCGCACATCAAAAAGACACAGTAAAGCTTAAATAAACAGATAGTATCAGTGTTAAAGATTCAGTGACAGCATAGATGAAGAATTGAAGATGGTTAACATAGTTTTGAGGGATTACGGCCTAAATCGAACATCTAAAGCCTAATCCACTCAATTAAACATAGTTTGAAGAACAAAAGACAGAATTTAGGCCTAATTATGCCTAACACACAGAATTAAAGCAAATTAACAGTGTTTAAAGAAAGACAATCAGATCTATCAATCAGAGAAGCCTCCACTGCCACATCAGAGGATAATTGAATCCTCTCAGCTACCAAAGGCCACTTGTAGCCTCAAAGAATTCAAAAGAGGCATATTTATGACCAGAACAGAAGATATTTGCCCCAATATAGCTCAATAGTTATTTCGAATCAAAGAAACTTATTTAAACTGTCAGCAGAGTTATTACAAGGATAACACAGAGCCTTAAAGTCAACAAAATCTTCCCAGCGAGATGAATACTTAATGTAAACCAATTAATATAGAGAAATATCTGAAATCTTCTCCATTGAGCCCCTCAAAGGCACAGAAGCATTAATCTATATTAATTGAGCTTTTAGATCTTTTCTCTTATCCAACCTCCTCATTTTTTCTATAAAATCTTCTTGAGGAGCTCATTGTAAAGGGTTGGTTGCGGAACTTTGAAATCTACTTGTGCTTGAAATTTTCTACATGTAAATAGTGTCCAGAGGCTCTTGAAGATCTGTTTGTGATCAAATAAGTTAGGCCGAGAAGAGAAGATTATTGATGAAATGAAACATTGGACTTGAAGAATGTAACTGGATTGACATCAATATACAAGCTGATTCTTGGGATCCTGGTCTATATCACTGGTGAAGTGCTTCTTTATGTGTTATTGTTTTCCTTTCGTGTATGCCATTTTGTCCACTTATTCTCTGATAAAGAACAACAAGCATAGAGTTAGGATTTATTGTTTACAGGACCCTTCTCTGACTGATAAGCTTTATCTCAATGTTTTCCTCCAAATTGTGTGTTTAAGAAGGTCTTATGTAAAGCATAAACATTATTAAGGAATGTTGGTTTGCCCCTGTCTTGATGTGCGAAAATTGAAAGGAAGTTCTTGAATGTTATTTCATTATGAGCTTCGCAGAGTTAGACTAGGAAGGTTTATGGTTTGCCCTATCTTCTAGTTCTTTCTTCAAAGGTAATTCTGAAAGTTTCCCTAAGAGTATGCTAAAAGCAGTTTAGATTTAAAAGTATCTTATCTAATCTTAGGCTGCACTTTGATTTTCTTATTTTTTTTCATCCCTTCTGAAAGTAATTATGTGGATTACTGGATTGTTTGTCTATTGAGTTAGCTTTAATACAAACTTGTCCAAAGAAGTCTATGGTTAGCCCTATCCTTTGGTTGGTTTTAAATAGTTACTTAAAAGGCTTTTCTTGTTTGGAAAGACTGATAAATCCTAGTTGAAATTATGGTCTTTTTCCAACCCTTCAACACTTTTATTGTTTCCATCTCATAATTTATCTCAAATATCTTGTGATATAGATGACTTTCCCCTTGGACCACTCTTGAAATTGTTGCACAATTAAACCCTTTTATGACTCCATAGCCCAATGGACTAAAAACTAGCATCATATCTATCCCATCAGCCAAAGCTTGTTTTGATTGCTTGCAACTTCACACCTTTGAAACTCTTTCATTTTAGGACTTTCCACTCAACTAAAAATCATGCTCAACTATCCAAAAACAAAACAAAAACCCTTGCTCGTAATAACTAGCCTAATATCATACCCAAAATCCTTAAAGATAAATCAATCTTTGCACTTATAGAGAGATCCCTCTCTGGATTTAGGAGGGATAGATCCTAGAATCCCAAAGTGGTTCAAGTGTTCTCCCTGCAGTTTGTATTTTCCAATCTTGCAAATTACAGGGAGCTAACATGGACAAGAAGTCACTACATTCACCACTAGCTGCAAAAGTACTTGCATCCGGAGAAGAGACACCTACAACTTTGCAAGATGGTCTTGTGCTCTTGACACATAGAATCCCATGCATGATTTGGGAGATGCACAAGGAAGAGGAGGGAGATTCTATTGCTGGTACACTTGGAGAAGAGCAACCATCACTCTTACCAACAGTTGGAGACACTATTGTTTCGGTTGGAGGAACTCTTATGTTCTGGCAAGAGGTCTTCACACATCAATTGATCCAAGGTATGCATGAACTTTCATCACTTATTATTTTAGTAAATATTATTGAAACTTATGAGGACATGCCATCAGGGCCAATGCATAACCAAGGGTTAGAACAAAATTCTAATTTGAAGCAGCAACATATCACAGTGCATAGGACCCTTGATCTAATCAAGGAGGAGATTAAGAACTATCCCAGTTCATCATTGCTGAGCTACATTCAACCCTTTGAGTTGAAGTGTAGAGTTTCAGAAAATGGGATGAGTATGATCCTATGTACAATAACTGGTTATGACATCAGTATTGTGCCTTGCTTTGAGATAGCACATGTATTACCATGCAGATCTACAACGCTGTCACTTAGTAGCTATGAAAATGAAGAGCCCCCATCATTCTTGGATCATTTTGAAGGTAGCTTCACTCATGAAGAAATGGAGGTAAATATGAAAAATGGTAGACATATTGAGATGAGGAACCTTTTTTCCTTTCTAGATGACCCTTTCTCAATGATCACCTCAAAGCTCAAAGATAAAATTCTACCTACAGCAGATCCAAAACTTTATTGGTTTTGGAGGGCCTTTGGTGAAAAGAGAATTTCATTGAGATATCTCATTGGAGGTGCACTTCAACATTTCATGAAGTGAAAAGTTCTTCATCAGTTTGAGGAAGATGGTATTCTACAAGGGGAGGATACCCTGATTATGCAGCACATCATCCACCATCCACATTGGGATGAGTGGATGAAGATGATAGGAAAGGGGTTCAATTACCACTTGCATATTTATGACATGGGCCAGTAAGCTTGGTTACGTTGGTTGCCCTTGGGAGAATTTTGTCACTACCCAAAGGCTCCTATTTCTTTGATCCATGCCTTGAAAAAAACTTATGAAATGAAGAAGGAGGCATGGTTGCACTGGCTGCTCTTGGGTGAGTATGGTTACCACCCAATAGCTCACATTTTTCTAATTCATGCCTTGTGTATCAATGATAAAATGCAGCAAAATAAGGCATGCTCATTGGTTTCCCTTGAGAGATTTTGGCCACCACATGACATCTCCTATGTCTATGTGTTTTGTATTGGGTAAAGCTTGGCATGATGCTCTCATGATGTGCATTGATGATGTTTATTTGTATTGGGCTGATGTGACATTTTACATGTCAATTAGTATGTCTTTGCTCCATGATGCACATGAGGAGGAGAGAAAGCAGCAATATCTCTTGTTGCTTTGGTTTCTTTTGAGGGAGTTTCTCTTGTCCATCTTACAGGAGGAGATGGAGGATGGAAGAAAAGGGCCTTACTCTGGTGGTTACTATTAGGAGAATATGGTTTGCTATCTTTGTCTACCCATATAACTCCTTCCCTTCTTCTTTTTCATAACGTTGGAATGATTCTTGGATCCAACAAGGCCAACAGGGCTAAGGATGAGAACATATCAATGCTAAATCAAATTCATAAAGCATGGGATGAAGAGATGTATTGTGAGATGGAGCTTTCCCTTTGTGGAAATAGCCACTTTATTTTATGTATCTCATGTATTAATGATGATGTTGGACATCATATGGTTGTCACTTTGTACTTCATGGTGGAAGGAGGACATCTAACCATGCAGTTGGAGGTCATTATATATGTTTTTGAAAGGCAAATTTGGAACCAAACATGCATAACACATTGCAGCAAATGGAGGAAGCCTTCCTTATGTGGATGCCATTTGGAGGGGAATAGATGGCTTTGCATCTATTTTTGGAGTTTCTTGAGGACAAGCAACATTTTTCCCGGGGGGGGGAACTGTAATATTACCAAATTTCCACATCATATTTGGAATATTAGAGTCCATGATTTTATTAATAAATTAAGTAAATAAAAGGGTGGAGGGACCCACAAACCTCAAAGATGAATAAAATCCACTTTTAATGTGTGTATGTGGATATTTTTAGATCTAGATCTAGAACATGGAGTAGTGGAGCAACTCCATTTATGGAGATCATGTATCATTTATGAGATAGATTATGGAGGATGAAACAGTCAAATAAGATCATGGATCTCAAATATAAAATCATGAGGATCTTTGATAAGGTCAACTGAGATCATAGTGCATTCAAAGAAGATCATGAAGCACTTATCATAAGATAGTGGAGGAAGTGGTGCATTTAATGCATACATGATGGAGAGGGTGATCATCCCATGAACACGATGGAGGACATGAGGCTACAGTGCAATAAAAAATGGAGACTATGTCCACATGTACAACACAAATTTAGAGTGGGCCCAGGCTATGGAAGGCTCATGCATATAATGAAGGTGAAGGCACAAAGGAAGGCATGATTTGGATTATTCATTTCTTGATCTGTTTAGATATAGATTTGTCTTAGGACATTTCTATGCAAGCTTGGGCTATTTAGTAGAGTTTGAAGTGCTGTTCACCACAAGGTTTTCTCGAGTGAGAATCCCACATCTTTCTTTGAGTAGCTCTGGAAAGAGTATTGTTCTTCATTCCTTATCAGGCATTGGTGCCATCTTCAGGAGGTTGTTTCTAGCATTCAGCTAGGAAAATAGTGGAGGATTCATCCTACCACTTTGTTCTTCAGATCCAGCCTTTCTAGAGCATCAGATCTACATCCGACATTCAGGCCATTGAGTTTTGCCTCCATGCAGCAGCACTCCCTTCAAGGATTGCGCAGTTTAGTCCTGTAGATCTATTGGAGGAAGTAAGTTTCCAGTATTTCAGCTGGAAATCCTGTCACATTGGATCTATTATTTCCATCACTCAGGAGCTGATTTGACATATCTAGCAGCAGGATATTGAGCCTCCCTCTCTAACAACACAATTTTCTAAATTTTTTGTTCATTTAGCAGCTATTTTCAGTGGAGGAGATTGGAGGAATAGATCTTGAGCTTTTAGCCCAAGGATCTAGTGAAGGGATCAACCCTACTTGCATAGATATGATTGTACATCATTGCAACCATCATATATCAGATCTAGCTTCAGATCTACATTCCCAGTAGCATATATGTGAAGCCCTAAGAGGGTGGTTTTATTAGACTTACAGATCTAATAAATACCTTCTGGGTTATCTTGGCAATCCATCATTGAGCCTAGATCTACAATTTCAGCATCATTGGAGCTCCCATTCTGCCTAGATCTGACTTTCTATCTTTCAGGCAGTTGTAGTCCCTACAGTTGCAATAGGGACATTGCAGTTTTCCTCCAAATGAGCTGAAATCTTCTGTGAGTGATCTCCTTGGAATGATGAACATGAAAATGTAAGACATTACTTCATTGGTGCCCCAAAAAAGAGTGCAGTGCCAGTGGCGCTGTGCCCTTGGCCCTCCAAAATAGTAAAAAATTCCAAAAACTAAAAAAGATGTCAAAATTTGGATTCTATTGTTAAGAACTCCTGTAATATGCTTTGTCTCTTTTATTTTCATCTCTGCCTTTGGATTTGTCTTTAATCTCTTTGGGTTTGTGCCTTTAAAATTGATTTGTGCTCTAACCTCTGTTTTAAGCCTCTCTAAGCCTGATTTTCCTTTACTATTTTCTTCATCCCTGAGTGAATTTGACCTTGGAATACTTATAAGGTAGTGAAATTTGCCTCCACATGGATTTAGACTCATCATTTTCATCCTTAACACTTTTACTCTGCATTTCTCTTTGCCTCCTTTCTCTTTGTCTTACTGCTATTTGACCCATGTCATCATCTTATCTGCTATGTGCTTCATCATTATTTGCCTCACTGAGTTCACTGCTCTTATGAATGCTATCATCACTAATTTCTTCTTCATTTACATTTTCCTCACTAGTATCTTGCCTTACTAACCTATTTCTGCTCTCTGCCTTATCATTGCCAACATCATCACTACCGATCTCTACCTCATTGCCTTTTTCTTCATTTCTTGATTCATTATCTCCCTCTCCCTCATTGACATTAGATTTCCAATTGTCACCTTCCTCACTGTTTTTTTCATTATTTTCATCTGCCTCATTGACATTTTCCTTCTCCTCCACTACCACTGTCTTCCTCTCTTGACATTTTGAACTCTGCCTTTGAGAAACGCTAGGACTACAAATGAAAATGGAATGAAGAGATGGTGATGAAAAAGGAAGCTCTGCAAGTGAATTAGATGAGTGAATGAAGGTATAGGTGTATGAGAGTGAGTGAGGGGTTAAAAATCAATGACAAACCTATGTTGATATGATTAAAATCTGTTTTGAAACACTAGAGGTTGATGTGCAATTGAGGTAAATGAGGGCAATGAAATGTCAACCTTTCTTGCAAGTGAAGGGACTGAGTTTTATGTCAAGCTTGGATAGATGAAAAACCTTGAACCAATGTAAAAACCCCTATACTAACTGATACTCTTTATAATCAAATGAATTAGTGATAAAATCAGTGATTTCAAGTCCAAGCCTAGGGTTTCTTCTTATGGTATCAACTTCTTTCCATTAAATGATGAAAAAATGCTTAAAAATGTGTTTAGGGCATTCAATTACCTCTATCAGAGCTTTAGAAAACCTTGGAGGAAACTTGAAAGGGCTCGAAAGTGGTCTGAGTTTTTAATTTTCTTAGGAAGCCCTCTTGGCCAAGGGCACAGTGCTAGTGCCAAGGGCACAACGCTCAATCCCAGGCACGCAATGCCTATTATAGAGGGAATTTGGAGGCGTTCTCGGTGTTCACATTGGGCCCATGATAGATTTTTGGAAATATTATCCTATCTACTTTCCAAATCTACTTTTATTTTGCTGATTGGAGTTGATTTGACCTTTCAAAAGTTGATTCTCCCAAGACTGGTCAAAAAGTGCTAAATGATGGTGCAAAAATGTAGAGTGTTGGTGCAGGAAAATTTTGGAGGCCTTACCCAACTCCAAATTTAGTTCATGATAGATCATTGGAAATATATTCTAGTATAGTTTTCATTTGACCCATCAAGAAAATCATTTGGACACTCCAGCTAAGAGAAAAATGGATTTTCCCAAGGTCACTCCAGAAGTGTGGAAATTCTCCCGTGACACCTTTATTTTTGAAATTGCTCCCATACCATGATACATGTGTAAAATCTGAAGGATTTTTTTATTCTTGGACCTATTATGGACAAAAACCTCTCTCACTTTTGTCGAATTCATCTCTGTTTGGTAAGAAACATAGTTTGAGGCAAAAATGGCCCTAGGTGTGGCAACTGATTTGTCCTTTGGAATTACTTATTGGAAAATGATGGAGGCATGACCAAATTTATCTTGACACCTTTGGGAGGATTTCTCATAGCATCACCTTTAAAACCTTATTTTTCCTGTACCATGGAGTTCAGGCCATGTTTTTACCTTCTTTGGCCATCTTTGATTGCATGTGCTTGAAAACACTGACTTTGACCTTTCTTTTGCTCTTGAGGCATGATAACTTCACCTTTGAAAACCTTAGGATGCTTGCACATAACAACACCTTCAAAATCCTTCCTTATGACAATTATGCAATTGATTAATGTGTTGGCACTCTACTGGACTATCAAGTGAAAAACCCAAGTTTTCCTTATGATCAAATTGCTTCTCTTTCTTCGGGTGTGAGTTATCTTCTCTTAGGAATAGACCATCTACCTTATCAAAACCTTCTGCTGATGGAAATTTCAACACTTCTACAAAAGTTTGAAGCTTGTCCATTACCTCATGTGCAGACTCTGAAACAGAATGATAGTATTATTTGGAAATGATGACCTTGGAACATATGAAACCCTAATTGACCTAGTGGGGGGTTCTTTGAAATGGCCTTTACTGAAAATTGGCTTTGGAGGCTTCAAGTGAAAATAGATTATTTGTCAAAATGTTGTATTGAAGATCCAAAATCCAATGTACTTGATTTATCTAAAGAGCCTACAGAGACAATTTTGAGACCATCAATGCTTGAGTAATTTGGGTATCATGGGAATGAGTTAGGCTATAGGTAACCGTAGATGTAAAGTAGAGTTATGGGAAAGGGAAAAACAAAGTAATGAGGTCATAGGTGGGAAAAAAAGGATGGATATGAGTGGTACAAGCCCATAAGGAGTCCTTTAGGAGTGGCAGGGTGACCATGGAATGACAAAATGGTAGAATAGTGAAAAATTTTCTATAAGGATAATGAAGGCATTGAGATTTATAAAACTCACAATATTCAGGGAATTTTGTCTTTAGAAATCTAGGACCAATATTTAGTCATCTGCAGATAGTAAAAAATATTGATGACTAACAGTGGCTCCACTTGGGGAGGGCAGCTCCTTTTAAGGAGGTGTATAGGACCTCACAGTTCAGATCTCTGAGTTTTGAAGACCAGTACCTTACTTGTACTTGGAAGATCCTTCATTTTTTGATGTTCTCTTGAAGTTGTGATCCGAAAAATATAAAAAGACATGATTGCTTCAACATCATTTCTACCTACCCATCTTATTTTGCCTAACATTTTTTCTTCTTTTGGGTGCACTTGGACTGGCAAACCCTTGACATCATTTTTCTTTTGAAATCATAAAAAATATCTACTTGTACCCTTATCACTTCCAAAAGTTTAGATTAGGAAAATAAACTCTCTTATTCTCTACCCAGTCTACTCATATGTCAAGATTGAGCTGTTTGATAGAATTTATTCTCTGACCTACTGACATGAAATTTAAAACATGATCAAACCAGTTTAAGCAATCTGTTTTTTCATGGGTTGTGGCATTTTGGACAAGCTACACACAGACTCTATTTTTGTACAAGTGAAAACTAGAAACTTGAGGGCTGTGATTCAGAATTGGTTATGCATCCTTCTCATTTTGCTTAGGTTCAAATTTAAGCTTTGGGAACCAACATCTTTTCCTTATCTAATATACTGACAAGTTAAGTTTAAATGGTTTGAAAATTCTTCTTTCACTAACCTATCAGCATAAATTTAAAACATGTTCAGTCATGATTAGGCTAGATGACTGAACAAGACTCTCTTTGATTCAACAATAGTGGCATTTAGGCTTGCACACTTTCAACAATACTCTTTTTTTTGGTATCGGGTTGTACCTGTTCTTTGTCCTGCCCTCTTTTTCTTCTTTTCTTTGTTTTTGTGTCATTTTTTAGATCAACATTCTAAGACTAAAAAATAGAAAGATGCTCATAGTGCTGAGCTTATTTTGTAATATCCAAAAATGGGATTGCAACAATACATGAACATAAAAATGTAAAAATCTGCAAATATAAACATGAAATAAGAGGGATCAATGTACAACCATCATGTTATTAAGATATCAGCAGAAATATACAACAAGATCATGAGGGACATGCCACTCAAGCAATAGGAACAAGTCTCCAATGAACAAAATAATCAGCACATGAGATGCTGCAACTGTATATAATGATGGAGAGCAGTGAAAATGTTGTCTATAACATTGTATCTACTAATGAATACATATATAAATGGAATGTGGCTGATAGAAACAAAATAAATTCCCAGCAATGAAGATGTGGGCTCTAATACGATATTTCTAGCCAACCCGGAAAAGATTGCTAGAAATACCAAGAAACATACAATGTGACCAATAACCTTGGGGTTAATGTGCCACTACAAACTATATCTGATATGAATTAAGGCTATGATAGATCTGAAATAATTATTTCCTCCTCCAATGGTATTTCTAATTAGAAGGCTTATCCCTCTTCTCAGAAATAGACCCTCCTGACTAGCTCAATGAACCCTCCCAACAAATGCCTCCAAAAATAACGCAGTTCAAGATGGTGACTATGCTGTGAGGGATAGAATATGGTTGGCCTGATGCCAAATATGTCAAAATATTCTTGGGAGTCCTCCTTTATTATCTTCCAATGAATAGACAACCTCTCCACTGAAACATAAGCCCAGAAATGACTCTAAGAGATCCTCCTTTGTTGCACACTGCAACACAACCAAAATCTAAACAAAAATTGTGCTGTAACTAAAGGAGGTAGCTTTGCAAAAATTATGGAATGAGGAAATGTAGCCCAAATAACCTCTCCTTCCCTAAGGATGAGGTAGGGATTCCCGACCAGGAACACCCTTGTTCTAAACAGCACTGCAACCCTTCTAAATAGCAAGAGGAAGCAAAGTCTAGAAAGACCAATAGCAAATGATAATCTAAAACATGAATAACAATGGCTCCCATCCTCGCCATATATAGCAAGTGAACCTCTCCTCATTGGGTCCCATCCGTATTTTCCACCAAGCTCATGTATGTTTTCCTCCACTAAAACTGTGTTGTACATCAAGGAGATTCAATGTATGTAGATAGCGATGTTGACCTTGTCAAAGTTTACTAAATCAACATGATCCAATCCCTGTTCACACCCAAAGGTGCTTAATCCTGTTGCTTATTATTCCTCCTTTTACATTATAAGTTTAATTATTCCTTCTAAAGGGGCTTATGGGCCTCCTTACCCATTTATTCATCTACCTAGTGATAAAACCAACTATAATATTCCATTTATATGAAGGCTAAATTTTTGGAATATTACAGTCCTCCCATAAAAAATGTTTCTTGTCCTCAAGAAAATTTATAAGGAAAGAAAAATTCCTTCCCTTCCTCCTCTTGTGGCCTCCTCATCAATATTTCCCACCACTGCTCAAAACAATCTGCAATAAATCTGTCCTCCAATACTCTCTCCCAAGAATGCAGAACCAAATGGCTCACACCATGAAAAGGTGGTAGGTGCGAGTGGAAACCTTCTTGTTGTTCAATGGCCTCCTCAAGGTAGGATTTATGGCAAGCATAGGGTATCTCATGACCAATTAGAGACTCTCAAACGCATGCTATTATCCTAATGAAATGAGCCATTCTAGGTAGCTCATCAAAATAATCCTCAATCCCCGGTGTATGCAATGTGTTGGGGTAGCATGGAGAGATGAGATTTTTCCATCCAAGTTGTTTCTCTCTACATTTATGGTAAGTATGGGGTTGATGCTGATCTTGGGTTGAAATTTCATGGCCTTCAAGAATGGCTCAAGCTACCCTGCCAAATAAATCAGCCATGAAGTTCCTCCTCCAAGAACTCAAGTTCTTCAAATGGCTCTTCAAATATGAAGAAAAGAGGTGTGATGTGGTAATCATGGTTTTCCCATTTCTTCTCCTGAAACATAAAACATGAATAGTAGGGAGAATCATACTCCCAATGGGAATATCCAACTCATATTCCACTCTCCAAACAAATCTCCCCATGAATATAAAAATATTAGCAATACATGGAGGCAAAAACCAATGAAAACAAGTTGTCATATGACAACCTGAAAGTGGATCAAGGTTCCACACATGGAACTAGCGTAGGGAATCTCTTACCTGCCTCAAAACAAAGGCTAACAAGTGCTTTCCCAGCCACTTTTTTTCTGCCATAGTCATCCCATAAGATGGAATCATGAATATACAATGTGGTGTCAATGGTGCACACCACGAATCATGTGGCCTCCCCCACAAACCACTAATAATATATCCAATCTCAATGCTACACTTGGCCTCAAGTACATTTTCATATAATGTATGAGAAGGAAATGCCCTCAAAAATACAACATGCTGCTCATATAAAGTAAAGGAATCACAATGAAAAATTGTACCTCCTCCACCATGTACTATGGTCCTTGAGCTGAAATGGCTCAATTGGAAATTCTCCCTCACCTCCAAAGAGTAGGGGAGTGGCTGTGACATCCTCTCTATCACCATCCGGGCTATGCATCTCTCCATATGCTGAAATATATCATGCTGGATGCCCTCCCAAATGAAATCCTCTTCCAAGGAAAGATATGCATCAAAGTGCATGGAAAGGAAGTCCTCATATGTTGCATGTAGCAGCTTCTCCTTGAGCTCAAAAGCTCTAGTCAAGAAAACTCCACCATAAGAATAGATGGCCACATCATCTACCATATATATATCATCTACATCCAGGTCATCAAGAACCATGCAAGCACCAAGATCCTTGGAGTACTCTACCAAGAGTTGAGACCTCCAATATGGATCAATCCTCCCAAGAGAGAGTGCTAGTGATCTGGAATGTGAAGCTCCCCTCCTATTTTTTTCTACTCCTTTGACATCCCTCATGCCAAATTCATCCTCCAAATTCTTCACCTCTCCAGAATCTAAGAGTGGTGAACCAAATGATAAAATTTCTCCACCAACTCTAGATCTGGTGGCCTCCCATGTGGAACGCCCCCATGTAGTGAGACATCAAAATCTGAAGTGGACTATATATATTTGTGGACTGATTTTTCCCTCTCTTCACTGTGTAATACAGTCTCCTTCTTTTGTGCAGAAACTTCTTGGAATAGATAAGGGTGAATGCTCATCATCCCTTGATGTTGATCCTTCCTTTCTTCTCCTTCCATCTACCAAGATTCACAACCCAAAATAATTGATGCATGCTGCTTCGGAATTGTGGTTTGTTCCAACAAGACACAAGGGCTCCTCCAATGGAAGAAATGGCTCCCTTCATGGGTCTTCTCCTAATGGTACAATGTTTTTATCTCTTCTCTACTCATCCTCTTCATCAATATGTGAGATTTCCTCATCATCAATGAGAGACCCTTGATCTTGGTCTTCCCTTGAAGGAGGTTTCTCCATGTCTTCACCAATAAAAGAGGGTTCTTCAAAATATGGGGATCTTGGCCTTGGAAAGGTACCATGCATGTTTTTATCCCCATAATCAGAAATATGGAGTGGAGTTGGCAAGATAGATCTCTCAAACACATGCAAAGGTTTTAAATTTTTGGGTTCCACAAGAGATGTTTTACAATGTTTAATGTCAAATCTTCTCACCAATTCCTTAGTGAACCTAGCATAAGTGTTTCCATTTGCATAAAATGAATAAAAAATATTAAACCACCAATTATGGGCTATACCTTTGAGGTGCAGCGCTGCTACTATAATGGCATGCTTTTCTAAAACTTGGTGTAGCTAGAAATAGGAATCTAGCTCCTCCACCCAAGCTTTGGCTGTGCACTTTGCTAATCCATCAAAGTTAGATAGAAATATTCTACCTCTCTTGCTTCTATTATGGCTATTGGATCTTCTGTCTACCTTGAGTTGGAAAAACCATTGGAAGTCTAAGTGCTATTTGAACCTCCATGATTGAGACTCATACTCTTGAAGATAGACACTCAAGGTCTCCTCCCTTGGCGTGTCTCCTTCCTCCATCCTTCTTGCAGTGAATGTGGGAAATAGACTACGATGTGGATCTGCATGTGTGGCTGAATGGTCACACCTATCATGTGAATATCTAGGGCTTTCTTCACTTTCAAACCCTCTCAGGAATTTCCTACACTTCCCCCCTTTCATCTCCTTGAGATCTTCTTTGATATTTTTCATAGCTTGGAAAAGAAGCAGGGAGACCCTCTCTTCCTTCATTTATCCAAATAATGGAGTCATGCCTTTGTTTATTTTGTGAATCTTCTCTTTTCTGTGAGAATATTATCCTCCTAATGGCATAATGTCATGGATGCACAGGTTGAGCCAAGATTATGCTCGGATACCACTGTAATAGCCCAAAATGGGATTGCAACAATACATGAACATAAAAATGTAAAAATCTACAAACCTGAACATAACATAAGAGGGATCAATGTATAGCCATCATTTTATTAAGATACCAACAGAAATATACAACAATATCATGAGGGACATGCCACTCAAGCAATAGGAACAAGTCTCCAATGAAAAAAACAATCAGCACATGAGCTGCTGCAACTGTATAGAATGCCGAAGAGCAGTGAAAACACTGTCTATAATAGTGTAGCTACTACTGAATACATATATAAATGGAATTTGGCTGATAGAAACAAAATAAATTTCCAATAATGAAGATGTGGGCTCTAATACAAGATTTCTAGCCAACCTAGAAAGGATTGCTAGAAATACCAAGAAACATACAATGTGACAAATAACCCTGGGGTTAATGTGCCACTGAAAATTGGATATGATATGAAATGAGGCTATGAAAGATCTGAAATAATGATGTCATCCTCCAATGGTATTTATAATTAGAAGGCTGATCCCTCTTCTAAAAAATAGACCCTCCTGATGAGCTCAATGAACCCTCCCAGCAAATGCCTCCAAAAATAACGCAGTTCAGGATGGTGACTGTGTTGTGAGGGATATAAAATGGTTGGCCTGATGCAAAATATTTCAAAATATGCCCGGGATTCCTCCTTTACGATCCTCCATTTAATAGACAATCTCTCCACTAAAAAAAAAGCCCAGAAATGACTCTAAGAGATCCTCCTTTGCTGCACCCTGCAACACAACCCAGCTCTAAACAGAAACTGCGCTGTAACTAAATGAGGTAGCTTGGAGAAAATTCTAGAATGAGGAAATTTAGCCCGAAGAACCTCTCCTTCCCTGAGGATAAGGTAGGGATTCCCGACCAGGAACACCCTTGTGCTAAACAACACTGCAACCCTGCTAAACAACAAGAGGAAGCAAAGTCTAAAAAGACCAATAGCAAATGATAATCTAAAACATGAATAAAAATGGCTCCCATCCTCTCCATATATAGCAATTGAACCTCTCCTCATTTTTTCCCATATGTATTTTCCACCAAGCTCATGCAAGTTGTCCTCCACTAAAACTGCGTTGTACATCAAGGAGATTCAATGTATCTAGACAACACTATTGACTTGGTCAAAGTTGGCTGAATCAACATGATCCAATCCATGTTGACACCCAAAGGTTCTTAATCAAGCTACTTATTGTTCCTCCTTTCATGTTAGGAGTGTCATTATTCCTTCTAAAGGGGCTTACGGGCCTCGTTACCCATTTATTCACCTACCTAGTGATAAAACCAACTATAATATTCCATTTAGATGAAGGCTAAATTTTTGCAATATTATATATTTTCATACCTATCTATCCTAATATAAATTACATATGATATATATTCATTTGGTGAACTCTCTTTTCCAATATAACCAATCAAGTAGATGATTCCATGAATGGTCTTTGTTCAGCTCTTTGAGTGTGCTGAAAAAATCAAAAGGCCACTCCTACCTCACTTGTTTTTGAAGAATAGTGCCTAAAATGTTTCTTATACTTTGCATCAAACTGCTCCTAACATGTTTTACTCCCTCTTCAAATGTTTCTAAGAAAACAGAAAAAAGATCTTGAAATAATACCGGGCTTAGAGGATTTGAGTAATAAGCTTCATTCAGGAATACTCCTTCCTCCACCTGGCTAAGCTTGGGATTCTTTTGGGAAAGAAACTCCACCTCTTCCTCATGATCATCTGTACTCTCAGCCTCATCATATATTGCAATGTTTTCCTCTAGAAAACCTGATATGCTCTGATTGAGTGGGATAAATTCAGTGTGAAGGCCATCATGTTGATGAGTAGGAGCACTCTTTGGCAATAAATCTTCTTGAGAAGGCAGTATAACCACTCTCTTGATTTCCAAGCCTTCATCTGCAATTTGAAATTCAATGGAATTTGATGGCTGCAAATCTAGAGCTAAGGAGGATTCTATGCCACAAATGATTTCCTCAACCATTTCAGGAAAAGGCTTCTTATTAACAACTTGCTCAAGAAGTTCATTATCTCCCCCAACCTCAACATCAAAAGTGAAAGACTGCTGATTTCTAATCACATGAAAGTTATTTCTCATGGATTGAAATGAAGTAAAACAAAGAGGCAGAGATGCTTCACTTACTTCCAAATTTTCTAGACTTTCCTCATCACTGTCATAGCTGACAGGTATTGGCTGATCATTGTTTTCAAGTTGATGGAACTGAACTTCTTCCCACAAACCAACTGCTGATTGCTCTGCAATATTAGCTTCTGTTTGGAGAACATAACCATCATCATACTTATCAAACTTTGGAAGATAATCAACATAAGTAATGTCACCAATCATACATATTAGATTATCAGATTGTTTCTCCTTGAATTGATCTACAAGTCCATTTTCTAATCTGTGGTAGACGGGATTAGCATGAGAATAAATATAAATGTTCTGTTCATATGAAGGTTTAGAGGCTAGTTGCATGTTTAGAATCTGATCTAGTTTCTCTTCAGTTAAAAGAGGAGGAATTTTTCACTTTCTTTGGATAGAACTACAGTAGTTCTCTTTCTCTTTTGAAGGTTGATTCTGAGGCTGAATGTCTTCTTGAGCTTCACCTAGAAGAGATGGTGAATCATCACTTGTGCCTTCAGAGAGATTCTATGGATTTTCCTTTGTTTCCTGATTGATTTCATACTCCACTAACTCCTCTTGGTTTTCATGACAGTTAAATTGAGTATGAAATGCATGCATTTATTCTAATAGACTTTCAAGATGCCAATTTCCCAAATATTCATCAATGTTTACAAGGTATTGTATGAGATCTTCAGATTGATCACAAAAATTTTCAGCTAATGATAAAGATGAATAATTTTCTTTATAATGTTCATAAAACACCTTGTGGAAATCCTTTAAAGAAAACAAACTACCAAGGTGTAGCCCTTCATACCATTTCCTTGCCTTTCCTTCTAATTTCCCCATGAAAATTTTCATGAGGTAGTCCTCATGCCATTAAAATTTTAACCTCCATACATGTCTATGAAATTTGATGAGATGTAACAAGGGGTCATTAGTTTTTCATCTTGAAAAACAGGCAGGTTCCTATCCCAATTTATCTAAGGCATTTTGTGTGGGAATCCAAGGATGTGATCTCTGATCTCTGTTCATTGGAATCCATCGTTTTCAATTAGTTAGAGGAAAGGGCTACTGCATATTTATAACCAGTATAGGATCTTCTACCAGTGGAGTCTTTAGGTCTATTGAGAGTTTTGGAGTCGCCAGGTGGAAGATTTCAAATTTTCTGTCCAGCATCAGCAATATTAGGATTAATTAATGTATTCCCAGGGGATTTGTGAGAACTAGTGGAGTCAAAAGGGCTACTAAAGACCAGTGGAGTCACGAGGTGGATAATGCTTACTGTTTTGATGATGTACTTTTTTTCCACCATCAACAAGTAAATACAAATCTAATAATGTTTTTGGGTTTCTGAGGTCTTAAGGAAAACTTAGGATGTCACTGACTTAGAAGTCCCACCGTGATCGCCATTATGTTAGTTCCCCATAATTTTTCAGATTGGCAAGAACAGATGTACAAGGGTAACATCAAACCAGTCTTTGGATTTCTAGGACCTAGCCTTCCTGGACTCAGAGAGGGCTCTCTCTATGTTTGTGTAAAGGATGTATCTTGATAGTTGTTAGGGTTTTGATTTTAGGCTAGTTATAAGGATTAGGGTTTGTCTGTTTGTTTGTTTGGTTGGGTAGGTTGTCAAGAAAAATAGATAGAGTAGGAGAGGTTTATACCATTGGGCTATGGAGTCTACAAAATTGCTTGAAAGGTACAACAATAGGTCAAGGATGCTTCAGAGGGAAAGTATAACAAAGCTAAATGTATCTTAAAGGCTTAGGTGAGTGAAGTGAACATTAAATTGTGAACAAAGTAGGTGCAAAGGGAAGTTAAGAATTATTTAAAAAATAATACAACAAGAAAGGTATTTAAGAACACTATGCATAAAGGAATAACCAAATACTGGGCATACCATACTTCTTTGACCAAACCCTAGCAAGTAAACATCAAGACAACAATCCAGCAAACCCTAGAGAGCAGTAAACTTGTAAAGTCTCTAGTGATTTAACCTTCAGGAAATGAAAAAATTTAAGATAACAAGTAGTAATGATCAAAGAGTAGGGAACTCCTAAATTCCCTAATAGAACTAAAAATAACTTCAAATCAGCCATTCAAGATGGAAAAAAGGGTAGGGAAAGCCATAACCTCTTCAGTCAAACCCTAATTATAAATACTTTGAAGAAAAGACCTCAAAAACAATGATTAAGTGATTCCAAAGGGTAGGGCTAACTATAAAATACTTTGGCACTAACTCCATTAAATCATTCTTGAGATAAACAAGATGAGTGGGATTAGAGAGCAACTAAGAATTCTCTAAACTGACCTTGTAGAGGAAAACATGAGAGCAAGAAAAGCAGACAGACTTAAGGTGCTTTTGAAAACATATCTTAAGCTAAAATTTCTATTGTATTGAAAGAGAAAGATGAAAAAATATGTTAAACAGAAGATGAAAAGTAAAAAATGAGAAAGACATCACCATTAGCCATGTTCATGAATCCTACAAAGTGCTTGTCTCATTGATATTCAATTCAAAATCTTCACGATGCTCCAAAGCCAAAACCTCCTCACAACTCAAAGTCTATGAGGTTTTTTTCCACAATCAACCAACATGTACAATGAGGCCTCCATGTAGTATTTAACTAGAAATGAGGACCAAAACCCTCACTAGGGTGTCCAAAATGTCATTAATACATCATAAATTCCATTTTGTCCAAAGAGACCATGTAAGGCCCAAGGCACACAATATCTAAGCTAATAAATGAAAAATAACTTCAAACATAAATTTTGAGCTAACTAGGATTGATTTACCTCAAAATTCCTCAAAAATATCTTTTCTCCATAAATTTGTGTCTTTTTTTTACTTTGCAGGCAAGGGCGCAACACTGAGGTCCAAGGGCGCAACGTCTACACTAGAAAAATTGCATGTTTTGTAACTAATATTTGGAGTCCTTCCTAGTGTCCAAATGAGCTCCATGATAGCGCATTGGAAACATTGGCTAGTATAGTTTCCAAAAATACCTTTATTTTCCTGATTTGAGTCCATTTACCTGCTCAAAAAATCATTCTCCCAAGACTGATCAGGACGTAGCACCAGTGTTGAAAATAGGGTTGATTTTTGCTTGTGTTTGGAACTTTTGGAGGACCAGTTTTGCTCCAAATGATCTAAAATTTTTTTTTGGGTGATTTCCTTGACCTGATGAACATGAAAATGTAGGCCATTCCTCTGTTGAGTAACCCAAAAAAGAGTGCAGCAACAATGCTGGGAAAAATTTCCTGTTTTGTAGTTGAGATTTGGAGGCCTTCTTGAAGTCTAAATGAGCTCCATGAGAGCTCATTGGAAATATTGTCCATTATAGTTTCCAAAAGGACCTTTATATATTATAATGGGCTCCATTTACCTACCCAAAAACGCATTCTCCCAAGACTACTCAGGGCGCATCGCCAGCTCTGAAAATAGGGCAGAAAGGTGATTTTTGGGGTGTTTTTGGCACTTTTGGAGGACAGTTTTTCTCCAAATAAGATGAAATTGTCTGTGAGTGATCTCCTTGGCAATATTAACATGAAAAATATAAGACATTCCTTCATTGAGTGCCCCAAAAAATAGTGCAGCGCCAGTGGCATTGTGCCCTTGGCCCTCCAAAACAATCAAAAATTCCAAAAACTCAAAAAGATGTCAAAATTTGGATTTGCTTGTTAAGAACTCCTCTAATCTACTTTGTCTCTTTTATTTTCACCTTTTCCTTTCAATTTTTCTTTAATCTTTTTAGGTTTGTGCCTTTAAAACTGATTTTCCCTCTAACCTCTGTTTTAAGCCTCTAAGCCTGATTTTCCTTTACTGTTTGCTTCATCCCTGAGTGAATTTGATCTTGGAATACTTATAAGGTAGTGACATTTGCCTCCACATGGATTTAGACTCATAATTTTCGTCCTTATCACTTTTAATCTACATGTCTCTCTGCCTCATTTCTCTTTGTCTTACTGCTATTTTACCCATGTCATCATCTTATTTGCTATGTGCTTCAACATTATTTGCCTCACTGCCCTCACTACTCTTATGACTGCTATCATCACTGATTTCTTCTTCATTTACATTTTCCTCACTGATATCTTGACTTACTGAACTATTTCCATCATCATTGCTACTCTTTTCCTTATGACTGTCAACCTCATCATTGTTGATCTCTGCCTCATTGCCTTCTTCTTCATTGCTTGATTCATTATTTCCCTCTCCCTAATTGACATTAGATTGCTCAGTGTTAGGTCACTATATTACTATTATAGTCCCTTATTTTTGTTAGTGTTGTTGGTGTTCCCATGTTTTGGCCAGATTGGCAAGACCAAAAGATGAGACAACATCATAACCACTTTCAAACCTTAGGATCTAGCCCTCCTAGGTCCAGAGAGGGATCTCTCTATAATAGTCAAATTATATGTCTTTAAGGCTCAAAGGTTAATATTTTAGGCTAGTTATAGACACAAGGTTTGTTTGTTTGATGTTTGGTTGCTGGGAATCAGGAAAGGAAGGTCCAATATAAGACAAGGATGAACATAGAGGGACTTAGGCTAAGATAGATAACATAGAGAACATCAAGGCCATTGGGCAATGGAGTCAAGAAAGGATTTACTTGTGTTCAATGTGCAAGCTTTTAGTTGGGCTAGTCATCTAGAGCATTTGGATCTTAAAGGATGATGGGGAAATGGAACATTAAGGACTGAAAATGAAAGGGGGAGAACCATCCAATTCTGTCTATAGATCAGGTCAGAGGTCATTTAACTCCAGACCTGCTTGGACAAAATCAGAGGCAATACAAGGGATCTTAGAAAGGCTTAATTGAGAAGGAAAGATCCTAGTGAGGCAGAGACAGGGTTCTAGACCTCCCAGTGTTCTCAGCTCATTCGACCAAATCCTAACAAGAACATCTAAACATAGATTCCATTAATCCATACGTCAGAGAGCAGGAAATAACATCCACTACACTGGTTAAATCAATGAAATCAATATTCAGATACACATATAAGCGGAAAAAATAAAAGGTTGGGAGAGCAGTAACATAAGATACCTAGCAAGGGTAAATCTTATGCCAAACTTCTGATGCGAGCCTAAAGAAATGGAACGAAATGAAATAAAACACAGAGATAGGAAAACATCACCAGCTGCTTTAGATCAGGATCCAAAGAAACGTGCTTGTCATATTAAAAACAATACTAATCAGGTACAACATTGCCCACAGCTTAAACATTCAGTCTGAATACATCAAATCTCAGCCTATCTTACAATATTACAAAGCTAACTTGTCTCAAAGGAAAATGCTTGCGTTTCCCTGATATCTCATCAACAACCTTTACAATGTTTCTTTTTGAGTTTTATAGCTGAAGAGAAGTAGTAGAGGTAGGTGAGGAACTAAATGCCGTATTAAAACTTCTGAAAAGAGAGAGGGCTGAGGCCCATTCTGTTTAATATTCTGAGCATTTAATCCCTGGCATTCTTTGGGTGAAAATATGATCTCCATTTACTCCAGGCATGTCTCTGATGTACTTTGGCTGCGGTGGTTTGTAGTACTTCTGGTGCGTAAACTAAATGGACATAAATGATACTTGAGTCTGCCATGCTGTGAATCAAATGCTCTGGTAGTTTCGGTCTGCTGTCTGGTGGAAATCTCTTCAGGGGCACGGTGCACAATAAAAGCTGTATGGGTGCCCTATCCTTAATGAAGAAAAACATACTGCTGACGAATAAACCCTGATGTTACCCTTTGCTTGTGCTTAGGACCTTTGATCGGTCCTCGGAGTCTTCAAACGGGTGTGTTGCCTCTTTAAACTGCAGATTTAAGGCTCAATATTTTCTTTGGTTTGCCTTAATCTCTTTGCTTTGTACTGAAACACTTTGCCGCCCCATCTCTGCTTCTGTCAGGTTAGCTCGAGCTTTAATGGTGTCGGGAGCTTTTCCACAAAGTATGAACCTTGTTCCTTTAATGAACGTCCTTTCTTCACCTTCCTGGGCCATTTTCCGTTAAATATATCTAGGTACAAGGCTTCTCTGCATTTCTGGGCCGCTGCATAGAAAATTGGGCGATCATGGCGGTCATTAACTGTTGCAGACCCTATAAGATACGAAAACTGGTTAAGAAAACATACACCAGGGTGGCGGACACAATGGAGACGATGAGGAGGGTCATGCAGAATGGTGCCATGGTAAAATAACAATAGATTGTGGTGAAATAACGTAGTGCAAAGTGGAAAATGGGAAAGATGGTGGACTGTAGCAGCAAACGTTTGAGCGAAATGACCTTAAAAGACCCGACTTTGAATTTTATATGCGACAAAAAGAACGAGTGTACGGTGGACACACATGGTGGGAGTGACGTGGCGGGCGAACCGAGGGGATGGTCAACGGAGGGCGAACAGATCTGGACCATCGATCATGGTGGAGATCGACGGTGGAGGGCGACAGACGGTGGGCCAATAGGTGAAATGAACGGGAGTTAAGCGGTGCGCAGCTCAGACGAATGACAACCGTTGGATGAGATGCTCAAGATCTGATGGCTGATATGAATATCGTTGCGCGCCCGTGGCCGAAGGTTAATGCGCGATGGGCCGGAGGTTTTGGGATCGTACAGAAAACACGTGTCGGCAGCTGTATGGAATCGCTGGGCATTGGAAAGAAACTGCCTGTCGCGCATAAGTGGTGCGCTGGAAACCGATGGGTTTGGAACAGTGCACGGGCAGGGACAACCGGTGGGAGAACTGTAGACTGTCAGATCTTCGTGAAGATGGACGACAATGGTTAGATGAGGAACGTGAACGGAGAAACAGGGGGGCATCAGGTTTTAACGCTCACCATCCGATCAACCACGATCAACGGATGAAGACGTGCCCGATAGGAAATGGGGAATAAGCGCCCTTTGCTCTAGCGGGCGGTTCTGGTGCTGGGTCCTATGGACGGTAAGGAGTGCGGGGCTATGGCCGAAGGGGCTAGGACCCAAATATATGAAATATATCATTTTAATTCATTTTTAATGCAATCTGACACCAACAAAGGGGAACGATAGGTGAATGAAGGGGATTTAGGGGGTTAATGGGGGGGAAAAGAGAGGGGAAAAGGGGAAACTTGGCAAAGAGGAAAAGGACAAAGATGTGGTATTTTGCAAGGATACGAGGGGAAATGATGGGCCTTTTGAGGGGCCAAATTCAATAACCGGTGAGGCTTCAGATGGGAAATCAGCAGAGGGGATTGCACTAGAAATTAGAGGCTTGCAAAAGACTTCAAGGATGATGTGTCTTCAGGGGAGATGCATTCCTTGAAGGCTCCAAACTATCCAGCCCTCTGCTTGCTTGTCAAGAATTTCATAGGGGGGCTAACAGTGGCTCCACATGGGGATGGCTTCTTCTTAAAGGAGTCAAGAAACCAGAAATAATCTTTTCTGTAGGCCAGATGCCTACTGCTCGGCACATCCCTTTCTTTCTTCAATTTTCAGCTGCCACAATATGTTAGATACAAAAGTCAGCAGAAAAATTTTCCCAACCAATCTACTTACCCAGCTATAGTCCTAATATTTTCCCTTTAGGTGCATTTGAACTAGCAGACCCTTTACATTATTTATTCATAAAAACATAACGCAAACCTATTCTAATTCTACCCTTATTACTCCATGAGACCAGATTAGACTGTTGGTCTCATAGCTTCTCTACCTAGTCTAATATCTGCTAGGATTAAATTGTCTAGCAAATTTCTTCTCTACATTCTAAGACAGAAATTGAAAATCAGTCAAACTAGGATTAGACAGTCTAGTTTGTTGGACTTTGCAGAAATCAAAACAGCTAACTACATGCTCACAAACTGAGCTTTATTTCAGACCTCCTACCTACCCTACTCTAATTGGAAATCTCTGATGCTCTAGGTAATACAATAATGCCAATGCAGCTAGTCAAGCAACAACAAAAAAGGATATGAGAATTGGCTGCCTGTCAGAGATAACCACAGGGTGCGCTGCATGTGGTTCTTCAAAACTAAGGCCACCTGCAGTGGTGACCAATTCTGTTGCATTTGGCTCTTGCGAAATATCAATGCTGGAGTATTTGAGCCAATCAGGGCCTCCATATATTCTGCCACAGGATCAATCAACACATGATGTAAAATTTTTTCTTCAAAGCCCACCAGGATTGATAGGCTTTTTGCATCCCGGGAAACTTCAATCACTGCATCTGTAGTGAGGCCTTTGTAATCACACTCCTCCTCTTCCTGATTGGGAGTATTTGGCACATGGGCATCAACCAGGAATACCTCCTCTTCCTCTGGATCAAGACAAATATGTCTGTGGGAAAGAAGGTCTCGCTCATCTTCAATGCAGCCTGAGCTAGAGGGCTCATTATATTTGACTGTGCTGTCCTCTAGAAACGCAGGCTGGTCCTGCTGGAACTCTGCGAAAAATTTGACATATTCTTGAGTAGGGGTTTATTTGATTACCTTAATCCTTTCGGGATAAGGCTCTGGATATTCATTCCGCTCAAGGTCTTCTTCAACTCTTTCTTCCTCGTCCTCAGCGCTGGAGAGTCGCTGGCTTCCATCTTTTTGGAAAATATAACTGATGTTTGGATATAAAATAGAGAGAATATTCAACTAATATTCGTTTGTTGTCATGCTTTCAAGGCCTTCTCCATCAGTATCATAGATAGCCTACATTGACTCATCATTTTCTTGAAGTTGATGGTCGTGTTCTTCCTTCCATGAATCTACTGATGATGGCCCTGCAAGCTCAGTTTCCCTTTGGAAAAAATCATCATCAGATAGATCAGCATGAGAGAATGCATAATTAAAAGCACAGCCACCCATCAAATCTTCGGGGCTCTCGGAAAGTCTTTCCTCACATAAAACTGCAAGTTCATTTTCTGATTCAAGCTCTGGTCTGTCATGCATGTTTGGCATGTGGCTTCTATCTTGCAGAGATCTAGTTCGTCTTTCTTGAGGGCAAGGAATAGGTCCTTCCCAATCATCATTTCTGGTTTCAGCCTCGTATTCTTTTTCTTGTACACTTAGCAAGGATTTGTCAGTCTCTATCAGTCTTTCCAGCTTGTTCTCTAAAGAGACCTGCGCTATTTTCTATGTTCGGTCGTTCCTTGCCGCTTTTAATCTTTCCTCCCTGCACTTTACATTGTATTCGACAGTGACCGCTATATTCTGCATTTCCTCCAGGCTCAAAGGTTCTCTTTCCCTTATATGGAATTCCACCTCAGGGTCAAACGAACTCGGATAGTGCAATAAAGCCCATCCCAAAGGTGGCTTTATATCAGAAGGTATTGCATCATATACCTTATTGAACTTGGCTGAAAAATCTTGTACTGTCTCTGCCGGCTACCTTCTCAAATTCTGATATTCTTCTAGGATAAGAAGAACATTCTTTGGGGCTGCCCATCTGTCAAGGAAAACTTGAGAAAATTGATGAAAGCAGAAAATGCTTGCCACCGGAAGGTTTTTGAACTAGCTCTTAACATTTCCTTGTAATGACAAGGCAAACATCCTAATGCACACATCATCTTCTTCTATTTCATACAATTCGAGTAAATCCTCGAGGTTTTGCACATGTTCCTCGGCAGTGGACCTTTTATTTTCTCCATCGAAAAGAGGCAGCTGGTTTATAAGCTCTGTAGGAAGGGGTTTGAAAATAAGAGGTAAAACCAGAGGCTTATATATTTCTATGACCTTCGTAGGTGTAGGTGGTGTAATAGGAGGCTCATGGATGCTTGAAGATTCTTTAGGAATGGGGGATATAACATGAGGCTCTTGTACCACCAGTTTCTTCACAGGAGTACATGTCTGCTCACGGTCTGAAGACTGACGCTTGAGATCTTCCCCATACTCATTGTGGGTCTCATCTCTGGATACTTGATTTGGCTTGAAGTAGGACAGAACATAGTGGTAGACAAAGACAATGAATTCTTTAAACCAAATCCAACCAGTATGCTCTACCCTTCTATGAGGTATGGCCATATTTCAGGTTCTTCCTCTAGTGGAGTCTTTGAGGATTATGGAGGGTGGAGTCGCCAGGTGGATGTATATAAACATTTGAATTAGGATGTTTTCCACCATCAGCAATGTGAATGCCAATCTAACCAGAGATCTTGGGTCTATGAGTGCCTAGGAATGTTTAAGGTGAAATGCACTCGCTCCTTAGCGGAGTCGCCATTATGTTGGTGTTCCCATGTTTTGGCCAGATTGGCAAGACCAAAAGATGAGAAAACATCAGAACCACTTTCAGACCCTAGGATATAGCCCTCCTAGGTCCAGACAGGGATCTCTCTATAATAGTCAAAGTATATGTCTTTAAGGCTCAAAGGTTAATATTTTAGGCTAGTTATAGGCACAAGTTTGTTTGATGTTTGGTTGCTGGGAATCAGGAAAGGAAGGTCCAATATAAGACAAGGATGAGCATAGAGGGAATTAGGCTAAGACATATAACACAGAGAACATCAAGGCCATTGGGCAATGGAGTCAAGAAAGGATTTACTTGTGTTCAATGTGCAAGATTTTAGTTGGGCTAGTCATCTAGAGCATTTGGATCTTAAAGGATGATGGGGAAATGGAACATTAAGGATTGAAAATGAAAGGGGGAGAACCATCCAATTCTGTCTATAGATCAGGTCAGAGGTCATTTAACTCTAGACCTGCTTGGAAAAAATCAGAGGCAATACAAGGGATCTTAGAAAGGCTTAATTGAAAAGGAAAGATCCTAGTGAGGTAGAGACAGGGTTCTAGACCTCCTAGTGTTCTCAACTCATTCGACCAAATCCTAACAAGAACATCTAAACATAGATTCCATTAATCCATACATCAGAGAGCAGGCAATAACATCCACTACACTGGTTAAATCAATGAAATCAATATTCAGATAGACATATAAGCGAAAAACATAAAAGGCTGGGAGAGCAGAAACATAAGGTACCTAGCAAGGGTAAATATTATGCCAAACTTCTGATGCGAGCTTGAAGAAATGGAACGAAATGAAAAAAAACATAGAGATAGGAAAACATCACCAGCTAATTTAGATCAGGATCCAAAGAAACGTGCTAGTCATATTAAAAACAATACCAATCAGGTACAACATTGCCCACAGCTTGAACATTCAGTTTGAATACATCAAATCTTAGCCTATCTTACAATATTACATAGAGAACTTGTCTCAAAGGAAAATGCTTGCATTTCCCTGATATCTCATCAACAACCTTTACAATGTTTCTTTCTGAGTTTTATAGCTGAAGAGAAGTAGTAGAGGTAGGTGAGGAACTAAATGCCATATTAAAACTTCTGAAAAGAGAGAGGGCCGAGGCCCATTTTGTCTAATATTCTGAGCATTTAATCCCTGGCATTCTTTGGGCGAAAATATGATCTCCATTTACTCCAGGCATGTCTCTTGTGTACTTTGGCTGCGGTGGTTTGTATTACTTCTAGTGAGTAAACTAAATGGACATAAATGATACTTGAGTCTGCCATGCTGTGAATCAAATTCTCTGGTAGTTTCGGTCTACTGTCTGGTGGAAATCTCTTCAGGGGCACAGTGCATAATAAAAGCTGTATGGGCGCCCTGTCCTTAATGAAGAAAAACATACTGCTGACGAATAAACCCTGATGTTACCCTTTGCTTGTGCTTAGGACCTTTGATCGATCCTCAGAGTCTTCAAACTGGTGCTTTGCCTCTTTAAACTGCAGATTTAAGGCTCAAGATTTTCTTTGGCATGCCTTAATCTCTTTGCTTTGTACTGAAACACTGTGCCACCCCATCTATGCTTTTGTTAGGTTAGCTCGAGCTTTAATGGTGCCGGGAGATTTTCCACAGAGTCTGAACCTTGTTCCTTTAATGAAAGTCCTGTCTTCACCTTCCCAGGCCATTTTCCATTAAATGTATCTAGGTACAAGGCTTCTCTACATTTCTAGGCCGTTGCATATAAAACTGGGCGATCATGGCGGTCATTAACTGTTGGAGACCTTGCAAGATACGAAAACTAGTTAAGAAAACATACACCAGGGTGGCGGACACAATGGAGACGATGAGGAGGGTCGTGCAGAATGGTGCCATGGTAAAATAACAATAGATTGTGGCGGAAGAACGCAATGCGAAGTGGAAAACGGGAAAGATGGCAGACTGCAGCAGCAAACGTTTGAGAAAAATGACCTTAAAAGACCCGAATTTGAATGTTATATGTGACAGAAAGAACGAGTGTACGGTGGACACACGTGGTGGGCGAACCGAGGGGATGGTCAACGGAGGGCGAACAGATCTGGACCGTCGATCATGGTGGAGATCGACGGCGAAGGGTGACAGTCGGTGGGTCAGCAGGTGCGATTATTGGGGGTTAAGCGGTGCGCAGCTCAGACGAATGATGATCGTTGGATGAGGCACTCAAGATCTGACGGCTGATATGAATATCGCTACGCGCCTGTGGCCGAAGGTTAATGCGCGATGGGCCGGCGGTTTTAGGATCGTATAGAAAAAATGTGTCGGAAGCTGTATGGAATCGCTGGGCGTTGGAGAGAAATCGCCTACCGCGCATAAGCGGTGCGATGGAAATCGACGGGTTTGGAACAGTGCACGGGCGGGGACCACCGGCAGGAGAACTGTAGACCGTCAGATCTTCGTGAAGATGGACGACGATGGTTTGATGAGGAACATGAACGGAGAAACAGGGGGGGCATCAAGTCTTAACACTCACCATCCGATCAACCACGATCAACGGATGAAGACGTGCCCGATAGGAAATGGGGAATAAGCGCCCTTTGCTCTGGCAGGCGGTTCTGGCGCTGGGTCCTATGGACGGTAAGGAGTGCGGGGCTATGGCCGAAGGGGCTAGGACCCAAATATATGAAATATATCATTTTAATTCGTTTTTAATGCAATCTAACACCAACAAAGGGGAACAATAGGTGAATGAAGGGGATTTAGAGGGTTAATGGGGGGGGAAATGGGAAACTTGGCAAAGAGGAAAAGGACAAAGATGTGGTATTTTGCAAGGATACGAGGGGAAATGATGGGCCTTTTGAGGGGCCTAATTCAATAACCGGTGAGGCTTCAGATGGGAAATCAGCAGAGGGGATTGCACTAGAAATTAGAGGCTTTCATAAGACTTCAAGGATGATGTGTCTTTAGGGGAGATGCATTCCTTGAAGGCTCCAAACTATCCAACCCCCTGCTTGCTTGTCAAGAATTTCATAGGGGGGCTAACAAGTGTAACCCCCTTATTGTTATTATTGTACCCTTATAACCCCAATATTTTTATTATTGTGCCCTTAAATTATTATTGTTAGGTCAGCTAGGATACATTGTGCCCCACAAGGATTACATTATGGCCCCATGGACTCCTATATATAGAAAGGAGGTTTTGTAATTTGTATCATCCAAGAATTGTTAATTCATGTAATGTATTGGAGGTTTTCCCCTAGAAGTGGCTTATTTCTAGGCATTGATATCTCTTTTCTTCTATTTTTGGATCTGGTTTCACAACATTTGGTATCAAAGCTTTGGATTCTAGGGTTTTCGCTGCTCCAAACTAGTCATTGTGGCATTTTCGCTATAACGTTTTTTCTACGAAGGTTCAGAAGCTTAAATATTTAGAGTGCAAAGAAAAAATCCCGAGGAAAATCATCGCAATCTTTCAGATCTTGGTTCACAATAGTTTCATAGATATGATCTATGGAAGTTAGGGCTTTTTGCAGGCTCCTGAATTTAACCTAAACAAGTCATCATGACATTTGCGTTGTAACTTTGTTTCTACGAAGATTCAAAAGATGAAATTTTTAGAGAACAAAGCTGAAATCTTGAGGAACATATTCGAAAAATGTCAGAGATTGGTTAACAATATTTTCGGAGATATGATCTGTGGAAGTTAGGTATTTTTCAGGCTCCCGAATTTCATCTCAAAGAGGTTATCATGGGAAAATCTTCATAACTCTCTCTTTGAGAATCAGATTGTAATGTTGTAAAATGTAGCCACGTGTACACGGATTTTAGTTTCACATATATCAATTTCAGAACCAAAAGAGGAAACAATGACACTTGGCAAGTCATACAAGTTCTCTCTACTGAACTAGTCCATAATTGGGTCATTGTGGGAGATTGGACATAAATTTTGCTTGAAGAATTCAAATCAGGTCAGACCTATGACATTTGAAAGAAACTTCAGAGGGCTACTACAAGGGAAAATTTCAGATATTTAGGATCTGAAATTACAGAGATAATTCAATTCAATATAGATCTCCTCGAAAGGAAGTAAAAGGTGTGTATTTTTTTTCCCGAATTGCATAAGTCTTGTTTGAAGAATCAAGTTGAATTGATTCCAAGGGCACATTTTAGAATATATATCAGTATTAGATTCTAAAATGGCCCCGAAAAATAATTCAACACCCATTAAGCCTTTAGAAGGCTCTACTATGACTTATGAATATGAAGAATGGCAACATGACATATCAAATTTACAAGAGCAAGTGCAAAACATTTCGCTCTCGCAAAGAGAAACAAAAAATGAAATGGAATTTGAAGAAAGGCATGGAATCTAAGATGGATGATTTAAAGAATGGCATGGAAGCTAAGATAGATGTCATGGAAGCTAGCATGGAATCTAAGATGGATGACATGGAAGCTAAGATCGATGAAAAAATGGAAAACATGAAGAATGATCTAAAAGCAGACATGGAAGGTTTGAAAAAGTTTATACAACAAATGTTTCTTAATGGTGAAAAGATAGTAGAGGAAACTCCTGATGAGAACAAAATAAATGTTAATCGTGATTTCATAAACTCTAATGTTTGGAGGAAGAACCGCCATATTCCAAAAATGGATATGAGGAAGTTTGATGGAAAGGATCCTGTAACATGGATATTATAGATGGAGCAATATTTTGATCTCAATAATGTGAAAAACACACAAAAGGTACGCATTGCAACTTTACATTTAGAACAAAATACATTTGTATGGTATCGATGGCTTTGTTCTCGTAAAAAAATTGTCACTTGGTCAATTTTTATGGAGGAAATGATAGCACATTATGAGGATACAAAGAGCAACACCTTCTTTAGCCAATTGATAAATCTCAAACAAAAGGGTTTAGTGGGGCAGCACATTGAGGACTTCCAAAAATTGAATATAAGGGTAACTAATATTCCAGAGGAACACAGGATTGATCTCTTCATAGGCACTTTAAAGGATAACATCCAACATGAAGTTCGCGTTTTGGAACCTGATTCATTGGAGAAGGCATTCAGGTTGGCAAGAAAAGTTGAATGTAAAATTATGGCTACAAGGAAGCCTACCACTCAATTCTATAAAGAAGGAAGTGTTTCTACTCCTAGACTTCCACAACCTACAAGGTTGACACCACAAAAATTGGAAGAAAAAAGAGCAAAAGGGCTTTGCTACAGTTGTGATAGCAAATACACTAAAGGTCATAAGTGTGCTGAGAAGAAATTATTTTACATAGATTGTGAAGAGGAAGAAGAAAATGAACAAGAAGAGTATATACACCAGGAACCAACCCAAGAAGAGGAAGAAATGAGTCCGACCATATCGTGTAATGCATTGGCAGGAATTACCACTCCTCAAACTCTCAAGATAGAAGGACATATCAAGAAGAAAAGGTAATAGTGTTGATTGATTCAGGTAGCACCCATAATTTTATTCATTGTAAGGTAGCCAAGGAATTAAATTGTTTCCTATACCCAGCACCAGAATGTCAAGTGATGGTTGCAAATGGAGGAACTATAAATTGTTCTAGAAAATGCCATAATATCAAGCTAACCATGGGGGAATATGTATTGAATAGTCCAATGCTTTCCATTCCTATGGGAGGTGCTGATGTTGTACTAGGAGTACAATGGTTACAATCTTTGGGGATGGTAGTTTTTAATTTTCAAGAAATTTTCTTGAATTTTTTTTCAGAAGGAAAGGAAGTCGAATTACGGGGTATTGAAGGGAAGCCGGGAAGGATAATAAGCTCTAATGTCATGACAAAGCTTCTAAAGAAATAACAATGAGGCATAATTGCACAATTATGCTCACTAGAAGTTCCAACATCAAAATCATCTATTTCTGCAGATCTCCAACAAGTCTTGGACAATCATTCCAAGGTGTTTGAAACTCCCAAAGGACTCCCACCTATTCGTGATCATGATCATGATATTCATTTGATTCTAGGAAGTGTTCCTCCAAACATCGTGCCTTACAGATATCCTTATGTCAAAAAGAGCGTGTTGGGGTTCCCATGTTTTGGCCAGATTAGCAAGAACAAAAGCTGAGACAACATCAGAACCATTTTCAGACCCTAGGATCTAGCCCTCCTGGGTACAGAGAGGGATCTCTCTATATAAGCAAAAGTTTTAAGTCTTTGAAGCTCAAAGTTTAAGATGTTAGGCTAGTTATAAGCACAGGGTTGTTTGTTTGATTTTTAGTTTGGTTGTTGGGAATTAGGAAATAAGGGTTCAATATAATACAAGGATGAGCAAAGAGGATTTTAGGCAAAGGAGGGATGATTCAGAGAACATCGAGACCATTGGGAAATGGATTCAGAAAAGGGTTTACCTTCTATTCAATATGCAAGCTTTCGGTTGGGCTAGTCATCTAAAGCGTTGGATCTTAAAGATGATAGTGTGGCATGAAATGGTAAGAGAGAAAGGTGAAAACAAGGAAACCTCCGAGGTGGCCTTTCAGGAATCAGATCCAAGGACAGGACATGCCATTGGAAAACCTGTGATCCAAGACCTAAAAGGTTAACTCTTCAGACAAGGAAACATGAAATATTTAAACACAAAGGTGAAAACCTGAGATGAGAGAGAGACCTTGAACTCTCAATGCTTTGGCATCCACCTTAAGGGAACTTAGGAAGGTTCAATTAATTGAAAAGGATCCTAGTGAGACAGAGACAGGGTTCTAGACTCCCAGTATCCCAATTCATTCAATTAAAACCTACCAAGCACATCCAAGAACTGATTCATTAATTCATACATCAGCTAGCAGCATATGGAACCACTACACTGGTTAAATTAGCTTGAAATCAATCCTCAGGTAACATATATAGTAGAAAACATTGAAGGAAGGGAGAGAAAAAACATAGGGTACCTAACAAGGGTAAATCCTATGCCAGATTTCTGATGCGTGCTAGAAGAAATGAAATGTAATGAATTAAAAAGGAAAACATAGACAGAGACAGAAAAACATCACCGCTGCTTTAAATCAAGATCCAAAGAAATGTGCTTGTCATATTAAAGAGCAACACCAGTCAAGTACAACACTACCAATAGCTTGATGTTCAGTCTGAAAACATCTTCCTCAGCCTATCTTACAACTTTACATAGAGAACATGTCTCAAGAGAAACAACTTGCAATTCATAGATAGCCGATCAACAACCCTTACAATGAGTTTCTTCATGGATTTTATAGCTAAAAAGAGGCTGAGGAGGTAGACAGAAAACTAAATGTAGCATTAAAACTCAGAATAGGAACAGGGCCGAGGCCCCCATTCTGTTTTAAACTCTGGGCATTTATCTTTGGTACCTTTGGATGAAAGAGTGGTTTTCATCAGGCTGCAATTTACTCCAGGTATGACTTTGATGTACTTTGTTGTAGCGCCACTGCAGTATTCTGGTGAATAAAAAAAGTTAGAATAATGATGCTTGGGTCTGCCATACTGTGTAACAAATGCTTCTGATATCATAGGATTGTTGTCAGGGTAGAGATCTCCTCAAGAACATGGTATAGAATGAAAACAACATGGGAACTTCGTTCTTTCATGGGTAGGAACCTTCTGTTGATGGTGACACTAATACATATCATTTTGTTTGCACTAGGTATTCTATGTGATATTTTGCCTTTAATTATTGAGTTAAGGCTCACAATCTTCAATTACCGGCCTTAAGTTATCTCCTTTCTTATTGATACTCTTTGCCGCTCCATGATTGCCTCTGACTGTGAAAACTTCAAGCTTTAATGGTGCTGGGGAGGTTTGATAGTGTCGAACACCGTACATTGATGAAATCTTTCCTGTTGAATCCTTCCCAAAAATCTTCCTGTAATATCGAGCTCAGACATTGAACTTATCTGTGCTCTTTGTCACAGGAACAGTGACTGTGAACAGTGGAGTTTTCGCCACCTAAAACCCTACAAAACATGAAAACACGTTAAGAAATCCATGCATGCGGTGGGCGAACGTAATGGAGGACTGGAGGACAGGTGGCGGAACTATGGAGATGCATTTGGAAGATGGAAGGAGAGGAAGTTTTAAGGTAAAAAATTAACATTTGACCTTCAAATGAAATATATAGGGGACAGATGAAAACATGATGAAAACACGTGGAAAGGTGACATGGGGGGACCGGACAATGGTAGAGTGTGAATTAAACCCGGACTGTTGGATCTTAGGAGGAGATCGACAGCTGAAAATGCATCAGAGGGCGATAGATGGTGGGCCAGGGGTCCTATTTTCCTTGGATTAACTATCGAGCATCTTCGTGGCGTGATCACCGTTGGATGGACAGCTTCAGATCGAATAGTGTACATGCATATCACGCCGGGTCCACAGTCAAACTATAATGCATGACGAGGGTGGTTTCCCAATAGTGCATGCAGCCACATGTCGTCCGGTGAGTGGAATCACTGCCAAACGAAAAATACAGCCCGCCCTCCAAAAGCGGTGCGATGGAAACCAACAGTTTTGAACAGTGCTTTGGCGCAGGGACCACAGGGCGGGTGAAAAATGGACCGTCAATATGCGGATCAGATCGACAGTGGATATACGATCAGAGGGGTGAACGGGGGGGGGGGGGGGGGGGCACAAATGCTATGGAGTTTCCGAAGACCGTCCAATCTGTACAGATCAACGGTTGATAGTGCTCCCGATATCCAAATGCAATAAGCGCTTTCCACGCTAGCGCTTGGTTCTAGTGCCCGGGTCACGTGAGGAAACGGTTTATGGGGTTGAGCCGAAAGGGGCTAAACCTGAAATGTGTAGAATGTGGGTTTTTTGGCCCATTTTAATGTAATTTTTAGGCCAGAAAGGGGTAAAGATAGAGGAAAAACGGGGGAGATAGACCAAATAAGGGGTGTATGTAGGATTTAAAGGGGAACTGGGTGATTTAAGGGATTTTGGGAGGGATTCCTGGGGTAAAAAGGGGGACTTTGTCAAAGGGGAAAAAGGGTTAAAATGGGGCATTCTGCAGGGGTACAAGGACAAATGAAGGCCTCCTTGAACAATTTTTTTTTACAATCAGTGAGGCTTTTTGACTTAGACACAACAGTGGAATTTTACCAAAGGGCAGAGGGTAAGAGGATGCTTCCAAGGATGATGTGTTTTTAAGGAAAAATGCATTCCTTGAAGGCTCCAAAAATAATTTAGCCCCCTGCTTGCTTGTCAAGAAATTTATAGGGGGCTAACAGAGTGAAATTGAACGTATGATTGCAGAAATGTTAGAGGCAGGTATAATTCAACCTAGTCAAATTTATTTCTCTTCTCCTGTAGTATTGGTGCACAAGAAGGATGGATCATGGCGAATGTGTCTGGATTATAGGGAGCTCAATAAGCTCACCATTAAAGATAAATTTCCCATTCCTATGATTGATGAATTATTGGATGAATTACATGGAGAAATTTATTTTACCAAGTTAGATCTTCATTCAAGATATCATCAAATTAGAATGAAGACTAAAGATATTCAAAAAACAACATTTCGAACTCATCGGGGTCATTATGAATTTTTGGTCATGCCTTTTGGCCTTACCAATGTACCTTCTACATTTCAAGGTTTTATGAATTCCATTCTCAAATCCTTCCTTACAAAATTTGTGTTAGTATTTTTTTATGATATAATAATCTACAGTGGGTCTTGGAAGGATCATGTTCAACATGTTGATAGGGTGTTCAAACTATTGCAGGAGAAACAATTATATGAAAAAAGATCCAAATGTTTCTTTGGAGTACAAGAGGTGGAATATTTGGGTCATATTGTATCTCACGAGGGTGTTAAGCTAGACCCTAAAAAAATTAAATCCATTAAGGAATGGAAAGTCCCCACAACCATAAAGCAGTTGTGAGGATTTCTCAGGTTAACAGGGTATTATCGCAAGTTTGTTAAGAATTATGGGATAATAGCAGCACCTCTAACAACATTATTGAAGAAAGATGTATTTTCATGGACTCCTGAAGAAACTAAGGCCTTTGAACATATTAAAGAGGCAATGTGCCTAGCACCAGTCTTAGATATGCCACACTTCACAAAAACCTTTATTGTGGAATGTGATGCCTCAGGAAATGGAATTGGTGTTGTTTTAATGAAAGAAGGAAGACCCATTGCTTTTGAAAGTCGTACAATCAAAGGAAATTATTTACAGAAACCTATTCATGAGAAGGAAATGTTAGCAATACTGCATGAACTAAAGAGATGGAGAACTTGATGGCATTATGATGGTTCTGAAATATGATCTCTCTCTTGAGGTCTTTCTGGTATTGGTCATAAAAATTCATATTTGTAATTTGATGAAAAGGTCATGTTGAGACCTATGATGTAAAATTGTAATATTCAGTCATGTAAGGACTTGATCAAATGTGTAAACCCATTTGGTTGGGTATTTGAGTCTCATATGTAAATCCACTTGGTTGGATCTTTGATGTAAGTATGAGTCCTTGGTGATAGGAAGGTCATAGAGTCATGTACTTCATTAAAAAGTATGTTTGAAATTTCAGCATGAACTCAGGGGGAGCATGGTAACTTCAGTGCACATTAGATTTACAACGCTCTTCTATCTACATGAAAAGAAAAACCTTGTGTTCATCTTTATCTGCCCTTTGCCCTTGATGTCAAAGGGGGAGAGTGACATGGTGTTTGAATAGGGGGATAATATCATCCTGCTTAATGTATTTATCGGTTATGGTGATCAAACACCATTATGGTTGCCATCAAGTCCAAAGGGGGAGATTGTTGGCAATATGATGCAATGTGTTGTCCTTGATGGAAACCTACTTGATGGACCTGGTAATGATGTAAATCTGATGTGATATGATGTGTCTAAAGAGAAACTCAGTTGTAATGATCAAAGGAATTTCAATATTCACTAGAACAATGATGAAAAGTGTGTGTTTCAAGGCATATGCGAGTTTGCTTAATAGAAGTAGCGTATGCACGCGAGAAATAACGTTCCAAGTCACGTATGGTCAAATGCACTCTAAATATGTAAAACCAGGGGTTACTACCATGGTATTGACCCATTGTATTGAGTGCTGGGTTGTCTATTTGACCCCGTCCAGGAATACCATCAGAAGTGGTGTGGTTTTGGCTCATGGTATTGAAAAAGGGTAAACCTATATAAGGAGATGAAAATAATTGTGCATTGGGTGTGCATGAGTCTGGGTTTAAATGAATACTTCACTTTGAAGTATGTCTGAATGGAAAGGGTAACATTTTGATGATAGATCTGAATCTGTGATGCACCTATGAAGAAAATGATGAATAAGGTTATCTAGATCTGAAATGTATTTGTATCTTCTAGATCTGCTTATGGAATGTTTAGATCTGAGATGAGGCGAACATCTGTCTGAAGTGAAGGGTTAAATCTGAACTGAATATCTGATTTGAAGAAGTATGCTGCTCTGTAATGATTGAAGATATATACACTAGTTTATTACATCGGAAGCGCGTATATACGCGGGTTTTATAAAGCGAAAGCGCGTATGGGTAGTGAAATCAGTTCTGAAGTATGTGTAGAGGTATACGTGGGTTTATATGCATGAAGGCACGTATATACGTCAGATCAGTAAAAGGAAAGCGTGTATGAAAACTAGGGTTTACTGAAGGATGAAGTATGAAATGTCTGATCTGTTCTGTTGTGTTACTGCTATCTGATCTGGGTTGTCTGAATTGATAAGTATCCGTTTTGATGTATGATTGAGCTTAAATGTATGGAGTGGGCCCAGTCTGAAAATATGATGAAAAGTGGTCTGCAAGTTGTCCTCTAAAGAAATATTTTGGATCCAGTGTGAAAATTGATGAAACGTGGTCCATGGTGGTGCTTAGGGTTGTAGCCTTCAGTCAGGGGGTTGTAGCTCACTTCCAGGTGAGGCTGGTAAATGAGAGCAGGGGGTCATAGCTCCCTTCCAGGAGAGGCTGGTAAACAAGAGCAGGGGGTCGTAGCTCCCTTCCAAGAGAGGCTGGTAAATGAGCATAGGTGGGTGCCTGCGTACTGGTATGAGTCTGCGCCAGTACATAGTTGTAAGATGTTTTCTTTATAATAAAATATTGAAGGCTGAGACAACGACAGTGGTGGTTTTCTCCCGACTTGGGTTTCCACCTAAAATCCTGGTGTTCATGTGTGATGCTTATGTGTGATGATTTACTCTATTATTACTGCACATGTCTGTTGCTATATAAACATCTGATGAATGACTAAATGCAAGGATGTAAGAAATGAATTAATTGCATATTAAGATCTCTGCATATACGCGAGTTTTGTGAAGGGTATCCGCGTATATACGCGAGTCTGATCATGTAAAGTAGCGTATGGGTTTTAGAGCATGAAAAAGTAAAAAGATTTGAGTGTGCCCTAAATACTGATTCACTGTTCTCTCGCATTTTTCCCAAAATAGAACTTACCTAATGGGAAGACAATTCAAGGTAAAAACTGATCATGATAGTCTTAAACACTTTTTGGAACAAAGACTACCTTCAGAAGAGCAACAAAAATGGGTCACAAAGATGTTGGGTTATGACTTTGAAATAATCTACAAAAAAGGAAAGCTTAATGTTGTTGCAGATGCACTCTCAAGAAAGAATGAAGAGGTGGAAGCATTGGTTTGTGCCATTTCTATTATCCAACCAGATTGGATAACCGAAGCAAGAGATGAATGGAAGAAGGAAAAATATGTATGGACACTCATTCAAAAGTTGCAGCAAGATCCTAGTACATGTGATACATTTAGTTGGAAAAATGATTCCTTATGGTACAAAGATCGCTTATATCTTTGTAAGAATTCCCAACTAAAACAAAAGATTCTTCTGGAATTGCACACTTCTCCTTTAGGAGGACACTCAGGATTTTTAAAAACTTACCATAGGGTGAAGAAAGAATTTTTTTGGGATGGCCTTAAATCTGATATTCAAAAGTTTGTAGCGGAATGTTTGGTTTGCCAGCAGAATAAAGTGGAAACAATTAAGACCCCGGGACTTCTACAACCTTTATCCATTCCAAGTCAACGTTGGGAGGAGATTTCAAAGGATTTTATCACAGGTTTACCTAAGTCTGAAGGAAAGAATGTCATCATGGTGGTAGTTGATAGACTTACCAAGTATGCACACTTTTGTGCATTATCTCATCCATTTAAAGCAAGTACAATTTCTACTACATTTATGGACATAATTCAAAAGCTACATGGAAACCCAAGGGTTATTGTGAGCGACAGAGATCCCATTTTTACTGGAAATTTTTGGACGGAGTTATTTTCTTGTTTGGGTACTCAATTAGCTCATAGCTCATCTTATCATCCTCAATCTGATGGTCAAACCGAGATAGTAAATAAATGTTTGGAAGTATATCTTTTTTGTTTTGTATTTGATAAACAAACACAATGGGTCAAGTGGTCACCTCTCGCTGAATGGTGGTATAACACTTCCTTACATACTGCAGCAAAAATTACCCCATTTATGGAACTTTATGGATATCATCCACCATCCATCACATCATCTTCAAGAGAAAATTCAAAGTTTCAAGTAGTGGAAGATAGAATCGAGAATCAAGAAGAAGTTCTCCAACTCTTAAAGGACAACCTGAATTTGGCAAAAATTCAAATGAAACAACAGGCAGATCAACATCGCAACGAGAGAAGTTTTGATGTAGGAGACTGAGTATTTTTACGGCTACAACCATACAAAAAAATGTCCCTCAAGCAAGCTAAGAAGGATAATAAATTATCGCCAAAGTACTATGGTCCTTACAAGGTGTTGCAAAACATTGGTACTATGGCATACAAATTGGAGCTTCCTGCTTCTTCATGAGTGCATCCAATTTTCCATGTTTCATGCTTAAAGAAGGTTATAGGTGAAAATCTTCCAATTCAAACAATATTTCCAGAACTTGATGCGGAAGGAAAAATCATATTGGAACTTGAAGCGGTCACGTAAACAAGAACTCGACGGCTACGAAATCGATCAATTTCAGGGTATCTCATCAAGTGGAAGAACTTACCCACTGAAGATTATACATGGGAGGATGAGAATTTTATATAGAAGCACCCAGAGCTACTCAAGCATTGAGGACAACAATTTTTTGAAGGAGAGGGGCATGTTAGGTCCCTATATTACTAGTAAATTCCCTTATTGTTGTTAGTGTAACCCCTTATTGTTATTATTGTACCCTTGTAACCCCCATATTGTTATTATTGTGCCCTTAAATTATTATTGTTAGGTCATCTAGGATACATTGTGCCCCACTAGGATTACATTGTGGCCCCATGGACTCCTATATATAGAGAGGAGGTTTTGTAATTTGTATCATCCAATAATTGTTCATTCATGTAATTTATTGGAGGTTGCCCCCTCGAAGTGGCTTATTTCTAAGGTGTTGATATCTATTTCTTATATTTTTGGAGTTGGTTTCACAACACTCAGTATCACCTTCCTCACTGTTTTCTTCATTATTGGAATCTGCCTCATTGACATTTTCCTTCTCCTCCACTAGCACTGTCTTCCTCTCTTGACATTTTGAACTCTGCCTTTCAGATACCCTAGGACTGCAAATGGAAATGGAATGAAGAGATGGTGATGAAAAATGAAACTCTACAAGTGAATGAGATGAGTGAATGAAGGTATAGGTGTATGAGAGAGAGTGAGGGGTTAAAACTCAATGACAACCCTCTGCTGATATGATTAATCTCTCTTTTGAAATAATAGAGGTTGATGTGCAATTGAGGTAAATGAGGGCAATGGAATTTCAACCTTTCTTACAAGTGAAGGGACTGAGTTTTATGTCAAGCTTGGATGGATGAGAAACCTTGAACCAATGAAAACACCCCTTTTCTGACTGATACTCTTTATAAGTAGATGAATTCATGATAAAATCAATGATTTCAAGTCCAAGCCTAGGGTTTCTTCTTATGGTATCAACTTATTTCCATTAAATGATGAAAAAATGCTTAAAAATGTGTTTAGGGCATTCACTTACCTCTATCAGAGCTTTATAAAACCTTGGAGGAAACTTAAAATAGCTCTGAAGTGGTCTGAGGGGTTAATTTTCTTAGGAAGCCCTCCTGGCCAAGGGCGCAACACTCGATCCTAGGTGCGCAACACATTTTTAAAGAGGGAATTTGAAGGCATTCCCAGTGTCCACATTGGGCACTCTGCTAGACTATCAAGTGAAAAACCCTAGTTTTCCTTAAGTCGAAATTTCTTCTCTTTCTTCTGGTGTGAGTTGTCTTCTCTTAGGAACAAACCATCTATCTTATCAAAACCTTCTTCTGATGGAAATTTCAACACTTCTGCAAAAGTGTCAAGCTTTTCCATTACCTCACGTGCAGACTTTGAAACTGAATGGTAGTCTTCTTTGGAAATGATGGCCTTGGAACATATGAAACCCTAATTGACCTAGTGGGGGGTTCTTTGACCTGACCTTGACTGAAAATTGGCTTTGGAGGCTTCAAGTGAAAACAGATTATTTGTCAAAATGCTATATTGAAGATCCAAAATCCAATGTACTTGATTTATCTAAAGAGCCTACAGAGACAATTTTCAGACCATCAATGCTTGAGGAATTTCGGAACCATGGGAATGAGTTAGGCTATAGGTAACTGTAGATTTAAAGTCGAGTTATGGGCAAGGGTAAATCAGAGTAATGAGGTCATATGTGGGAAAAGAGGATGAAGATGAGTGGCACAAGCCCATAAGGAGTCCTTTAGGAGTGGCAGGGTGACCATGGAATGGAAAAATGGTAGAATAGTGACAATTTTTCTATAAGGATAATGAAGGTAGTGAGATTTCTAAAACTCACAATATTCTGGGAGGGTAGGTCCTTTTCAGGAGGTGTCTAGGACCTCAGAGTTCATATCTCTAAGTTTTGAAGAGGAGTACCTTAATTTTACCTGGCAGATCCCCCTTCCTTCATTTGCTGATGTTCTCTTGAAGCTGTGATCTCAAAACTCTGAAAAGACATGATTGCTTAAACATTAATTCTTCCTACCCACCTTATTTTGCCTAACATTTTTTCTTCTTTTGGGTGCACTTCGACTGGAAAACCCTTGAAATCATTTTTTTCTTTTGAAATCATAAAAAATATCTACTTGTACCCTTATCACTTCCAAAATTTCAGATTAGGAAAATGAACTTTGTTATTCTCTACCTAGTCTACTCATCTGTCAAGATTGAGTTGTTTGACAGGATTTATTCTCTAACCTACTGACATGAAATTAAAAAAATGATCAAAACAAGTTTAAGAAATCTGATTTGTCATGGGCTGTGGCTTTTTGGATAAGCTGCACATGTTAGCACCCTATAATTAGCAAGACTGGAAAAAGTCCAATTGCAGGGAGAACATCAAACCTCTTTGAGATTCAAGGATCTAGCCCTCCTGAATCCAGAGAGGGATCTCTCTATGAATGAGTTTAAAGATGTGATCTTTAAAGCCTGAAATGTGATATTAGGCTAGTTATGAAGAGCATGTTTTTTGTTTGTTTGTTTTTTGGTTGGGAAAAGACATGATGACGGTGAAGGCAGTTCAAAATAAAGGGTGAAGATGTATGCAGATGAAGGAATGATTCAGCTGACAGAAAAGGCAAATTTTTTTTTAACCCATTGGGTTATGGAGTCGTAGGAGGATTTTAATTGGACAGTAAGGTTCAAGAAGGATCCACGAGGCAAGTCACTTATGTCAAAGGATTTCTTAAGTCAATTTTATGGAATGAAATAGATAGGAAATGGAGAGCAAAACAAATGAAGAACAGTGAACAGCCTGAGATCAAGTAAGTGCTTTTAAACTATCTTGCTTCTACATGTACTTATAGAAACAAAACATAAAATTATTCTGAGATCAGGTAAGTGCTTTTAAACTAGCCCGCATTGAAGTACTTTCAGTTAGAAAACATTTAAAAATAGTTCGAACAGCTTAAGATCAGGTAAGTGCTTTCAAACTACCCTGCTTTCAGCATATTCTATAAGAAAAACACAGATGACAGTCACAAAGAGAAATTTAGATTAGGCAAGTGCTTTTAAACCAACCTTCTTTAATATACTCTAAATGGAAACACATAAAATACTCATTTAAAGAGAAATTTAGATCAGGCAAGTGCTTTTAAACCAACCTGCTTTAATATACTCTTCAAAGAGAACTTTCAAACAAAGAAAACATGGAAATAAATCTTTCAGTAAGAGTAAGGTACTGCTGAGAGTAAATCCTAGCTCTATGTTTGATGTTCTTTATCAGAGAAAGTGAACAAAGTGAAAAAATTAAAGAAAATAACAATTGACAGTGAGGGATACATCGCCATTGACACAAATCAGGATCCCATAAATTAGCAGCATGTATTTGATGTTCAAACCAATTACAATTAGCAAGCCCGGTGGGTCTCTACAACTTTAGACTTTTCATATCAGCTTATGTATCTTTAATTTGCAAACAGGGCATTAGTAGCTTCAAAAAAACTATTACATGCAATCAGATGTCTACAGACCAACATTGGCTCATCTTCTACAGAAGTATTTATAGAAGAATGAGGAGGTGGGATCTGATAAATGATCTCGTGGGTCAATTAATATAGACTAATGACTCCTCGCCCTTTGAGGGGCTCGATGAAGTAATTTACAGATGTTTATCTGCATTAATTGATTCACATTTATGATTAAGCTTGGTGGGAGCCTTTGTTAACTTTTTGAGGCTTTGTGTCATGTTGAAGTAACTCTATTGCTGCTCCCTGAGGTCTAATGATAAAAAAGATTTGCTTCTGGGTTGTTCTTAATCTTTAAAATAGTTTTTCCAACAATTAGAGATAAGATATTTGATTTGTATTAATTTTTCGGCTGTCTTTAGGCAAACACCTCTTGTTCAGGTAATGAATAAGCTTTCTTTTATTTCTGTGAGGCTGCAGGTGCCTTTAGGAGCTGGAGAGGGTTCAATTGGCCTCTGCTTGGGGCAGTGGAAGCTTTCTTAGATCGACAGTTGTCTTCATCCCATCCAAAAACACCTTTAATTCACTTTAGTTCAGTGTTTTAGGATAGATCACGCTCGGTCTGTGTCTTCGGTCTTCTGTTCTGGTAGGTTTTGTCTTTGACACTGATACTCTTTGCTTCTTTTATGCATTGAAGTGTCTTGTTGATCAATGCCGCATGAAAAATTGACGTAGTGGAGTCTGAGCCCAGCAAATGGTTCCTTTGATGAATCGAAGGTGCGGGAATCATCACTCCCGGCCTTCGACCTTTCTTTCAATATAATGGAGAACCATTATCACCTGCAAAACACAAAACTAATTAGAAAATCCTGCGTTTTTTGGGTAAACTTCTTCAGAGGGTGAGGGAAGGAGCATAGCCGTTGGATGGCATCATCCAACAGTGGGGATTCATTAAGGCGATCAAAGGAGAGTGGAAGAAGAGACTATATCAGAACCGTCGATCGCGCAGAGATCAACGGCGGGAATTACGCGTTGGAATACTCTCAGCGGAAGGTGGAAGGTGATGGAATAATACGGGAATGATCTGGGACCATCCAATCTATACATGTGGATGATCCAGATCCAATGGGAGAATCGCAAACAGCAAGGAGAGAAAAAGGATGCGATGGAAATTGCCGATGCGATTGCGCGAGCAGGGAGGGCGATGTGATTAAGCGATGACCGTTGATCTAAGGATCAGATCAATGGTGGGGAGCGAATTGGAGGGATGGCCGATCGTGGGTACAAAAAAACGCACCTGATGGAACTTTGCGATGTGATTGAGTACTATCCGTCGATCTGTAGATTAGATCGATGACGGAGAGTGAATCGGAGGGGTGGCTGATCGGGGGGATAAATCAATGCATGTGATAGAAAACTCCGATGCGATTTTGCGCGGGCTGTTCGATCGGTTTAAAATCAAAGATGGATTATGCACCAGCGGAAAAACCCTTTAACACTTTATAAAACCCAAATTTTTTAATAAAACAAAGTTTTGGTGGATCAGGGTGAAATATATATATATATGAAGTGGTTGGCACCCGATTGCGGGGCTGCTAGATGTATGGAATATGACAGGCCCAGGGCTTTATATAACAAAGGGCCAATCGCATCAGAACTTCAGAGTAAGGCTTTTCAATCAACCCATTGTAATATTGCGATGCGATAAGCGCTTCGGCCTTTGCGCTTGGTTTTACAAAGAAAACAAAGGACCAGGGTTTACACATATGGGACTTAATCGCATCGAAAGTTTGATGTGGTCTTTCAATCAACCCATTGTGAATTTTTCTGATGGGATTGTGCTTCGGGTCTAGCACCTGGTTTTAGGGTGCGGGCATGTGGAGGGGAAGTGGTTTAGGTTTAGCCCAAAGGGACTTAAATCTGTAATACAAAACATGGGTTTTTCACAGATTTTCAATGGTTTTCAAAGGGTTTTGAGGGTTTCGCCAGAGTTTAGGAAAGAGTTTTAAACTCTATAAAGGAGATTTTATGAAGGGGAGATGAGCAAAATGATGGGAAAAAAGAAAGTAAAAGTGAAGGTTAGTTTCTAAGTGAAATAAGGGGAGAAAAGGGGGTTTTGGAGTAGTCTTTCTCATGGAATTTTTAGCAGTATTTCTGAGTTCTGAAGGGAAAAAATAGTGAAGATTTTAAGACAAGCGTATGAGATCTTCCAGAGGCTTCAAGAAAAACATTTTGGAAATGAAACTGTTTCTTGAAGGCTGAACAATGTTTTGGCCACCTTTTGATAGAAGAAATTTTATAGGTGGTCAACAGTGGCTCCACTTGGGGATGGTGCCGCCTTGAAGGCATCAATAATCTCAGACCTGCATTCTCTGGGAGGCTGATCAGTGCCTCATCCATTGGGCTGGAATCTTTGCTTGGATGATCTTCTTTTTCTGAAAACATATTAGCAGCTAGGAAAAACAATGGATCTTCATCAACCAACTTTCTACCTACCCAATCTACTGATCTAACATTTTTTCTTCATTGGAGTGCACTTGGATTGGAAAACTCTTTTACAACCTTTTATTCTTTCAAAACAGGAAATCTAATCTATTTCTACTCCTTATTTCTCCATGAACTCAGATTAAACAGTTGAGTCCATATAATTCTCTACCTAATCTACTATCTGTTGGGATTAAACTGTCCAACAAATTTTATTCTCTAAATTCTACAACAGAAATTTAAAAACAGTCAAGTCAAGATTAAGTTGTTTGACTTGCTGTAATATATGGCATAAAAACAAGCTGCACATAGATATTTATTTTTGCAGAAAATTAAATCAAAATGGAAGGCCTAAGATCTGAAATTTTAAAGTACTTCCTTTATCTTTTTACATCTCTGTTTGTTGACTCTCCTTTTTTTTTGAGCTGTTCTTTCTTTGCTGACTAGTTCAGATTTTGAACTGATTAGAATCAGATTTACCTCTGCCTTGACTCAAGAATTAAACATATATTGGAGTCAATTTCTTGCTTGGAAACTTAGGTTCAAGTTTTTAGCATGTTTGAACCTTTAATTTCTATCCTAATCTATCTACTGATAAGCCAATATTAAACAGTTTGGCAAATTGAATTCACTAGCCTATCAGCAGTAAATTTAAAACTAATTAGTCAATATTAGGCTATTTGACTAACTAGGAGTGTGTTTTTCAGGAGTGGCATTTAAGCTTGCACACTTTCAGAATTTATTTCTCTTTTTTGGTATGGGGTTGTACCTTTATTGTTTTTTACAATCTACCCTCTTTTCTTTTTCTATTGTTTTTTATATTTTTCTTCATGTGAAACTGAACAAAGCAATGATATTTACAATGGAACTGAAAGCTTTAAAATCAAACTCAACAGTAGTAATGCTTAAGCACCCTGCCAGTGACAGGACCCCCAAACACATCTGTGCCATCTAACTCTTGCAGAAAAAGGGCATTTGGCCCAATGGTGGACTGAATAATGTAAGGACCTTGCCACAAACTATCAAATTTGCCATGTCTACCCTTATCTTCTCTTATGGAGTCCCATTTGAATACCTTGTCTCCAATATTGAAATCACAAGCCTTTTTTCTCTTGTTAAACAACTTCTTTATGTTCTCTTGCATCTTCTGAGCTCTGTTGTAAACCTGTTCCCTTGTCTGCTGGAGATGTATTGTCTGATTGATCCTCATTATCATGTTGTCCTCTTCTGACTGTATTTCTTGGACTAATTTTATCACTGGTACACCTAGGCTGGTAGGAAACACGACATTTGCTCCATAAACAAGCTGGTAAGGGGACATTCAAATGGACTTCTTTGTGGTCAATATGTCTGCCCACAAAGCATGCACCAACTTGTTATGCCATGATTTTTTATTTTCCTCAAGAAACTTCTTGATGATGGTCACCAAACTTTTATTTGATGATTCTGCTAATCCATTACCTTGAAGGTAATAAGCAGTAGAATGACCAAGTGTAATCTGATACCTGTGACAAAAATCAATCATCTTTTTGGAACCAAAAGCAGTAGCATTATCAGTAATAATATTCCTAGGGCAGCCAAATCTAGACAGGATATGGTCTTCAAGAAATTTTATAATGACAGAATCCGTGGCATTCCTAGAAGGGATGGCCTCTATCCACTTTGTGAAGTAGTCAGTGGATGTGAGAATCCATTTGTGTTGGGAAGATGAAGCAGGATGGATTTCTCCTATGAAATCTAGGCCCCACTGTTGAAAAGGAGCTTCAACAATGATAGGTTATAAAGGTAAAGGAAGGAGTTTTCTCTTGCCCTCAAAAAATTGGCACTTGTGGCAGGCTACTATCATTTTATGGACATCTTGAAAGATGGTGGGCCATTAATAGCCAGCTCTAAGGATTTTATTGGCTGTGGTTTTCCAATAGAGATGACCTCCACACTCTCCTTCATGGAATTCATGGTTGATCCTCTCTGCATCAACTTCAGGAAAATATTTAAGTAATAAACCATTAGCATTTCTCCAATATAAACCTTCATTTAAAATTCAATAGTTCCTAGCTTTCAACTTTAAAAATCTTGCCTTTGTTTTTGATAATTCGGGAGGAGAATTAAGATTTGTAAGCACATACAAGATGTCAGCATACCAAGGTGAGTTTTGGAATTGTTCTTGCACAGTGGGAGCAGGTAATTCTTCCTGTTCATCTAGGGCATCTACCATGTTAATGTCAAGGGCTTGTAGATTAGATTCAGCCATTAATTGAGCTAAGCCCTAACCTTTAATGAGCTTTGTGGGTTTGATTTCCAAATCATACTCTAATATTACCGCAATCCATTTGCCCCTCTTTCCATCTGGGTCTTGTGACAAGATGTCTTTTACCACTATGTTAGACACATAAGCAATGATGTGGGAATTTAGAATATACACCTTGAAGTCTTTTAAGGCCTTTACCAAAGCATAGGCCTGTTTTTCCATTACGTTATATTTCAAGGGTGCATCACTTAAAGTCTTGCTGAAAAAAGAAATAGGATGTTCCTGTCCCTCTAGGTTTTTTTTTGCAAAAGGACAACAGCCACTGTATGTTCTGAGGCAAAGGAGAAAATAAGGAAATATTTTTAAAAGTCAGCGCTGATTAGGACTGGTGCTCGGGTGAGTGCATGTTTTACCAATTAGAAGGATCTTTTGGATTCTACAGTTCACTTCCCTCCCACTTCTTTTTTGAGCATATTAGTCATGTTTCTAAGGAGCTCTGCTAAGTTGGGAATGAACCTCCTTAAGAAGTTAATCTTTCCAATAAAGGACTACAATTCTTTTATGTTCCTTGGGTGGATAATTTGTAGTATTCCCTCAACTCTTTTTGGATCTATTTTAATCCCCTTTTCTAATATAATATGACCAAGGAGTTTACCCTCTTGTAGGCCAAATACCATCTTCTTGGGATTTAAAGATAGACCAAATCTTCTGCATTTTTAAAATACCTTCCTTATATGTTTAAGGTGTTCTTCATCAGATTTGGAATAAACTGTTATGTCATCAAGGTAAATTACAATGAAGTGCCCTATCTCCTCTGAAAACGCAATGTCCATGGCCCTCTGAAAAATGGCCCCAGCATTCATTAATCCAAAAGGCATTTTCACGTACATGAAAGTGCCCTATCTCCTCTGAAAACGCAATGTCCATGGCCCTCTGAAAAATGGCCCCAGCATTCATTAATCCAAAAGGCATTTTCACGTACATGAAAGTGCCCCAAGGAGTGGTGAAATTTGTCTTGAGTTGGTCTTCTGGGAGTACTAAAACTTGGTTATACCCTGAAAAACCATCTAACAGAGAAATCCTCTTTGAACCAACTACCCTTTGTAGGATGTGTTCCATTTTGGGTAAAGGGTAATTGTCTTTTAGGGAGGCCCTGTTAAGGTTTCTGAAATCAATGCTGAGTCTGATTTCTCATGTCTTTTTCCTCACAGCTACAAGGTTAGAGACCCAATCTGAAAACCTTACAGGCACAATGATTCCTGTCTCATACATTTTCTTGATTTCCTTTTCCACTAGAGGTAGTTGTATTGGATTAATTCGACGCATTTTTTGCCTAAAGGGTTTTTGTTTTTCCTTCAATGGGATCTTGTGCTGGATGATTTCTGTATCGTAGGCTTTTAAGTCTTCGTAGCTCCAGGAAAACACATCAAAAAAATCTTTAAATAATTCAATGTATTTCTTTTTCATGTCTGTTGGCAAGGAGCTAGCTATTTTAATCATTTAAGGCTGATCTTTCGTGCCTATGTTTCATTCCTCGACCTCAGACTCTATATATTCTATAGTGGGTTTCTTTGCTACATCGTTAAAATAAAACATGTCTTCTAATGGTGCTAGCCCCCTAGGTATGTTCTTGTCTTTTGATGACAATACCTCCATGTCTTCGTTTTATGTGTCCTCGTACTTTTCAATGTGAGTTTCAAGTTTTTTAGTTAACATGTCGATTTTTATGGGACCAGATGGTTTTTCTTCTTCAGGGGGCTCTTTTTTTAGGCAATTTTCATCGGATTTAGAATCTAAATCAGATAATTCAAACTCATTTCTGCCAAGCAGGAACTCCTCTATCTGTTTTTCACCCTCAAAGACCTGCCAATATTTTTTGTTATCTAGCACTGCAGGTCTATATTTTGTTCAAATGATGATCTGTTTGTCACTAGGTGATTCCTGACATGAACTAGCAGTGCAGGCCAACCCGTTTTCAATTATGTTTTGAATCCTTGGGACAAACACGAGCTCATATTTTGTAAACGTGTTCAGGAAATCTATGGCATTATTTTGGTATACCCTTAGTCTAGGATGCTTAATGACATACTCTCCATTTAGCTGTTTGATGACCAATTCGGAGTCTCCCTAAACAATTATCTTCTTGGCTCCTAGTTCTTTCAATAGACGCAATCCTAGGATGAGAGCCTCATCCTCTGCGATGTTGTTAGTGCATTTGAAATCTAGCCTGAAAGCATGGCTCTTGGAGTAATTGTTTATAGTGTCGACCAACCATACCCCAGCTCCCGCACTCTTTTTAGTGAAAGACCCGTCAAAGTTCATGCACCATAAGGCATTGTTTGTAGGGTTAACATCGTTTTCATCCCTATTTTCTTGTTCATCATTATGTTCTGTTCTGAGATCCGCAACATGTGGTGATGGGTCTTGTTGCTCCAGATTTTCAAGGAGTTTAGAGTGATGGGTAATCTGGTGTTCACATTCTTGACTTTTTTCATTCTGGTTTATTGTTTCAACGCACTGTTCAAAATTTTCTCTCTTGTTTTCTTACATATCTAGAATTGCCATTATTTCTAGATTTGGGGCCTATAACTGGTTATCTGAGTCGCTACCTATTAGTTCTGGCTTATTCGTGGATTCATTATTGTAAAGGATAAATGAATCCAGGTCTGTATGGATAGAGTAAATGGGGGAATTTTCAGGCTTTTCTGGGCTACTGACCATGAATTTCATGTGCGCCTCTCTATATAGTCTTATAAGATGGCTAAATACAGGGATAGTAGCATATGTCCCATCCATCTGCATTGTACCTTGCAGCTTGGCACCCCATGATCTTGACAACAACATGCCATACTTAGGAGGCACATCAGCAACCACAACATCCATAACCATGCACTTGGCTGGGATTTGAGTCAAACTCACATAAAGGTCTTTGATTAAGCCAAGGCACTTCACTCTGCTAGAGTCAAAAGAATATAAATCCTTGTAAGGTCTGGTTATTTCTAGTCCTAGACTTTCCATTATCACCTTTGGCATAAGGTTGTGTGAGGCTCCAGAGTCATGCATAACATTATGCAGGATTTTGTCATGGACATTGAGGCTGACATAGAAAGGAGGTACTACCCCTTCTTGAAATTTCCCTTCAATTTTTGGGCCAAACAAGAGAGCCGGTTGCTCTTCATTCAAATTGACGGTGTCACTGTTTTCTCCTAAGTTTAAAGCTTTCAAAATTTGACTCTTATATACATCCTGGGTGGCCAAATCAATGAGAGGGACAACAATTTTAATTTTGGCAATCTCAATTTCTAAATTAAAAGCAGATTGACTCTTCGAAAGGTTTAATTCTGTCTTGTTGGGCACCGTTTTATTAGTAATCTCAGCTTGTTGATTTTCAATATGTACAATGTTGGAAGTTTTTTTATCAGGAGCATTAGCTGTAATGCTAGTGTTACTAGGTTCTTGACTTGATTTGTCACTGGTTAGGATGTCCTTATCTTTGTTTTTACTAGAACTCTCAGTTGCCGGTTTGTTGCTTTCAGCAGTCACTTTAGGAGTCTTTCCAGGACTTTTCTTAATAGTAATTTCAGAAGCCTTTGGCTTGGGATAATCTATGTTCTTTTTTCTCCTGAGGTCATATTGTTCTCGGATCTGCATGATGGCATTTTCGAATCCTAACCTATAGTCCTCAGTTTCCAACCCTTCCTTGTTCCAATGTGAGTATGAGGTCTGGTTTTATTTTGTGGGAAAGGTGTGGTCTAGTTCATCCACATCCATCATATTCATGTCAGTTTCCTCTGACTCTTCTATTATTCCTTCATCCTCATCAAGGAGGTTCTTTTGAAATGGAGGGATGACCTTTTGATCAGAGTCTCTTTGTCTATTTGGGGGGTTATTTCTCCTAAATTTCTGGTTTTGATTTTGGTTCCTATTTTGATTGCTGACTTGGATAGTCGAGTTTTCTACCATTTTTCCTAGTCTCTCCATGGTTTTGGCTAGACTATCATATTTGGGATCAGATGCAGAAGTTGTGTTGTCATACCTATAGGTTACCTTTTTCTCAGCCCTCATCCTGGCCTTTTTCTCAATCAGGTTTTCCTCAATACTCACTGCTTCTTTCTGTATGTCTTCCAATGTATTATAATCTCTCTCCCTCAGCTGGTAGGCCATATTAGCATCAAAGCCTTCAGGGTATTTTACTAGGGCCATTCCTTGGGGAGGTTTCATGTGTGGTGGAAGAGCATTATAGATACTGTTGAATCTTGTAGAATAGTCCTGGACACTCTCACATATATTTCTTTTAAGATTCTTATATTCAGCTAGGATTTGGAGAGGGTTGCTTCTAAATTCCCATTTGTTTATGAAATTTTGATGTAATGCGGGAAGATCATTAATGCTATTAGGAGGCAGAGCTTTAAACCACTTCTTCACTTCTCCTCCTAAGCTCTGAGCGAAGATCCTCATCTTAATTGTTTCATCCTCTATTTCCATGTAGTCAAACGCATCTCCCATTCTATCTACATGGTGTTGAGCAGTGGTGGATTCTTTACCAATGAAATGAGGAATCTTAGTCTGATATTCATTGGGTAAAGGAGCTAAAGGCTGGGGCAGCACTAAGGGAGCATAACATGATGCCATAATTGGAGGTGGAGGTGGATTTACAAGAAATTGATTAAAAAAAGGGACAATGGATGTTGGACGAACAGATGCAGATGGACAAGGGATAGATTGCTGAGCTGATATTGGATGAGAGACACCTAAATTGAGAAGGAAATGAAAATTAGGAGGTGTTGCTTCTCTGCTACTAGGATGTTCACTTGTTTCAGGAGATGAAAGTGAATACTCAGAATCTAACTGATCTAAATCATCAAGAGACCTAGTTCTAGAGGGATTCACTAAGTTAAATTGTGATTGTTGTAGCACTTAAATATTTTCGGGAACTGAATTGGCTCTCAAGGGTGATTTGAAAGCAGTTGAAAATTTTATCTTAGGAGACTTCCTAAGTAAGCTTTCAAGGTTAGCAACTACCTCAGGTGGGTTTGGGTCAGGGTAAGCTCTAGTATGAATATTTCTAGGAGCCACTATGCTTTGTTTTTCAAACCCAGCTAAACAAGAAAGATGTTAACCAGATATGAAAATCTTTGAGAGGTTTAACTGATCTTTTGCTAAGGAAAATTTAATCCAAAGCCCTCTTACTGGGCTTAAATTATTTTATAATGATTACGGGTCCTCCCAGTGGATTCCTATGGTCTGTAAGATTGTGGAGTCACCAAGTGGAAGTTTTTAGCTCTTTTGGAGGTAAAAGGTTTTATGGTCCACTACCATGTTTATTGAATGCCAGTCTGAAATATTTTTGGGTTTTCTGAGTTTCTGTGGTTGTATGGGAAACTAAGGAGTTTATAAAAGCTAACCAAGCAACTATGAACTCAAAAAGTCCCCAGCGAAGTCGCCATTATGTTAGCACCCTGTAATTAGCAAGACTGGAAAAAGTCTAATTGCAGGGATAACATCAAACCGCTTTGGGATTCAAGGATCTAGCCCTCCTGAATCCAGAGAGGGATCTCTCTATGAATGAGTTTAAAGATGTGATCTTTAAAGCCTGAAATGTGATATTAGGCTAGTTATGAAGAGCATGTTTTTTGTTTGTTTGTTTTTTGGTTGGGCAAAGACATGATGACAGTGAAGGCAATTCAAAATAAAGGGTGAAGATGTATGTAGATGAAGGAATGATTCAGCTGATAGAAAAGGAAAAAACAATTTTAACCCATTGGGCTATGGAGTCGTAGGAGGATTTTAATTGGACAGTAATGTTCAAGAAGGATCCATGGGGCAAGTCACTTATGTCAAAGTATTTCTTAAGTCGATTTTATGGAATGAAACAAATAGGAAATGGAGAGAAAAACAAATGAAGAACAGTGAACAGCCTGAGATCAAGTAAGTGCTTTTAAACTATCTTGCTTCAGCATGTACTTAGAGAAACAAAACATAAAAGTATTCTAAGATCAGGTAAAAGCTTTTAAACTAGCCTGCATTGAAGTAATTTCAGTTAGAAAACATTTAAAAACAATTCGAACGGCTTAATATCAGGTAAGTGCTTTCAAACTACCCTGATTTCAGCATATTCTATAAGAAAAACATAGATGACAGTCACAAAGAGAAATTTAGATCAGGCAAGTGCTTTTAAACCAACCTGCTTTAAAATAATCTAAAGGGAAACACATAAAATACTCATTTAAAGAGAAATTTAGATCAAGCAAGTGCTTTTAAACCAACCTGTTTTAATATACTCTTCAAAGAGAACTTTCGAATGAAGAAAACATGGAAATAAAGCTTTCAGTAAGAGTAGGGTACTGCTGAGAGTAAATCCTACGTCTATGTTTGTTGTTCTTTATCAGAGAAAGTGAACAGAGTGAAAACATTAAAGCAAATAACAATTGACGGTTAGGGATACATCACCATTGACACAAATCAGGATCCCATAAATCAGCAGCTTGTATTTGATGTTCAAACCAGCTACAATCAGCAAACCCGGTGGGTCTCTACAACTTCAGACTTTTCATATCATCTTATGTATCTTTAATTTGCAAATAGGGCATCAGTAGCTTCAAAAAAACTGTTACATGCAATCAGATGTCTAGAGACCAACATTGGCTCATCTTCTACAGAAGTATTTATAGAAGAATGAGGAGGTGGGATCTGATAAACGATCTCGTGGGTCAATTAATACAGACTAATGACTCCTCGGCCTTTGAGGGGCTCGATGAAGTAATTTACAGATGTTTATCTGCATTAATTGATTCACATTGATGATTAAGCTCGGTGGGAGCCTTTGTTAACTTTTTGAGGCTTTGTGTCATGTTGAAGTAACTCTGTTGCTGCTCCCTGAGGTCTAATGATCGAAAAGATTTGCTTCTGGGCTGTTCTTAATATTTAAAATAGTTTTGCCAACAATTAGAGATAAGATCTTTGATTTTTATTAATTGTTCGACTGTCTTTAGGAAAACACCTCTTGTTCAAGTAATGACTAAGCTTTCTTTGATTTCTGCGAGGCTGTAGGTGCCTTTAGGAGCTGGAGAGGGTTTGATTGGCCTCTTCTTGGGGCGGTGGAAACTTTCTCAGATCGACAGTTGTCTTCGTCCCATCTCAAAACACTTTTAATTCACTTTAGTTCAATGTTTTAGGATAGATCATGCTTGGTCTGTGTCGTCGGTCTTCTATTCTGGTAGGTTTTGTCTTTGACACTGATACTGTTTGCTTCTTTTATGCATTGCAGTGTCTTGTCGATGTGCAGGCTACATAGGGCTCATATGGCATCAATGCCTCATGAAACATTGACATAGTGGATTCTGAGCCCAGAAAATGGTTTCCTTTGATCAATCTAAGGCACAGGAATCGTTACTCCCGGCCTTCGGCATTTCTTTCAATATAATGGAGAACCATTATCACCTGCAAAACACAAAAATAATTAGAAAATCCTGCGTTTTTTGGGTAAACTGCTTCAGAGGGTGAGGGAAGGAGTGTAGCCGTTGGATGGCATCATCCAACAGTGGGGATTCATTAAGGCAATCAAAGGAGAGTGGAAGAAGAGAATATATCAGAACCATCGATCGCGCGGAGATCAACGGTAGGAATTACGCATTGGAATCCTCTCGGCGAAAGGTGGAAGGCGATGGAATAATGCGGGAATGATCTGGGACCATCCAACCTAGACATGTGGACGATCCAAATCCAATCAGAGAATCGTAATCGGCGGGGAGAGAAAAAGGATGCAATGGAAATTGCCGATGCGATTGCGCGAGCAGGGAGGGCGATGCAATTAAGCGATGACCGTTGATCTGAGGATCAGATCAACGGTGGGGAGTGAATCGGAGGGATGAGTGATCGGGGGTACAAACAAAATCACCCGATGGAACTTTGCGATGCGATTGAGTGCTATTCGTCGATCTGCAGATCAGGTCAACGACGGAGAGTGAATCGGAGGGGTGGCCGATCGGGGGGATAAATCAATGCATGCGATGGAAAACTCCGATGCAATTTTGCACGGGCCTTTCGATCGGTTTAAAATCAACGACGGATTATGCACCAGCGGAAAAACCCTTTAACACTTTATAAAACCAAATTTTTTTAATAAAACAAAGTTTTGGTGGATCGGGGCAAAATATATATATATGAAGTGGCTGGCACCCGATTGCGGGGCCGCTGGATGTATGGAATATGATAGGCCCGGGGCTTTATATAAAAAAGGGCCAATCACATCAGAACTTCGGAGTAAGGCTTTTCAATCAACCCATTATAATCTTGTGATCCGATAAGCACTTCGCCCTTTGCGCTTGGTTTTACAAAGAAAACAAAGGACCGGTGTTTATACATATGGGACTTAATCGCACCGGAAGTTTGATGTGTTCTTTCAATCAACCCATTGTGAATTTTTCCGATGGGATTGCACTTCGGGTCTAGCACCTGGTTTAGGGTGCGGGCATGTGGAGGGGAAGTGGTTTAGGTTTATCCCAAGGGGGCTTAAATCTGTAATACAAAAGATGGGTTTTTCACATATTTGCAATGGTTTTCAAAGGGTTTTGAGGGTTTCGGCAGAGTTTAGGAAAGAGTTTTAAACTATGCAAAGGAGATTTTATGAAGGGGAGATGAGGAAAATGGAAAACAGAGGAAAATTATGGGAAAAAAGAAAGTAAAAATGAAGGTTAGTTTCTGAGTGAAAGAAGGGGAGAAAAGGGGATTTTGGAGCAGTCTTTCTCATGGAATTTTTAGCAGTATTTCTGAGTTCTGAAGGGAAACAGTAGTGAAGATTTTCAGACAAGGGTATGAGATCTTCCAGAGGCTTCAAGAAATTTTTTTTGGCAATGAAACTGTTTCTTGAAGGCTGAACACTGTTTTTGCCACCTTTTGATAGAAGAAATTTTATAGGTGGCGAACATAATTGATTTTGGACAAGCTGGACACATAATTAATTTTTTTACAAGTGAAAACTAGAAACTTGAAGGCTGTGATTCATAATTGGTTATGCATCCCTCTCATTTCTCTTAGGTTTAGATTTAAGCTTTGGGAACCAACATCTTTTCCTAATCTAATATACTGACAAGTCAAGCTTAAATGGTTTGACAAGTCTTCTTTCACTAACCTATCAACAGAAATTTAAAACATGTTCAGTCATGATTAGGCTAGATGACTGAACAAGACTCTCTTTTCTTCAATAGTAGTGGCATTTAGGCTTGCACACTTTCAACAATAATATTTTTTTTGGTATGGGGCTGTACCTATTCTTTTTCCTGCCCTCTTTTTCTTCTTTGCTTTGTTTTTGTGTCCTTTTTTAGATCAACATTCTAATACTAAAAACTAGAAAGATGCTCATAGTGTTGAGATTATTTGTATACCTATCTATCCTAATCTAACTTACATATGATATCTATTCATTTGGTGAACTCTCTTTTCCAATATATCCAATCAAGTAGATGATTCCATGGGTGGTCTTTGTTCAGCTCTTTGAGTATGTTGAAAAAATCAAAAGGCCACTCCCACCTCACTTGTTTTTGAACAGTAGTGCCTAAAATGTTTCTTATACTTCGCATCAAACTGCTCCTGACATGTTTTACTCCCTCTTCAAATGTTTGTAAGAAAAAAAGAAAGGGATCTTGAAATAATAACTGGCTTAGAGGATTTGAAAAATAAGCTTCATTTAGGAATACTCCTTCCTCCACCTGGCTAAGCTTGGGATTCTTCTGGGAAAGAAACTCCACCTCTTCCTCATGATCATCTATACTGTCAGCCTCATCATATATTTTAATGTTGTCCTCTAACATACCTGATATGCTCTAATTGAGTGGGCTGAATTTAGTGTGAAGGCCATCATGTTGATGAGAAAGAGCACTCTTTGGCAATAGATCTTCTTGAGAAGGTAGTAAAAGCCCTCTCCCATGATTATCAATTTCCAAGCCTTCATCTCCAATTTGAAAATCAATGGAACTTGGTGGTTGCAAATATGGAGCTAAGGAGGATTCTATGTCACAGATGATTTCATCAACCATTCCAGGAAAAGGCTTCTTATTAACAACTTGCTCAAGAAGTTCATTATCTCCCCCAGCCTCAACATCAAAACTGAAATGCTGTTGATTTCTAATCACATGAAAGTTATTTCTGATGGACTGAAATGAAGTAGAAGAAAGAGGAAGAGATGCTTCACTTACTTCCAAATATTCTAGACTTTCCTCATCACTGTCATAGCTGACAGGTATTGGATGATCACTGTTTTCAAGTTGATGGAACTGAACTTCCTCCCACAAACCAGCTGCTGACAGCTCTGCAAGATTAGATTATGTTTGGAGAACATAACCATCATCATACTTATCAAACATTGGAAAATAATCAATATAAGTAATGTCACCAATCATACATATTGGATTATGATCTACTAGTCCATTTTATGATCTGTGGTAGCCGGGATTAGCATGAGAATAAATAGAAATGTTATGTTCATATGAAGGTTTAGAGGTTGGCTGCATGTTTAGAATCTGATTTATTTCCTCTTCAGTTAAAAGAGGAGGAGTTTTTTGCTTTCATTGGATAGAACTATAGTAGTTATCTTTCTCTTGTGAAGGCTAATTCTAAGGCTAAATGTGTTCTTGAGCGTCACCTAGAAGAGATAGTGAATCATCACTTGTGCCTTCAGAGAGATCTTGTGTATTTTCCTTCGTTTCTTGATTGATTTCATCCTCAACCAACTCCTCTTGGTTGTCATGAAAATTAGATTGAGTATGAAATGCATGAATTTCTTCTAATAGACTTTCAAGATGCCAATTTCCCAAATACTTATCAATGTTTACAAGGTATTATATGAGATATTTAGATTGGTCACAACAATTTTCAGTTAATGATAAAGATGAACAATTTTCTTTATAATTTTCATAAAACACCTTGTGGAAATCCTTTAAAGAAAACAAACAACCAAGGTCTAGGCCTTCGTACCATTTCTTTGAATTTCCTTCTAATGTCCCCATGAACATTTTCATGAGGCAGTCCTCACGCCATTCAAATTTTAACCTCCATACATGTATATGAAATTTGATGAGATGTAACAAGGGGTCATTAATTTTTTCATCTTGAAAAGCAGGTATGTTCCTATCCCAATTTATCTGAGGCATTTTGTGTGGAAATCTAGGGATGTGATCTCTGTTCATTGGAGCATACCTACGTTTTATCCTGGGATCCATTGTTTTCAATTAGTCAGAGGAAAGGGCTATTGCATCTTTATAACTAGTCTAGAGTCTTCTACCAGTGTAGTCTTTAGGTCTATTGAGAGTTGTGGAGTCATGGATTCGCTAGGTGGATGATTTCAAATTTTTTGTCCACCATCAACAATATTAGGATTAATTAATGCTTTCCCAAGGGAGTTTGTGAGAACTAATCGGGTCAACAGGGCTACTGAAGACTAGTGGAGTCACCAAGTGGATGATGCTTACTGTTTTGAGGATGTACTTATTTCCCACCATAAACAACTAAATACCAATCTAAGGATGTTTTTTGTTTTTGAGGTCTTAAGGAATACTTAGGATGTCACTGACTCCGAAGTCCCACTGTGGTCGCCATTATGTTAGGTCCCCGTAATTTATCAGATTAGCAAGACCAAATGTACAAGGGTAACATCAAACCAGTCTTTGGAGTTCTAGGACCTAGCCTTCCTGGACTCAGAGAGGGTTCTCTCTATGTTTTTGTAAAGGATGTAGCTTGATAGTTGTTAGGGTTTTTATTTTAGGCTAGTTATAAGGATTAGGGTTTGTTTGTTTGTTTGTTTGGTTGGGTAGGCTGTCAAGAAAAAAATATAGAGTAGGAGAGTTTTAGACCATTGGGCTATGGAGTTTGTAAAAGGTCTTGAAAGGTAGAAAAATAGGTCAAGGATGCTTCGGAGGGCAGGTATAGAAAAGCTAAATATTCTTCAAGGCTTAGGTGAGTGAAGTGAAAATTAAATTGTGAACAAAGTAGGTGCAAAGGGCAGTTAAGAATCCTTTAAAAAATACTACAAAAAGAAAGGTCTTTAAGAACACTATTCATAAAGAAATAGCCAAAGACAGGGAATACCATACTTCTTTGACCAAACCCTAGAAAGTAAACATCAAGACAATAATCCAACAAACCCTAGAGAGTAGTAAACTTGTAAAGTCTCTAGTGATTTAACCTTCAGGAAAAGAAAACATTTAAGATAAAAAGTAGTAATGATCAAAGAGTAGGGAACTCCTAAATTCCTTAATCAAACTACAAAGAACTTCAAAGAAACCATTCAATATGGACAAAAGGGCAGGGCAAGCCATAAACCTCTTCATTCAAACCCTAATTAGAAATTCTTTGAAGAAAAGACCTCAAAAACAATGTTTAAGTGATTCCAAAGGGCAGGGCTAACCATAAACTACTTTGGAACTACCTCCATTAAATCATTCTTGAGATAAAAAATCTAAGCAAGATTAGAAAGCAACTAAGAATTCTCTAAACTAACCTAGCAAAGGAAAACATCAGAGCAAGAGAAGCAGTCAGACATAAGGTGCTTTTGACATCATATCTTAAGCTAAAATTTCTATTTTATTTAAGAGAAAGATGAAACAATATGTTAAACAGAAGATGACAAGCACAAAATGAGAAAGACATCACCATTAGCCATGTTCATGAATCCTGCAAAGTGCTTGTCTCATTGATATTCAGTTCAAAATCTTCACAATGCTCCAAATCCAAAAAATCCTCACAACTCAAAGTCTAGGAGTTTTTTTTCCACAATCAACCAACATGTAAAATGAGGCCTCCATGCCATATTTAACTTTAAAGGAGGACCAAAAACCTAACTAGGATGTCAAAAAATGTCATTAATACATCATAAATGCCATTTTTGTCCAAAGAGACCATGCAAGGCCCAAGGCACAAAATATCTAAGCTAATAAATGAACAATAACTTCAAACATAAATTTTGAACTAACTAGGAGTGATTTGCCTCAAAATTCCTCAAAAATGTCTTTTTTCCATAAATTTTTGTCTTTTTTTGACTTTGTAGGCAAGGGAACAACACTGAGGTCCAAGGGCGTAACATCTGCACTGGAAACAATTGCCTATTTTGTAACCAATATTTGGTGGCCTTCCCGATGTCCAAATGAGCTCCATGATAGCTCATTGGGAAGATTGTATAGTCTAGTTTCAAAAAATACCTTTATTTTCCTGATCAGAGTCCATTTACCAGCTCAAAAACACATTCTCCCAAGACTTCTCGGGGCATAGCGCCAGTGCTGAAAATAGGGCTGAATGGTCAATTTTTGCTTGTGTTTGGCACTTTTGGAGGACAAGTTTTTCTCCAAATGAGCTGAAATGTTTTTTGGGTGATTTCCTTGACATAAGGAACATGAAAATGTAAAAAATTCCTCCATTGAGTGTCCCAAAAAAAGAGCGCAGTGCCAGCACTGGGAAAATTTTCTTGTTTTGTAGCTGAGATTTGGAGGCCTTCCCAGTGTCTGAATGAGCTCCATGATAGCTATTTGGAAAGCACGTCCAGTCTAGTTTCCAAAAATACACTTATTTTTCAGAATGGAATCCATTTACATTCCCAAAAACGAATTCTCCCAAGAATTCTTAGGGCGTAGTGCCAACTCTGAAAATAGGGCAGAAAGGTGATTTTTGGGTGTTTTTGGCACTTTTTGAGGACCAGTTTTGCTCCAAATTTTTTTTGAGTGATCTCCTTGGAAAGAGTAACATGAAAATTTAAGAAATTAATTCATTGAGTGCCCCAAAAAAGAGCGCAGCTCCAGTGGCGCTGCGTCCTTGTCCCTCCAAAATAGTCAAAAATTCCAAAAACTCAAAAATATGTCAAAATTTGGATTTTCTTGTTAAGAAATCCTCTAATATTCTTTGTCTCTTTTATTTTCATCTCTGGCTTTGGATTTTTCTTTAATCTCTTTGGGTTTGTGCCTTTAAAACTGATTTTCCCTCTAACCTCTGTTTTAATCCTCTAATCATGATTTTCCTTTACTGTTTGCTTCATCCCTGAGTGAATTTGATCTTGGAATACTTATAAGGTAGTGAAATTTTTCTCCACATGGATTTAGACTCATTATTTTCATCCTTAGCACTTTTACTCTGCATGTCTCTTTGTGTAATGTTCCCAATTTTTAGCCTCAAGCTAAAAAGAACATTATAGTTAGCAGTAGATGAATAAAATGGGTAGGGAGGCCCACTAACCTCTTTAGAAGAGAAAATAACATTCCTCATGTGAAAAGCGGAAGAATAAAGTTGCTGGATTAAGCACCTACATGTGTGAACAAGATTGGATCATGTTGATTCAGTCATATTTGACCAAGTCCACATGCACTGTCTAGATACATTGTATCTCCATGATGGACTGCGTAGTTTGAATGGAGGACAACTTGCATGGGCTAGGTGGCACATATGGATGGGACCCATTGTGGAGAGGAGCACTTGCTATATATGGAGAGGATCACAACCATTGTTTTCATGCTTGGATTATTATTTTCTTTGGTCTGTTGAGACTTTTCTTCCTCTTGCTGTTTAGCAGGGTTGTAGTGTTGTTTAGAACAAGGGTGTTCTTGGCTGGGAATCCCTACCTCATCCTCAGGGAAGGAGAGGTCCTTGAGCTTCATTTTACTCAATTTGGAATTTTTTCCAAGCTACCTCCTTCAGCTACATAGTAGTTTTTTTTTAGAGCTGGGTTGTGTTGCAGGGTGTAGCAAAGGAGGATCTCTTTGAGTCATTTACGGGCTTGTTTTTCAGTGGAGAGTCTGTCTATCGATTGGAGGATAAAAAAGAGAGGCTCCCGGGCATATTTTCACATCTTGGAATTGGGCCAAAGCATCTCTACACTTTACAATGTAGTCCCTTGCAGGAACTACGTCATTTTCCAGAGAGCAGCTGCAACAAGGTTTGATACCTTGATTTTTGGCTAGTTTCCTTGGGCAAGGGCCAAGCCTTCCCCCGAAAAGCTAGAAAGAGGAATTTTAATCCCTATTATACTTTATTCAGCTATGTTCATGTGATTTTGTAGGGGAATACATTATTTTTCTGCTGAATATTCAGATCTATTCCTTTTGTAGTTGTACTTTCATGAAACCCTTGTCGGGTTATCTTCACATTGTATAAAAGAGGCTAGATCTATGCTTTTCTCTGTGCTTTTCCTATATAAACTCCAGATATGTTGTCTACAACATTTTGATACAAAAACCCTCTCGTAATTACGCTATTCTTTCTTCAGAGTTTTTTGTATGGAATAAGTCATGGGTTTTTAGTGTTTTCTAGCCATATAGGAACCAGGAGATCTGTTTAACTAAGCTAGAATGATTTGTTTCAGCTCCCATTCTATATGTGAGATGTATATTGCATGAAATAATGGATCCAAATCCCATTTCTTACTGATACAACGCTATTTCCTAGAAATAGCATTTTTATGGTCCAGATCACTGTTTTTCCCCACTTGAAGATAACATATGGAGGCATAGTTTTGCTGATATGCTCCTAATATGATTTAATAGGTTGGTTTGACACAAAATATATTATTGTTTTCAAGCATTTATGCATATCCAACTCTGGAATACCTTAAGGTATTCTATTTTTTGTAGAAAATCCCTGTTTTGGGATATTATAGTGGTATCAAAGCTGCCATATTGGCTCAGAATGTGCATCCAAGAAATAATTCCGTTAGGAGGAGAAGCTTCTCATAGAAGAGAGAATTTTTGCAGAAGAAACAACATCATGGCTCCATTACTTGGAGGAATGATGGAAGAGGAGATCTCCCTGCTTCTTTTCCAAACCTTGGAAGATATTAAATAAGATCTCCAGGAGATGAAAGGGGAAGAGTGTAGAAGATTTATAAGAGGTTTTGAAACAAACCCTAGCTATTCACATTATGGGTGTGAGCTTTCAGCCACACATGCAGATCCACAGCGCAGTCTATTTCCCACATTGACTGCAAGAAGGATGGAGGAAGAAGGTGCACCAAGGGAGGAGACCTTGAGTGACTACCTTCAGGAGTATGAATCTAAATCATGGATATTGAAAGAGCACTTAGAATTCCAAGGGTTTTTCAAACTCAAGGAGGCAAGATCCAACAACCAAAAAAGAAGTAAGACAGGTAGAATCTTCCTATCTCACTTTGATGGATTAGCAGAGTGAACATCAAAAGCTTGGGTAGGAGAGCTATATTCCTAGTTTCAGCTACACCAAGTTTTAGAGGAGGAGGCCATTAGAGTAGCAATGCTGCACCTCAAAGGTATGGCCTATGATTGGTGGTTTAATGATTCTACTTCATTTTGTCATGAATATATAAAAACCTATGTTGAGTTCACTAAAGAATTGGTGAAGAGATTTGATAAAGGACATTGTGAACCATCATTTATTAAAAAAAAAAACTCAAACACTTTGCATGAGTTGGAGAGACCTATTGAACCAACTCCAATCCATATTTTTAAAGGGGATAAAATCATGCATGATATTTTTCCAAGGGAAAGATCCCCATTTCTTGAAGAACCCTCTTCTAATTGTGAAGACATGGAGTCTTTTTCTTCAAGGTGTTGGGGTTCCCATGTTTTGGCCAGGTTGACAGAGACCAAAAGGTGAGACAATATAGAACCACTTTCAGACCTTAGGATCTAGCCCTCCTAGGTCCATAGAGGGATCTCTCTATGATTATCAAAGGATATATGTCTTTGAAGTTCTCAATTGTGATTTTAGGCTAGTTATAGGCTCAAGGTTGTTTGTTTGATTGTATGAGTTTGGTTGTTGAGAATCAGGAAGGAAGGTTTCACCATAAGACAAGGATGGGTAAAGAAGGAAGCTAGGCAAGGATAGATGACTCAGGGAACATCAAGGCCATTGGGAAATGGAGTCAAGAAAGGATTTACTTATGTTCAATGTGTAAGCTTCAGTTGGGCTAGTCATCTAGAGCATTTGGATCTCAAAGACTGATTGGTGGGATGGAACACTAAGGAATGAGAATGAAGGATGGAAAACCATCTGATTCCGTCTATAGATCAGGCCAGAGGTCATTTAACTACAGGCCTGCTTGGGCAAAACCATAGGCAACACAAGGGGTCTTGAAAAGGTTTGTATGGAAGAGCAGGTTATGAAGAGGCAGCGACAGGCTTTACACCTCCCAATGTTCCTAACCTCTTTCAGTCAAATCTTAACAAAACATCTAAACACTGATTCTATTAACTTGCACATCAGAGAGCAGGCAATAATCATCCACTACACTAGTTTAGTCAATTAAAAACAATATTCAGATACACATATGAGCAGAAAAAATTAAAGACTGAGAGAGCTGGGACATAAGGTACCTAACAAGGGTAAATCTTATGTCATGCATTCAGATGTCAGTCAAAAGAACATGAAATGAAATGGAAATAAACGCAGAGATAAGAAAAACATCACCAACTGCTGTAGATCAGGATCCAATGAAAACTTCTTATCATGTTAAACACAATACCAATCAGGTACATCACTGCCCAAAGCTTTTACATTCAGCCTGAATACATCGTATTTCTCAGCCTGTCATAAAACTATTACATAGGAAACTTCGCTCGGGACAAAAATGCTTGCAATTCACTGATAATCCAACAACAACCATTACAATGATATCCCTCTGTGCTTTATAGCAGAAGAGACACAGAGGACCGACTGAGGAGGTAGGTGAGTTTTAAATGTTACAATTAAACACAACAATGAATGCAGGGCCGAGACCCATTCTGCTTGATGCACCGTATATTTAATCTTTGTCACCTTCCTCGCGAAAGAAAGATCTACTCCGGATATGATTTGACCTTTTGGCTGTAGTACTCCAGGTGATTTGAACAAAATGAAAGAACTTGCTGGGAGGTCTGCCTCATGGATGTTAGATTGCTTTGAACTATAGCTGGGACGGAAAACTCCTTCAGGGACACGACGCATAATAAATACTGCATGGGAGACCTGTCCTTTATGGAAAAACATTCTGCTGATAAGAAAACCTTGATATTACCTCTTATTGATGTTCAGGATCTCCAGAATCGATCCTCGAGGTCTTCAAAATGATGCTTTGCCTCTTTAAACCTCTGTTTCAGAGCTCAAAATCTTCGTTGTCGTGCATTAATCCCTCTACTCTGTACTGAAAATCCTTGTTGTTTCATTACTGCCTCTGTCAAGTTAGCTCGAGCTTTAAATGGCGCTGGAAGGATTTTCGGCGTTTGAACTCTGTTTTCCATTAATGTGAGTCCTGACAGCCCCATTCCTTGACTTTCCTGATGGTACTGGCTCATTAGATTTGATCCTGACTGCGCCACTCACCATTGAGGTAGTACATTGAACAGCGGCGGTCCTCTTCCTCTAGAAACTCTGCAACATAGAAAAACTCATGAAGAAAACAGTAGACGGAGCGATGGGTGCAGGGTGGACGAAATGGTAGTGCGGCGGTGGTGGAAACAATGCTTTTGTGTAAAAGAACGATGAAAATGCAGTGGAGTGGTGGAATGCACGGATAATAGGGTTTGGTATGATCATGCAGCGCAGACCGTTGGATTCAGGCCTGGAGATGGAGATCAACGGTGGAGATTGATCTGCGGGCTGACTTATCAGACATATTGAAACCTTAGACTTTGGCGAGAATGTATGGAAATGCAAACAAATGCAACGAAATTCATGTAAGAGGTGGGACCCAGCGGAGGCGAAGGGCGATTAAACCTGATCCGTCAGATCTCGGAGGAAACGGACGGCGAAGATGTAATCGGAAGATCGCAATCGCAAGGGGAGGAAAATGGCATCGTTTGGAATTTGCGATTGCGATTGGAGTGGGAGTGCGATGGCCGTCGGATCATGGATTAAACGGACGGCTGAGATTTGATCGAGAGATCTCAATCGGGGCTGCACCACTGGGAGCTGCGATTGCGATCGGACAAGGGTTTCGATTGAGCGCTGTCTGTTGCATCAGCAGGGGAATCAACGGTGGGGAAAACCATCGGAGGGGCAGCGCGATCAGCACAGGACCATTGGATCGACTGTGAGATGAACGGCGGAGATTAAATCGGAGCATCGCAATCGGAGGTAGAGAGACGGGACCTGCAATTTCGATCGGAAGGGGAATTGCGATTGAGTGCTGGCCGTTGATCTCGGGTCCAGATCAACGGTGGGGAAGACCATCGGAGGATCAGGAGTATGGGCAGCGATTGATCGGATGGCGCACTTAACATGTTCCGATTGCGATTAGGCGGGGGCTGTGATTAGCGCTCAGCCGTTAGATCTGGAGATCATATCAACGGTGTGGAACAGATCGCGGGACTTATCATAATAAAACAATCGCATCAGGTTTTTTCAGTGTTACAAAGGATTTTCGCACCCGCCCGACTTCCGATTGCGATTGGCCCCCAAGGCTTAAGTTCTTGGTCTTGGGTGACGGGCATATGTGGGGAAGTGGTTGAAGGGGCTAGGGCCTATTATAAAGTTGGGAAAGTGGGTTTTTGGCCCGTTTTAATGGGTTTTAAGGGATTTAAGGGGAAACGATAAGGGGAAAAAATGGAAAAAGGCTAAACAAAGGGTAAGAGGGGGAATTTAAAGGGGATTTTAGGGGGATTTGAGGGGTAAAAGGGGAAATAGAAGGGGAAGACAAGGGGGATGAAAAGAGGCTAAATGAGAGTAAAATAAAGGGAATTCGGACAAAGGGAAAGAAGGGGAACTGATGTATGTTGCAGGGGTAAAGGGAGGAATGATAGGCCCTTTTTAACAGTTTACTAGCAGAGGTGGATTTGTATCAGGCACAACAATTGAGAGACTTCAAGGAGGATGGGTTTTCAGGGGAAAGGCATTCCTTGAAGACTCAACAATGACTTAGCCCCCTATTTGCTTGTCAAAAATTTCACAGGGGGGGCTAACACAAGGGATGATCGAGATCAAGGGTCTCTCATTAAGGATGAGGCATTCTCATACATGTAAGAAGAGGAGAAGGATCGGCATCAAGGGATGATGAGCATTCACCCTTATATATTTTTGGAGGTTTCTGCACATAAGGAGAGGACTGCACTATGCATTGAAGAGAGGGACAACTCAGTCCACCCATATATATAGTCCACTTTAGATTTTGGTGTCTCACAACATGGAGGCATTCCACCAGGGAGGCCACCTGATCTATAGTTGATGAGGGACATCTTATCTTTGGGTTCACCACTCTTGGATTTTGGAGAGGTGAAGATTTTGGAGGAAGACATTGGCATGGGGGATGTCAAAGTAGCAGGCAACATCATGAGGAGAGCTTCGCATGCCAGATCACCAACACTGTCTCTTGGGAGGATTGATCCATATTGGAGGTCTCAACTCTTGGTAGAGTACTCAAAGGATCTAGGTGCATGTATGATACTTGATGACCCAGATAGATCTGATGAGTATATGGTGGATGATATGGTCATTTATTCTTATGATAAAGTCTTCTTGGCTGGAGCTTCTAAGCTCAAGGAGAAGCTGCTTCATAAAACACATGAGGACTTCCTTTCCATGCATTATGATGCTTATCTTTCTTTGGCAGAGGGGTTCATTTGGGAGGGCATCCAGCATGACATATTACAACATATGTAGAGATGCATAGCCTGGATGGTGATATATAGGAGGTCACAACCACTTCCCTACTCATTGCAGGTGAGGGAAATATTCTAGTTGAGCAATTTCAGCTCAAGATCTCAAGTGCATGATTGAGGAGGTATAATTTCACATTTTGTATTGTACTTCATTTCCTTGTTTGATAAGCATGATGTATCAAGAATAATTATCTCTTCTTGCGTATTGTATGATGATGTACTTGCAGCTACTTGTAGCATTGATTTTGGCTATCTTTTTGGTGATTTGTGGGGGAAGCTACATAATTCTTGGTGTGCACCATTGACACCACATTGTATCTTCATGTTTCCATCTTGTGAGATGACTGTGGTAGCAAACAAGTAGCTGGTGAGGCACATGTTATTTTTTTTTTTGAGGCAAGCATGGAATGCACTGCGCTGGTTCCTTGTGTGGAACTATTATTCACTCTCTGGTTGTCATTTGATAGCTTGTTTTCATAGTATTTTGCTTCCATATATTGCTGATATGTTTGTAATCATGAGAAGCTTCGTTTGGAGAGTGGAATTTGAGATGAATATGCTCGTTGGGAGTATGATTCTCCCTATTTTACATGCTATATGTTTTACGAGAAACAATGGGCACACCATGTGTTAGCCACCCATAAATTATGTCATATCAGGTGGTGGCTAAATAATGTTGGATAGCCTTCAAGAAAAAAATTTATTACTAAAATTACTGATGCTTAAAGTCTTTTGATAATATCCTATCCTTTGGATAATCGTCACTGCTGTTTCCCTTCAGAACTTGGAAATCCTGCTGATTTCCAAGCCAGAATACTGCCGCAAGCATCATTTCCCTTTTCCCCTTTTCCAAAAGCTAACCTCATTTCCTATCCCTCTATTTCCCATGAAAACCCCTCATTTTCATGTTTTTCCCATTTTTCCTTCATCAAAATCCACTTTTATAAGGTTTAAAACCCACTTTTAAGCCTTATCGGAACACTCAATTTCCCTTTGAAAAACCATAAAAACCCACATTTTTGTACATATATGGGTCTTAGCCCCTTCCCACATAAATCCCTAATCATATGACCTTTCATATGGCCCTCGGCCCCGCATTCGGGCGCCAAGCCTTTAAATATTATTCCTGCCGAAGTTTAAAACCTTTGGTTATATATATATAAATACAAACCTCTGTTTTTATTATTTTTCCGACGTTTTATTATTTTATTTAAATTTTCTTCCAGTACAAGTTTTAAATCATTCCGCACCATCGATCTGATCTGAAGATCGGACGATGCGGAGTACGTCTCCCCAGTGGTCCCTGCCATCCACTAGCCGATTGCCGAAACTGCGCGGTTTTCATCGCACCGCCTTTGGGCAAAGGCGGTTTTTCCCCGATCGCCAGCGATTCCATACATCGCGTGACACATGTCCCCTGTAAATTTTCAAAACAACTTGCTCATCACGCATTATCATTCAGACGTGGACGCCCAACGATATTGCCATAAGCCATCTGATCTGGGGCGGGCCATCCAACGGCTATCGCTCGCCGAAGATGCCCGATAGTTAACCAGGCTACGGCGCGCCATCCAGTTAATCTCTGTCGTCGATCTGATATGCAGATCGATGGTCCATATTCCATCGCCCTAATTCCATCACCCAGTCAACGATTCTCCGTTTTTTATTTTCCTCTTTACTCTCGACCGTCGATCTCTGCGGGATCGATGGCTCTGATTTAATCTTTCTTCTGCCTTCTTCGATAAATACCGATCGTTGGATGATGCCATCCAATGGCCACGCTTCCTCCATGTATCCTCTGCAGCAGTAAACCTATATATGCAGGATTTTATAATATTTTTTTGTATTTTGCAGGGTTTAAATGGTTTTCTCACCATTTTCGAAGAAAATTCGAGGGCGGAGGATGACGATCTTCCTGCCTTCGATTCATCACAAAAAATCATCGCAAGATGTTAAAAACATGTTTCTTAAGTGTTTTCCTCAGGAATTGATGCCAAATAACCCTGCGCAGCCCTGTTTATCAGAAAAAACCATGGATCGGGCACAATCACAGAGTATCAGTGATGAAGACCAGAATTTACCAGAACAGAGGATTAAAGGACAAATTTGTGGGGATTACGTCTAAGATGCTTATCAAAAGCATAATTCCCAGGTAAAAGACAGTTTAAAGAAAAACTCAAGGGTTTCTTCAATAGAAAAGCCTCCACTGCCACATTTGAGGCAAATTGATTCCTCCCAACTGCTGAAATGCCACTTGTGCCTCAAAGTATTCAATCAGATGCCGAATTTATTGATCAGGATCAGATATTTGTCTCAAAATGCGGCCGAAGAGTTACTTCTGCAAGGAACTTCAATACAAAAAATATCTGCAGAGTTACTTTGACGCCACACAGAGCCTCAAAGGTCAACCAAAGCTCCCACCAAGCTTAAATCTTTATGTAAAAAATTTTAATACAAAGTACACCCATGTAAGTTTCTTCATTGAGCCCCCCAAAGCCCAAGAAGCCATTAAGTCTGTATTAATTGTAATTAGAGATCTTTTATCAGATCTCACCTCCTTATTCTTCTATATATACCTCTGTAGAAGATGAGTGAGGGGTTGGTTGTTGTTTGATCATAAGTTGTAATACTGAAACTCTTTGAAATAAATACATATTCCGTTGAAGTTGAAGGAGAAATTGAAGTCTTGGAAACCTTGTTGATGTTGTTGCATGCTTGTTCCTGATAAGGCTCTATCATTGGATCCATGAGCTTGGCTGTTGGTGAAGTATTCTGAACTGTCTTATGTTTTTCCCCTGTTTTCATTATGTTCCATAATTTCTTACTACAGTAGGATAGAAAGTATTAGGCTAATAAATGACTCCTGGAAGCACCTTAGACCTGTTCATCCTTCACTGTTTCATGTTTTATTCTACTGAAGTATTTTAGAGGCTTTAATCTTTCTCTTTAGTCTTCATGCTTGTTTATTTCCTTAATAGTTCGAATAGCTAGTTTCAACATGATTATGGTTTTCCCTGCTTGTCTGCTGCCACTCAAAAATTGTTATTGAAGTCTCCCTTTGAAGTTCTTTGCTTACAATGAATCAAAGAGGTCGGTTTTGATCTTTCCCTTTGTCCTCACTTAAACAGTTGGCTTAAAGGTCTTTTATAGTTGTGATCATAGATGTGTTAGGTGTTCCCTCTTCTATGAATGCAATTATCAGTGAATCTTTTATGTTTTCTAAATCATTTGAAATAAAATATTTGAGGAAATAGGGCGTTCCCCGAATCTTAGATTTTCATTTTAAAAGTTGTTTTGAAATCATTATTTTCTTAAAGGTGTGATTTGTAGAATTTATGGTTAGCCCTATCTATCAAAGAGCTCTTTATTGTTCAAATTATGCTTTTGAATTTCCTTTGTTGAGAATTAAAGCTCTCTTTCCAAATCATAAATGTTCATATCATTCCAAAAACAAAAGGATCCCGTGGCCAAGTTAGATTTGCCCTTTGATATCCCATATCCATTGATGAGTTTGTTATGACCTCTTCTTGAATCCATTTCCCAATGAACCAGATGTTTCTCCATTCTGTGTATCTTTCCTAGACCTTTCATGTTCTGTTGTATCAATTCAACCCAACCAAACAAACAAATGAATACCTGCACTTAATAACTAGTCTAAAAACAATACTCAAAGCACACACGATAAACCTTTGCAAACAAACTTTTGAGAGTTCCCTCTCTGAGAACAGGAGGACTAGATCCTGTAACTCTAAAGATTGGTTCTAATGTTGCCTTGTCTTTTGATTTGCCAAACTAAAAAAACATGGGACACCAACATAATGGCGATCACGGTGGGACCACTCTGATTCAGTGACAATCTAAGTACCCCTTAGGACTCTAGAAATCCCTTATTTTCAAAGACTATCCAGTGAGTATCAGCCACCTCATCGCCACCAACATAATGGCGATCACGGTGGGACACTGAGTAAAATCTTCAGAAAACAAAACACTCACTGTCTAGCATAACATAAGTAACCTTCTTCAAGCACTACCAAGCATAATGGTAATCATGATAGGACCTTTGAATCAGTGACAAACTAAGTAACCCTTAGGATTCTCATAAAGCCTTGTCAAACCTTGAAGATTTTAGTTACCAAGACATAAGAGTAAACTCTGTACGTTTTGACACCCTAGCTAAGTGTTAAATCATACTTAGAACACTCTCTTAACCTGTAAGACCAAAATAACTCAAAAAAACCCAAAACATTTCAGTTTGGCTTCATAATAAACTTGGTGGTGGACCATAAAACCTTTTACCTCCAAAAGAGCTAAAAATTCCCACCTGGCAACTCCACAATCCTAAATTCAGACCTTAAGACTCCACTAGGAAGACCCCAAGTTTTAATAGCATCTTACAAACTCAGATAGAAGGCTTTAAGATTAAAAATTTTCCTTCTTCTGAAAAGATCAGTTAGCCTATTAAAAAATTGTCATATTTGGTTAAACTTTTCTTTTTAACTGGGTCTGAAAAATATAACATAGTGGCTCCTAGAAAGATTCATACTAGAGCCTACCTTGACCCAAACCCACCGGGAATAGTTGACAACCCTGAAAGTATTCTTAGGAAGTCTCCTAAGATAAAATTATCAACTGTTTTCATATCACCCTTGAGAGCTAATTCAGTTCCTGAAAATCTTTCAGCTCTACAACAATCTCAAGTTGACTTAGTAAATCCATTTAGAACTAGGTCTCTTGATGATTTAGATCAGTTATATTCTAAGTCTTCACTATCATCTCCTAAAACAAGTGAACCTCTTGGTAGCGAAGAAACAACACCTCCTGATTTACATTTCCTTCACAACTTAGGTGTCTCTCATCCAAGATCATCTCAGCGATCTATTCCTGGTCCATCCACTTTTTCTCACCCTTCATCGACTGTTCCTGTTATTAATCCGCTCCTTGTAAATCCACCCCCACCACCTATCATGGCAGCATGGTATGCTCCCCTAGTCCTTCCTGTACCATTAGTCAACCTTCCATAGGACTATCAGTCCAAAATTCCATTATATGATGCTAGCAATGCTACAAAAACATCACAACATGTAGATAAAATGAATGACTACTTTGACAGAAATGAAATTGATGATGATTCTGTCAAGCTTAGGTTATTTTCTCAGAGCCTAGGGGGAGAAGTAAGAAAATGGTTTAAAGGTTTAGCCCCCCATAGTATTAATAATCTCCAAGGCTTCCATCAAACGCTCTTAAACAAATGGGAAGTAAAGAAAAACCCTCTCCAAGTCCTTTCTGATTACAAGAACCTCCATAGAAACACTGGGGAAAGTGTGCAAGCTTACTGCACTAGATTCAATAGTGTTTATAATGCACTTTACCCAGAACTAAAACCTCCACAGGGCTCAACTTTAAACAAATTTCCTGAAGGGTTTGACTCTGACATGACCTATCAGCTGAGAGAAAGAGATTTTGCAACTCTTGAAGATATGCAAAAGGGCGCTCTTTCTGTGGAAGTCAACTTGATGGAGAAGAGAGCAAGAATGAAAACTGAGAAGAGAGTATCTTTTAGAGAAGAGTCCACTCCTTCTACTTCAAGCTCAAAAATGGAGAGAATGATAGAATAAATGATGAAAGAGATGAGCATAATTAAGAGAGCACAAGCAAATCAAAATCAAACTGCTCCTCAAAATAGAAATCAGAATTATAGAAGAGAAAAAAATCAAGACAAACAGAACGAGAATGACCAACATATTAGACCTCCCTTCCAACAAAACTATGTAGATAAATATGAGGAAGATAGGGAGTTGGAAAGGTTGGAAGAAGATCATGTAAAACTTGATTGGATCAGACAGTGGAGATGGTGTTTTCCTCACTGAGGAAGAACAGGGATTCTTCTCTTATGATCAAAATAAAAACACCTATGAAGACTCTCATGACTATAGATTGGGTTTTGAAAATGCAACTATGGAAGTACATAAATAGTATGATCTTAGGAGTAAGGGAAGCATAGATAACTTAAAAGACAAGAATACTAATACTGTTGTCAAGAAAAACGTAGAAACTTAGTCCAAAAATACAGCAGAGAAGACCAACACTTTGGCTAAGAAACCCGACTTAAATAAAGACAAAGGGGTCCAGCCAAATATTGAACACAGTACCCCTAACACTTCAGCTAGTGGTCCTAATAAAACTATCCCAATTACCAGTCCAAACAAGGTTCAGCAAATCAAAATTGCTGAAAAGAATTCAATTGAAAAAACAAATGCAAATATCAACAAATCAATTATTCCTTTCAGTTTTGAGGGAGAGATTGCTAATATAAAAATTTCCATTCCCCTAGCTAAACTAGTAACCTAAGAAGTGTACAAAAACCAAGTTTTGAAAGCTTTGAACCTAGGAAGTGATACTGACACCTTAAACTTGACAGATGACAAACCTGAGTTGTTGTTTGGTCCAGAAGTTGAAGGAAAATACCAAGAAGGGTCTGTCCCTCCCTTCTATGTTAGCTTGAACATACATGAGAAAATTTTGCACAATGCTATGTTAGACTCAGGAGATTCACACAATATAATGCCCAATGTAATGATGGAAAGGTTAGGCTTAGAAATTACTAAACCATACAAAAACTTGTATTCCTTTGACTCAAACAGAGTCAAGTGTTTGGGTTTAATCAAAGATTTATGTGTTACTCTAGCTCATATCCCTGCTAAGAGTCTAGTTATGGATATAGTTGTAGCTGACATTCCCCCTAAGTATGGAATTCTCTTATCAAGATCTTGGGGAGCCAAACTTCAGGGAAGCCTTCAAATGGACATGTATTATGCCACCATCCCTGTTTTTAATCAAAACAGAAGACTATATAGGGAATCTCACATGAAGTACATGGTGAGAAACATAGACAAACCAAACAACTCTCCAATATATTCGATTCAATCAAGTTTAGATTCCTTTATCTTATGTAATGAAGATGAAATTACTCAACAAAGTAAAGAAAACATAGACCCAATCAGTTCACCACAACAATCCAATCTTCCCTTCAATCAAATTCAAAACATTGACAATCAACAACAAGAAGAAAATGAAAATAAGGATGGCATACTTTGGAAAATAAATTTTGATGGATCTTGTAATAAAAAAAGTGCAGGAGCAGGTGTGTGGTTTCAAAATACAAAACAAAGTTTTTCATATAAATTGGATTTCCCATGCACTAACAATATTGTTGAGTATGAAGCACTTCTCCTAGGCTTACAACTGCTTAAACAGTTAGAAGCCCAGAAGATATCAATCTTAGAAGATTCTGAACTTATCATAAAACAAATCAAAGGATAATACTCAGCTAGAAATCCAAGGCTTAGGGAATATCGAAACGCTGCCCTTGATCTTTTGAAAACCTTTGAGAAGTATGAACTTATTTTCATTCCAAGAGAATTGAATCATCTAGCGAATGAACTCGCTTTCAATGCCAGCAATTGCTAGATACCTGAAATAAATGAACAACTTAGTGTGAAGGTAAAACACAGGCCTGCCATGGCCGATAATGAAGATCACTGGCAAGTGTTTGATTCTGACAAACACATAGATGATTTCTTGAAATCAGAAAATGATTTCAGCATACCAATATTAGAAACCAGCCATAAAGAAAATTGTTTGTATATTTAACAAATCCCAGAAGTTCAAATGACATATACTGCTGATATAAATCATTATGAAAATCCTTTTGAAGTAGAGGTAACTGACAACGCAGACCAAGAAGACTTGGAATTTTTACAGTGCAAAAATGATAAAATTCCAAGAGGTCTAGCACCTTTAGAACACCTTTTTGATTTTAACGATGTAGCCAAAGAACCACGAATGGAGTCTATGGAAACAGATGTAGAAGAACATAACATAGGAGTTCTAGCAGAACCTAAGATGATTAAACTCTCCAGCACTCTCTCAACACACATAAAATTGGAGTATATAGAGCTGTTCAAAGAGTTTAAAGATGTTTTTGCTTGGGGATACGAATACCTAAAATCATATGATACCAGCATCATCCAGCATAAAATCCCTTTGAAGGAAAATCAAAATCCTTTTAAACAAAAACTGCGGAGAATAAACCCTCTTTTACTCCCTTTAGTTAAGGCAGAAATTGAAAAGATGCATGCTGCTGGAATCATAGTACCCATTAGATTTTTAGAGTGGATATCAAACTTAGTTTCTGTTAGAAAGAAAATAGGGGAAATCAGGCTCTGTATTGACTTTAGGAATTTAAATAGAGCCTCCTTAAAAGACAACTACCCCTTACCCAAAATGGACCATATACTTCAGAAGGTAGTTGGGTCAAAAAGGATTTCCCTCTTAGATGGGTTCTCAGGTTACAACTAGGTGTTAGTGCTCCCAAGTGATCAAATCAAAACTTCTTTTACCACACCTTGGGGCACCTTTATGTATGTCAAAATGCCTTTTGGATTAATGAATGCAGGGGCCACCTTCCAAAGGTCCATGGACATAGCCTTTTCTGAAGACATTGGCTATTTCATAATCATTTACCTTGATGACATAACTGTTTTCTCAAAAACTGATGAAGAACATTTGATTCACCTTAGAAAAGTTTTTGAGAAGTGTAGGAAATTTGGCTTGTCATTGAATCCCAAGAAAACGCTCTTTGGTCTCCAAGAAGGTAAACTTCTTGGCCATATAATTTCAGAAGAGGGAATCAAAATAGACCCTACAAGGATAGATGGCATATTGCAGATCAACCATCCAAGGAGCCTCAAAGAATTGCAATATTTCATCGGAAAGATTAATTTTCTAAGGAGGTTTATTCCTAATCTTGCTGAGCTATTAAAAAACATTACAAACATGCTTAAGAAAGATGTAGGTGTAAAATGGACTTTACCAGCTAAACAATCATTCGAACTGGTCAAACAAGCTCTTACCCAAACACCGGTCCTGATTAGTCCAGATTTTACCAAAGATTTTTACATCTTTTCCTTTGCATCTGAGCATACAATAGCTGCAGTTTTACTTCAAAATAATGATTTGGGGCAAGAAAAACCAATATATTTCTTTAGTAGGGCCTTGAGAGATGCTCCTCTCAAATATAACATCATGGAGAAGCAAGCCTTAGCATTAGTGAAAGCATTAAAATACTTTAGGGTATATATTTTACACTCTCACATAATTTCTTTTGTTCCACATACTGTTGTCAAGGACATTCTAAGTCAAGACCCTGATGGTAAAAGGGGAAAATGGATTGCAACTATTCTTGAATATGACTTAGAAATTAGGCCCACCAAAATAGTTAAGGGGCAGGGATTAGCAAAACTTATGGCTGAGTCTAACTTTCAAGCACTGGACATAAATATGGTAGATGTGTTGGAAGAAATAGAAGAATCTGATGCTCCTTTTATTGAAGAAACATTTCTAAATTATCCTTGGTATCATGACATTATTTATGTGCTTTTATATCTAAATGCCCCTCCTTCTTTGTCTAAAAATAAATATAGATTCTTGAAACAAAAGGCTTTCAGTTTTTTCATATTGAATGGAGTATTATATTGGAAAAATGTTGTTGGAATTTTTCTTAAATGTTTACTTAAAGATGATGCAGGAAAAATCATGCATGAATTGCATGATGGAGAATGTGGAGGACACCTCTACTGGAAGGCCACAGCAAACAAAATTCTTAGATCTGGTTACTATTGGCCTACCCTTTTCCTAGACACTCAAAATTTGGTCATTTATTGCCATAAGTGTCAAATCTTTGATGGTAAAAGAAAACTTCTTCCCTTACCCTTACATCCTATCAGAGTTGAGGCACCTTTTCAACAATGGGGTTTAGACCTCATTGGGGAAATTCACCCATCCTCCTCAGCTCAACATAAATGGATCCTCACAACCACTGACTTCTTTACCAAATGGATAGAAGCTATACCTTCTAGAAATGCCAATGACTCTGTCATTATCAAGTTCCTTGAAACAAATATCCTATCCAGATTTGGTTGTCCCAGAAAAATCATAACAGAGGGTGGTTGATTTCTGTTACAAATACCACATAACATTGGGCCATTCCACTGATTACTATCCCCAAGGAAATGGATTAGCTGAATCTTCCAACAAAATCCTCATCAATATCATTAAAAAGCTGTTGGAGCAAAATTAGAAATCATGGCACAGTAAACTGGTTCATGCCTTATGGGCTGATAGGCTAACTACAAAGAAATCAATAAACATGTCTCCCTATCATCTAGTCTATGGTACGGACGCAGTTTTTCCCACCTCATTAGGAGTTCCAGTTATGAAACTCCTTCAAGAAGTGCAGATTGAAGAGAATTATATACATAGAAGAATCAACTAGAAAATCCATTTATAGCAGACCAGAGAGGAAGTATATGAAAGAACACAGTTAGTCCAAGAGAATATGAAGAATTTGTTTGATAAGAGGACTAAGGCAAACAATTTCCAAGTTGGAAATGTTGTTCTTAAGTGGGATTCAAGAAAATAAGAGAAGGGAAAACATGGAAAATTTGAGAACTTGTGGAAAGGGCCCTATATTATTCATGCTGAGAGGGGTCACAATGCATTTTCTTGAAAGAATTGAATGGAGAAGACTTATATGGAGGTCTTTTCAATGGGAGGATGCTCAAACATTACTTCTGCCAAGAATCTTAAGTTTCAAAGCATTTTATTTTTTCATTGTAAATGTCATAGTCTAACCATTGCATTCAAAGTTAGAAAAATTAAAATACAAAAACAAACAAAGAAAGAAAAGAGGGCAGATTGTGAAAACAAGAAAGGTATAGCCCCATACCAAAAAAGAGAAACAAATATGAAAGTGTGCAAGCTCAAATGCCACTCCTGAAAAACACACTTCTAGTTAGTCAAACTGCCTAATCTTGACTAATTAGCCTTTAAATTTTCTGCTGATAGGATAATGAATTCGATTTGCCAAACTGTTTAATATTGGCTTATCAATAGATAGATTAGGATAGAAATCAAAGGTTCAAACATGCTCAAAATCTGAACCTAACATTTCAAAAGGAGAATGACTTAAATCTGTTTTGTTTTCTGAGTAAAAAAGGATAAAAATATGGTTCTAATTAGCTCAAAATCTGAACCAGAGAGCAAAGATAGCTCAAAACAAAGATCAAAACAGAGCTGTGAAAAAGGATGAAGGAAGTGCTTTGAATTTTCAGATCCTAAACATTCATCATTTTGTTTTAATTTTTCTGCAAATAATAATCTATGTGCAACTTGTTTTTATGTGATAGATCAACATCAAGTTAGATTGTTCAAACCTAACTTGTATGTTTTTTAATTTTTGTTGTAGAATTTAGAAAATAAAAATATGTTGGACAGTTTAATCCCAACATATGGTAGAATAGGTAGAGAAGCATCTAAATTCAACTGTTTAATCTGAGTTCAGGGAGAAATAAGGAGTAGAATTAGATTAGTTTTATGCTTTCAAAAGAATAAAACATTGTGAAAAGAGTTTGCCAATCCAAGTGCACTCTAATGAAGAGAAAATGTTAGATCAGTAGGATTAGGTAGGTAGAAAGCTTGTTGATGAAAGAACCATTTTTTTTTATGACTGCTAACTTTAGAGCAAAATAAGATCATCCACAGAAAGGAAGGCAACCCAATGGAGGAGGCAATTGATCAGCCTCCCAGAGAAAGCAAGTCTGAAATTCTTGATGCCTTCAAAAAGGCACCATCCCCAAGTGGAGCCACTATTAGCCACCCATAAATTTTGTCATATCAGGTGGTGGCTAAATAATGTTGGATAGCCTTCAAGAAACAATTTTATTACTAAAATTGCTGATGCTTAAAGTCTTTTGATAATATCCTATCCTTTGGATAATCGTCACTGTTGTTTCCCTTCAGAACTCAGAAATCCTGCTGATTTCCAAGCCAGAATATTGCTGCAAGCATCATTTCCCTTTTCCCCTCTTCCAAAATCTAACCTCATTTCCTATCCCTCTATTTCCCATGAAAACCCCTCATTTTCATGTTTTTCCCATTTTTCCTTCATCAAAATCCACTTTTATAAGGTTTAAAACCCACTTTTAAGCCTTATCGGAACCCTCAATTTCCCTTTGAAAAACCATAAAACCCCACATTTTTGTACATATATGGGTCTTAGCCCCTTCCCGCATAAATCCCTGATCGTATGACCTTTCATATGGCCCTCGTCCCCACAGTCGGGTACCACGCCTTTAAATATTATTCCCGCCGAAGTTTAAAACCTTTGGTTATATATATAAAAATACAAACCTCTGTTTTTATTATTTTTCTGATGTTTTATTATTTTATTTAAATTTTCCGCCAGTTCAAGTTTTAAATCATTCCTCACCATCGATTTGATCTGAAGATCGGATGGTGTGGAGTATGTCTCCCCGGTGGTCCCCGCCATCCACTAGCCAGTTGCTGAAACTGCGTGGTTTTCACTGCACCGCCTTTGGGCAAAGGCGGTTTTTTCCTAATCGCCAGCGATTCCATGCATTGCATGACACACGTCCCCTGTACTTTTTCAAAATCGCTTGCTCATCACGCATTATCGTTCGAACGTGGATGGCCAGCGATATTGTCGTGCGACGTCCGATCTGGGGCGGGCCATCCAACGGCTATCTCTCGCCGAAGATGCTCGATAGTTAACCAGGCTACGGCGCGCCATCCAGTAAATCTCCGCCGTCGATCTAATCTGCAGATCGATGGTCCATATTCCATCGCCCTGATTCCGTCACCCAGTCAATGGTTCTCCATTTTTTATTTTCCCCTTTGCTCCCGACTGTTGATCTCTACGCGATCGACTGCTCTGATTTAATCTTTCTTCTGCCATATTGATAAATCCCAATCATTGGATGATGCCATCCAATGGCCACGCTTCCTCCACGTATCCTCTGCAGCAGTAAACCTATATATGCAAGATTTTATAATAGTTTTTTGTATTTTGCAGGGTTTAAATGGTTTTCTCACCATTTTCGAAGAAAATTCGAGGGCGAAGGATGACAATATTCCTGCCTTCGATTCATCACAAAAAATCATCGCAGGATGTTAAAAACACGTTTCTTCAGTGCTTTCCTCAAGCATTGATGCCACATAACCCTGCGCAGCCCTGTTTATCAGAAAAAACCATGGATCGGGCACAGTCAGAGAGTATCAGTGATGAAGACCAGAATTTACCAGAACAGAGGATTAAAGGACAGATTTGTGGGGATTACATCTAAGATGCTTATCAAAAGCCTAATTCCCAAGTAAAACACAGTTTAAAGACAAACTCAATGGTTTATTCAATAGAAAATCCTCCACCGCTACATCTGAGGCAAATTGATTCCTCTCAGCTGCTGAAATGCCACCAGTGCCTCAAAGTATTCAATCAGATGCCGAATTTATTGATTAGGATCAGATATTTGTCTCAAAACGCGGCCGAAGAGTTACTTCTGCAAGGAAATTCAATGCAAAAAGTATCTGCAGAGTTACTTCAACGCCACACAGAGCCTCAAAGTTCAACCAAAGCTCCCACCAAGCTTAAATCTTTATGTAAAAACATTTAATACAAAGTACACCCATGTAAGTTTCTTCATTGAGCCCCCCAAAGGCCAAGAAGCCATTAAGTCTGTATTAATTGTAATTAGAGATCTTTTATCAGATCTCACCTCCTTATGATTCTATATATACTTCTGTAGAAGATGAGTGAGGGGTTGGTTGTTGTTTGATCACAAGTTTTAATACTGAAACTCTTTGAAATAAATACATAGTCTGTTGAAGTTGAAGGAGAAATTGAATTCTTGGAAACCTTGTTGATGTTGTTGCATGCTTGTTCCTGAGAAGGCTCTATCATTGGATCCATGAGCTTGGCTGTTGGTGAAGTATTCTGAACTATCTTATGTTTTTCCTCTATTTTCATTATGTTCCATAATTTGTTACTACAGTAGGATAGAAAGTATTAGGCTAAGAAATGACTCCTGGAAGCACCTTAGACCTGTTCATCCTTCACTGTTTCATGTTTTCTTCTGCTGAAGTATTTTAGAGGCTTTAATATTTTTCTTTAGTCTTCATGCTTGTTTATTTCCTTGATAGTTCGAATAGCTGGTTTCAGCATGATTATGGTTTTCCCTGCTTGTTTGCTGCCACTTAAAAACTGTTATTGAAGTCTCCCTTTGAAGTTCTTTGCTTACAGTGAATCAAAGAGGTCGGTTTTGATCTTGCCATTTGTCCTCACTTAAAAAGTTGGCTTAAAGGTCTTTTATAGTTGTGATCATAGATGTGTTAGGTGTTCCCTCTTCTATGATTGCAATTATCAGTGAATATTTTATGTTTTCTAAATCATTTGAAATAAAATCTTTGAGGAAATAGGGCATTCCCCGAATCTTAGATTTTCATTTTAAAAGTTGTTTTGGAATCATTATTTTCTTAAAGTTGTGATTTGTAGAATTTATGGTTAGCCCTATCTATCAAAGAGCTCTTTATTGTTCAAATTATGTTTTGAATTCCCTTTGTTGAGAATTAAACCTCTCTTTCCAAATCATTAATGTTCATCTCATTCCAAAAACAAAAGGATCTCGTGGCCAAGTTAGATTTGCCCTTTGATATCCCATATCCATTGATGAGTTTGTTATGACCTCTTCTTGACTCCATTGCCCAATGAACCAAATTTTTCTCCATTCTGTGTATCTTTCCTATACCTTTCATGTTCTGCTGTATCAATTCAACCCAACCAAACAAACAAATTAATACCTGCACTTAATAACTAGTCTAAAACCAATACTCAAAGCACACAAGATAAAACTTTGCAAACAAACTTTTGAGAGATCCCTCTATGAGAATAGGAGGACTAGATCCCGTAATTCTAAAGACTGGTTCTGATGTTGCCTTGTCTTTTGATTTTCCAAACTATCAAAACACGGGACACCAACACCATGATTTCCATAACACACCTCTTTCCTTCATGTAGGAGGAGCCCTTGGATGAACTTGCGTTATTGGAGGAGGCACTTCATGGTTGAATTATCTTGTGGGGTAGCTTGGGCCATTTTTGAAGGCCATGACATTGCAGCCAAATATCAGCTGCCCCCTCATACTTATCAGAAATGGAGAGAGAAACTACTTGGATGGGAAAACATAAACTCTCCATTCAGCCCCAACACATTGCATAAAACCGGGGTTGCAGATTTCTTTGATGAGCTACCTAGGATGGCTCATTTCATTTGGATGATAGCATGGGATGAGATTTGCTATGTGTATCATCAATCCTACATTGAGGAGGCCATGAGATAGCAAGAAGGTTTCCACTTACACCTTCCACCTTTTCATGATGTGAGCCATTTGGTCATTCATCTTTGGGAGGAGACATTAGAGGGCAGATTTGTTGTAGATTATCTTGAGTAGTGGTGGGGACTATTGATGAGGAGGCCACAAGAGGAGAAGGGGAGAAATTTTTCTCTCTCTATACATTTTCTTGAGGAAAAGAAATATTTTGGAGGCGAGTACTGGGATGTTCCTAATTTTTAGCCTCAAGCTAAAAGGAACATTATAGTTAGCAGTAGATGAATAAAATGGGTAGGGAGGCCAACTAACCTCTTTAGAAGAGAAAATAACATTCCTCATGTGAAAAGGGGAAGAATAAAGCAGCTGGATTGAGCACCTACAAGTGTGAACAAGGTTGGATCATGTTGATTCAGTCATATTTGACCAAGTCCACATGCACTGTCTAGATACATTGTATCTCCATGATGGACTGTGCAGTTTGAATGGAGGACAACTTGAATGGGCTAGGTGGCACATATGGATGGGACCCATTATGGAGAGGAGCACAACCATTGTATTCATGCTTGGATTATTATTATTTTTGGTCTGTTGAGACTTTTCTTCCTCTTACTGTTTAGCAGGGTTGCAGTGTTGTTTAGCACAAGGGTGTTCTCGGTTGGGAATCCCTACCTCATCCTTAGGGAAGGAGAGGTTCTTGAGCTTAATTTTCTCATTCTGAAATTTTTTCCAAGCTACCTCCTTCAGCTAAAACACAGTTTTTTTTTAGAGCTAGGTTGTGTTGCAGGGTGCAGCAAAGGAGGATCTATTTGAGTCATTTATGGGCTTGTTTTTTAGTGGAGAGTTTGTCTATCCAGTGGAGGATCAACAAGAGAGGATCCCAGGCATATTTTCATATCTTGGCATTTGGCCAAAGCATATCTACACTTTTACAATGCAGTCCCTTGCAGGAACTACGTCATTTTCCAGAGAGCAGCCACCTTGATTTTTGGCTAGTTTCCTTGGGAAAGGGCCAACCCTTCCCCCAGAATGCTAGAAAGAGGGATTTTAATCCCTATTTTACCTTATTCAGCTATGTTCATGTGATGTTGTAGGGGAATGTGTTATTTTTTTTCTGAATATTTAGATCTATTCCTTTTGTACTTGTAATTTCATGAAACCCTTGCTGGGTTATCTTCACATTGTATAAAAGAGGCCAGATCTCTATTTTTCTCTATGATTTGGATAAAAAAAATCTAGATATATTTTCTACAATATTTTTATATAGAAACCCTCTTGTAATTACACTATTCTTACTTCATATTTTTTTGTATGGAATAAATCATGGGTTTTTCAGTGTTTTCTAGCCACATAAGAACCGAGAGATCTGTTTAACTAAGCTATAATGATTTGTTTCAGCTCCCATTCTATATGTGAGATGTATATTGCATGAACTAAGGGATCCAAATCCCATTTCTCACTGGTATAGCGTTATTTACTGGAAATAGCATTTTTATGGTCCAGATCACTGCTTTTCCCCACTTGAAGATAGCATATGGAGGCATAGTTTTGCTGATATGCTCCTAATATGATTTAAGAGGTTGTTTTGACACAAATTACATTATTGTATTCAATTATTACTACATATCCAACTCTGGAATACCTTAAGGTATTCTATTTGTTGTATAAAATCCTTGTTTTGGGATATTACACTTTGTCTCATTTCTCTTTGTCTTACTTCTATTTGACCCATGTCATCATCTTATCTACTATGTGCTTCATCATTATTTTCCTAACTTCCATCACTGTTCTTATGACTACTATCATACTAATTTCTTCTTCATTTACACTTGCCTCACTGATATCTTGGCTTACTAACCTATTTCCATCATCATTGCTGCTCTCTACCTTAGCACTACCAACATCATCATTGTTGATATTTGCCTCATTGCCTTCTTCTTCATTATTTCTCTCTCCCTAGTTGAAATTAGATTGCTCATTGGCACCTTCCTCACTGTTTTCTTCATTATTGGAATATGCCTCATTGACATTTGCCTTCTCCTCCACTACCACTGTCTTGTTCTCTTGACATTTTGAACTCTGCCTTTGAGAAACCCTAGGACTGCAAATTGAAATGGAATGAAGAGATGGTGATGAAAAAGGAAGCTCTGCAAGTGAATGAGATGAGTGAATGAAGGTATAGGTGTATGAGAGTGAGTGATGGGTTAAAACTCAATGAAAAACCTTTGTTGATATGATTAAACTCTGTTTTGAAACACTAGAGGTTGATGTGAAATTGAGGTAAATGAGGGCAATGGAATGTCAACCTTTATTGCAAGTGAAGGGACTGAGTTTCATGTCAATCTTGGATGGATGAAAAACCTTGAACCAATGAAAACACCCCTGTTCTGACTGATACTCTTTATAAGCAGATGAAGTAGTGATAAAATCAGTGATTTCAAATTCAAGCCTAGAGTTTCTTCTTATGGTATCAACCTCTTTCCATTAAATGATGGAAAAATGCCTAAAAATGTGTTTAGTGCATTCAATTACCTCTATCAGAGCTTTAGAAAACCTTGGAGGAAACATGAAAGGGATTTGAAGTGGTCCGAGGGGTTAATTTTCTTAGGAAACCCTCCTAGCCAAGGGCGCAATGCTTGATCCCAGGTGCACAATGCATTTTTAAAGAGGGAATTTGGAGGCGTTCCCGGTGTCCACATTGGGCCCATGATAGCTTGTTGGAAATATTATCCTATCTACTTTCCAAATCTACCTTTTTTTTCCTAATTGGAGTTGATTTGACCTGTCAAAAGTTGATTCTCCCCAGACTGGTCAAAAAGGGCTGAATGATGGTGCAAAAATGGAGAGTGATAGTGCAAGAAACTTTTGGAGGCCTTCCCCAACTCAAAATTTATTTCATGATAGCTCATTATAAATATGTTCTAGTCTAGGTGTAATTTGACCCATCAATAAAGTGATTTGGATACACTAGCTATGAGAAAACCTGATTTTCCCAAGGTCACCCCAAAAGTGCAGCAGTTCTCCCATGACACTTGTATTTTTGAAATTGCTCCCAAACCATGATACCTGTGTAAAATATAAAGGAGTTTTTTCTTCTTGGCCCTATTATGGACAAAATCCTCTCTCACTTTTGTCAAATTCATCTATGTTTGGTCAGAAACGTAGTTTGAAGAAAAATTAGACCTAGGTGTGGCAAATGATTTGTCCTTTGGAATGACTTCTTGGAAAATGATGGAAGCATGATAAAATTTCTCTTGACACCTTTGAGAGGATTTCTCATAGCAACACCTTTAAAACATTCTTTTTCCTGCACCATGGAGTTCAGACCATGTTTTTACCTTCTTTGGCCATTTCTGATTGCATGTGCTTGAAATCACTGACTTTGACCTTTCTTTTGCTCTTGAGGCATGAAAACTTCACCTTTGAAAACCTTAGGATGCTTGCACACAACAACACCTTAAAAATCCTTCCTTATGCCATTTTTGCAATTGATTACTGTGTTGGCACTCTACTGGACTATCAAGTGAAAAACCCTAGTTTTCCTTAAGACCAAATTGCTTCTCTTTCTTCTGGTGTGAGTTGTCTTCTCTTAGGAACAGACCATCTACCTTATCAAAACCTTCTCCTGATGGAAATTTCAAAACTTCTGCAAAAGTGTAAAGCTTTTCCATTACTTCATGTGAAGACTTTGAAATTGAATGGTAGTCTTCTTTGGAAATGATGACCTTGGAACATATGAAACCTTAATTGACATAGTGGGGGGTTCTTTGACCTGACCTTGACTAAAAACTGGCTTTGGAGGCTTCAAGTGAAAAAAGATTATTTTTCAAAATGCTGTATTGAAGATCCAAAATCCAATGTACTTGATTTATCTAAAGAGCCTACAGAGACAGTTTTGAGACCATCAATGCTTGAGGAATTTGGGAATCATGGGAATGAGTTAGGCTATAGGTAATCCTAGATGTAAAGTAGAGTTATGGGCAAGGGAAAAATAGAGTAATGAGGTCATAGGTCGGAAAAAAGGATGATTATGAGTGGCACAATCGCATAAGGAGTCCTTTAGGAGTGGTAGGGTGACCATTGAATGGAAAAATGGTAGAATAGTGAAAAATTTTCTATAAGGATAATGAAGGCAGTGAGATTTCTAAAACTCACAATATTCAGGGAATTTTTTCATTAGAAATATAGAACCAATATTTAGTAATCTATCGATAGTAAAAATTATTGATGACTAAAACCATCAAAGTGTAACAACCACCAACATTCTACCTTCTCTTCATTGGTTTGCTGATTTTATGTTTCCTAATTTTTTGTTTGCTGATTTTATGTTTCCTTTTCATCTTCTTCTTCACTAGTCAATTCATTGAAACATATAGCAGATCCTAATTCATTATCAATAACATATATTGGAAAATTTTTAGGTTTTTCCTTACTACTTACCATATAAGCCATCCTTGTTTCTTTGTGTAGTCCTCTTTGCTCACCAAAAAAAAGAATGGTGGCATAAGTTAGGTCCATCTGCATATTTCCTTTGATCTTTGCTACCCAAGAACTTGATAATAGCATGTAAAACTTAGGTGGAATGTCTGCTACATAATGTCCATTACCACTGTCTTGGCGGGGACTTGTGTAAGACCAACAACATCTTTTATTAAACCAATTCACCGAACTCTTTTTGAATCAAAGGAAACCAAATCCTTATATAGTAATTTCCAATCCCATCCTTTCCATGATTACTTTAGGAATGAGGTTATGAGAGGCCCCTAAATCCAACATGGCATTGTGTAATGTCATGTCATGAATGCTAAGGCTGACATACAAAGGAGGCAACTCTTCATTTTGCTCATCTTCCAATCTTCGTCCCAATTATATGGTTGGATGATATTCTTGAACATTAAGGATGTCAGTAGCTCCTGGTTTGGAATTCAACATTTTTACAATCTTACTTCTATATTCATTCACCTTAATAATTTCTCCAAAAGGAACTGGAATTTTGATCTTAGAGATCTCACTCTCCAAACTGAAAAGAGAAGCATATTTTTCAGTCTCTTTGATAGGAGGAGGAGGTGGTGAATCTTTTCTCACCTCAACAGCTTTAGGGGCATGTTTCTTGGGCTGTGTTTTGTTTGCAATAATTGCAACTTTTATGTTTCTAAGGTTATATTGTTTCTGCATCGCAAAGATTTCTTGTTGATATCCTTTAAGGTAACAAGATGGTTCCTCACCCCTATTAACTTCATGATCTGAATCATCATGTTCTTCATTATTAAAAAACATCCCTGACATGTTTTCATCCAAGTAATGAATTGAGCCTTTTGGTATTTTAGGCTAATCTTCTTCGTCAACTAAATTTTTCTAAAAAGGAGGCCTTACTTGAGGGTCAAGCTGATTTTTTTTTTCCCATGGTATCTGCTGGTTCTGAGGTCTTGTGAACTAAGGATTTCTAAACTAAGGTTCATGTTGGGCAGGAGGAGTAGAGGCATTCCCAATGGCAAGCTTATCCATCAATTTTTCCATTGTCTTCATCATGGAGTCAAATTTATCATCTAAAGGTCGAAGGCTTATCTCTTTCTTTCAATTTTCTCTTTCCCGTCTTGGAATTTTTAGCTGCTATCATATTGACCTCCACCTTCACAACATCATTTTTCATTTCAGCTAATGAAGGGGATTCTCTTTCTCTTAGTAGGATATAAAAGTCATAATCAAAGGCCTCAGCATATCTTAGTTGAGCTAGTCCTAGAGGAGGCTTAAGATAGGTAGGGATGGAGTCATAAAATTTCTTAAATCTCTCGGAGAAATTTCAAACATTTTCATCAACAACTCTTTTCAAACTATTTTACTCAGTGAGGGCTTGTATAGGGTTGTTTCTATTTCCCCACTTTCTCAAGAAGCTATCTTCAAATTCCTTCCAATTATGCATACTTCCTGCAACAAGGGATTTGAACCACTTTCTGACCTCACCAGTAAAGGTCTAAGAAAATAGTCTCATCTTGACATCCTCATGGTCAACCTCCTCCCTGTCTATAAAGTCATTAAACTAGTCTACATGCTCTTCATCTGTAATCTCTATATCACTTCCCTAAGTTTTGATTCTAGAAAAATATTTTCTAGGAAGGGCATTAAGGATAGTTGGAAGAACAAAAGGGGCATACCTAGCAGGTGTAGCAGCAGGTGGAAGTGGCAAATTTCCTCTCATGATGACTGGAACTGTGGTAGTTTTAGGGACAACAGCAGTAGAGGAAGATGAACTGTTAGGAGGAGGTCTGGTTGATCTTTTTTGTCCAGTTACAATTGAACTCCAATAAGGTAGAGGGACACCATATTTACTTTTTAACAATATTTCAAATGGGTATAATTCCTTCAACCTATCCAAAGATTCCCTTTATAACAGTAACTCATATGTGACTTCTTCGCAAAACTCTTATTTATCTTTTTTTGTCACTAAGGTTGAGGTATCAATACCTTTTCTATGTAGGTCTAAGATAATTTCAGTCAATTATTTTTCATTTTCAGACCTAAACAAGACTTCCTGAACTTTATCATCAAAATTTTTATCTTCAGGACTTCTTGAAACTTCAGAGGACAAGGCTTTTATGTGTAATCGAATACCTGATATTTCAGAACTGCCTTGAATGCCTTTGGAAATTGTGTTTGGATTATCCACAATTGTAGGTGGAGCTGGGTCAGGATTTCTCCTCGTATATCTCCGTTTTGAAGCCACCTTTGAACATGATAATTTTGAATGGAGTCACCAAGGTAGTTGCATCCTCGAACAACTTCTGAGCTCCTGCTACCTTCAAGAGTTTAGCTTCAAAATTTCAGGAAAAGTATATCTTCAGGCTCCTGGAAGACACACCAAAATGTTATCACAAAATTGTACTTGATTGGATGTTGATCAGAAAACTCTATGTAACTGTTTCAAACCATCTTTTGACTAAAGCTTAGCCTCTTCAGTCTAAGAGGGCTCTCTCAAAGGGGTGTATGATATTTGATAATGGTATTAGTAGATGGCTAAATCTGTTTGAAAAGTAATTTGTTTTTTATGTTTGCAGGTTGAAAGAATGCAAGCTTGCTACCATTGGGCTTATGGAGTCAACAAATCAGTAAATTCAGTGGCAAGGTTTCTTGACATGTAATCTGAGGGAGATAGGGGTCTTTAACAAAGGAAATTCACTCATAAAACATAGGAAAACACAATCATCTCACTACTAAAGGAATTCAGAGCATAGAGTTATGAATTTTGAGTAATAAAAATGAAATCTACTGCAAGTAGTAAAACATAATATGTAGATAAATAAAACATTAAAAGACCCATGAGAATCTCAGGTCTTTTAAGAATAAGTCACTCTGTATTACTGATATGAGTCAAAATACTTAAAGTAGCAGTTTGGTGCAAAAAGTCTCCAACCCTTTGCTACTTCAATAATTTTCCTTTAAATATAGATTCTTATAGCAAGGATGATCTACCTGATGGCTAGATTCATAAAATTCTTCCTATGCCACCTCATACAACAAAAAAACATGTCTTTTAACAAAAAAATGACAGCTACACCCTAAAGAAGACATTTCCTAGTAGGACTCAAACTCCTATTTACTACATCATTCTACCTTATCTTTGAAATAGTTACATGTCAGTTAAAAATATGCATCACATTCTCGAATAGGCTATGACATAGTTCATCACTACCTTACATATTAAAAACCCTCCTAGACATGTGGAACAAAACCCTATTTTTCAGGAATGCAAGACCTTTATCTTCAATGAAAGCTTTAGCTGATGAGTTGTCTCCATAACACTTTATTCAAGTCATAAATGTTTGATGGTAAGGTTCCCTGATCTTTTGGAAGAGTCCAGCTATCCAAAACTGCCATTAAGCTACTCCAAAACCTTCAAAAACAACTCGATATGAAAACAAGACAGTTTCTTAAAAATAGCTTTTTCACCCAAAAACTCTGCTCCTTTGTTGTTCCATGGTATCAAATCAGATATGACACATCATCACCATCATTCTTTCTCCTTAAAAACTCAAAAAGTGATTTTGGAAGAAAATAAGCTGCTACAGAATTTTTCGTAGCGTTTTCTTGGCTTTAAGCCTAGGAAACACTACGAAACTGTGAAAAACTGCAAAATTTCCAGATTTCAAGACTAATAGCAAAAAGTGACCTCCAACTATAAAAGATTGGTTTTCAGCATGCCATGAACCTTCAAAAACTCATTCAAACTTAACTTATGACCCCTGTGGTGCTTCCTCTTTATTAATGATCAGTTGAGCTATGGGTTCCTCAACCACAACCATCTTTAAGCTCTTCTTCTCCAGCTCTTCATGAATCAGTTCTAGTTGTTCTTGTAGGTATTTGACTTGGTATTTTAGTGTCATGTTCTTAGAATGTAAGTGAAAATTCATTTTTCTTATATATTTCACCTCTCCTTTTAATGGCTTTGTCCATTTGATCAATTTTTCTACGTTGTCCAAGGTCTTAGAGACACTTGTAACTTGATCTTCCCAAATTTATTTCATTTTCTCAAACTGTACCTTCTGAACCTTGTGCTTCCTTGCCTCTTTTTTCAAGAATGATATTTCATCATTTTCCAACTTCAATTGCTCCTTAAGGACCTCAATCTCTATTTTTTCAATGATTTTCTCTTTTCCTTTCCTTTGTTTAATGACCAATTCTTCTTTTGTAGGTGAGGAAAGGTCAGTGATGCTTGGTGGTGGCTGGACAGTTTTAGTGACCTTCTGAGCTTCTTTACTTCTTTCCAAGACCTTTCTGGCATGTCTTGTCATTGGTTCCTAGCTTGAAACATGAATCCTGCATCTTCACCTTCAAACTCTAACTTATTAGCTATTTTGGCTTTCTTGAGCTTCTTTCCTCCCTCATCTATATCTTCATCTTGGACTATGAGAGTTTCTTCAATATCAATAGCATGTAAAATGTCTTCTAAGTTACCCTTAGCCACTATTTGGCTTCCTATAACCTTCTTGCTGCCATGTTTGCTCACAGTTGGATTTTTTTTTGCAGGTGTAACTTTGGGTGTGTTAGCTTTCTGTAATGGCTCTGTCTCCATGGTCACTTGCTCAATTTGCTGCATGGCTACTGTGTAATTCACTATGAAAACAAGAAATCTTGGCTAAAGTGAACTTTTTGAATTTAAAAACTTGGAAAATGGAATATGTCAGCAAATGATAACTGATGGGACATGATATGTCTTGAATGGGGGTGGGTTTGGACCTTATGATAGGCTAATATGAACAAAATTAAATTTTCCTAATGAACTCTATGACTATACCTTTGACAAATGAGCTTCTAAGGCTATGTCAAATGATGTTTCACTTTTTCTAAGTGATAACAATTGCAATGACGTCGCCACGCGAAGGTTGATGGGGTTGTTGTGGAATGTGTTTTCGTGAGTGTATGAGCGGTTATGTGTTTTTATACACGTCAATTTCTCACATATTGTTAACGTACATTGATATGGTTTTTGTTGTCATGTGTGAGGTCGCAATATGTGTAGTTGATATGGTCATGCATTGATGATTGGAATCTAGCTAGACTAATGTTTATGTGTTGATATACCTATTTGTTATAAGTTTATACATTGATGTGGTTATGTCTATACATGTATTACACTGATTGGTTGATGCTGCAAATGAGATATATTCCCCGAATTAGAGTAAGGTACGTTGGTTTATTGTGATTTGGTTTAGCTGACATGAGATTCCTTGCAAGAAGAAAAAAAAGTTGACTAGCAAGATGGTAGACTACAAATATTCTCCCTATGAATCACATAAGCAGCATGGTGTTGAGCACTCTTATAACTTAACAAAAAAATTGATAAATTTGAAGGAAGAAATAAGGAGTTGTAAAGCATATAATGACAAAATTATACAGGAAAAGGAAAAACAAGCAGAGGTTAATGGAGTAATCCTTCAGAGTTTGTGAGATTTACAACGACAAGGACCACTCCATATTAGGTATGGACAAGAGGATGGGACTAATGGGGCATAGGGAAGTAGGTCTCATGGTGGACACATGTCAGATAGAGATGACATGAGCAGAGATGGAAGTTTCTTGGACACTCTAGATAGGAGAGGTGACATAAACATGCACTATTCTAGTTATGGTTCTGATAGGAACTATGATCATGATCATTATCATCCTTATAGGAGGAGTGACATGGGATATTTTCAAGATGAGTTTAAGAATGAAAATCCACCTACATTTGATGCAGAAATTAAGAAATCATAGGTTTCAAAAGCATGGTTTCTTGGCATGAGGAATTTCTTCAGGTTGCATGATTACTCAGAAAACATGAAAACTAGAATAGCTACATTCAATGGCTATTTCAAACTCAAAGGTGAAGAAGATATTTGGAAAGAAGATATGAATAATGTCATGGATATTTATGAGGAGGAATTGACTTGGATCAAATTCAAGAGACTATTACAGAAGAATTATCTATCAGATAGATACTATGATGATAAGGAAAAGGAATTTTATGAGCTAAATATGGGATCTAAGACCGATGAGGAGTACAGTAGTAGGTTCTTGGAGTTGTTGAGGTATGTTCCTTACCTCAAGGAGACGAAGGCCAAGATTAAGATATTCATCAGTGGGTTGCAAATATCATTTAAAGATAGGATTGAGTTTGATGAGCCTAGATCATTGGAGGAGCCCATCCAAAATATAAAGCATTTTTATGAGTTTTTGTAATAATCTATTTTAGAGCATAGTTAGTTTAGTATTTAAACCCCTCTCATGAATTTAGAGAAGGGTCCAGAAATTTTTCAAAAACATTTGCAAAGAATGCACTATTGTAAGTTTGTGAATGCTTTGATGAATTAATGGAACACATTTGTTATCTTTTGACAATTAAACTTGTTTAATTGATGTTGCACTATTTTACTCTTTAAATGTAATATTCCAAAAATTTAGACTTCATCTAAATGGAATATTATAGTTTGTTTTATCACTAGGTAGGTGAATAAGTGGGTGGGGAGACTCATAAAACCCCTTTAGAAGGAATAATAACACTCCTAATGTGAAAGGAGAAAGAATAAGAAGCTGGACTAAGCACCTTTGGGTGTGAACAGTAATTGGATTATGTTGATTGAGTCAACTTTGACAAAATCAATAGCATTGTCATATAGGAGTGGTATTTATGATGAGACAACACAGTTTTGGTGGAGGACAACTTGCATGAGCTTGGTGGCAAGTATCAATGGGACCCAATGTGATGAGGTTCACTTGCTATATATGGAGAGGATGGCAGCCTTTGTTATTCATGTTTTAGTTTATCATTTTAATATTGGTCTGCTTAGACTAGATTCCTCTTGTTGTTTAGCAAGGTTGTTGTGTTGTTTAGCACAAGGGTGTTCCTGATCGGGAATCCCTACCTCATCCTCAGGGAAGGATAGGTTCTTTTAGCTACATTTCCTCATTACGAAATTTTGTCCAAGCTACCTCCTTCAGTTACAACACAGTTTCTATTTAGAGCTAGGTTATGTTGCAGGGTGCAACAACAGAGGATCACATAGAGTTGTTTTTGGGCTTGTTTTTCAGTGTAAAGGTGGCCTATCCATTGGAGGATTAGAAAGGAAGGATCCTGGGAATATTTTATCATATTTGGCATTAGGCTAACCATCTACCATCCCTCACAGTGCATTCACAATTCTGAACTGTGTTATTTTTTGAGGCATTTGTTGGGAGGGTTCATTGAGCTCATCAGGAGGGTATATTTATGAGTAGAGGGATAAACCTTCTAATTAAAAATAATATTGAAGGAGTAAATAATCATTTAATATTTTTCATAGCCTCATTCTATTCAGATCCAGTTTGTAGTGACATCTCAACCCCAGGGTTATTTTTCACATTGTACATGTCTTGGCATTTCTAGCAATCTTTTCCAAATTGGCTAGAAATCTTGTATTAGAGCCCACATCTTCTTGCTGGGAATTTATTTTGTTTTTAGAAGCCAAATTTCATTTATATATGTATTCAGTTGCAGCTACACTGATATAGTCAACGCTGTCACTATTCTCTGGTATTCTATGCAGTTGTAGGAACTCAAGTGCTGATTGTTTTGTTCATTGGAGACTTGTTCCCATTTCTTGAGTGGCTTGTCTCCCATGATATTTTTGTATATTTATGCTGATATATTAATAAAATTATGGCTGAATATTGATCTCTCATATTTCATATTCATATTTTCTATGTTTTACATTTTTATGAGCTATATTGCTGCTATTCCCATTTTGGGATATTACAGTGGTATCAGAGCATAATATTGGCTCAGCCTCTGCATCCAAGACATTATGTCATTTGAAGGAGAAGCTTATTCTCATAGAAAATAGAAGTTGTATAGAAGAAATGAAGGCATGACTCCATTATTTGGAGAAATGAAGGAAGAGAGGATCTCCCCGCTTCTTTTCCAAACTGTGAAGAAAATGAAAAAATATCTCAAGGAGATGAAAGGGGAGAAGTGTAGAAAAAATTCAAGCGGGTTTGAAAGTGAAGCAAGCCCTGGGTATTCACATGATGGGTGTGGAAATTTAGCCACACATGCAAATCCACAATGCAGTTTATTGCCCACATTCACTGCAAGAAGGATGGAGGAAGAAGATGCATCAAGGAAGGAGACCTTGAGTGACAATCTTCAGGAGTATGAGTCTCAATCATGGAGATTCAAAGAGAACTTGGACTTCCAAGGGTTTTCCAACTCAAGGAAGAGATAAGATTCAAAAATCATAATAGAAGCAAGAGAGGTAGAATATTTCTATCTAACTTTGATGGATCATCAAAGTGCACATCCAAAGCTTGGGTGGAGGAGCTAGATTCCTATTTTCAGCTACACCAAGTTTTAGAAAAGGAGGCCTTTAGAGTAGCAGCGCTACACCTCAAAGGTATGATTGGTGGTTTTATGATTCTGCTTCATTTCATCATGAAAATGTAAAAAATTATGCAGGGTTCAGTAAGAAATTAGTAAGGAGATTCGATCTTAAACATTGTAAAACATCTCTTGTTGAACCCAAAAATTCAAAACTTTTGCACGAGTTGGAGAGATTTATTTTTCCAAATCCATTCCATAATTTTGTTGAAGGGGATGGAAACATGCATGATAACTTGCGAGGGACAATATCCCCACTTCTTGAAGAGCCCTCTTCTATAAAGGAAAACATGGAGGTTCCTCCTTCAAGGGAAGACCTAGATCAAGCGTCTCTCATTGATGATGAGGCATTCTCACATATTGATGAAGAGGAAGAGCAAAGAAGAGTTAAAAACGTTGTCCTATCAGGAGGATATCCATCACCACATGGAGATGGGAAGGGAGCCATTGCTTCCATTAGTGTAGCCCTTGTGTCTTTGCAAGGAGTTCCAAATGATCCAACATGTGGGAACCAAGGCACAATTCCAGAGCAGCATGTATCAATTTTTGTGGATTGTGAGATGGAGGAAAAGAAGGATCAACATCAAGCGATGATGAGAATTCACCCTTATCTATTTTGGGAGGTTTTTGTAAAAAATAAGGAGACTGTATTGTGTAGGGAAGAGAGAGACAAATCAGTCAACTCATATACACAGTACACTTCAGATTTTGATGTCTCACTACATGGGGGCATTCTACCTGGAAGGCCACTAGATCTAGAGTTGGTGAGAGACATCTTACCATTTTGGTCACCACTCTTAGATTCCAGAGGAGTGAAGACCTTGGAGGAGTCTAGTACAACACAGAGAGTTTGGGATAGACTCAAGGAGGAGGGAGACATTCTCCCATATTTAGCATTACCCACTCTCACTACACATACTACGCTGACAGAAGTTGCTACAGTAATGGAGGATGGCACCTTAATGGTGCAAGGGAGCTGCTCCATGGATTTGGAGAAACAGAGGGTACTTCCTTTGAGGAAGGAATCCTCCATACATTGGAGTGGATTAAGGCCACGCATGCTTACATTGGACAAGATCAGGAAGTTCTTTTTGGATGGTAGCTTCTCAATGGGGACCAACTTCCAAAAGTCACCACTTCTATTTGAGCATGAGAAGCTGTATGATGGGCATGAAAGAAATTTGGAGGATGAATTTGGCATGATGGATGTCAAACGAGAAGACAACAACATGTGGGGAGCTTCACATTTCATATCTTCAGCGATGTCTCTTAGGAGTATTGATCCATATTGGAGATCTCAACTCTTGGTAGAGTACTCAAAGGATCTTGGTACTTGCATGATTCTTGATGACCCGAAGGGATATGGTCAATATATGGTGGATGATGTGGTCATCTATTCCTGTGGCAGAGTCTTCTTGACTACAGATTCTAAGCTCAAGGAGAAGTTGCTACATGCAGCACATGTGGACTTTCTTTCCATGCACTTGGATGCATTTCATTCTTTGATGGAGGAGTTCACTTGGAAGGGAATCCAGCATGATATATTTCAGCTTATGGAGAGGTGGGTGCAACCACTTCCCTACTCATTGAGAGTGAGGGAGAATTTCCAGTTGAGCAATTTTAGCTCAAGGACCAAAGTACATGGTGGGGAAGGTACAATTTTGCATTATGATTTGTACTTCTTTACTTTTTATGAGAAGCATGTTGTATTAAGGAGGGTCATTCCTTCTTATACATTATATTATGATGTACTTAAGGCCAAATGTCGCATTGAGATTGACTATAATTTTGGTGGTTTGTGAGGGAAGCCACATGATTCTTGTTGTACACCATTGACACCACCTTTTACTTTGATGATCCTATCTTGTAGGATGATTGTGGTAGAAAACAAGTGGCTGGAAAAGAAAGTGTTGTTATTTGATTTGTGGCAGGCAAGGGATGCACTGCGATGGTTCCATGTGTGGAACTATGATCCACTTTCCAGTTGTCATATGACAACTTGTGTTCACTAGTTTTTGCTTCCATATATTGCCGATGTTTCTATGTTCATGGGAAGCTTTGTTTGGAGGGTGGAACAAGAGTTGTAGGTGCCCATTGGGAGTATGGTTCTCCCTAATTTACATGTTGTATTTTTTAGGAGAAACAATGGGAAAACCATGATTTCCATACTACATCTCTTTTCTTCATGTGGGAGGAGCCATTTGGAGAATTTGAGTTCTTGGAGGAGGCACTTCATGGCTGATTTGTTTGGTGGGGTAACTTGGGCCATTCTTGGAGGCCATGAAATTTCAGCCCAATATCAGCAAAAACCCCATACTTACCATAAATGGAGAGAGAAACAACTTGGATGGGAAAATCTAAACTCTCCATGCAGCCCCAACACATTGCAAAAACCAGGGGTTGAAGATTCTTTTGATGAGCTAACTAGGATGGTTCATTTAATTTAGATGATACCATGGGTATGGAAGACTATCATTGGGGATGAGATTCCCTATGTTTATCATCACTCCTACCTTGAGGAGGCCATTGGACAGCTAGAAGGTTTCCACTTACACCTTCCACTTTCTCATGATGTAAACCATTTGGTTTTGCATACTTGGGAGGAACCATTGGAGGGCAGATTTATTGCAGATTATGTTGAGATGTGGTGGGAAATATTGATGAGGATACCATAAGAAGAGGAAGGGAGGAATTTTGCTCCACATTTACAGTTTCTTGGGGACAAGCAACATTTTTTAGGGGAGGACTGTAATATTCCAAAAATTTAGACTTCATCGAAATGGAATATTATAGTTTGTTTTATCACTAGGTAGGTGAATAAGTGGGTGGGGAGACTCAAGAAACCAATTTATAAGGAATAATAACACTCCTAATGTGAAAGGGGGAAGAATAAGCAGCTGGATTAAGCACCTTTGGGTGTGAATAGGGATTGGATCATGTTGATTCAGTCAACTTTGACCAAATCAATAGCAATGTCATATAGGAGTGGTCTTTATGATGAGACAATGCAGTTTTGGTGGAGGAAAACTTGAATGAGCTTGGTGGAAAGTATGGATGGGACCCAATGTGATGTGGTTCACTTGCTATATATGGAGAGGATGGCAACCTTTGCTATTCATGTTTTAGTTTATCATTTTGATATTGGTCTGCTTAGACTAGCTTCCTCTTGTTGTTTAGTAGGGTTGTTGTGCTGTTTAGCACAAGGGTGTTCCTGATCGGGAATCCCTACCTCATCCTTAGGGAAGGAGAGGTTCTTTGATCTAAATTTTCTCATTCTGGGACTCTGGCCAAGCTACCTCCTTTAGCTACAGTACAATTTCTATTTAGAGCTAGGTTGTGTTGTAGGGTACAACAATGGAGGATCACATAGAGCTGTTTCTAGGCATGTTATTTAGTGGAGAGTGTTGGGGTTCCCATGTTTTGGCCAGATTTGCAAGACCGAAAGATGAGAGAACATCAGAACCACTTTCAGACTTCAGGATCTAGCCCTCCTGGGTCTAGAGAGGGATCTCTCTATGATTGTCAAAAGTATATGTCTTTGAAGTTCAACGGTTAAGATATTAGGCTAGTTATGGGCACAAGGTTTGGTTGTTTGATGCTTGTTTGGTTGTTGGGAAATTGGAAAGAAGGGCTCAAAATGAGACAAGGCTGAGCAAAGAGGAATTTATGTAAAGGGGAGATAAATTCAGAGAACACTCAAGACCATTGGGCAAATGGAGTCAGGAAAGGGTTTACTTGCTATTCAATATGCAGGCTTTCAGTTGGGCTAGTCATCTAAAGAAGTGGATCTTAAAGATGACAGTATGGCTTGAAAGGGTAAGAGGGAAAGTGAAAGAAAGGAAACCTCCAAGGTGACCTTTAGAAATCAGATCCAGGGACCAGGCGTGCCATTGGACACCTCTGATCTAGAATCCAAAGGCTAACTCTTCGGATAAGGAAAACATCTACAGATTTAGAACACAAAGTTAAAAACCTGAGATCAGAGAGATACTTTGAACTCTCAATGCTTCGGCCTCCAGCTTAGGGGAATTCAGAAGGGTTTAACCAATAGAAAAGGATCCTAGTGAGATAGAGACCAAATTATAGACCTCCCAGTGTTCCCAATTCATTCAATTAAATCCTAAAAAGAACATCTAAGAAACTGACCTCATTAATACATACATCATATAGTGATATATCTGACAACTACACTGGTTAAATCAATTGAAATCAATCCTCAGACACACATATAGCAGAAAAACATTAAAGGTAGGGAGAGTAGAGACATAGGGTACCTAACAAGGGTAAATCCTATGCCAAATTTTTGATGCGTGCCAGAAGAAATGTAATGAAATGAAATAAAACACAAAGATAGAAAAACGTCACCAGCTACTTTAAATCAGGATACAAAGAAATGTGCTTGTCATATTAAGAGCAACACCAGCCATGTACAACATTGCCAACAACTGAAACATTCAGTTTGAATACATCTTCCTCAACCTATCTTACAAATCTACACAGAGACTGTGTCTCAAAGGAAACAACTTGCAATTCTCAGATATCCAATTAAAAACCTTTACAATGAGTTTCTTCATGAATTTTATATCTGAAATATGAGCAAAGGAAGTAGGTGAACCACTAATGTAAGAATTAAAACTCAGAAAATAAAGAGGGCCGAAGCCCATTCTATTTAAATTCCGTGCATTTATCTCTGGCACTCTTTGGGTGAAAGAGGGTCTTCTTCAGGCTTCCATTTACTCCGGTATGAATCTGATGTACTTTGGCTGTAGTACTCTGTAGTACTTTTGGTGAATAAAAAAAAAGGTAAATAAATGGCTGTGAAGTTCACCATACTGCATAACAAATGCTCTAGTAGCTTAGGACTGATATCAAGGCTGAATTTTCTTCAGGAACACAGTGAATAAAATAAACAATATGGGCGCTTTGTCCTCTCACGGGTAGGAACGTTCTGTTGATGTAGCTACCCTGATGACATGGTTTTCTATGTGTTAGACCTCTTCAGGTCATCCTGTGTCAATCACGAGATCTTAAATCTGGTACCTTGCCCTTAAAATACTGAATTAAGGCTTGTATATTTTCAATGCTGTGCAAAAGAACTTCCTTAACTCTGTACTGATACTCTTTGCCGCTTAAACTGTCTATGTCAGTGAAAATCTGAGCTTTGGTGGTGCTGGAAGGCTTTTGTACAGTTAAACTCTGCACCTTTAATGAAAAGCACGCTCACGTAACCTTGTAAGCTCTTCTCTGTGACATCAAGCTCTGATCCTCGTTTTCATTGAGCTCTGTGTCACTTGTAACAGTGACTGTGAACCATGGCGATGTCCACCGGCTGTACCCTGCAAAACACGCAACTCTATTATGAAATCCATGGATAGGGAAGGATGGCGGCGGTGGTAAAAATGATGGTTTCAGATGACGCAATGGTGGAAAAATGCAGAAATATGGTGTAAATTGTGGCTGATAGGGTTTTGGTGGAGAAAAGCACGTGGACCATTTGATGATGGTTCGGTGGCGAAGATCGATGGTGGATGTTTAATAGAGGGATGGCTTACGAAATTTGGGTGGAATGCATAAACTCTAATGTAAAACGTTAAACTTTTAATGTAGATCACAAAAGTTTGGACATAGGCAGAAATGCAAAGAAATGAATGAAAATGTGATGTAAATGGTCGTGCATGGTGGGACTCGGCATGGGTGGAGGGCGATTCTTTAGGACCGTCGGATTTCAGGAGGGGATCGATGGCCATGATCCAATTGGAGGGGAGAAATGGGAGGGTCGACACTCCGATGAATGATGGCGTGATTATTTTATCACCGTGGGATCTTGGATTAAACGGACGGTCGAGATCGGATCAGGGAATCGAAATCGCAAAGGGCGGAAGGTGGCATTGTTTGGAAATTGTGATTGCGATTAGAGCGGGAAAGAGAGGGTTGTTGGATCAACAGGAGAATCGTCAGCTAGGATCGGATCGGTGGATCGCAATTGGCGATTGCAGTCGGGTGACACATTTAAGATCTGCGATTGCGATTAGCGCCAGCTGTTGGATCTGGCGAGAGATCGACGGTTCAAATATAATCGGAGGGGTGGAAGGGAAAGGGTGACAAGCACGCAGCAATTAGCATTGGGCTGTTGGATCTATGGAGATTGACAGCTCAGAACGCAACGGGGAGTCAATAGAACAAAAAACAATCGCATCAGGAAATTTCTGTTTACAAAGGGATGTGCTCGCCACACAGTTGCGATTGCGATTAGCGCCTGGACCATTAGCGTTTGGTTCTGGCGCTGGGATACGTGGGGAAGTGGTTTGCGAGGCTGGGCTGAAAGGGGCTGGCCCTTAATATAAGGTGGAAAGTGGTTTTTTGGGCCCTTTTTAATGCTTTTTAAGGCTGTGAAAAGGTAGCGATAGAGGGAAAAAGGGGAAAAAGGTCAAAATGGGACTTTTTTCATGGGAACAAGGGCAAATGAAGGCCTTTTGGAGTGCAATATTTTTGCAATTAGTGGGGCTTTAGGATGGGAATCAGAAGAAGGGATATTTACAAAGGCAATGGACACACAAAGGCTTCAAGGATGAGAAATTTTCATGGAAAATGTATCTCTTGAAGGCTCATAAAACAATTTAGTCACATGTTTTCTTGAAAAAGATTTCATAGGTGGCTAACAGTGGCTCCACATGGGGATGGCTTCTTCTTGAAGGAGTCAATAATTCAGAAATTATCTTTGGAGTAGGCCAGGTGCCTTGCTTCTTGACCCATTTTTTTCTTTCTTGGATCAGCTACCACAAATTGTGAAGACATCGAATCAACAGAATATTCTTCCCAAACAATCTACCTACCCATCCTACAATCCTAGCATTTTCTTCTAGGGTGCATTTGGACTAGAAAACCCTTTACATCATTTATTTTTATAAACAGAAAATAAACCTATTCTAAATCTACCCTTATCACTCCATACGACCAGATTATGCTGTTGGTCTCATATGTTTCTCTACCTAATCTAATATCTTCTGGGATTAGACTGTCCAGCAGATTTCTTCTCTACATTCTATAACAAAAATTTAAAAACAGTCAAACTAGGATTAAACAATCTAGTTTGCTGTGGATCCAAGGCATAAAGACAGTTGCACATGGACAAAAGCTTGCAGAAAATTGCAAACAAAATTTTGAAGGCTTGAAATCTAAAGTTTTGAAGCATCCTTCTTCTCTTTGTGACTCAAGTTTTGAGCTTGTTAAAGTCACTTCTCCTCTTTATCTCAGCTCTATTTTTGGGCTTGTTAGAGCTGATTCTTCTTTCTTCTTTGCTGGTTTAGGTTTTGGGCATGTTAGAACTAGCGATATTTACTTCCTTTGGCTCAGGTTTTGATCATATTAGAGCCAATATTTTTCACTTTAGGGGTTCATGTTTTGAGCATGTCTGAACCTCTCCTTTCTCTCTGTTTTTTGAAACATTTTCTCTTTTTCTTGAAGACAAAACACAGCAATGGTATGTACAATGGAAATGGAAAATGGAAATTGGAGATCAACAGAAGTAGTGTTTGAGAATCCTGCCATTAACAGGACCCCCAAACAACTCTGTACCATCTAGTTCTTGTATAAAAAATTCATTTGGACCCACAGTGGCCTGGATGATGTATGGACCTTACCACAAACTGTCAAAATTGTCGTGCTTTCCTTTGTCCTCTCTCCTTGAGCCCCACTTCAGAACTTTATCTCCGATTTTGAAATCAGAAGCTTTGGTTCTCTTGTCAAACAACTTCTTTATGTTTTCCTGAACTTTCACAGCTCTGTTATAGACCTCTTCCCTTGTTTGTTGGAGATGAATTTTTTGGTTTATTCTCCTCACCATGCTATCTTCTTCTGTCTGTATCTCTTGAACAAGTTTGATCACTGGCACTCCAAGGTTGGTAGGAAAAATCGCTTCTGTTCCATAGACAAGCTGATATGGTGACATGCCAATGGATTTATTTGTTGTAAGCCTGTCAGCCCATAGGGCATGCACTAACTTGTCATGCCATGACTTTTTGTTCTCTTCTAGCAGCTTTTTGATGATGGTCAATAGGCTCTTGTTTTATCGTTCAGCTAATCCATTACCTTTAGGGTAATAGGCAGTTGAATGGCCAAGTGCTATTTGATACCTGTGACAAAAATCAACCATTTTATTGGACCCAAAAGCAGCAACATTATCAGTGATTATTTTCCTTGGACAACCAAACCGAGAGAGGATATGGCTTTCTGGGAACCTAATGATGACTGAATTTGTGGCATTCCTAGAAGGTATGGCCTCTATCCACTTAGTGAAGTAATCTGTGGCTGTTAGGATCCACTTGTGTTGTGCAGAAGAAGTAGGGTGAATTTCTCCTATGAAATCTAAGCCCCATTGCATAAATGGACCTTCAACAGTGATGGGTTGTAGAGATAGAGGCAGGAGTTTTATTTTTCCTTCAAAAATCTGGCATTTATGGCAGGCAATTATCATCTTATGGATGTCATTGAAGAGTGTAGGCCAATAGTAGCCAAATCTAGGTATTTTGTTTGCAGTGGCTTTCTAGTTCAGGTGGCCTCCACACTCTCCTGCATGGAACTCTTGTTTAATTCTCTCTGCCTCATTTTCAGGCAAAAATTTAAGAAATAGGCCATTTTTAATTTTCCAGTATAACCATTCATCTAACATGCAATAGCTTCTGGCTTTTAGTTTGAGGAATCTGGCCTTGGTCTTTGACAGTTCAGGAGGGGCATTGAGGTTTGTGAGCACATAGAGAATATCATAATACCATGGAGAGTTTTGAAATTTCTCCTCCACAGTGGGATCAGGAAATCCCTCCTGCTCATCCAAGGCACCTACCATGTTTATGTTAAGGGCTTGCAGATTTGATTCAGCCATTAGTTGAGATAAGCGTGACCTTTGATCAGTTTTGTGGGTTTTATCTCAAGGTCATATTATAAGATTGCAAAAATCCATTTTCCCCTCTTCCCATATGGGTCTTGGGACAAGATGTCTTTAACCACTATATTTGGCACATAGGCTATGGTGTGGGAATGCAGTATGTACACCCTAAAGTATTTCAAGGCCTTAACCAAAGCATAGGCATGTTTTTCCATTATGTTGTATTTCAAGGGTGAATCTCTGAGTGCTTTGCTGAAGAAAGATATGGGATGTTCTGTTCTCTCTGGGTTTTTCTGCAATAGAAATGCAGCCACTGTATGCTCAGAGGAAAATGAAAAAATCAGAAATTATTTTGAGAAATCAAGGCTGATTAGGACAGGAGCTCGGGTGAGTGAAAGTTTAACTGATTCAAAATATTTCTTAGCTTCAACAGTCCATTTAAATCCTACACCTTTCCTTAACATGTTTGTCATATTCCTAAGGTGTTCAGCTAGATTGGGAATAAACCTCCTTAAGAAGTTAATTTTCCCAATGAAGGACTGTAACTCCTTAATGTTTCTTGGGTGTGTGATTTTTAGTATTCCCTCAACTCTTTGTGGATCTATCTTAATCCCCTTATTAGATATGATGTGGCCAAGAAGCTTACCTTCTTGCAGCCCAAATACAGTATTTTTAGGATTCAATGACAGACCGAACCTTCTACATTTTTCGAACACTCTTCTCAGATGTTTTAGGTGTTCTTCTTTAGTCTTGGAATAGACTGTTGTGTCATCCAGATAGATGACAATGAAGTTCCCTATTTCATCTGAAAAAGCTATGTCCATTGCTCTTTGGAAGGTTGCACCAATGTTCATCAGTCCAAAGGGCATATTTACATACATAAAAGTGCCCCATGGAGTGGTGAAAGCTGTCTTGAGTTGGTCTTCTAGGATTACTAAAACTTGGTTGTAACCTGAAAAACCATCTAACAGGGAGATCCTTTTTGAGCTTACCACCTTCTGAAGAATGTGTTGGATTTTTGGCAAAGGGTAATTGTCTTTGAGTGAGGCTCTGTTAAAATTCCTCAAATCAATACACAGCCTGATCTCCCCTGTTTTCTTTCTCACAGCCACTAGGTTTGATACCCAATCAGAGAACCTCACAGGAACTATTATGCCTTCCTCATACATATTCTTGATCTATTTTTCAACTGCATGCAATTACTTTGGGTTTATCCTGCAGAGTTTCTGTCTGAAGGGCTTCTGATTTTCTTTTAAGGGTATTTTGTGTTGTATAATGTTTGTGTCATAGGCCTTTAAGTCTTCATAGCTCTAGGCAAAAACATCAATGAATTCCCTGAATAGGTCAATGCATTTCTTCTTCATGTTTGCTGGTAGGGACTTAGCCAATTTAATCATCTTCGGTTTGTCCTCAGTGCCTATGTTGCATTCTTCAACGTCAGAATATAAGTGCTCTATAGTGGGATTTTTTGCTACATCATCAAAGTCAAAAATGTCTCCTAAAGGTGCTAGACCTCGAGGTATGTTCCTATCTTTGGCCTGCAGCACCTCTACTTGCTCACTATCTTCGTTTTCTCATTTTTCGTTTGGATTTCCAGTCTGTTCATTTAAAGCGTTTATTTCTATGTTACACCGTGGTTCTTCCTTGTCTGAGGGCTCTTCACTTAGGCAGCTATCATCAGATTTCGAGTCTGAAACCAAAAAATCAAACTCGTTCCTACCCATCAAGAAATATTTAATCTGTTTATTGCCCTCAAAGACCTGCTAGTATTTTTCGTTGTCTGGCACTGCGGGTCTGAATTTGGTTTGAATGATGATATGTTGGTCATTGGGAGGCTTAGGGTATGAACTAGTTAGGCAAGCTAATCCATTTGCAATGACGTTTCGACTCCTAGGAACAAACACTAACTCATATTCTACAAAAAATTTCAATATATCCATGGCATCGTTCCTATATGCTCTCAACCTAGGGTGTTTTGTTGTGTATTCACCGTCTACTTGTTTGATGACCAGCTTAGAGTCTCCATGCACAGCTATCCTACGGGCTCCTAATTTTTTAAACAGATTCAAACCTAGGATGAGAGCTTCATATTCCACAATATTATTTGTACATTTGAAGTGCAGGTTACAGGCATGGCTCTCTGCGTAGTCGCTCTCAGTGTTATGTAGCCACACCCCTGCTCTTGCAGTTCTCTTGGTGCATGACCCATTGAAATTCATTTCCCAGAGGGGATCATTTTTCGTTTTATCATCATTTCCGTCCCTAACGTGAGTTTCACTAGTCTGTTGTATCGCGAGTTCTGTGTAGTGCTGTGGAAGTTTTCATTCTTCGAGTGCTATATGAGTTCATGAGGGGTGACTAACCAGCTGATTGCATTCGATTTCTTATTTAGTCTGAATCTCTGTTTCAGTGCACTGTCTAAGGGTTTCTTCTTCGCTTTCCTCTGAGTCGAGAGTAGACATTATGTTATAGTCTGTAGTCTCCACCCCTCTGTTGGTGTCTATGTTTTCTAATTCTGGCTCTCCCAAGGATTCATCGTTTCAGAAGATAAAGGAGTCTAGGTCTGTGTACAGAGTACAAAGGAGAATTTTCAGGCTTTTCAGGGCTACTAAACAGGAATTTCATTTGTGCCTCTCGGTACAGTCTTCTAAGTTGGCTAAAAATAGGGATTGTGGCAGATGCCCCATCCATCTGCATTGTACCCTACAACTTGACTCCCCAGGACCTTGACAATATCATACCATACTTAGGTGGCACATCTGCCACTACGACATCCATGACCATACATTTAGCTGGGATCTGGGTCAAGCTCACACATAAGTCTTTGATCAGGCCAAGGCACTTTACTCTGCTAGAGTCAAACGAATAAAAATCTTTATAGGGGCGGGTTATCTCTAGGCCTAGCTTTTCCATAACCACCTTAGGAATTAATTTGTGAGACGCTCCAGAATCATGCATTGCATTTTGAATGATCTTATCATGGATATTGAGACTGATATAGAAAGGGGGCACTACCCCTTCTTGAAACTTCCCTTCTATCTTGGGACCGAATAGGAGGGCCGGTTGATCATCACTCAGATTGACCATGTCATTGTTCTCACCTAGATTTAATGCTTTCAAAATTTGGCCTTTATATGCATCCTGAGTGGCCAGCTCAAAGAGTGGTATAGATATTTTAATTTTCAGAATCTCACTTTCCAAATTGAAAGTGGAATGACTCTTTGGAATGCTCACCTCTGTTTTTTTAGCCACTGCCTTGGTGGCTGAATCAGTGTGTTTATTCCCATTATGTACAATGTTGGTGACAGTTTTATTAGGAGAACTAACTGCAGTGCTAGTGCTACTAGATGGTTGGCTTTGTTTATCAGTGTTTTGGTTGTCTTTATCTTTGTTTTTCCTAAAAATTTCAGCTGTTGATTTGTTGCTCTCGGCAGCTGCTTTAGAAGTTTTCTCAGACCTTTTCTTGATAGTGATCTTAGAAGCTTTGGGTTTGGAATTGTCTAGGCTCTTTTTGCTCCTAAGTTCATACTGTTCTCTGACCTACATGATAGCATTTTCAAATCCAAGTTTGTAATCCTCAGATTCTAATCTTTCCTCATCCCAATATGAGGGTGAGGGTTGATCTTCTTCTGTGGAACAGTTATGGATTGAGTTTTCCACTTCGAACATGTTTATTTTAGTTCCCTTAGATTCTTCTATGATTCCCTCATCTTCATCAAGGAAGTTCTCTTGGAATGGGGGAATCACTTGCTGATCCGAGTCTCTTTGTTTGTTGGGCGTGTTATTGTTTCTTCTAAAGTTTTGGTTCTAGTTATGACCTTGGTTTCTGTTCTGGTTATTAATTGTGACAACTATTTTTTCCATCATTTTTTGCAGATTTTCCACATTTTTAGATAGATAGTCGTAATTTGGATCAGATGTGGAAGCTACATTGTCATCTCTATATGTCACTCTTTTCTCATCTCTCAATCTTGCTTTTTTCTCAATCAAATTTGCCTCTACACTCACTGCTCCCTTTTGCACGTCTTCGAAAGTGTTGTAATCTCTCTCCCTAAGCTGGTAGGCCATGTCAGCATCAAAGCCTTCAGGATATTTCACTAGAGCCATACCTCTTTCAGACCTCAGGATCTAGCCCTCCTGGGTCCAGAGAAGGATCTCTATATGATTGTCAAAAGTATATGTCTTTGAAGTTCAAAGATTAAGATATTAGGCTAGTTATGGGCACAAGGTTTGTTTGTTTGATGCTTGTTTGGTTGTTGGGAAACTGGAAAGAAGGGATCAAAATGAGACAAGGCTGAGAAAAGAGGAATTTAGGAAAAGGGGAGATAAATTAAGAGAACACTCAAGACCATTAGGCAAATGGAGTCAGGAAAGGGTTTACTTTCAATTCAATATGCAGGCTTTCAGTTGGGCTAGTCATCTAGAGCAGTGGATCTTAAATATGATAGTATGGCTTGAAAGGGTAAGAAGGAAAGTGAAAGAAAGGAAACCTCCAAGGTGAACTTTAGAATTCAGATCTAGGGACCAAGCGTGCCATTGGACACCTGTGATCTAGAATCCAAAGGCTAACTCTTCGGACAAGGAAAACATATAAATATTTAGAACACAAAGTTAAAAACCTGAGATCAGAGAGAGACTTTGAACTCTCAATGCTTTGGCCTCCAACTTAGGGGAACTCAGAAGGGTTTAACCAATATAAAAGGATCCTAGTGAGATAGAGACCAAATTCTAGACCTCCCAGTGTTCTCAATTCGTTCAATTAAATCCTAACAAGAACATCTAAGAAACTGACCTCATTAATTCATACATCATATAGTGATATATCTGACCACTACACTGGTTAAATCAATTGAAATCAATCCTCAAACACACATATAGTAGAAAAACATTAAAGTCAGGGAGAGCAAAGACATAGGGTACCTAACAAGGGTAAATCCTATGCCAAATTTCTGATGCGTGCCAAAAGAAATGTAATGAAATGAAATAAAACAAAGAGATAGAAAAACATCACTAGCTGCTTTAAATTAGGATCCAAAGAAATGTGCTTGTCATATTAAGAGCAACACCATTCATGTACAACATTGCCAACAGCTCGAACATTCAGTCTGAATACATCTTCCTCAGCCTATCTTACAAATTTACACAGAGACTGTGTCTCAAAGGAAACAGCTTGCAATTCTCAGATATCCGATTAACAACCTTTACAATGAGTTTCTTCATGACTTTTATAGCTGAAAGATGAGCAGAGGAAGTAGGTGAACCACTAATGTAAGCATTAAAACTCAGAAAAGAAAGAGGGCTGAAGCCCATTCTATTTAAATTCCGTGCATTTATCTCTGGCACTCTTTGCGTGAAAGAGTGGTCTTCTTCAGGCTTCCATTTACTCCAGTATGACTCTGATGTACTTTGGCTGCAGTACTATGTAGTACTTTTGGTGAATAAACAAAAAGGTAAATAAATGACTGTAAATTCTGCCATACTGCATAACAAATGCTCTGGTAGCTTAGGAATGTTGTCAGGGCTGAATTTTCCTCAGGAACACGGTAAATAAAAGAAACAATATGGGCGCTTTGTCCTCCCACAAGTAGGAACATTCTGCTGATGTAGCTACCCTGATGACATGGTTTTCTATGTGTCAAACCTCTTCAGGTCATCCTGTGTCAATCACGAGATCTTCAATATGGTACCTTGCCCTTAAAATATTGAATTAAGGTTTGTATATTTTCAATGATGTGCAAAAGAACTTCCTTAACTTTGTACTAATACTCTTTGCTACTTAAACTGTCTCTGTCAGTGAAAATCCAAGCTTTGGTGGCACTGTAAGGGTTTTGTACAGTTAAACTCTACACCTTTGATGAAAATCATGCTCTAGTACCCTTCTAAGCTCTTCTCTGTGACATCAGGCTCTGATCCTCATTTTCGCTGAGCTCTGTGTCACTTGTAACAGTGACTGTGAACCATGGTGGTTTCCACCGCCTATACCCTGCAAAACACACAACTCTGTTATGAAATCCATGCATAGGGAAGGATGGTAGCGGTGGTAAAAATGATGGTTTCAGATGAAGCAATGGTGGAAAAATGCAGAAATATGGTGTAAACTATGACTTATAAGGTTTCGGTGGAGAAAAGCACGTGGACCATTTGATCATGGTCCGGTGGCGACTATCGACGGTGGAGGTTTAATAGCGGGATGGCTTATGAAAGTTGGGTGGAATGCATAAAATCTAATGTAAAACGTTAAACTTTTAATGCAGATCACGAAATTTTGGACATAGGTGGAAATGCAAAGAAATGAATGAAAATGCGATGGAAATGGTCGTGCATGGTGGGACCCGGCATGGGTGGAGGGAAATTCTTTAGGACTGTCAGATCTCAGGAGGGGATCGACTGCCATGATCCAATCGGAGGCGAGAAATGGGAGGGTCGACACTCTAATGAACGATGCCATGATTATTTTATGACCGTGGGATCTTGGATTAAATGGACAGTCAAATTAGGATCGGGGAACCGCAATCGCAAAGGGCGGAAGGTGGCATCGTTTGGAAATTTCGATTGCGATTGGAGTGGGAAAGCGAGGGTCGTTGAATCAATAGTAGAATCGACGGCTAGGATCAGATCGATGTATTGCAATCAGCGATTGCATTCGGGTGACACATTTAAGATCTATGATTGCGATTAGCGCTAGCCGTCGGATCTGGCGGGAGATCGACGGTTCAAATATAATCGGAGGGGCAGAAGGGAAAGGGCGATGAGCGCGCAGCGATTAGTGCTGTGCCATTGGATCTATGGAGATCAATGGCTCAGAACGCAGTGGGGAGTCAATAGAAAAAAACAAAATCGCATCGGGAAATTTCTGTTTACAAAGGGATGCGCTCGCGAGACAGTTACGATTGTGATTAGCGTCCAGACCATTAGCGTTTGGTTATGGCACTGGGTTACATGGGGAAGTGGTTTGCGGGGCTAGGACGAAAGGGGATGGGCCTTAATATAAGGTGGAAAGTGGGTTTTTTGTCCCTTTTTAACGCTTTTTAAGGCTGTGAAAAGGTAGTGATAGAGGGAAAAAGGGGAAAAAGGTCAAAATGGGACATTTTGCATGGGAACAAGGGCAAATGAAGGCCTTTTGAAGCGCAATTTTTTTGCAATCAGTGGGGCTTTAGGATGGGAATGAGAAGAAGGGATATTTACAAAGGAAATGGACACATAGAGGTTTCAAGGATGACAGATTTTCATGGGAAATGTATCTCTTGAAGGCTCATAAAAAAATTTAGCGACCTGTTTGCTTGAAAAAGATTTCATAGGTGGCTAACAGAGAGGTGGCCTATCCATTAGAGGATCAGCAAGGAAGGATCCTAGGCATATTTTCTCATCTTTAGCATCAGGCCAACCATCTACCATCCCTCATAGTGTAGTCACAATTCAGAACTACGTTATTTTTCGAGGCATTTGTTGGGAGGGTTCATTGAGCTCATCAGGAGGGTCTATTTCTGAGTACAGAGATCAACCTTCTAATTAGAATTACCATTGGAGGAGGATATAATTATTTTAGATCTGTCATAACCTCATTCTATTTAGATCCAGTTTACAGTGACGTCTCAACCCCAGGGTTATTTTTCACATTGTACATATATTGGCATTTCTAACAATCTTTTCTGGATTGGCTAGAAATCTTGTATTAGAGCCCACATCTTCTTGCTGGGAATTTTTTTTTTTTTATCAGAAACATTTAATTTATATATGTATTCAGTAGAATTTACACTTATATAGACAGCACTGTCACTGCTCTCCAACATTCTATACAGTTGCAGAAACTCATGTGCTGATTGTTTTGTTCATTGGAGACTTGTTCCCATTGCTTGAGTGGCTTTTACCTCATGATATTTTTGTATATTTTTGCTGATATATTAATAAAATTATGGCTGCATATTGATATTTCCTATCTGATATTCATATTTTATATGTTTTACATTTTTATGAGCTATATTACTGCTATTCCCATTATGGGATATTAAAGTGGTTTCAGAGCATAATATTGGCTCAGCTTCTGCATCCAATACATTATGTCATTTGAAAGAGAAGATTCTTCTCATAGAAAAGAGAAGTTGTATAGAAGAAAAAATGGCATGACTCCATTATTTGGAGAAATGAAGGAAGAGAGGATCTCCCAGCTTCTTTTCCAAACTATGAAGAAAATGAAAGAAGATCTCAAGGAGATGAAAGGGGAGAAGCGTAGAAAAACTTCTAGAGGGTTTGAAAGTGAAGCAAGCCCTGTGTATTCACATCATGGGTGTGGAAATTCAGCCACACATGCAGATCCATAGCACAGTTTATTTCCCAGATTCACTGCAAGAAGGATGGAGGAAGAAGATGCACCAAGGAAGGAGACCTTGAGTGACTATCTTCAGGAGTATGAGTCTCAATCATGGAGATTCAATGAGCACTTGGACTTCCAAGGGTTTTCGCAGCTCAAGGAAGAGAGATGGTCCAAAATCATAATAGAAGCATGAGAGGTAGAATATTTCTATCTAAATTTGATGGATCATAAAAGTGCACAACCAAAGCTTGGGTGGAGGAGCTAGATTACGATTTTCAGCTACACCAAGTTTCAGAAAAGGAGGCCATTAGAGTAGTAGCACTGCACCTCAAAGGTATGGACCATGATTGGTGGTTTTATAGTTATTATTTATTTCATCATGAAAATGTAAACACTTATGTAGGGTTCAATAAGAAATTAGTGAGGAGTTTTGATCTTAAACATTGTAAAACATCTCTTGTTGAACCCAGAAACTCAAAAATTTTTGCATGAGTTGGAGAGATTTCTTTTTCCAACTCCATTCCATAATTTTTTTGAAGGGGATGGAAACATGCATGATACCTTTCCAAGGAAAATATCCCCACTTCTTGAAAATCCCTCTTCTATAAAGGAACATATGGAGGTTCCTCCTTGAAGGGAAGACCTAGATCAAGGGTCTCTCATTGATGATGAGACATTCTCACATATTGATGAAGAGGAAAAGCAAAGAAGATCTAACAAAGTTGTACCATCAGGAGGAGATCCATCACCACATGGAGATGGGAAGGGAGCCATTGCTTCCATTATAGGAGCCCTTGTGTCTTTGAAAGGAGTTACAAATGATCCAACATCTAGGAACCAAGGGACAATTCCAGAGCAGCATGTATCCGTTTTTGTGGATTGTGAGATGGAGGAAAAGAAGGATCAACATCAAGGGATGATGATAATTCACCCTTATATATCTTGGGAGGTTTATGTATGAAATAAGGAGACTGTATTGTGTAGGTAAGAGAGGAAAATATCAGTCCACTCATATATATAGTCCACTTCAAATTTTTATGTCTCACTACATGGGGGCATTCCACCTGGAAGGCCATCAGATCTAGAGTTGGTTACAGACATATTATCATTTGGTTCACCACTCTTAGATTATGGAGGGGTGAAGACCTTGTAGGAGTCTAGTACAACACAAATATTTTGGGATAGACTCAAGGAGGAGGGAGACATTCTCCTATTTTTAGCATTACCCACTCTCACTACACATACTGCGCTGACAAAAGTTGCTGCAGCAATGGAGGATGGCACCTTCATGGTGTAAGGGAGCTGCTCCATGGATTTGAAGAAACAAAAGGTACTTCCTTTGAGGAAGGAATCCTCCATACGTTGGAGTAGATGAATGCCACTCATGCTTACATTGGCCAAGATCAGGAGGTTATTTTTGGATGGTAGCTTCTCATGGGAGGCCAACTTCCAAAAGTCACTACTTCTATTTGAGCATGAGAAACTGCATGATGGGCATGGTAGAAATTTTGAGGATGAATTTTGCATGAGGAATTTCAAAGGAGAAGACAACAACATGTGGGGAGCTTCACATTTTAGATCTTCAGTGCTGTCTCTTAGGAGGATTGATCCATATTGGAGATCTCAACTCTTGGTAGAGTACTCGAAGGATCTTGGTGCTTGCATGATTCTTGATGACTCGGAGGAGATGATAGATATATGGTGGATGATGTGTTCATCTATTCTTATGGCAGAGTCTTCTTGACTATAACTTTTGAGCTCAAGAAGAAGCTGCTACATGAAGCACATGTGGACTTTCTTTCCATGCACTTAGATGCATTTCATTCTTTGATGGAGGAGTTCAATTGGGAGGGCATCCAACAAGATATATTTCAGCATATGGAGAGATGCATAGCCTGGATGCTGATGGAGAGGTGGGCATAGCCACTTCCCTACTCATTGAGAGTGAGGGAGAATTTCCAGGTGAGCCATTTCAGCTCAAGGACCGAAGTACATGGTGGGGAAGGTACAATTTTGCATTATGATTTGTAATTCTTTACTTTTTATGAGTAGCATGTTGTATTAAGGAGGTTAATTCCTTCTTATGCATTATATTATGATGTACTTGAGGCCAAATTTAGCATTGAGATTGGCTATCCTTTTGGTGGTTTGTGGGGGAAGCCACATTATTCTTGGTGTGCACCATTGGAACAACCTTTTAATTTCATGATCCTATCTTGTAGGATTATTGTGGCAGAAAAAAGTGGCTGGAAAAGCACTTGTTGTTGTCTGGTGGCAGGCAAGGGATGCACTGTGCTTGTTCCATGTGTGGAACTACGATTCACTTTCCGGTTGTCATATGGCAACTTGTGTTCACTGGTTTTCGCTTCCATATATTGCCGATGTTTCTATGTTCATGGGAAGATTTTTTTGGAAGGTGGGACAAGAGTTGGAGGTGCCCATTGGGAGTATGGTTCTCCCTACTTTACATGTTGTATGTTTTAGGAGAAACAATGGGCAAACCATGATTTCCATACTACATCTCTTTTCTTCATGTGGGAGGAGCCATTTGGAGAATTTGAGTTCTTAGAGGAGGCACTTCATGGCTGATTTGTTTGGTAGGGTAACTTGGGCCATTCTTGGAGGCCATGAAATTTCAGCCCAATATCAGAAATAGCCCCATACTTACTATAAATGGAGAGAGAAACAACTTGGATGGGAAAATCTAAACTCTCCATGCAGCCCCAATGCATTGCACAAACCAGGGGTTGAATATTCTTTTGATGAGCTACCTAATATGGTTCATTTCATTTGGATGATAGCATGGGTATGGAAGAATCTCATTAAGGATGAGATTCCCTATGTTTATCATCACTACTACCTTGAGGAGGCCATTGGAAAACAAGAAGGTTTCCACTTACACCTTCCACTTTCTCATGGTGTACACCATTTGGTTTTTCATACTTGGGAGGAACCATTGGGGGGAAGATTTATTGTAGACTTTGTTGAGTTGTTGTGGGAAATATCGATGAGGAGGCCACAAGAAAAGGAAGGGAGGATTTTTTCTCCACCTTTACAATTGCTTGAGGACAAGCAACATTTTGGAGGGGAGGACTGTAATATTCCAAAAATTTAAACTTCATCTAAATGGAATATTATAGTTTGTTTTATCACTAGGTAGGTGAATAAGTGGGCAGGGAGACTCATAAAACCCCTTTATAAGGAACAATAACACTCCTAATGTGAAAATAGGAAGAATAAGTAGCTGGCTTAAACACGTTTGGGTGTGAACAGGGATTGGATCAAGTTGATTCAGTCAACTTTGACCAAATCAACAACGCTGTCATAGAGGAGTGGTCTTTATGATGAGACAACGCAGTTTTGGTGGAGGACAACTTGCATGAGCTTGTTGGCAAGTATGTATGGGACCCAATGTCATGAGTTTCAATTGCTATATATGGAGAGGATGGCATCCTTTGTTATTCGTGTTTTAGTTTATCATTTTCATATTGGCCTTCTTAGACTAGCTTCCTATTGCTGTTTAGCAGGGTTGCTATGTTGTTTCACACAAGGGTGTTCCTGATCGGGAATCCATACCTCATCCTCAGGGAAGGAGAGGTTATTTGAGCTGCATTTCCTCATTATAGGATTCTGGCCAAGCTACCTCCTTCAACTAAAACACAGTTTCTATTTAGAGCTAGGTTGTGTTGCAAGGTGCAACAACGGAGGATCACATAGAGTTGTTTCTAGGCTTTTTTTTTAGTGGAGAGGTGGCCTAAACATTGGAGGATCAGCAGGGAAGGCTCCTAGGAATATTTTCTCATATTTTGCATCAGGCCAACCATCTACCATCTCTCACAGTGCAGTCACAATTTTGAACTGTGTTATTTTTTGAGGCATTTGTTGGGAGGGTTCATTGAGCTCATCAGGAGGGTCTATTTCTGAGTAAAGGGATCAACCTTCTAATTAGAGATACCATTGGAGGAGTACATCACCATTTTATATCTATCATAGCCTCATTCTATTCAGATCGAGTTTTCAGTGACGTATCAACCCCAGGGTAATCTTTCACATTGTACATTTCTTAGCATTTATAGAAATCTTTTCTGGATTGGCTAGAAATCTTGTATTAGAGCCCGTTATCACTCAGATTTTCCTTGAAGTTGTGGAAAAGGAAAGTAAATCCGAGGTAACCACAAACCAACCTTCAAATACAAAATCTAGCCAATCTATATCCAGAGAGGGCTCTCTCTTTAAAATTTAGCTTTGTTCTTAGAAAATATTAGGCTAGTTATAAGTCCAAGAGTTTGTTTGAATTTAAATGGTGGAATCCACCAACTAAGGGCACGATTGAGTAATTCAGGCCATTGGGCTATGGAGTCGAAAGGATGGCTTTACTGGATTAAGTTTCTACACACAAGATGGCTTTGCAGGGCAAGATAGCCAAACAAAGAACAATTTTAGATATTAAAGTGAATGGAATGGATTTTGAAGGGATGAAAGGCAATTAAGAATATTTCAACATGTTCAAAGAAAGAAAGTGAATGATTAAAAATAAAGAGTAGTTAAGAATTCTTTACTATAGTAATCAAAATGTTTAAACTAGTGAAACAAGAGCAATTAAGAATTCATTGTTTATAACCAGTTTAGAAGAAAACATTTAGAACAATCACAATTGAAATCATAGTACACTTAAGCAATTTCTGATTTATTATTTTTTGTCAATTATTCAGAAATGGAACACAGTGATATTATAAACAGATATAAAACTTAAAACATAGGATAGAAATGAATTATTGAACTGTAGTCTGACACATGAATCCTGCAAAAAGTCTTGAGCTTCAATTCATCATCCAGCAAGCCACAAAGAAATTTCTCCAAAGCACTTTTATTCCAAAAAAATCAATGTTACAGCAAAGTAGAAGAATCCACCCTCAATAAGTCAATCGAGGGCTTATTTATACAAAAAATGATACAGAATCTCTCTTAACAAAACAAGATATAATCTAAAATGAATCACCAATAAGTTTCAACAAAAATAGAGACAGAGGGTCTCATGGATAAGACAAGAAGTAATCGATGTTTTGTTGTTTCCTCTTTTCGAGGATGTGCTAGAGGCAGGTGCTATATTTTGGTTCATCGTTGTCCTCTTCAGTAATTGTATTCCAACTGACTTGCTTCACTGATACTCTTTGTTTTTACTGATACACTTTCAACTGAACTGATACTCTTTGACCTCCTTTTGTTCCTTTATCCTTTTTACTATAGTAAATAGGAAAAATTTCATATCAGGATAAATTTTACAAAAGTTCCAAAAAATCTTCCCATCATTTATCTTCTACTATTCTTGTCCGTTGAAGCTTCCTTAATGTTTCATCAGCCTCAGTATATTTGAAGAAATTAGGCGGGCTAGGAAACAAATGCCTTACTTCATGTTCCAAATAAAACAAATTCTCTAATCTGTCATGAAGATTCCTTCCTATAGGCAATGTTTCTTGTGATGAACTGGCTGAGGAATTGGCTAGATTATGAGCATGTATGTCCAATTTACTAACATAAGTTTGTAAGTCCATTATTTTATCATCTTGAATCATAGGGCTAGGCAACCCTTTATTCAGCAAAACATTGAATCTTTCTCTGAAAGCAATTATTTCTGCCTGCATATCAAAGCACCTTCACTCCAAATTTTTCATAAGAGTTCTTTTAGTAAAAACTCTTTTTATTTCTAAGATTGTTGCAGTTCTATCCTGAATACCCACTTCTTCAAGTTGTTGTCTGGTTTGGGTGTTTAGAAACTGTATAAGCTGATTTTCTTCCTCAGGCCTATTTCCCAATTCTGCTCGTGTGTTTTCAACTTCATCCAGAGCTGCTTTGACCAAATCATTCTGCTCGTACATTATCTGGATTGAAGGCCAGATATATTTTATTGACTGAATAATATTATCCCAAAGAATTTCATTTATCTCTCTCAAAGGCTTCTCCAATGTGAGATCCTTTTCTAATGCTTTAACCAGTTTTTTCAATCTCTTGATTTCTCTTGATTTGTCAGCAACACTCATTTTTGAAAGATCATATCTCTTTTCTAAATTGACAAGTTGTAACTTTGTGTGTTGAAGTTCAGTTACTTGAAGTTTCAATTCGTCCATTTGTTTTACTAATTGTTATGAACTAAAATTTGAAGTGTCTACCTGTGATGCCTCTACTGGCTGACCTGTTGGTTGTGTACCAGTAATTGCCTCTGTTGTAGATGTTGGAAGAGCAGATTGTTTGTCTTGCTCCAGCTCTTTTTCTGTTTCAACCAATTGTTCATTCATTTTTAATAGCAACTCCATCATTTCTTCTTCAGAATTTTTCTTTATTATTTCTTCAGTTTGAGGATGTCTGGAGGCTGGGAATTTTAACTGCTTTCTCAAAGCAGCAATGTCATCATCCTTCTTTTTTATTAATGTTTCTATGCCTTTGAAATCCTTTGGATTGTGTCCCAAACCAATTATTATTTCTTCCAATGTTTTTATTCTGTTATCTTTGGCTTGAGAAGAAGCCTTCTCAATCTACAATTGTGTACTGGTGTTCTCCAAAGAATCCTGTAACTTATGAGCTGCCATGGCTTTCTCAGTCAAAGTGGAATAGATCATTTCCCCAGTCTTCTTATGTAATTCAATCTGGTCTAAAGGATGGATATCCTTTGCTAGGACTTCAAAGTTTGTCCTAATATAATCAGCAGCTATTTGGGGTTGTTGCACGTTGGGTTTGAAATGGCTCATTAACATTTTTTACTGTTGAATGTCAAAAGCTGACATTAGTCTTTCTTGATTCTTTGGAGCCATTTTCAAATATTGATTATATACTTGCATTTTAAATGGATCATTCCTGGCCTTGATATTGATAAATGTCTTCTTTATATCTCCCATATCTTTGAATGGTGTTTGAAAGAAGATATTTCCATACTCTGTTGCTTCTGTAGCTTTTCCCTTTGATAGGTAGTAGATGTCCCACTGACTGTATCTATTTGCTGACTGCCTGCCTTGACTGTCAAAAATTTCTTGAAAGGATTCAACTTCTGGAAGAGGATTCAATCTCTGCCTTTTATTATCATGCTGCTCTGTAGATCTATCACCATGGGTGGATGTTTCAGCTTCTCTCTTTTTTCCTTTTTCTATATTAAGAGGAGTTTGAAGATTGGAAATTTCTATCTCATTGATCTAAACTAGAGTTATTTGTACCTGACCTTGTTCTTTGGATGTCTCTAGTTTCTCTGTCATTGTGAACTTTTCAATTACTTGTATGTCCGGTTCTTTTTCTTTTCCTTTAGATTCTATTGCAATGTTTTCTTGTAACTCCTGCTAAATAATCCCAGTTGAGGAAGGGCCAACTTCTGATCTTGGTACCTGTACAAAAGAGTCTAGGTCAAGAATCTTCTCAATATATTTCATAACATTTCTTATATTGACCTGCTCAATATCATGCTCTATCAATGTGCCTTCTATCCATTCATCTATATTAGCATATTTTTCAATCTCTGAAATTCTCTGATCGATGTATGGTGTTGATTTATTTTTCATTCTTTTATCACAAATGAAGTTGAATGGGTCATAAGGTGCCCAATAGAAACTCTTTTGTAATCTGAAACGGTCTTGTAATATCTTTTCAGCTTCCTCCCCTCCATCCCTAGAGTTACAGATAAACGGACCTAATTGACTTTTGATCCGGAGTTGAGCCTTCTTCTTTGCATTACAAAAATGAATTATATCAGAGTTGTTCATTTGCCTGAAGTACTCTAATGCAAAGAGTCTCATGGGGACATATTTTGGAAATTTAAATGGACATAATTCACATCCATATATCCTGAATTCTGTGTGATTTTGGTACAAGTACCAATCACCAACCTTGTATTGTTTTGAGAGCTGTAGAGTTTTCTTGATTTCATTGGTGAGTCTTGGAGGAGAAACTCCTGTCAACAAGGTGGTTGCGGGGTGTATAAAACGATCAATGAACTCTTTATAGGAATAGGGAGAATCTTGAGAACTATGGGTGATAGCTGACCAAAAGATAACAGATCTAGGATTCCCCTGGGCATCAAGATTTTTGGTATAGAAAGGGAAATTCTTAGACTGGTAATATAGCATTAGGTGATAGATGACAAAGGAATATTTGAATACTTTCTCATTTTCTAATCTCATGAATTGATCATGGATTTTGTTTGCTATGTAAGATGCGAAGTCATACCTGACAGCAGGAGGCTGTCCAGAGGTAAAAATAGACAATAATACTAGAACTAAATGGTCAACAAATTCACTGGTATTAAAGCCCATTATAAAAGATATCATATCCAAAACAAGTCTACCCTCCTTAGTGAAAAAAGCATACCCATAAGGGGGAGGGCCTTTAGGCTGATGATCAGGCAACATAAAGGTCTGACAGATGTGGCTTAGTTCTTCATGGGATAGTTTTGTAGATTTCTCAAGAAGGTCTCCCAGGGATAGGGGAGTGAGGGCTTGATCAGGTTGAAAATGAAGCATCTCATTGATTGACTGAGCCGTAATTGGGAAAAGGACGTCTTGGTTTGGGGATAAGACTGCTCTCTGGTTAGGATCATAATTGGCATGGCAAAGATGGATTATTTCAGGGAAAATATGAACAGAGGGAAAGAGGTATCGGGGAATATTAGATTCCCATAACCCAATTGTATCCAAGCCATTCAAATAATTGTCTCTGCAGTGACAAAAAATTCGAAGAGGACTATCACTAAAACTCAGGTCTTTGATTTGGAAATCCCTGTCGACTAATGATAAATAATCCAGGTCTCTGTGAGGGGCGTTCAATGGGGCAACATTTAAAGCCACATGAACTTCCATTCTTGGTTCTTATGGATTTAAAAATGGAAATTCAGCTTATGGTGAAAATTGAGCAAATTTACAGGTTTCGATGGGAAAAATAGGTACAATTGCAGGCTGGGAAATCAATTACAGTTCTTCGCGATTAAGGAATGAACTAGCAATCAAATTTTTAACTCTGTTTCAGTAAAAGAAAGAGGAAAACCGATTTTCTTACAGAGTTCAGTGCGATTTTAGGGTAAATACTTGTTTTTGGAGAAAAGAGCATTTCGAACAGACACGGGTGAGTGCGGATAATCTTCTGAGAGGCTCGACTGCAATTTGCTTTGACAGGATAAAGGTTGGCAGACTTTAGAATTTTTAAATTCAAATTTTCTGTGTGAGGGTGTATTCGTTCAGTTTGTGCAGAATAATGAAAAAGACACGAAATTTTTGTTTTATTGGCAAAGTCAAACCGGGGGGGGGGGGATTTTATTATTTTAATGACTGGCGTCATTCTGTACGGGAGGTGAATCATGGGGGGGGAAAATGGTAAGAGGTTTTTTCCGCACCACTTACGAGCGAAGGCAGTTTCGGGCGAATGGGCAGCGAAGTGATACAGAGCTTGACACGTAGCAATGGCACTATTCAAAAACCACTTTTATTTCGCGCATTATCTTTCGGATGGGGGATGGCCAGCGGAATCGATGTGAGTCGTTGATCTTGGGCGAATCTATCCAATGGTTGACGAGATATGGAGTTGACAGACATTTAATGGGCGGGACTGACATGATTTCATATGAATTAATCATTTCGGGAGGCGTTTGATTGGAGGGTTTGGTTATTAATTAATCTTAAGGATTAATTAATCCCATATGGAAAAATGGTCGGGAAATGTTAAATGCGCAGGGATGATTTATTTAAAAGTTTAGTTTTAATTAAACTTTGGGTTTATTTTTCTGTTTTAAACATATATACATATATTTAAACCTTTTTCGTATATTTTTAATATATGGTAATTAAATCAATGTGATTTTCTTACCATAGGGGGCGGGAATAGAATTAATGTTATATTTTAGCCAAAAGGGGGTATATTGTGGGTTTTTGTCTTGAATAAGTGGGAATAAAATACTTGTGGCTAAAATATTTATAATACATGGGTTTTGGGAATATTATATGAAAAGGAATTATATACATAGGAAAAGGTGATTTTCATAGGGAGTTAATATATAAATTAGAGTTAATATGACAAGGGACAATGTAAACTCAAAATACTTAAATATAACCAAGAAAGTGAGAATTCAAAAGTAAATATCATTATTATACTTTCATCACTTAGACTTAGAATAAAAAGTGATTTTGAGGGTTTTTCATGAAAAATTGAAGGATTTTCTTAAGTAAAATGGGATTTTACTTAGGAAAAGATTTTGAGAGGTGAATGAATGTGATAATGGATAACTTCAAGTACTTAGGTCTTTTTCAATTATTGGGCCGAGGGTCCGGTCCCTCCAAAAGTCAAGGAAATGCCTTGAGCCCCTCTAATCTTCAAATTCCTTAGCACTTAGGGGAAATTAGTAAAATATTTAAGGAAAAATGAAGGGGAAGTTAATAATCTTGACTTTGCTTTGCTGTGAACTTTTTCCAATGTAGTATCTGCCTTTGCACTTTGTGATGAAAGTAAAATTGAACACATTCAGAACCATAATTCATCACTTGTAATTCTGCAACAACATCTACGTACCCTACCATTTTGTATTCTTTATCAAGGTGCACTTAGACTGGAAAATCCTTATCAATCTTCTTTTCTTTTACATGGAAAACCTATCTAAGTCTACACTTATTACATCCAAGGGCTCAGATTAAATTTTTGACACCTTTTATTAACTTTACCTATCTACTTATCTGCCAAGATTAAACTGTTAGGTCAGATATTTATTCTCTATTCTACAACATGAAATTGAAAAATGAATGAGTCAAGTTTAAACAGTTTGACTCTTCATATATTGTGGCAAAAGTTTGACAAGCTACACACAATTTTGTTTATTACAAAAATTGAAATAGTAGTGGCATTTGGACTTGCACACTTTCCTGGTCTATTTTTTTTGGGGGTTCATTTCTTTCACTTTTTTGACCATTTTATTCTTTTCACCCTTTGATTTTTATTTTAGGGTATACCCTCTTTACATTTTTTAATTTTTTTGATTTTTTAAGAATATGGAACACCTTTGCACAAGAAAAAGGTTTGAATATATTGCATAGTTCAATAAGACAATCATGAAAAATGACACCTATTGGTATAGGAGTCTAACACTGGCTCCACTTGGGGATGGATTTTCTTGGTGAAAAGTCAAGAACAATAGGTTAGACGCCTTAAAATGCCTTTAACTGAACCATGAAATCTTCTTTTTCTGGTGGCTTTATTGTATATATGATAGTGAAACTTCTGAACTTCGGGCTTCAACTCCAAAAAGTCACCATCCAATCAAAACTGATGCATTAGAAAGGATATAATATGTACATGTTAAAAAGTCAGAGCATCCTAATAAATAGGATCAAAGTAGTGTTTTAGCATTCGACCATTGAATGGTCCTTCCTCAGCTTCTGAACCATCCAAATTCTTCAAAAAGTATGTGTTATTTCCCTGTAAAGCATGAATGATGTAAGGCCCTTTCCATAAGAAATAAAATTTCCCATGTTTCTCTTTATCTTCCCTTCTGGAATCCCATCTCAGAACTTTGTCTCCCAGTTCAAAATATTTTTCTTTAGTATTTTTGTCAAACATTTTCTTTAATTTTTCCTGCAAAACTTGGGATCATTAAAACACTTCTTCTCTGGTCTGCTGCAAGTGAATTGTTTGATTTATTCTTCTCTGAATATAATTTGGTTCTACTTGAGCCTCCTGAAGTAATTTCATAATAGGAATTCCTAAGGATGATGGAGATCTAGCCTCAATACCATAAACTAATTCATATGGACTGGTCACAATTGATTTCTTAGTTGTAAGTCTGTTTGCCCACAATGCATTGGTAAGTTTCTTATGCCAATTCTTTTTATTCTCTTCCAATAATTTTTTAATGATATTAATGAGGCTTTTATTGGAAGATTCAGCCAGTCCATTACCCTGAGGATAATAGGTTGTTGAATGGCCTAAAGTGATGTGATAGTTATTGCAGAAACTAATCATTTTCTTAGACTTAAAAGCAGTAGCATTATCAGTTATAATTTTCTCTGGACAGCCAAATCTTGAAAGTATATTGGTTTCTAAGAACCCTATAATTACAGAATCATTGGCTTGTCTGCATGGGATAGCTTCAATCCATTTAGTAAAGTAATCTGTGGCAGTGAGGATCCATCTGTGTTGCCCAAAAGAAGGAGGATGGATTTCTCCAATAAAATCCAGTCCCCATTGTTTAAAGGGTCTCTCGGTGGAAATTGGTTTTAATGGTAAAGGTAACAATTTTCTCTTGCCCTCAAAGATTTGACACTTATGGAAAGCAATTACAAATTTCTTAACCTCTGAAAACAAAGTTGGCCAGTAAAAACCAACCCTTAATATCTTATCTGCAGTTGACTTCTAGTAGAGGTGTCCACCACAATCTCCTGCATGAAATTCATTAAGTACCTTGTCAGTTTCATCTTTCAATAAAAAATTTAATAGAATTCCATCATGGTTCTTCCAAAAAAGAGCACTATATAAAATACAATACTTTAAAGATGTCATTTTTAAGAACCTTTGTTTCGTTCTGGATAACCCTGGAGGAGCTTGCAGTTTAACAAAACATAAATGATATCAGTGTACCAGGGTGAGTCTAAAAAGGTCTGACTGATCTGTGGAGTCGCCATCTCCTGTTCGTCATCCAGTTCATTAATATCCAGGGCTTGGCAATTTGTTTCAGTCATGAGTTGGGCCAATCCTTGACCTTTTATGAGTTTTGTTGGTTTTATTTCAATATCATATTCTAATATGGTAGCTATCCACTTACCTCTTTTTCCTTCAATACCATCTTGAGTTAAGATGTCTTTAACGACAGCATTAGGTACATAAGCTATCACATGAGAATACAATATATAAACTCTGAAATCTTTAATTTCTTTCACAAGTGCAAAAGCTTGTTTCTCCATGATATTATATTTCAATGATGCATCTCTAAGTGATTTACTAAAAAAGGCTATTGGTTTTTCACATCCTTGATCATCTTTTTGTAGTAAAACAACTGCAATTGTGTGTTCAGAAGCAAATGAAAAAATAATGAAATCTCTATCAAATTTTGGACTGGTAAGAACTGGTGTTCTGGTTAAAGCCATTTTGATTTCTTTAAATGATTGCTTGGCTTCTACGGTCCAGTCAATACTTGAATCCTTTATTAACATGTTAGTAAGTAGTCTAAGTAATTCAGTTAAACTAGAAATGAATCTTCTCAAAAAATTGATCTTTCCTATGAAAGCTTGAAGTTATTTAATATTCTTGGGATGAATGAGGTATCTGCAATATGGCTTGTATTCTTTCAGGATCAATTCTAATGCCATCTTTAGAAATAATGTGACCTAGGATTTTTCCTTCTTCAAGACCAAACAATGATTTTTTCGGATTTAAAGACATACCATACTTTTTGCATTTTATAAACACTTGTCTTAGATGATATAAATGTTGCCGATATGTCTTGGAAAAAACAGTTAAATCATCTAGATAAATGACCAGAAAATCATGAATTTCTTTAGCAAAGGCAATGTCCATTGCTCTTTGGAAGGTTGCTCATATGTTTTTTAGACCAAAAGGCATCTTAACATATTTAAAAGTACCCCATGGTGTAGTAAATGCTATCTTGTCTTGATCATCAGGATGAACCAAAATCTGGTTATGTTGGGGTTCCCATGTTTTGGCCAGGTTGACAGAGACCAAAAGATGAGACAACATAGAACCACTTTCAGAGCTTAGGATCTAGCCCTCCTAGGTCCAGAGAGGGATCTCTCTATGATTATCAAAGGATATATGTCTGTAAGGTTCTCAATTATGATTTTAGGCTAGTTATAGGCTTAAGGTTGTTTATTTGATTGTTTGAGTTTGGTTGTTGAGAATCAGGAAGGAAGGTTTCATCATAAGACAAGGATGGGTAAAGAAGGAAGCTAGACAAAGATAGATAACTCAGGGAACATCAAGGCCATTGGGCAATGGAGTCAAGAAAGGATTTAATTATGTTCAATGTGTAAGCTTCAGTTGGGCTAGTCATCTAGAGCATTTGGATCTTAAAGACTGATTGGTGAGATGGAACACTAGGGGATGAAAATGAAGGATGGAAAACCATCTGATTCCATCTATAGATCAGGCCAGAGGTCATTTAACTCCAGGCCTGCTTGGACAAAACCATAGGCAACACAAGGGGTCTTGAAAAGGTTTGTATTGGAAGGTCAGGTTATGAAGAGGCAGCGACGAGCTTTAAACCTCCCAATGTTCCTAACCTCTTTCAATTAAATCTTAACAAAGACATCTGAATACTGATTCTATCAACTTGCACATCAGAGAGCAGGCAATAATCATCCACTACACTGGTTTAGTTAATTAAAAGCAGTATCCAGACACACATATGAGCAGAAAACATTAAAGACTGAGAGAGCTGGGATATAAGGTACCTAACAAGGGTAAATCCTATATCATGCATTCAGATGTCAGTCAGAAGAACATGAAATCAAATGGAAGTAAACATAGAGATAAGAAAAACATCACCAACTGCTGTAGATCAGGATCCAATGAAAACTGCTTATTGTGTTAAACACAACACCAATCAGGTACATCACTGCCCAAAGCTTTTACATTCAGCCTGAATACATCATATTTCTCAGCCTATCATACAACTGTTACACATGAAACTTGGCTCGAGACAAAATGCTTGCAGTTCACTGATAATTCAACAACAACCTTTACAATGATATCCCTTTGTGCTTTATAGCAGAAGAGACACAGAGGACCGACTGGGGAGGTAGGTGAATCTTTAAATGTTATATTTAAACACAACAATGAATGCAGGGCCAAGGCCCATTCTGTTTGATACACTGCATATTTAATCATTGTCACCTTCCTCGTGAAAGAAAAATCTGCTCCGGATACGATCTGTCCTTTGGGCTGTAGTACTTCAGGTGATTTGAACAAAATGAAAGAACTTGCTGGGAGGTCTGCCTCATGGATGTTAGATTGATTTGAACAATAGCTGGGATGGAAAGCTCCTTCAGAGACACGGCGCATAATAAATACTGTATGGGGGACCTGTCCTTTATGGAAAAACATTCTGCTGATAATGAAAACCTTGGTATTACCTCTTATTGATGTTCAGGACCTCCAGAATCGATCCTCGGGTTCTTCAAAATGATGCTTTGCCTCTTTAAACCTCTATTTCAGGGCTCAAGATCTTTGTTGCCGCGCATTAATCCCCCTGCTCTGTACTGAAAATCTTCGCTGTTTCATGACTGCCTCTGTCGGGTTAGCTCGAGCTTTTAATGGCGCCGGCAAGATTTTGGCGTTTGAACTCCGCTTTCCTTTAATGTAAGTCCTGACAGCACCATTCCTTGACTTTCCTTATAGTACTGGTTCATTGGATTTGATCCTGACTACGCCGCTAACCATTAAGGCAGTACATTGAACAGAGGTGGTCCTTTTCCTCTAGAAACTCTGCAACACGGCCAATCTGTGAAGAAACGGTGGACGGAGCAACGGACGCAGGGTGAGCTGAATGGTGGTGCGGCGGTGGCGGAAGAAAAGGTATTATGTAAACGAATGATGAAAATGCGGTGAAGTGGTGGAATGCATGAACAACAGGGTTTGGTATGATCATGCAGCGTGGACCGTTGGATCCTGGCTCGGAGACGAAGATCAACGGCGGAGATTGATCCGGCGTAACCATATGTGGAACTAACAAAAACAAACAAGACACATGAAATGCGACGGGGACGAATGAAAGAGTGGGACCCAGCGGAGGCGTAGTGCGATTATATCCTGACCGTTAGCTCGGAGAAGGATGAACGGCCCAGATGTAATCGGGGGGGAGGCAGAAGCAGTTGCGATTAATGCTGGACCGTTGATCTGCGGAGAAAAGGACGGTCCATATTGAATCGGAAGACAGAGAGAGGACTCACGATCAGCGGAAAAGGGAAGAGCGATGGCTGTTGGATCATGCAACAGACGGACGGCCAGGATTAAATCGGAGCATCGCAATTGGGAGGTGCACAATGAGTGTTGTGATTGTGATCGGACGGGGGAAGCGATTAAGCGCTGGCCGTCGATCTGGAGGAGAAACGGACGACTATGATTTAATCGGAGGACGGAGAGAAGAACCTGTGATTGACAATCGGAGGTCGGGATGAGATTGAGCGCTGACCATCCGATCAACTGACAGATCAACGGTGGGGACAACAATCGGAGGGGTAGGTACGATCGAGCGATGACTGTTGGATCGCGGGGAGATCAATGGCTACGATGCAATCGGGGAATCGCAATCGGGGCGACACAACTAGGGTTTGCGATTGCGATCGGGCATGGGCTTGCGATTGAGCACTGGTCGTTGATCTGCGGGATGGATCGACGGTCAGGATTGAATCGGCAGACAACAGGGAAGGCTTATGATTGGAAGCTGCGATGACCATCGGATTTGTGAGAGAATGGGCGGTCAGGATTAAATCGGAGCATCGCAATCGGGAGGTGCGCAATGAGTGTTGCGATTGTGATCGCACGGGGGTTGCGATTGAGCGACAGCCGTTGGATCGCGGGGATAGATCAATGGTGGGGAAGACCATCGAAGGGGAAGTGCGATCAGCGCGGGACCGTTGGATCGTGAAACATATGGATGGCCGTGATCAAATTGGAAGGTTTCAATCGGGGGGCGGACTTAACATGTTCCGATTGCGATGGGCAGGGGGCCTGCGATTAGCGCTCATCCGTTCGATCGAAACAGATCAACGTTGTGGGACAGATCGCGGGACTTAACGTAATAAAAAAATCACATCGGGGTTTTAGAGTATTACAAAGGAATTTGCCTCCCGCCGATCTTCCGATTGCGATTGGCCCCGGGACTTAAGCGCTTGGTCTTGGGTGATGGGCATATGTGGGGAAGTGGTTAAGGGGCCGGCGGGAAAGGGGCTAAGCCCTATTACATGGTCGGAAAGTGGGTTTTAAGGGAAACGATAGAGGAAGAAAAGGGGAGAAAGAGTAACAAAGGGTAAGGGTAGAATTTCTAAGGGGACTTTGAGGGGATTTGGAGGGTAAATGGGGAAGAAGGGGGAATAAAGGGGAGAGAAAACAAGGGCTTTGGGGAATGAAATAAGAGGGAAAAATGGGGCCTTTGGGCATTTCTTCACAGCAGAGAGGCTTTTGAAAGGGGAATCAGCAGAAGGGATATATTCAAAGGCTAAAAGGCACATGGAGGCTTCAAGGAGACTGTGTTTTCATTGGAAACGCATTCCTTGAAGACTCAACAACAATTTAGCCCCCTATTTTCTTGTCAAAATTTCATAGGGGGGCTAACAGTGGCTCCACATGGGGATGGCTTCTTCTTGAAGGAGTCAAGAATTCAGGAATTGATCTCTTGGTGTAGGCCAGATGCCTGCTGCTATAAGCCATCTTTCTTCTTCCTTTAGATTAGCTGCCACAATATATTAGATACACAAATCAGCAGAAACACTTTCCCAACCAATCTACCTACCCAAACTAGAGTTCTAACAATTTTCCCTTGGGTGCATTTGAATTAGCAGACCCTTTAAATTTTATTTTGCAAAACAAAAACAAACCTATTCTAATTCTACCCTTATTGCTCCATGAGGCCAGATTAGACTGTTGGCCTCATATATTTCTCTACCTAAACTACTACCTGTTGGGATTAGACTGTCCAACAGGTTTCTTCACCTACATTCTAAGATAGGAAATTTAAACATAGCCAAGCCAGGATTAGACAGTCTGACTTGCTGGGCAGAAACTTGAAGAAAACAAAACTGTGAAGGCATGGAATTTTTCAACTGTGAAACATCCTTCTTTCTTCCTTGTGACTCAGGTTTTGAGCATGTTTGAGTCACTTCTTTCCTTTACTCCAGCTCTGATTTTGGGCATATTTAGAGCTGGATCTTGTGGTCACTGCTGATCCAGATTTTGAGCTTGTAAGGACCAGCTATTCTTCTTCCCTTTGGCTCAGATTTTGAGTTTATTAGAGCCAATCCTTTTGCCTCAGAGGTTCATGTTTTGAGCATGTCTGAACCTCTCTTCTCATTCTGTTTTTTGGGACATTTCCTTCTCCTTTTTGCTGAAAATGAAAATTTGCAACGGTATATACAATGGAGGTGAAACTGGAAATGGAAAATTAGCAGAAATAGTGTTTGAGCATCCTGCCATTGACAGGACCCCCAAACAGCTCTGTACCATCAAGTTCTTGTAAGAAGAATGCATTAGGACCCACGGTGGCTTGAATGATGAATGGACCTTGCCACAAGCTGTCGAATTTGCCATGTTTGCCTTTATCCTCTCTTCTTGAATCCCATCTCAGAAATTTGTCCCCAACCTTGAAATTTGCTGCTTTGGTTCTTTTGTCAAACTGTCTCTTCATGTTTTCTTGTACTCTGACAGCTCTGTCATAAACTTGCTCTCTTGTTTGCTACAAATGGATTGATTCATTAATTCTCCTTATCACGCTGTCTTCTTCTGATTGGATTTCTTGAATAAGCTTTACCACTAGTATCCCAAGGCTAGTAGGAAAAACTGCTTCTGTCCCATAAACCAACTGGAAGGGTGATGTGCGAATAGATTTCTTTGTAGTGAGCCTGTCAGCCCACAAAGCATGCACCAAATTTTTGTGCCATGACTTTTTGTTCTCTTCCAGCAGCTTCTTAATGATTGTAACCAGGCTTTTATTTGATGATTCAACTAGGCCATTACTCTGGGGGTAATAGGCAGTTGAATGTCCAAGTGCTATTCCATACCTGTGACAGAAATCAACCATTCTTTTGGATCCGAAAGCAGCAGCATTGTCAGTGATTATTTTCCTTGGGCAGCCAAACCGAGATAGGATGAAGTCTTCTAGGAACCTAATGATGACAGAATCAGTGGCATTCCTAGTGGGTATGGCTTCGATCCACTTAGTGAAGTAATCAGTAGCAGTCAAGATCCATTTGTGTTTCCCAGAAGAAGAGGGGTGGATTTATCCAATGAAGTCTAAGCCCCATTGCATGAAGGGACCTTCTATGGTGATAGGTTGCAGAGGGAGGGGAAGGAGCTTCCTTTTGCCCTCAAAAATTTGGCATTTGTGACAGGTAAGGACCATTTTATGCACATCACTGAAGAGTGTGGGCCAATAGTAACCAACCCTGAGTATCTTATTTGCAGTGGCCTTCCAACTCAGGTGGCCTCCACACTCCCCAGCATGGAATTCTTGTTTGATTCTTTCGGCTTCAATTTCAGACAAGCATTTCAGTAAAAGGCCATTTGGATTTTTCCAATATAGACTCTCATTCATAATGCAGTAATTTCTAGCTTTGAGTTTTACGAATCTGGCCTTTGTTTTGGACAGTTCTGGGGGGGCATTGAGGTGTGTGAGCACATAAAGGATATCAGTGTACCAAGGAGAGTTCTGAAACTGCTCCTCAACAGTTTGATGGGGCAATCCTTCGTGCTCATCCAGGGCATTCATCATGTTAATATCAAGGGCCTGTAGATTAGATTCAGCCATCAATTGGGCCAGGCCCTGACCTTTGACCAGCTTGGTGGGTTTGATCTCAATGTCATATTCTAAAATTGCAGCAATCCATTTGCCCCTTTTTCCATCTGGGTCTTGGGACAAGATATCTTTGACCACTATATTTGGCACATAAGCAATGGTGTGAGAATGCAGAATGTACACCCTAAAATCTTTCAAGGCCTTAATCAGGGCATAGGCCTGCTTTTCCATGATGTTGTACTTTAAGGGTGCATCTCTCAGGGCTTTACTGAAGAAGGCAATAGGCTGTTCCTTACCTTCCGCATTTTTCTGTAGCAAAACTGTTGCTATGGTGTGTGGGGAGGCAAATGAAAAGATCAGAAAATCTTTTGAAAAGTTAGGGATGATAAGGACAGGGGCCTGGGTGAGTGCAAGCTTTACTGACTCAAAATATTTCTTGGCTTCGACAGTCCACTTAATTCCAGCATCTTTCTTCAACATTTCAGTCATTTTCCTAAGATGCTCAGCAAGGTTGGGGATAAATCTTCTAAGAAAATTGATCCTCCCAATGAAGGACTGTAGCTCCTTGATGTTTCTTGGGTGTGTAATTTGAAGTATTCCCTCAACTCGTTGGGGGTCTATCCTAATCCCTTTCTCAGATATAATGTGGCCAAGAAGCTTACCTTCTTGCAGCCCAAAAACAGTCTTCTTAGGATTTAGGGACAGACCGTACCTTCTACATTTTTCAAAAACTTTCCTCAGATGTTTTAAGTGTTCTTCTTTTGTTTTAGAAAAGACAGTTAAGTCATCCAAGTAAATAACTATAAAGTGTCCAATCTCATCTGAGAAAGCAATATCCATTGCTCTCTGGAAGGTAGCTCCAGCATTCATCAATCCAAAAGGCATTTTCACATACATTAAGGTGCCCCATGGAGTGGTAAAAGTTGTTTTGAGTTGATCTTCTGGGAGTACCAGAACCTGGTTTTATCCTGAAAAACCATCAAGCAGGGAGATTCGTTTAGAGCCCACTACCTTCTGTAAGATATGTTCCATTCTAGGCAAGGGGTAGTTATCTTTCAGGGTGGCTCTATTGAGGTTTCTGAAGTCTATGCACAGCCTAATCTCCCCTGTTTTCTTCCTTACAGCCACTAAGTTCGACACCCAATCAGAAAACCTCACAGGGACTATAATGCCTGCATCATACATCTTCTTAATTTCCTTTTCTACTGCAGGCAATTGTTTTGGATTAATTCTACGGAGTTTTTGTCTGAAAGGTTTCTGATTTTCCTTCAATGGTATCTTATGTTGTATAATGTTGGTGTCATAGGCCTTTAAGTCTTCGTAGCTCCATGCAAACACATCAATGAATTCCTTAAACAAGTCAATGTATCTTTTCTTCATGTCTGCAGGTATAGACTTAGCCAGTTTTATCATTTTGGGTTTGTCTTCAGTACCTATGTTGCATTCTTCTACATCTGATTCTGCATGTTCTATTGTGGGCTTCTTTGTAACATCATCAAAATCAAAGAGATCCTCTAAGGGTGCTAAGCCTCTTGGTATGTTCTTGTCTTTGGCTTGCAGCACCTCCATTTCTTCTCTATCTGCGTTTTCACGTTTTATGGCTGAATCCCCAGTTTCTTCAGAAAAAGAGTTTATTTCTATACTACAAGGTGTTTCTAGTTCATCTGGGGAATCCTCACTTGGGCAGCTGTCATCATATTTTGAGTCTGAGTCAGAAAATTCAAACTCATTTCTGCCCATTAGGAAATCTGCAATCTGTTTGTCAGCTTCAAAGACTTGCCAGTATTTTTCATTGTCTGGCACTGCAGGCCTGAATTTAGTCTGAATGATGATTTTTTGGTCAACTGGGGCCTTAGGATAAGAGCTAGCTAGGCAGGCTAGTCCATTTGCAATAGCGTTTTGACCCCTAGGAATGAATACTAAATCATATTCAATGAACGTTTTCAGCAAATCTAGAGTATCGTTCCTATATGCCCTAAGCCTGGGGTGTTTTGCCGAATACTCACCATTCATCTGTTTGATTACTAACTCACAGTCTCCTCTCACGACTATCCTACGGGCTCCTAATTTTTTCAACAGATTTAAACCCAAGATTAGAGCCTCATATTCTGCAATGTTGTTCGTGCATTTGAAATGCAGGTTGACAGCGTGGTTCTCCGTGTGGTCATTTTTGGTGTTACGTAGCCACACTCCCGCTCCAGCGCTTTGTCTAGTACAGGACCCATCAAAGTTAATTTCCCACAGGGGTTCTTTGTTTACTTCCACTTCACTTTCTCCCTTACAGCTGGGTTCGCCATTAGGTTGAGTCAGGAGGTCTGTACTGGATTGTAAGCTGTCCTGTTGTTCATAGAGGCCATGGATGTTAGGGAGGTGGTTGGCCGGCTGTTCTTGTTCTGTTTCTGTTTCACTTGGAGTGAGAAGTCCACCCCAGATTCTACAGGCTTCAATGCAGACTTCCTCTTTGTTTTCAGTGCGTTGCCCATGGTTTTCCTGATCATATTCTTCCAGAATGGCCATTATGTGGAGGTCCATAGGCTCGGTGTTCTCATTCGTATGCCTATTCTGGGACTCTGGCTCTCCTAAGGATTCATCATTACAAAAGATGAAGGAGTCAAGGTCGGTATGCACAGAATATAATGGTGAATTTTCAGGTTTCTCGGGGCTGCTGACTAGGAATTTCATTTGGGATTCTCTATATAGTCTTCTTGATTGGCCAAATATAGGGATAGTGGCATATGAGCCATCCATCTGCATGGTGCCTTGCAGCTTGGCTCCCCATGATCTTGACAACATCATGCCATACTTGGGTGGCACGTCTGCCACCACTACATCCATGACCATACATTTCGCGGGAATTTGAGTTAAGCTTACACATAAGTCTTTGATGAGGCCTAGGCATTTTACTCTACTAGAGTCAAAAGAGTATAAGTCTTTGTAAGGTCTGGTAATTTCTAGGCCTAGCCTTTCCATCACTACCTTAGGCATTAGATTGTGTGATGCACTGGAGTCGTGCATGGCATTATGAAGGATCTTGTCATGAATGTTAAGGCTGATATAAAAAGGTGGAACTATCCCTTCCTGAAATTTCCCCTCAATCTTGGGACCGAATAAGAGGGCAGGCTGATCATCGCTCAAATTTACAGTGTCATTATTTATACTCAGATTTAATGCTTTCAAAATCTGGCCCTTATATACATCCTGAGAGGCCAGCTTAGATAATGGTACAGAGATTTTGATTTTTGCAATCTCACTTTCTAAACTGAAAGTGGATTGATTCTTGGGAGTGTCCAACTCTGTTTTATTTGCAACTACCTTAGTAGCTGGATCGGTTTGTGTCTTCTCATTATGTACATGTGTAGACACAGTTTTAACAGGAGCACTGACTAAGGTGCTAGTGCTACTGGTTGGTTGACTTTGTTTTTCATTGTTTTGGTTGTCCTTTTCTTTGTTACTCTCAGAACTCTTGGCCGTTGAATTGTTGTTCACGGCAGTTACTTTAGAAGATTTTTCAGGCCTCTTTTTGATGGTTACCTCAGGAGTTTGAGGTTTGGAAGTGTCTTGGTTCTTTTTACTCCTGAGCTCATATTGTTCTCTGACCTGTAACATGGCATTTTCGAATCCCAACCTATAATCCTCAGATTCAAACCATTCCTCCTCCCCATAAGAGGTTGAGGGTTGGTCCTCTTCTGAATCACAGTTTAGGATTGAGTCCTTTGTTTCGAACATGTTTATCACATTCCCTTCAGACTCTTCTATGATTCCCTCATCCTCATCAAGAAAGTTTTGGAACGGGGGAATGACTTGCTGATCTGACTCTTTCTGTCTGTTGGGAGTGTTGTTGTTTCTTCTGAAGTTCTGATTTTGGTTTTGATTTTGGTTCCTGTTCTGAGTGATAGCCATATTTTTGACCGCTTTGCATAGCTTATCCAAATTCTTAGACAATCTGTCAATATTAGGATCTGAAGTGGAGGCTATAGTGTCATCCTTGTATGTTACTCTCTTCTCAGCTCTCAGTTTGGCCCTTTTCTCAATCAAATTTGCCTCTATGTTTACTGCCCCTTTCTGCATATCATCCAACGTGGTATATTCTTTATCTCTAAGCTCATAGGCCATGTCAGCATCAAATCCATCAGGATATTTGGCCAGGGCCATACGTTGCGGAGGTTTCATGTGTGGAGGAAGGGCGTTGTAAATACTGTTGAATCTAGTGGTGTAATCATGAACGCTTTCCCCCACGTTCCTCTTAAGGGACATGTATTCTTCTAGGAGCTGGCGAGGGCTTGCTCTAGTTTCCCATTTGTTGATGAAAGTCTGGTATAAAGCTGGGAGATCTTGGATACTACCAGCAGGCAGGTTTTTAAACCACTTTTTAACCTCTCCCCCCAGGCTCTGCGCAAAAATTCTCATTTTGATTGTTTCATCATCAATTTCCATATAGTCAAAAGAGTCCTCCATTTTATCTACATGTTGTTGCGATGTTGTAGGCTCTTTAGCAGGGAAGTGTGGGATTTTTGACTGATAATCATTTGGTAAGGGCAGTAGAGGCTGAGGCAAAACTAGAGGTGCATACCAGGCTGCCATGATGATGTTCTGCTGAGGTATAGGGTTGGCTTGAGCAGTTGGTAGTTGTATGACAGGGATGGTAGGGCCAGCAGAAGTCTGTTGAGCCGATCTAGGGTTAGAAAGCCCCAAGTTTTGGAGAAAGTGGAGATCAGGTGGTGTGGAAGGAGGGGTTTCGCTATCCCTAGTGTCTGGCTGGTCAGAAACACTGAAAGACCTAGTTCTAGGTAATCTGTTTTGGAGGCCTAGGTCGAAGAAAGGGTCTAATAGAGCTGCAAGATCTTCTGGTGCGGAATTGGCTCTATGAATGTTGCCGGAAATAGTTGATCTCCTACTCACAGGTGTTCTTTTAAGGATTCTCTCAGGATTATCAACTGTTTCAGGTGGGTTTGGATCAGGGAAAGCTCTTGTATGAATGGTTCTATAAGCCAGAGTGTTGTTTATAAGCCAAGCAGCTTATCCCTACTTGTTATTTCTACTACGGTTAATATTGTCTTGGGAACTGGTCTCCCAGTGGAGTTTTCATTATGCTTGGGACTGGTCTCCGAGTGGAGTATATAATGTTTAGGAACAAGGGAGTCGCCAGGTGGAGGGTTTAGGATGATTCTAGGGTACACTGTCTACCACAGTGCTCAGGCGCTATCACCTTTCGGGAATCTCCTCTAAAGCAACAAGCTCCAACCAGAGATTGACTGGGAGGGAATTTACCAGATATGTCACCCCTGAATAGAGGATGAGATCTGGAGGCTACCTGGCCCTATCCAGGCTCTGTCTAAGAGTGTGGTGGATATTCAATAATGGAGGCTGATTCAAGAAAAGTGTGACTTACTGTCAACCTAGCCAGAGCTCTAAGCTTCTAAGGATGTTTGAAATGAAAGCACTCAGAATTCCCCAGTATGGTCGCCATTATGTTGGGGTTCCCATGTTTTGGCCAGGTTGACAGAGACCAAAAGATGAGACAACATAGAACCACTTTCAGACCTTAGGATCTAGCCCTCCTAGGTCCAGAGAGGGATCTCTCTATGATTATCGAAGGATATATGTCTGTGAGGTTCTCAATTATGATTTTAGGCTAGTTATAGGCTCAAGGTCGTTTGTTTGATTGTTTGAGTTTGGTTGTTGAGAATCAGGAAGGAAGGTTTCATCATAAGACAAGGATGGGTAAAGAAGGAAGCTAGACAAAGATAGATAACTCAGGAAACATCAAGGCCATTGGGCAATGGAGTCAAGAAAGGATTTACTTATGTTCAATGTGTAAGCTTCAGTTGGGCTAGTCATCTAGATCATTTGGATCTTAAAGACTGATTGGTGAGATGGAACACTAGGGGATGAAAATGAAGGATGGAAAACCATCTGATTCCGTCTATAGATCAGGCCAGAGGTCATTTAACTCCAGGCCTGCTTGGACAAAACCATAGGCAACACAAGGGGTCTTGAAAAGGTTTGTATTGGAAGGTCAGGTTATGAAGAGGCAGCGACGAGCTTTAAACCTCCCAATGTTCCTAACCTCTTTCAAATAAATCTTAACAAAGACATCTGAATACTGATTCTATCAAATTGCACATCAGAGAGCAGGCAATAATCATCCACTACATTGGTTTAGTTAATTAAAAGCAATATCCAAACACACAGATGAGCATAAAACATTAAAGACTGAGAGAGCTGGGATATAAGGTACCTAACAAGGGTAAATCCTATATCATGCATTCAGATGTCAGTCAGAAGAACATGAAATGAAATGGAAGTAAACACAGAGATAAGAAAAACATCACCAACTGTTGTAGATCAGGATCCAATCAAAACTGCTTATCGTGTTAAACACAACACCAATCAGGTACATCACTGCCCAAAGCTTTTACATTCAGCCTGAATACATCATATTTCTTAGCCTATCATACAACTGTTACACAGGAAACTTGGCTCGGGACAAAATGCTTGCAGTTCACTGATAATTCAACAACAACATTTACAATGATATCCCTCTGTGCTTTATAGCAGAAGAGACACAGAGGACCGACTGAGGAGGTAGGTGAATCTTTAAATGTTATATTTAAACACAACAATGAATGTAGGGCCGAGGCCCATTCTGTTTGATACACTGCATATTTAATCATTGTCACCTTCCTCGTGAAAGAAAAATCTTCTCCGGATACGATCTGTCCTTTGGGCTGTAGTACTTCAGGTGATTTGAACAAAATGAAAGAACTTGCTGGGAGGTCTGCCTCATGGATGTTAGATTGCTTTGAACAATAGCTGGGATGGAAAGCTCCTTCAGAGACACGGCGCATAATAAATACTGTATGGGGGACCTGTCCTTTATGGAAAAACATTCTGGTGATAATGAAAACCTTGGTATTACCTCTTATTGATGTTCAGGACCTCCAGAATCGATCCTCGGGTTCTTCAAAATGATGCTTTGCCTCTTTAAACCTCTGTTTCAGGGCTCAATATCTTTGTTGCCGCACATTAATCCCCATACTCTGTACTGAAAATCTTCGCTGTTTCATGACAGCCTCTGTCGGGTTAGCTCGAGCTTTTAATGGTGCCGGCAAGATTTTAGCGTTTGAACTCCGCTTTCCTTTAATGTAAGTCCTGACAGCCCCATTCCTTGACTTTCCTGATGGTACTGGTTCATTGGATTTGATCCTGACTGCGCCGCTAACCATTAAGGCAGTACATTGAACAGAGGCGGTCCTTTTCCTCTAGAAACTCTACAACACGGCCAATCTGTGAAGAAACGGTGGACGGAGCAATGGACGCAGGGTGAGCTAAATGGTGGTGCGGCGGTGGCGGAAGCAAAGGTATTATGTAAAAAAATGATGAAAATGTGGTGAAGTGGTGGAATGTGTGAACAACAGGGTTTGGTATGATCATGCAGCATGGACCGTTGGATCCTGGCTCGGAGACGAAGATCAACGGCGGAGATTGATCTGGCGTAACCATATGTGGAACTAACAAAACAAACAAGACACATGAAATGCGACGGGGATGAATGAAAGAGTGGGACCCAGCAGAGGCGTAGGGCGATTATATCCTGACCGTTAGCTCGGAGAAGGATGAACGGCCTAGATGTAATCGGGGGGGAGGCAAAAGCAGTTGCGATTAATGCTGGACCGTTGATCTGCGGAGAAAATGACGGTCCAGATTGAATCGGAAGACAGAGAGAGGACTCGCGATCAGCGGAAAAGGGAATAGCGATGGCCATTGGATCATGCAACAGACGGACGGCCAGGATTAAATCGGAGCATCGCAATCGGGAGGTGCACAATGAGTGTTGCCATTGCGATTGGACGAGGGAAGCGATTAAGCGCTGGCCGTCGATCTGGAGGAGGAATGGATGGCTATGATTTAATCGGAGGATGGAGAGAAGAACCTGTGATTGACGATCGGAGGTCGGGATGCGATTGAGTGCTGACCGTCCGATCAAATGACAGATCAACGGTGGGGACAACAATCGGAGGGGTAGGTGCAATGGAGCGATGACCGTTGGATCGCGGGGAGATCAACGGCTACGATGCAATCGGGGAATCGCAATCGGGGCAGCACAACTGGGGTTTGCGATTGCGATCGGGCATAGGCTTGCGATTGAGCGCTGGCCGTTGATCTGCGGGACGGATCGACGGTCAGGATTGAATCGACAGACAGCAGGGAAGGCTTATGATCGGAAGCTGCAATGACCGTCGGATCTGTGAGAGAATGGGCGGTCAGGATTAAATCGGAGCATCGCAATCGGGAGGTGCACAATGAGTGTTTCGATTGCGATCGAACGGGGGTTGTGATTGAACGACAGCCGTTGGATCACGGGGATAGATCAACGGTGGGGAAGACCATCGGAGGGGCAGTGCGATCAGCGCGGGACCGTTGGATCGTGAAACATATGGATGGCCGTGATCAAATCGGAAGGTTTCAATCGAGGGGTGGACTTAACATGTTCCGATTGCGATGGGCAGGGGGCCTGCGATTAGCGCTCAGCCGTTCGATCGAAACAGATCAACAGTGCGGGACAGATCGCGGGACTTAACGTAATAAAACAATCGCATCGGGGTTTTAGAGTATTACAAAGGAATTTGCCTCCCACCGATCTTCCAATTGCGATTGGCCCCGGGACTTAAGCGCTTGGTCTTGGGTGATGGGCATATGTGGGGAAGTGGTTAAGGGGCCGATGGGAAAGGGGCTAAGCCCTATTACATGGTCGGAAAGTGGGTTTTTAACCCATTCAAATGGATTTTAAGGGGTTTAAGGGAAACAATAGAGGAAGAAAAGGGGAGAAAGGGTAACAAAGGGTAAGGGTAGAATTTCTAAGGGGACTTTGAGGGGATTTGGAGGGTAAATGGGGAAGAAGGGGGAATAAAGGGGAGAGAAAACAAGGGCTTTGGGGAATGAAATAAGAGGGAAAAAGGGGGCCTTTGGGCATTTCTTCACAGCATAGAGGCTTTTGAAAGGGGAATCAGCAGAAGGGATATATTCAAAGGCTAAAAGGCACATGGAGGCTTCAAGGAGACTGTGTTTTCATTGGAAACGCATTCCTTGAAGACTCAACAACAATTTAGCCCCCTATTTGCTTGTCAAAATTTCATAGGGGGGCTAACAGGTTATACTCTGAAAATCCATCCAGAAGAGAAATTCTTCAAGATCCTACTACCCTTTGTAAGATATGGTCCATTTTAGGCAAAGGATAGTTATCTTTTAAAGAAACTTTGTTTAAATTTCTCAAATCGACACATAGTCTAATCTCTTCAGTCTTTTTTCTTGTTGGTACTAGATTAGAAACCCATTCAGAGAACCTAATAGGAGCTATAATTCCTGCTTCATACATTTTTTTAATTACTTTCTCAATTGAAGGTAGTAAAACAGGGTTGATCCTTCTAAGTTTCTGTTTGAATGGTTTCTGATCTAGTTTCAAAGGTATTGTATGTTGAATGATTGATGTATCATATGACTTCAGATCTTCATAGCTCTAGGCAAAAACATCCTGGAATTATTTTAAAATTTCAACATATTTAACCTTTTGATCTTCTGGCAGAGATTTAGATAGTTTAACCATCTTGGGATTTCCTTCAGTTCCCAAATTGACTTCTTCAATATCAACTTTTAAAGGTTCCATTTTGGGTTTTAGTGGAATGTCATTTGAGTCAAAAAGATCTTCCAAAGGAGTTAATCCTTTGGGTAAATGATTATCTTTCAGATTAATAATTTTAGATTTATCTTCTATAATCTCATCGAATTCCACTTGTTTCAAATCCTGCATATATTTTTTAGTGAATTTGGTTGGGTGAAGCATGTGAATTGAAGTCTGAAATATTCACTTCTTGTTCATCTAGTTGATCAGATTCATTGATTGTTGTGTCTTCATCTATACTACTGTTAGAGAACTCATTTTCTAAGGTCAAAAAATTATTGATCTGATTATTATTTACAAACACTTGCCAATTCATGAGATTGTTCGGTATAGCAGGTCTATGTCTAATCACAGCTGTGAACTGATGATTAGGTCCAAAATGTAATTTACAGGTGCTAGTGAACATTGCAAGACTGTGAGCATGCAAATTTTGTTTTCTAGGAATTTTGTCAAGTTGAGCTTGTAGGAAAGTGTTGAGAATTTCCACAACTGTTCCTCTGTATTCTCTTAATCTGGCGTCTTTCGTTGAACATTCACCATTGATCTGTTGGATAATTAACTCAGAGTCTCCTATGATTGATACTCTAATTTCTCCTAACTTTTTGACATGTTTAAGCCCTAACAAAAGAGCTTCATACTCTGCCATATTATTAGTGCATCTAAAGTTCAACCTATAAGCATGGCCTTCGGCGTGATCATTTTCAACATTATGTATCCAAATTCCAGCTCCTGCTCCTAACTTATTTACTGAACCATCAAATTCTAAATGCCACATAATTTCATGTTCATAATCTTCCTCAACTGTTTTAACATGTTTCTTAACAGGAAGAGCTGGCTTTTCAATTTTTTTTGGTGTCTCTTGAATGTCTGTTGTTTCTTTGTTTTCAGAAATTTCTTCGATTTGAACAGTAGATTTATTTGCAGTTTCTGTTTCTGGTGCTTCTAGTTCAGTAGGAATGTCAGATTCAGCATTATAAAGGATGAATGAGTCCATACCAGAATGGACTGAGTAAAGAGGGAATTTTTCAGGCTTCTCATGGCTACTGACTAAATATTTCATCAAGGTCTCTCTGTATAGTCTTTTAGGTTGACCAAATACTGAAATAGTAGCATATGACATATCTAATTGAATAGATCCTCCGAGTTTGGCACCCCAGGATCTGGAAAAAAACATACCATATTTGGGAGGAATATCGGCTACTACTATATCCATCAGAATAGATTTCGCAGGGTATTGCACCACAGTAACACACAGATCTTTAATCAAACCTAAACATCTTACCTGACTTGAATCAAAAGAAAAAAGATCTTTATATGGTCTGGTAATGTCTAGATTTAATCTTTCCATCACATCTTTGGGCATTAAATTATGGGACGCTCCAGAATCAAGCATGGCGTTATGAAGTATTTTGTCATGAACATTCAGACTCACATAAAATGGAGGAGTTCCTCCACTTTATGGTTTGCAATTTACCTCAGGGCCAAAAAGGAGTTTGGGTTGATCATCAAAAACATTTACTGAATCATCCATTCTAGTAATGTTAAGGGATCTGCTGATTTGGCTTCTATAGACATCATGTTTAGCCAATTCTGATAATGGAACAACTATCTTTAGTTTGCCTATTTCAGCCTCTAGATTGAAAGGTTTTTCTGTTTGAGCTCTAGTGTTTTGAATAGTTGGGTTTTCTCTATTTTTTGGGTCTTCAATGTTTTTCTCTTTTTCATGGGTGGGATGATGAGTTGAAGGTGTTTTTGAATTAACTTCTGCTGGTTCTTCTACGTTTCTTGTAGGAGGAGAAGTATTAGAAAGTTTTTCATTATTTGGTTGGCTATCAGACACATCTTCAATTATTGGATTTGCGGGGTTAGGACCTGTTCTAGATAGAATTTGTACAGGAGGAATTTTAGTTTTACCTTTGATGTTTTGTTTTGCAGCTTTCTATTTTCTATTCTCTGGCACATCAATTCGTCTAATTCTCAAATTGTATTGTTTATGAACTTCATAAATTGCTGTGTCATAACCTTCTTTAAAATCAAAAGTTTCTCCTGAATGAGTTTGAAATGTTTTAAGAATGTGATTTTCTTGATCTTCTTGAGATAGGAAAACTTCTGGTTCGTTTTTGTTCTTAGTCACGTTATTTATATCAACATCCTCTGTTGGTTCTTCAAAAGATGAACCTTCAACACAATTTTCTTGGAATGGTGGCCTGATGTTTTGGTCAGGGACATTTTTCCCAGTATTTCGGTTTTGATTTCTTCTGAAGTTTGGGTTTCTAACAACATTTTGACAATCACCAGAAGACTTTCTTTCGATTGTCTCTACTCTATCTCCCATTATTTCCATACCTTTAATAAATGCATCCAGCTTTCTTTCAAAAGCTGAAGGCTCTTCGTTTATAGGCATCCTTCTTTCGGCTCTAGCTCTAGCTCGTTTTTCTATGAGGTTAGCTTCAACACTAACCACGATACTTTGCATCTCTTCTAGAGTTTGGGGGGCTCTTTCCCTAAGTGAATATGCTATGTCAAAATCAAAAACGTCAGGGAATTTAACCAGTACTGAATCCAGAGGGGGTCTAAGGTTTTGAGGAACAGTGTTATAGGCTTCGTTAAATCTAATGATATAATCTTGCACTACTTCATTAGGTCCTCTTTTAAATTTTCCAAAGTCAGATAGGATCTGAAGAGGGTCTTTTTTCTTCTCCCATCTATTTAAAAATGACCTATACAAGGCTGGTAAGTCAACAATACTATTTGGAGCAAGAGCCCTAAACCATGTCCTGACTTCCCCAGTAAGACTCTGGACAAATATTCTCATTCGTACATCGTCAGCGTCTATTTCATAAAATTCAAAGTAATCTATCATACTTTTAGTATGTTGTTGAGCAATATAAGTACCGGAACCATCAAAAGGGGTGATCTTACTCTGATAGTCTGGAGGCAAAGCAGCAGGGTTGCCTGGCAACCTTAACGGAGCATATCTATTGGCCATTGGAAGGTGTAGTGGAATAACAGGTGATGATGGTCTGGAAGTGGTGGGGGTAGGAGTTGTTAGCCCCCCTATGAGATTCTTGGCAAGCAAGCTGGGGGCTGGATGGTTGTGGAGCCTTCAAGGAATGTCTTTCCCCTGAAAACCCATTCTCCTTGAAGTCTCTGAGTTCTTTGCCTTGTAAAAATCCTCTCTGCTGATCCATTGCTCAAAGGGACCTATTACTCCCTCTTTTACCCCTATATCCTTGCAAAATTCCCTATCACAACCTCTGTTTTCCCTGTGTTAAAGTTTCCCTTTAATCCCTCCATTATCCCCTTAAATTCCCCCTAAATCCTATCTAAACCCCACCATCACCCTTTGTTCCTTCAAATTTCCACTTCACCCCCCTATCGTTACCTTCCATGGGCCTGGAAGTGCATTAAAATTGAAACAAAATGATAAAATCCACCATATCAGGCCTTAGCCCCTTTCTCCATTAACCTCCGCACTTTTCTCTCCAATGAGACCCAGCGACGTGACCGACGCTAAATCCACCAGGCGCTTAGCCCCTCCAAACCTTTCTCTGCGCGAAAATCATCAAAAACCTTTGCAAACGTGCATTTGTGGGTTTTAATATGTTTTTTAGATCAATGGATCTTCGTCGTCTATTTACGTTTCGATCCTACGATCCACGTCTCCTCCGCCAGTGGACCCTGCAGCGCACTACCCCTGAAACTGTCAGTTCATTTTGCACCACCCTCGCGCGCTAAGTAGTTTTCCTCCATCTCCTAGCGATTCCACTCATCGTCTGCCACCTGTCTCGTGCACTGTTCTGAAACCACTTTCTTCCCACGCATTAACTCTCGACTCAAGATGCCGGGAGAAATTATCCACATCCGTCCGATCTGTGATCGTGCATCCAACGGTCTTCGCTCCTTGGAGTTGCGCCCCCGTTAACCTGTCTCTTCTGTACCACGGGTCCTCAGTCCGTCGCCCGCCCATGCGTTCCCACCATCGATCTCCGCCACGATCGATGGTCCTGATTCGTCCTCCATCGTTGAATGTTCCTTTGTCCCCCGCCTTGCCACATCACCTCCACGTGCACACCCCATACATTCTCCATTTTCATCACAATATAACTGGTTCTTTTGTGCTTTTTAAGGTTTCCATTCATTTACTACGTGTATTTTCTCTGTGTTTCACCATTCCTCCATCAGAGCAATTTTTATCATTTCCACTGCAAATTCTCCCCTCCATTTCACCGTCAGCAGAACCATGTTCGTCGCCCTCGCCACCTTCATCATTCTTGTCCATGGTTTTCTTCACAGTTTGTTGTTTTGCAGGGTTTATAAGGGTAGAAGACCGCCATGGTTCTACATGGCAAGCTGTGCAGACAATATTAAATCTGAGAGCTGGTACTGCCGTGGGATAGTCAAAGAAAGCGGCTGGCAGGATTCACATTAAGGAAAATTCAGATTTCGAACACTGGAAACCTTGCAACGCCATTAAAACCCGAGCTACCCTGTCAGAAGAAAAATGGAGTGGCAGATTGTTTCAGTACAGAGTGAAAGGAAGATTAAAGAAAGCTAATGACGATCTCGAGCCTTTAATTAGAGGTTTAGAAGGCAAAGCAATGGTTTGAAGACCCCGAGGATCGATCCAAAGATCCTGAGCACAGTAACAGGTACCATCTGGGTTTATTCATTAGTATAATGCTTTTTTCCATCAAGTACAGGGCACCCATATAGCTCTTATTATGCAGAGTGTCCCTGAAAGAATTTTCTCCCTAACTACAGTTCAAAAACAGTCAGACATTTATGAAGCAGACCTCTCAGCAGTTGTGCACCCTTTGTTTATTCCCCAAAAGTACAGCACAGTACCGCAGCCAGAATGAATCCAGGGTCATATCAGAGTAATAGAAAACTAGAGAAGATCACCCTATCATCCAAGGAATGACAGAGATTAAGTGTTCAACATTCAAGCAGGGTGGGCTTCGGCTTCCTTCCCTCTCAAAAGTGTTAATACTGCATTTAGTGTTTCACCTGCCTCCTGAGCTCTTCTTCTGCTATAAAGCTCGGAGAGAAATATTGTAATGGTTGTTGATGAGATATCAGAGAAATGCAAGCATTTCTCCTCTTGAGACAAGTTCTCTATGTAATAGTGTAAGATAGACTGAGATTTGATGTATTCAGACTGAATGTTCAAGCTATGGGCTATGATGTACTTGATTGGTGTTGTTTTTAATATGACAAGCATGTTTCTTTGGATCCTGATCTAAAGCAGCTGGTGATGTTTTCCTTTCTCTGTATTTGTGATTGACTTGCTTTCATTTCATTATGTTTCTTCAGGCTCGCACCAGAAGTTTGGCATAAGACTTACCCTTGATAGGTACCTTATATTGCTGCTCTCCCAGCCCTTAATGTTTTCTGCTTATATGTGTATCTGAATGTTGATTTCAATTGATTTAACTAGTGTAGTGGATGTTATTGTCTGCTCTCTGATGTATGAATTAATGAATTCTATGTTCAGATGTTCTTGTTAGGATTCAATTGGATGTGTTGAGAACACTAGGAGGTCTAGGACCCTGTCTCCGCCTCACTAGGATCTATCCATCTCATTAAGCTTTTCTAAGATCCCTTGTCTTGCCTCCAATTTTGTCCAAGTAGGTCTAGAGTTAAATGACCTCTGACCTGATCTATAGTCAGAATTGGTTATTTCCCCTTCACTTACTTTCAGTCCTTAATGTTCCATTCCGTCAACCATCTTTAAGATCCAAATGCTCTAGATGACTAACCCAACTGAAAGCTTGCACATTGAACACAAGTAAATCCTTTCTTGACTCCATTTCCCAATGGCTTTGATGTTCCCTGAGTTATCTATATTTGTCTAGTTTCCTCTTTTCTCACCCTTTTTTTATATTGGAACTTTCATTCCTGATTCCCAGCAACCAAACATAAACCAACAAACAAACCCTGTGCATATAACTAGCCTAAAATCACAGCATCCGAGCTTCAAAGACATAAACCTTTGACTATCATAGAGAGATCCCTCTCTGGACCTAGGAGGGCTAGATCCTAAGGTCTGAAAATGGTTCTATGTTGTCTCATCTTTTGGTCTCTGTCAACCTGGCCAAAACATGGGAACACCAACATAATGGCGACTCCGCTGGGGAACTGAGTGCATTTCACCTTAAACATTCTTAGAGGATCAGAAACTTAGAACTCTGGTTAGGTTGACAGTTACTCACTCCTTTATTGAATTGACCTACATTATTGAATAACCACCATACTCTTAGACAGAGCCTAGAAAGGACCAGGTAGCCTCTGGATCTCATCCTCTTTAGGAGGTGACATATCTAGTAAATGCCCTCCCATTCAATCTCTGGTTAGATTTTGCTGTCGTGAGGAGATTCCTGAAAGGGGATAGTGCTTGAGCACTGTGGTGGAAAGTGTTACCCTTTTGACATACCCTAAGACCCTCCACCTGGCGACTCCATCGTTCCTAAATGAAAATACTCCACTGGTGATCAGTAGGCCTCCTGATTATCTTGGTTTCACAATAGACTCCACTGGGAGACCAGCCTTTGAGACAACATTAACCACAAAAGAAGTAACGAGTAGGGTTAAGCTGCTTGGCTGAGAAACAACATTCTGGCTTTTAGAACCATTCACATGAGAGCTTATCCCAACCCTGACCCACCTGAAATAGTTGACAATCCGGAGAGCATCCTCAAAGGAGCTCCTACACCTAACAGACCAGCTATTTCTAGACGCATTCTTAGAGCTAATTCTGCACCAGAAAACCTAACAGCTCTAGCACCTTTCCTCCCTGACCTAGACCTACCTAACAGTTTACCCAGAACTAGGTCATTCAATCACTTAGACCAGCAAGACGTTAAGCCTCATAGCACACCATCTCACAGTGGTCAGCACACTAGGGATAGAGAAACCCCTCCATCTACACCACCTGATTTTCACTTCCTTCAAAACTTGGGGCTCTCTCACCCTAGATCTACTCAACAGACTTCTGTTGGTCCCAATATCCCTTTCATTCAAATACCAGCTGCTCAAGTTTACCCTTTGCCCCACCAGAATATCATCATGGTAGCTTGGTATGCACCTCTAGTTTTACCTCAACCTATGTTACCCTTACCAAACGATTATCAGTAAAAAATCCCACACTTCACTGCTAAAGAGTCCATAACAGCTCAGTAACATGTAGATAAAATGGAGGATTCCTTTGATTACATGGAGATTGATGATGAATCAATCAAAATGAGAATCTTTGCCCAAAGCCTAGGTGGTGATGTAAAGAAATGGTTTAAGGGCTTACCTCCTGGCAGTATCCTAGATCTTCCTGCATTATATCAGACCTTCAGAAACAAATGGGAGACTAGGGCAAACCCTCGTCAACTCCTAGCAGAATACCTGACCCTTAAAAGAAATGTAGGAGAGAGTGTCCATGATTACACAACAAGATTTAACAGCATTTACAATGCCCTCCCTCCACAAATGAAACCTCCGCAAGGTATGGCCTTAGTAAAATACCCCGATGGGTTTGATGCTGACATGGCCTATGAGCTTAGGGACAAAGAATACACCACATTGGAAGACATGCAGAAAGGGGCTGTAAACATAGAAGAAAATTTGATTGAGAAAAGAGCAAGACTGAGGTTTGAGAGGAGGGTAACCTATAAGGATGACAATGTAGCTTCCACATCTGATCCAAACTATGAAAAATTGTCTTAAAACATGGAGAGGCTACAACAGATGATGGAAAAAATGGTTGTCACAGTTAGCAATCAGAACAGAAACTCGAACCAGAATCAGAACCAAAACTTTAGAAGGAACAACAATGCTCCCAACAGACAAAAGGAGTCAGATCAGCAAGTCATTCCCCCATTTCAAAACTTTTTAGATGAAGATGAGGGAACTATAGAAGAGTCTGGAGGGGATGCAATTAACATGTTTGAAACAGAAGACTCAGTCCTTAACTGTGATTCAGGGGAAGACCAACCCTCACCCTCTTATTGGGATGAGGAATGGTTGGAAACTGAGGATTACAGATTAGGATTTGAAAATGCCATGTTACAGGTTAGGGAACAATATGAACGTAGGAGCAAGAAAATCCAAGATAATCCAAAATCCAAAACTCCTGAGGTAACCATCAAGAAAAGACCTGATAAATCCTCTAAAGCATCTGCTGCAGATAACAAAACAGCAGCTGAAAGTTCTGGTAAACACAAAGAAAAAGACAACCAAGACACCGAAAAACCAAGCCTACCAGCTAGCAGCACTAGCATTGTAGCCAGTGCTCATGATAAAATGATTCATAACCCTATACATAGTGAGAAATCACAAACAGATTCAGCCACTAAAGCAGTAGCAAATAAAACAGAATTAAGTATTACAAATGTCCAGTCCACTTTCAATTTAGAGAGTGAACTTGCAAAAATCAAAATATTTGTACCATTATCTGAGCTGGCCACTCAGGATGTATATAAAGGCCAAATTTTGAAAGCATTGAATCTGGGAGAAATAAATGATTCTGTGAACCTGAATGATGATCAACCAGCCCCACTCTTTGGTCCAAAAATTGAGGGAAAGTTTTAGGAAGGGGTAGTTCCACCTTTCTATGTTAGTATCAACATTCACAACAAGATCCTTCATAATGCCATGCATGACTCTGGTGCATCCCATAATCTAATGCCTAAGGTAGTGATGGAAAGGCTAGGCCTAGAAATCACCAAACCCTACAAAGACTTATACTCATTTGACTCTAGCAGAGTAAAATTCCTAGGCCTAATCAAAGACTTATGTGTGAGTTTGACCCAGATTCCTACCAAATGTATGGTCATGGATGTAGTGGTGGCAGATGTGCCACCTAAATATGGCATGTTATTGTCTAGATCATGGGGAGCCAAACTGCAAGGAACAATGCAGATGGATGGCTCATATGCCACTATCCCTATATTTGGCCAACTTAGAAGACTGTATAGAGAGTCTCAGATGAAATTCTTAGTCAGTAGCCCCGAGAAGCCTGAGAATTCACCATTGTACTCTGTGCACACTGACCTAGATTCTTTTATCCTTTATAACGACCAATCCTTGGGGGAGTTAGAATCTGGAAACATGGGTACAAACGTAGAGGCCGGTAGCACAGACCTGAACATAATGGCTACCCTGGAAGAAATTGAAGAAGAGAACAGTAGTGAAACCTGTAGAATATGCGGTGGGGGCCTAACTCAGAAGGAGCCAAGAACACAATGCAGTCAGCCCATTAGTCACATCCCTCAAACTAACATATCACGTGAAGAAGAAGATATCCCGCAACCTAGTACAGACCCTCTAGCGCAACATAATGGCGAACCCCTATGGGAAATGAATTTCGATGGGTCCTGTACCAGAAACAATGCTGGAGCAAGGGTGTGGCTACAAAACACAGAAAACGATCAGGCAGAGAGCCATGCTGTGAATCTGCACTTCAAATGCACAAATAACATTGCAGAATATGAGGCTCTCATCCTTGGCCTAAATCTGTTGAAGAAATTGGGAGCCCATAGGATAGCTGTGAGATGAGACTCTGAGTTAGTTATCAAACAAGTGAATTTTGAGTATTCAACAAAACACCCCAGGCTTAGGGCATACAGGAATGACACTCTGGATTTGCTGAAAACGTTTGTTGAATATGAATTAGCGTTTGTTCCTAGGGGTCAAAATGCAATTGAAAATTGATTAGCTTGTCTAGCTAGCTCATATCCTAAGACCCCAGTTGACCAACAGATCATCATTCAGACCAAATTCAGGCCTGCAGTGCTAGACAATGAAAAATATTGGCAGGTCTTTGAAGGAGACAAACAGATCAAAGATTTCCTGGTGGGCAGGAATGAGTTTGAATTTTCTGATTTAGACTCAATTTTTGATGACAGCTGCCCAAGCGAGGATCCCCCCAATGAACAAGAAACACCCTGTAACATAGAAATAAATTCTTTTTCTGAGAAAACTGGAAATCCAACCGAAAATTGTGAAAACGCAGATACCGAAGAGGTAGAGGTGCTGCAGGCGAAAGATAAGAACATACCCAGAGGCTTGGCACCCTTAGAGGACCTTTTTGACTTTGATGACGTATCAAAAAATCCCACAATAGAACATGCCGATTATGATGTGGAAGAATGCAACATAAGCACTGAAGACAAACCCAAAAGGATCAAACTAGCTAAGTCTATACCTGCTAACATGAAGAAAAAATACATTGAACTGTTCAAGGAATTCATAGACGTGTTTGCATGGAGCTATGAAGAATTAAAGGCATATGACACCAAAATCATTCAACACAAAATACCCTTGAAGGAAAATCAGAAGCCTTTCAGACAGAAACTCCGTAGGATCAATCCGAAACAATTGCCCGCAGTCGAGAAATAGATGAAGAAGATGTATGATGCAGGCATAATTGTTCCTGTGAGGTTTTCTGATTGGGTGTCAAATCTAGTGGCTGTAAGGAAGAAAACAGGGGAGATCAGATTATGCATAGACTTTAGAAACCTCAACAGAGCCTCCCTGAAGGACAACTACCCCTTGCCTAGAATGGAACACATTTTACAAAAGGTGGTGGGCTCTAAGAGAATATCTCTGCTTAATGGTTTTTTAGGATATAACCAAGTATTGGTACTCCCAGAAGATCAGCTCAAAACAACATTTACCACTCCATGGGGCACCTTCATGTATGTGAAAATGCCCTTTGGACTGATGAATGTTGGCGCCACCTTCCAGAGAGCGATGGACATAGCTTTCTCAGAGGAGATAGGACACTTCATAGTTATCTACTTGGATGACTTGACTGTCTTTTCCAAAACTGAAGAAGAACACTTGAAACACCTGAGGAAAGTTTTTGAGAAATGTAGAAGGTATGGCCTGTCCTTAAATCCTAAGAAAACCGTGTTTGGGTTGCAAGAAGGTAAAATTCTAGGCCATATTATTTCTGAGAAAGGTATTAGGATATACCCACAGAGAGTTGAGGAAATACTCCAAATCACACACCCAGGAAACATCAAGGAGTTACAGTCTTTCATTGGGAAGATTAAATTCCTTAGGAGGTTCATTCCAAACCTTGCTGAGCACCTTAGAAAAATGACTGAAATGCTAAAGAAAGGTGCATGAATTAAGTGGACTGTTGAAGCCAAGAAATATTTTGAGTGAGTAAAACTTGCACTCACTCAGGCCCCTGTCCTTATCAGCCCTGACTTCTCAAAATATTTTCTGATCTTTTCATTTGCTTCCCAACACACAATAGCTGCAGTTTTGCTGCAGAAAAATTCAGAAGGTAATGAACAGCCTATAGCTTTCTTCAGTAAAGCCTTAAGAGATGCACCCTTAAAGTACAACATCATGGAAAAGCAGGCCTATTCCCTGATTAAGGCCTTAAAGGACTTTAGGGTGTACATCCTGCATTCTCACACCATTGCTTTCGCGCCAAATGTAGTGGTCAAAGATATCTTGTCCCAAGACCTTGACGGGAAAAGGGGCAAATGGATTGCTACCATCTTGGAATACGACATTGAAATAAAACCCAATAAACTGATCAAAGGTCAAGGCCTGGCCCAGTTAATGGCAGAATCAAACTTGCAGGCCCTTAACATTAAGATGATAAATGCCTTAGATGAGAAAGAAGGATTGCCCCATCCGACTGTCGAGGAGCAGTGTCAAAACTCTCCTTGGTATACCGATATCCTTTACGTGCTCACCAACCTCAAAGCCCCTCCAGAACTGTCCAAAACCAAGGCCAGATTCATAAAACTCAAAGGTAGAAACTATTGCATTCTGAATGAGAATCTATACTGGAAAAATCCAAATGGCCTATTGTTGAAGTGTCTGTCTGAAACTGAAGCTGAAAACGTTAAACAAGAGTTTCATGCTGGGGAGTGTATAGGCCACCTGAGTTGGAAAGCCATTGCAAATAAAATACTCAGGGCTGGTTATTATTGGCCTACACTGTTCAGTGATGTCCATAAAATGATAACCACTTGCCACAAATGTCAGATCTTTGAAGGTAAAAGGAAACTCCTCCCCCTTCCCCTGCAACCCATCACTGTTGAAGGTTCCTTCCTGCAATGGGGCCTAGACTTTATTGGGGAAATTCACCCTTTCTCTTCTGGGCAACACAAATGGATCATGACTGCCATAGATTACTTCACTAGATGGATAGAAGCCATACCCACTAAGAATGCCACCGATTCTGTCATTATTAGGTTCCTAGAAGACTTCATCCTATCTCGGTTTGGCTGTCCAAGGAAAATAATCACTGACAATGCTGCTACTTTCGAATCCAAAAGAATGGTTGATTTCTGTCACAGGTATGGAATAGCACTTGGACATTCAACTGCCTATTACCCCCAGAGTAATGGCCTAGCTGAATCATCAAATAAAAGCCTGGTTACAATCATTAAGAAGCTGCTGGAAGAGAACAAAAAGTCAGGGCACAAAAATTTGGTGCATGCTTTGTGGGCTGACAGGCTCACTACAAAGAAATCTATTGGCATGTCACCCTTCCAGGCGGTTTATGGGACTGAAGTAGTTTTTCCTACTAGTCTTGGAGTTCCAGTGATCAAACTTGTCCAGGAGATCCAATCGGAGGAAGACAGCATGATAAGGAGAATAAATGAAACAAAACATCTTCAACAGACAAGGGATCAGGTCTACAATGGAGCATTGAAAGTTCAACAAAACATGAAGAGGCAGTTCGACAAAAGAACCAAAGCTTCAGATTTCAAGATTGGTGACAAGGTTCTGAGATGGGATTCAAGAAGAGAGGACAAATGCAAACATGGCAAATTTGACAGCTTGTGGCAAGGTCCATTTGTCATCCAGGCCACTGTGGGTCCTAATGCATTTTTCTTACAAGAACTTGATGGTACAGAGCTGTTTGGGGGTCCTGTCAATGGCAGGATTCTCAAACACTATTTCTGCTAATTTTTCATTTCTAGTTCCATTTCCATTGTACATACCATTGTAGTTTTACTTTCAAGAAAATAGAGAAAATTTATCCAAAAAATAGAAAGAGGAGAGGTTCAGACATGCTCAAAACATGAACCTCCGAAATGCAAAAGGAATGGCTCAAACATGGTCAAAATCTGAACCAAGAAGAGCAGAATAGCTGGTCCTAATACGCTCAAAACCTGAACCAGCAGTGAAAAGGAGAATCAGCTCTAATATGCCCAAAACCAGAGCTGAAATCAGAAGAAGGGTGACTCTAATATTCTCAAAATAGAGAAGGATACTTCAAAGCTACAGATTTCTTGCCTTCACATTTTTGTTTGCAGGTGTCTACAATTTTTCAGTCCAGTAAGTCAAACAGTCCAATACTGACTTGGCTATTTCTCAATTTCCTGTTTAGAATATAGGAGAAGAAACCTGTTGGACAGTTTAATCCCAACAGGTAGTAGATTAGGTAGAGAAGCATATGGGGCCAACTGTTTAATCTGGCCTCATGGAGCAATACGGGTAGATTTAGAATAGGTTTGTTTTTGTTTTGAAAAATAAAATGTAAAGGGTCAGCTAGCTCAAATGCACCCAAAGGGAAATTGTTAGGATTGTAGTTTGGGTAAGTAGATTGGTTGGGAAATATTTCTGCTGATGTTTTTATCATATTGTGGCAGCTAAAATTGAAGAAAAAGGGATGTGCCAAGCAACAGGCATCTGGCCTACTCCAAAGATTATTTTCTAGTTTCTTGACTCCTTCAAGAAGAAGCCATCCCCATGTGGAGCCACTGTTATCCCCCCTATGAAATTCTTGGCAAGCAAGCTGGGGGCTGGATGGTTGTGGAGCCTTCAAGGAATGTATTTCCCTTGAAAACCCATTCTCCTTGAAGTCTCTGAGTGCTTTTCCTTGTAAAAATCCTCTCTGCTGATCCATTACTCAAAGAGACCTATTACTCCCTCTTTTACCCCTATATCCTTGCAAAATTCCCTATCACAACCTCTGTTTTCCCTGTGTTAAAGTTTCCCTTTAATCCCTCCATTATCCCCTTAAATTCCCCCTAAATCCTATCTAAACCCCACCATCACCCTTTGTTCCTTCAAATTTCCACTTCACCCCCCTATCGTTACCTTCCATGGGCCTGGAAGTGCATTAAAATTGAAACAAAATGATAAAATCCACCATATCAGGCCTTAGCCCCTTTCTCCATTAACCTTCGCACTTTTCTCTCCCATGAGACCCAGCGCCGTGACCGATGCTAAATCCGCCAAGCACTTAGCCCCTCCAAACCTTTTTCCACGCGAAAATCATCAAAAACCTTTGCAAACGTGCATTTGTGGGTTTTAATTTGTTTTTTAGATCAATGGATATTCATCGTCCATTTACGTTTCGATCTAACGGTCCACGTCTTCTCTGCCAGTGGACCTCGCAGTGCACTATCCCTGAAACCGCCGGTTAATTCCGCACCACCCTCGTGCGCTGAGCAGTTTTTCTCCATCTCCTAGCGATTCCACTCATCGTCTGCCACCTGTCCTGTGCATTGTTATGAAACCACTGTCTTCCCGCACATTAACTCTCGACTCAAGACGCCTGGCGAAATTATCCACATCCATCCGATCTGCGATCGTGCATCCAACGGTCTTTGCTCCTCAAAGTTGCGCCCCCGTTAACCTGTCTCTGTCGTATCACGGGTCCTCAGTCTGTCGCCCGCCCGCGCGTTCCCACCGTCGATCTCCGCCACGATCGACGGTCCTGATTCATCCTCCATCATTGACTGTTCCTTTGTCCCCCGCCTCGCCACGTCAACTCCACATGCACACCCCGTACATTCTCCATTTCCGTCACAATATAACTGGTTCTTTCATGCTTTTTAAGGTTTCCATTCATTTACTAAGTGTATTTGCTCTGTGTTTCACCATTCCTCCATCAGAGCAATTTTTATGATTTCCACTGCAAATTCTCCCCTCCATTTCACCGTCAGTAGAACCATGTTCGTCGCCCTCACCACCTTCATCATTCCTATCCATGGTTTTCTTCAAAGATTGTTGTTTTGCAGGGTTTCGAAGGGTAGAAGACCGCCATGGTTCTACATGGCAAGTTGTGCAGACAATATTAAATCCGAGAGCTAGTACTGCCGTGGGATAGTCAAATAAAGTGGCTGGCAGGATTTGCATTTAGGAAAAGGCAGATTTCGAACACTGGAAACCTTTCAACACCATTAAAACCCGAGCTACCTTGTCAGAAGAAAAATGGAGCAGCAGAGTGTTCTAGTACAGAGCGAAAGGAAGATTAAAGCAAGCTGATGTCGATCTCGAGCCTTTAATCAGAGGTTTAGAAGGCAAAGCAGCGGTTTGAAGACCCCAAGGATCGATCCAAAGATCCTGAGCACAGTAATAGGTACCATCTGGGTTTATTCATTAGTAGAATGCTTTTCTCCATCAAGTACAGGGCAGCCATACAACTCTTATTATGCAGAATGTCCCTGAAAGAATTTCCTCCCTAACTACAATTCAAAAACAGTCAGACATTTATGAAGCAAACCTCTCAGCAGTTGTGCACCCTTTGTTTATTCCCCGCAAGTACATCACAGTACCGCAGCCAAAATGAATCCAGGGTCATATCAGAGTAATTGGAAAACTAAAGAAGATCACCCTATCATCCAAGGAATGACAGAGATTAAGTGTTCAGCATTCAAGCAGGGTGTGCTTTGACTTCCTTCCCTCTCAGAAGTGTTAATACTGCATTTAGTGTTTCACCTGCCTCCTAAGCTCTTCTTCTGCTATAAAGCTCAGAGAGAAATATTATAATGGTTGTTGATGAGATATCAGAGAAACGCAAGCATTTCTCCTCTTGAGACAAGTTCTCTGTGTAATAGTGTAAGATAGACTGAGATTTGATGTATTCATACTGAATGTTCTAGCTATGGGCTATGATGTACCTGAATGGTGTTGTTTTTAATATGAAAAGCATGTTTCTTTGGATCCTGATCTAAAGCATCTAGTGATGTTTTTCTTTCTCTGTATTTGTGATTTACTTGCTTTCATTTCATTATGTTTCTTCAGGCTCGCACCAGAAGTTTGGCATAAGACTTACCCTTGATAGGTACCTTATACTGCTGCTCTCCCAACCCTTAATTTTTTCTTCTTATATGTGTATCTGAATGTTGATTTCAATTGATTTAACCAGTGTAGTGGATGTTATTTCTTGCTCTCTGATGTGTGAATTAATGAAGTCTATGTTCAGATGTTCTTGTTAGGATTCAATTGGATGTGTTGAGAACACTAGGAGGTCTAGGACCCTATCTCCGCCTCACTAGGATCTATCCATCTCATTAAGCCTTTCTAAGATCACTTGTCTTGCCTTCGATTTTTTCCAAGCAGGTCTAGAGTTAAATGACCTCTGACCTGATCTATAGACAGAATTGGTTATTTCCCCTTCACTTACTTTCAGTCCTTAATGTTCCATTCCATCAACCATCTTTAAGATCCAAATGCTCTAGATGACTAGCGCAACTGAAATCTTGCACATTGAACACAAGTAAATCCTTTCTTGACTCCATTGCCCAATGGCTTTGATGTTCCCTGAGTTATCTATCTTTGTCTAGTTTCCTCTTTGCTCACCCTTGTTTTATATTGGACCTTTCATTCCTGATTCCCAACAACCAAACATAAACCAACAAACAAACCCTGTGCATATAACTAGCCTAAAATCACAACATCCGAGCTTTAAAGACATAAACCTTTGACTATCATAGAGAGATCCCTCTCTGGACCTAGGAGGGCTAGATCCTAAGGTCTGAAAGTGGTTCTATTTTGTCTCATCTTTTGGTCTCTGTCAACCTGGCCAAAACATGGGAACACCAACAGGAGTAGAAGGAGTGGCTTGTGTCTGAGAAGTTTGGGGAAAAGTAGCTGAACTTGGGGAAGCTGTAGTAATTACAGAAACGTTTGAAGTCTCTTCAAAGGTCTGTTCAGATTGAATGGAATTTTGTAAATGTCTGTCAATATGAAATGAAACAAATCTCAATTGTAAATCTTCAAGAAATAATGGGTCTGGAATAAGCTTAGACAATTCAGATTCAGAAAATTTTATGAATAAAGAATTTTCGAATCGCTCATCAAAAGGTTCTTCATCGAAATATATAATCTTCATAGGACAAGAATGTGATCTAACAAGAGGTTGAGAACTTCCAGAACTTTCTTGACTTTCTGTTTCAAAACTTTCTTGACTTCTAAGAATCCTAGGAATCAGATTCGGATTTTTGAATATTGGTGGTGGATTAGGGTCAGGATTTGACCTGGTATAACGAATCCTTTTTAAAGCCAGTTTTCCTAGTAATGTTTCTTTTTGGTTTTTTGTTTTAAATAAAAATAAAGTACAACTTCAACAAACTCTTTAAGAAATTTAAGATTTTGGATTAAATTTTCTCAAATATTTATTGAACTAGAGAGTCTGATTGAATGCTTGAAACTAAAGTTTAGTTATTTAAGCTAAACTAGAGATAGAATGAAGCAGCATTTATTTACTATGCAATTGCAGAGAAAAATAATTTCAAAAGCTACTTGGCTGATCTTCAGACTCTGTCTGTAGCTTATAAGCAAACAATATTGACAAGAAATATATCCAGATCCCCAGTATGGTCGCCACTATGTTATCACTCAGATTTTCCTTGAAGTTGTGGAAAAGGAAAGTAAATCCAAGGTAACCACAAACCAACCTTCAGATACAGAATCTAGCCAATCTGTATCCAGAGAGGGCTCTCTCTTTAAAATTTAGCTTTGTTCTTAGAAAATATTAGGCTAGTTATAAGTCCAAGAGTTTGTTTGAATTTAAATGGTGGAATCTGCCAACTAAGGGCACGATTGAGTAATTCAGGCCATTGGGCTATGGAGTCGAAAGGATGGCTTTACTGGATTAATTTTCTACACACAAGATGGCTTTGCATGGCAAGATAGCCAAACAGAGAACAATTTTAGATATTAAAGTGAATGGAATGGATTTTGAAGGGATGAAAGGCAATTAAGAATCTTTCAACATGTTCAAAGAAAGAAAGTGAATGATTACAAATAAAGAGAAGTTAAGAATTCTTTACTATAGTAATCAAAATGTTTAAACCAGCGAAACAAGAGAAATTAAGAATTCATTGTTTATAACCAGTTTAGAAGAAAACATTTAGAACAATCACAATTGAAATCAGAGTACACTTAAGCAATTTCTGATTTATTCTTTTTTGTCAATTATTCAGAAATGGAACATAGTGATATTATAAACAGATATAAAACTTAAAACATAGGATAGAAATGACTTATTGAACTGTAGTCTGACACATGAATCCTGCAAAAAGTCTTGAGCTTCAATTCATCATCCAGCAAGCCACAAAGAAATTTCTCCAAAGCACTTTTATTCCAAAAAAATCAATGTTACAACAAAGTAGAAGAATCCACCCTCAATAAGTCAATCGAGGGCTTATTTATACAAAAAATGATACAAAATATCTCTTAACAAAACGAGATATAATCTAAAATGAATCACCAATAAGTTTCAATAAAAATAGAGATAGATGGTCTCATGGATAAGACAAGAAGTAATCGATGTTGTGTTGTTTCCTCTTTTCGAGGATGTGCTGGAGGCAGGTGCTATATTTTGGTTCATCGTTGTCCTATTCAGTAATTTTATTCCAACTTACTTGCTTCACTGATACTCTTTTTTTTTACTGATACACTTTCAACTGAACTGATACTCTTTGACCTCCTTTTGTTCCTTTATCCTTTTCATTGTAGTAAATAGGCAAAATTTCATATCAGGATAAATTTTACAAAATTTTCAACAAATCTTCCCACCATTTATCTTCTTCTATTCTTGTTCGTTGAAGCTTCCTTAATGTTTCATCAGCCTCAGTATATTTGAAGAAATTAGGTGGGCTAGGAAACAAATGCCTTACTTCGTGTTCCAAATAAAACAAATTCTCTAATCTGTCATAAAGATTCCTTCCTGTAGGCAATGTTGCTTGTGATGAACTGGCTGAGGAATTGGCTAGATTATGAGCATGTATGTCCAATTTACTAACATAAGTTTGTAATTCCATTATTTTATCATCTTGAATCATAGGGCTAGGCAACCCTTTATTCAACAAAACATTGAATCTTTCTCTGAAAGCAATTATTTATGCCTGCATGTCAAAGCACCTTCGCTCCAAATTTTGCATAAGAGTTCTTTTAGTAAAAACTCTTTTTATTTCTAAGATTGTTGCAGTTCTATCCTGAATACCCACTTATTCAAGTTGATGTCTAGTTTGGGTGTTTAGAAACTGTATAAGCTGATTTGCTTCCTCAGGCCTATTTCCCAATTCTGCTCGTGTGTTTTCAATTTCATCCAGAGCTACTTTGACCAAATCATTCTGCTCGTACATTATCTGGATTGAAGGCCAGATATCTTTTATTGACTGAATACTATTATCCCAAAGAATTTCATTTATCTCTCTCAAAGGCTTCTCCAATGTGAGATCCTTTTCTAATGCTTTAACAAGTTTTTCCAATCTCTTGATTTCTCTTGATTTGTCAGCAACACTCATTTTTGAAAGATCATATCTCTTTTCTAAATTTACAAGTTGTAACTTTGTGTGCTGAAGTTCAGTTACTTGAAGTTTCAAGTCATCCATTTTTTTTACTAATTGTTCTGAACTCAAATTTAAAGTGTCTACCTGTGATGCCTCTGCTGGCTGACCTGTTAGCTGTGTACCTGTAATTTCCTCTGTTGTAGATGTTGGAAGAGCAGATTATTTGTCTTTTAATGCTTGCTCCAGCTCTTTTTCTATTTCAACCAATTGTTCATTCATTTTTAATAGAAACTCCATCATTTCTTCTTCAAATTTTTTCTTTATCATTTCTTCAGTTTGAGGATGTTTGGAGGCTGGCAATTTTAACTGCTTTCTCAAAGCAGAAATGTCATCATCCTTCTTTTTTATTAATGTTTCTATGCCTTTGACATCCTTTGGATTTTGTCCCAAACCAATTATTATTTCTTCCAATGTTTTTATTCTGTTATCTTTGGCTTGAGAAGAAGCCTTTTCAATCTGCAATTGTGTACTGGTGTTCTCCAAAGAATCCTGTAACTTGTGAGCTGCCATGTCTTTATCAGTCAAAGTGGAATAGATCATTTCCCCAGTCTACTTATGTAATTCAATCTGGTCTAAAGGATGGATATCCTTTGCTAGGACTTCAAAGTTTGTCCTAATATAATCAGCAGCTGTTTGGGGTTGTTGCACCTTTGGTTTGAAATGGCTCATTAACATTTTTCCCTGTTGAATGTCAAAAGCTGACATTAGTCTTTCTTGATTCTTTGGAGCCATTTTTAAATATTGATTATATACTTGCATTTTCAGTGGATCATTCCTGGCCTTGATATTGATAAATGCCTTTTTTATATCTCCCGTATCTTTGACTGGTGTTTTGAAAGAAGATATTTCCATACTCTGTTGCTTCTGTAGCTTTTCCCTTTGAGAGGTAGTAGATGTCCCATTGACTGTATCTGTTTGTTGACTGCCTGATTGTCCTTGTCCTTGACTATCAGAAATTTCTTGAAAGGATTCAACTTCTAGAAGAGGATTCAATCTCTGCCTTTTAGTATCATGCTGCTCTGTAGATCTATCACCAGGGGTGGATGTTTCAACTTCTCTCTTTTTTCCTTTTTCCATATTAAGAGGAGTTTGAAGATTGGCAATTTCTGTCTCATTGATCTGAACTGGAGTGATTTGTACCTGACCTTTTTCTTTGGATATCTCTGGTTGCTCTGTCATTGTGAACTTTTCAATTACTTGTATGTCTGGTTCTTTTTCTTTTCCTTTAGATTCTATTGCAATGTTTTCTTGTAACTCCTGCTGAATAATCCCAGTTGAGGAAGGGCTAACTTCTGATCTTGGTACCTGTAAAAAAGAGTCTAGGTCAAGCATCTTCTCAAGATCTTTCATAACATTTCTTATATTGACCTGCTCAATATCATGCTCTATCAATGTGCCTTCTATCCATTCATCTGTATTAGCATATTTTTCAATCTCTGGAATTCTCTGATGGATGTATGGTGCTGATTTATTTTTCATTCTTTTATCACAAATGAAGTTGAATGGGTCATAAGGTGCCCAATAGAAACTCTTCTGTAATCTGAAATGGTCATGTAATATCTTTTCAGCTTCCTCCCCTCCATCCCTAGAGTTACAGATAAACGGACCTAATTGACTTTTGATTCGGAGTTGAGCCTTCTTCTTTGCATTACAAAAATGAATTATATCAGAGTTATTCATTTGCCTAAAGTACTCTAATGCAAAGAGTCTCATGGGGACATATTTTGGCAATTTAAATGGACATAATTCACATCCATATATCCTGACTTCTGTGTGATTTTGGTACAAGTACCAATCACCAATCTTGTATTGTTTTGATAGCTGTAAAGTTTTCTTGATTTCATTGTTGAGTCTTGGAGGAGAAACTCCTGTCAACAAGGTAGTTGCAGGGTGTATAAAAAGATCAATGAAATCATTATAGGAATAGGGAGAATCTTGAGAACTATGGGTAACGGATGACCAAAAAATAACCGATCTAGGATTCCCCTGGGGATCAAACTTTTTGGTATAGAAAGGGAAATTTTCAGATTGGTAATATATCAGGAGGTGATAGATGACAGAGGAATACTTAAACACTTTCTCATTTTCTAATCTCATGAATTGATCATGGATTTTGTTTGCTATGTAAGATGCAAAGTCATACCTGACAGCGGGAGGCTGTCCAGGGGTAAAAATAGACAGTAATACTAGCATCAGATGGTCAACAAATTCACTAGTATTAAAGCCCATTATAAAAGATATCATATCCAAAACAAGTCTACCCTCCTCAGTGAAAAAAGCAGACACATAAGGGGGAGGGCCTTTAGGCTAATGATCAGGAAACATAAAGGTCTGACAGATGTGGCTTAGATCTTCATGGGATAGTTTTGTAGATTTCTCAAGAAGGTCTCCCAGGGACAGGGGAGTGAGGGCTTGATCGGGTTGAAAATGAAGAATCTCATTGATTGACTGAGCAGTAATTGGGAAAAGGACGTCTTGGTTCGAGGATAAGACTGCTCTCTGGTTAGGATCATAATTGGCATGGCAAAGATGGATTATTTCAGGGAAAATATGAACAAAGGGAAAGAGGTATCAGGGAATATTAGATTCCCATAACCCAATTGTATCCAAGCCATTCAAATAATTGTCTCTACAGCGACAAAAAATTCGAAGAGGGCTTTCAGTAAAACTCAGGTCTTTGATTTGGAAATCCCTGTCGACTAATGATAAATAATCCAGGTCTCTGTGAGGGGCGTTCAATGGGGCAACATTTAAAGCCACAGGAACTTCCATTTTTGGTTCTTGTGTGTTCAAAAATGGAAATTCGGCTTATGGTGAAAGATTGAGCAAAATTACAGGTTTTGACGGGAAAAACAGGTACAGTTGCAAGCTAGGAAATCAATTACAGTTCTTTGGGATTAAGGAATGAACTAGCAATCAATTTTTTAACTCTGTTTCAGTAAAAGAAAGAGGAAAACCGAGTTTCTTACAGAGTTCAGTACGATTTTAGGGTAAATACCTGTTTTTGGAGAAAATAGCGTTTAGAAAAGATGCGGGTGAGTGCGGATAATCTTCTGAGAGGCTCAACTGTAATTTTCTTTGATAGGATACAGGTTTGCAGACTTCAGAAATTCGAAATTCAAATTTTCTGCGTGGGGGGTGTATTCGTTCAATTCGTGCAGAATAATGAAAAAGACACGAAATTTTTGTTTTATTGGCAAAGTCAAACGAGGGGGGAATTTTTATTATTTTAATGACTGACGTCATTCTATACGGGAGGTGAGTCACGGGGGGGGAAAAATGGTAAGCGATTTTTTCCGCACCATGTATGAGCGAAGGCAATTTCGGGTGGATGGGCAGTGAAGCAATACAGAGATTGACACGTAGCGTACACTATTTGAAAACCACTTTTCATTTCGTGCGTTATCTTTCGGATGGGGGATGTCTAGCGGAATCGATGTGAGCCATTGATCTTGGGCGGATCGATCCAACGGTTGACGAGATATGGAGTTGAGGGACATTTAATGGGCGGAACTGACATGATTTAATATGAATTAATCATTTCTGGAGGCGTTTGATTGGAGGGTTTGGTTATTAATTAATATTAAGAATTAATTAATCCCATATGGAAAAATGGTCGGGAAATGTTAAATGCGCAGGGATGATTTATTCCAAAGTTTGGTTTTATTTAAACTTTGGGTTTTTCTGTTTTAAACATATATACATATATTTAAACCTTTTTCGTATATTTTTAATATATGTTAATTAAACCAATGGGATTTTCTTACCATAGGGGGCGGGAATTATTTATAATGATATTTTTTAGCCAAAGGGCATATAATGTGGGTTCTTTATTGAATATATGGGGGCTAAATACTTTGGCTAAAAACTATAATATATGGGTTTTTGGGATATTATAAAAAATGAGTTAAATATAATAGGACAAGGTTATTTTCATAGGGAGTTAATATATAAATTAGAGTTAATATGACAAAGGGACAATGTAAACTCAAAATACTTAAATATAACCAAGAAAGTGAAGATTCAAAAGTAAATAACATTATCATACTTTCATCACTTAGACTTAGAATAAAAGTGATTTTGAGGGCTTTTCATGAAATATTGAAGGATTTTCTTAAGTAAAATGGGATTTTACTTTAGGAAAAGATTTTTGAAAGATGAATGAATGTGATAATGGATAACTTAAAATACTTAGGTCTTTTTCAATTATTGGGCCGAGGGTCCGGTCCCTCCAAAAGTCAAGGAAATGCCTTGAGCCCCTCTAATATTCAAATTCCTTAGAACTTAGGGGAAATTAGTAAAATCTTTAAGGAAAAATGAAGGGGAAGTTAATAATCTTGACTTTTATTTGCTGTGAACTTTTTCCAATGTAGTATCTGCCTTTGCACTTTGTGATGAAAGTAAAATTGAACACATTCAGAACCATCATTCATCACTTGTAATTCTGCAACAACATCTACCTACCCTACTTACTTTACCCTACCATTTTTTCTTCTTTATTAGGGTGCACTTAGACTGGCAAACCCTTATCAATCTTCTTTTCTTTTACATGGAAAACCTATCTAATTCTACACTTATTACATCCAAGGGCTCAGATTAAATTGTTGAGCACCTTTTATTAACTCTACCTATCTACTTATCTGCCAAGATTAAACTGTTTGGTCAGATATTTATTCTCTATTCTACAACATGAAATTGAAAAATGAATGAGTCAAGTTTAAATAGTTTGACTCTTCATAAATTGTGACAAAAGTTTGACAAACTGCACACAATTTTGTTTATTACAAAAAATGAAATAGTAGTGGCATTTGGACTTGCACACTTTCCTGGTCTATTTTTGTTTGGGGTTCGTTTCTTTCACTTTTTGACCATTTTATTCTTTTTACCCTTTGATTTTTCTTTTAGGGTATACCCTCTTTACATTTTTTAAATTTTTTTATTTTTTAAGAATATGGAACACCTTTGCACAAGAAAAAGGTTTGAACATATTGCATAGTTCAATAAGACAATCATGAAAAATGACACCTATTGGTATAGGAGTCTAACAGAGCCCACATCTTCTTGCTGGGAATTTCTTTTGTTTTTAGTACCCACATTTAATTTATATATGTATTCAGCAACAACTACACTGATATAGACATCTTTTTCACTACTCTCTAGCATTCTATACAGTTGCAACAACTCATGTACTGATTGTTTTGTTCATTGGAGACTTGTTCCCATTGCTTGAGTGGCTTGTCCCTCATGATATTTTTGTATATTTCTGCTGATATATTAATAAAATTATGGCTTCATATTGATCTCTCCTATGTCATGTTCATATTTGTTGTGTTTTAAATTTTTATGAGCTATATTGCTGCTATTCCCATTTTGGGATATTACATTAAACTGCTTGAAAGTGAAGAGGAGAAGATCAATTACTATAAGTTTACATGAGTAGAAATTCATACATATGGTACTTATATTCACTTGTATTAAGTCTTAATTTATATACTGACAGTCATATTTTTATTTCACTATATATTTGAAACATTATTATAAATCTATATTACTAATAGTTGAAAGATATCTCTTTAGATTGCATAAAGGAAGAAACACCCCGGGTATATGGTAGAATAAATAGTTTAGATAGATGCATATGATAGATTAAAATCATTCTCCATTTGCATTTTATATAATAAAAACACACCCTCAAAATCATCCTTATTGGGAAACTAGTCCCATTATCCCCAGTCAGAGCCATTACACCAAACGGAAAGGGAGTTGCTTTAAGGTCTAGACCGAGTGGTTTTCCTCTATGTTTTGGTAGTGGAATTCCTAGGCCTCAACATTATGGTGCTACAAGGAGGGCCTTGTGAATGGAAAAATTATCTGATCAATCTAAAGGTTTATCTAAGAGTCTCTCTCCCTCTAGATCCCCATCAACTTCCAAAAAATTATCTAGATCCTTATCTTTAAAATCTGAAGTTGATCATCCTTCTCCTATGTCTCCTAGTGATACTCAACCCTTACTATCTCTTGATTCCCATCAAGCTTCCGTAGAAGTTTAGTCTTTGATATAAAAATTAGAGAGAGTATCCATTTCTGCTGAAAAGCGTGAATCTTCTCAAATATCGAATATCAATATTTCATCCTCTTTACAATCTCGAAGAATATTGACTTGATCAGAAAGTCAAAAGACAGGAATTATTCATTTTTAATTTCCCATTGATAGTACTCGAAAGAAATTAAAGAACACTCAATAAAAGTCAATCGCCAGTGATATTTTATCCCCATTCACCTTCATTACCTCCACTCACTTTCACTTTGACTAGTTCTAGTACTCAAACTATTATCCCTTCAACTAGTCCTATCACTTAGCCTACCTCTTCTTCAACTCAAACTCCACCCATCCAACCTTTTCAAAATCCAATGGCACGAAATCCATGGAACAATCCCGAGGCCATAAATGTGTCCGCTCCTCTTCATGATATACCAAAATCACCTGAAATATGGTTACCTAAATTCAATCCTGATGATGGTATTCCAGCAGAAGAACACATTCATAATTTTATGTTAGCCGTTAACATAAATGGAGTAGTTGAAGAGGATTTCATTGTAAGATTATTTCCATATACTCTAATAGGATCTGCAGGATTCTAGTATTTTTCACTGTCCGCCCACTCTATAACTAGATGGAATATGTTCGAAGAATAATTTCTAGCTATGTTTGGGGATGACAGGACCACTACTACGCTCATTAATGATTTGTCAAATATAAAAGCTAAATCAAGTGAGAAGATAAAATATTTCAATTCAAGATTTAATAAATTACTCAATAAAATTCCTGCTACAGCAGTTCCTAGTGCAAAATTTCAAATTGAGTGGTATATTTCATCTCTTCCATCCAATATAGCTATTTTTTGTTGATAGATAAAAACTAGAAACAGTTGTAGAAAACATGAAATAATCTCTATCTATAGAGAAACGCATAACTTCTCTTGAGAAAAAGAATTCTCAAGAAGATCGAAAATCAAAGAAGGTAACTTTCAAAGATGATTCTAAAATACAATGCCAAAATATCCTTTTGACGTAGAAAGTCTTCAAAAAGTTTTGAATACTAGGAAAAACGAGATGGCAGATATTAAGAAACAAGTCGTTGAAAATTCTAGCTCAAAAAATACTTTCAGAAAATTTAAGAAATGACATTCCTCTAATACTCAACCCCCAAATATCATATCTAATGCTGAATCTGATCAAGATACAAAGGAAGAGAAAATAGAGGAAGAAGAAGATGACGAAGAAGAAGAAGTTGAACTAAATGGAGTGTGGGATTTCACGTTACCAAATGAAGAACAACATGAAGCTTTGCCTGTAAGTACAAGGAGCAAAAATACTAATGAAGCAACACAACCAAATCAACAGTAGAAGATTTCAACTCTTGCTAAAGATAAATCAGTAAGAAAAAAGTCTACTTCAAAGGCTACACATCGTTACTTTAGATACTTCATCTACATCTAATAAACTGGTAGTCTCAGACACCATTGAGTATACTATAGTTGAAGATATGAAGAAAACCATGGCCAACATTTCAATTCACGAGCTTACTAAGTTAAAGCAACAACATAAAATCTTACTTAGAGACTTAAATGTGGTTCCTGCTTCAACCTTACCTATTCTGGTAACAGTACAAGCTAATAATGAAATGGGTAAGACACCTTCCCCTTCAACTAAAATAGATGCTACAGACTTGATTATAATAGGTGATTGTTCCATCTCTCATACTCCTCCATTTCTCTTAACCTATGAGATATATAAAAAAAACGTTCATAGCTATTTAATAGACTCAGGGGCTTCCTCTAATATAATTCCAAAATCAGTTTGTGCTAAGTTGAACATAACTCCTCAGAGTTCCCCTATTCATATAGTATAACTTGATAGAACGAGAGTAGAGGTGGTAGGAGAAATAAATTTTGTTTCCATCAGATTTTCATCAAATCCCAAGGTTACTCAAATAATTAATATACTAGTGGTTGATATTCTTGAGTTTTACGGTTTAGTTTTAAGCCAAGATTGATCTGAAAAACTTCATGGGTATTTTGCAACAGATTGGTCGCATATGTGGCTACCATATAATGGAAAGCCAAATCAAATTCAAGTAGATGGTGAAAATTTCATGAAACATACATTCACTGATCTTGAAGGAGTAAACGAGCTAGCAGCATTCAATAACAACATTATTGGAAACTACTTAGCAGAGTCATTTTTGGAAAATTTCAATGCTCAACCATCACCTTTCTTTGATAACGAAGTTGTTTCTCAGATTGAGAATTTTTCCCAGCTAGATAATTCCAAATGTATAAATATTGCAGATAGAATAGTAGTTAATTCTTTATTTTGGACTCTTTATTTTGACGGTTCAAAATATAAATATGGTGTAGGCATAAGTTTTATTTTAATAAACCGAGAATAAGAAAAAACCATGCTATCCTGCAGACTAGAATTTAATTGTACAAATAATATAGTTTAATATGAAGCATTAATCCAAGGTTTGTACAAAGCCATTGATATTAATATCAAATATCTGAAGTTTCTAGGAGATTCAGAAATCATTGATAGACAGGTAAGAGATACCATTCATTGTAGTTCTGGACATTTAAAGCATTACCAATCATTAGTCCAAGAATTAACCATTAATTTTTTAGTCTTCAACATTTCTTCTGTACCTAGAATGCAGAATTCTAGTGCAGATCTACTGGCTAATGTAGCGTCAAAGTTAATTCCATCCCAAGAGTTTAGTCCCAATAGATTTTCTGTTGAATTAATTTTTAGACCACATATTCTTGATAATATTACCAATTGGAGAGTATTCAATAATGATTCAGATATCATAGATTTCTTAACATCTGAAGGATATTATGATAGTCAAATCTTGGATGAAAATGAACATGACATTCAGATTAAGAAAGAGCCAAACGAAAATTCTATTCCTAAGTCTGTTCTAAAGTTAGAAGACTTATATGATCTGAAATAAAGGTTTAAAAGAGTTACTAATTCAAAAATTCAAAGCTCCACCTTAATATTTGAGTTAGTAAATCTAGGAACTAATGAAAAACCTCAAAATGTCAATCTAGGTCTTAGTCTATCTTCCAAAGAAATATTATCATTTATCATATTTTTTATAATCTACAAGAGTGTCTTTTATTGGGATTACAATAATATTAAAACATATGACACTTCAATGATTCAACACACAACTCCTATCATCTCAAAAGAAAAACCTATACAACAGAAATTGAGGAAGATTCATCCAAATTTGGAAAATCAAATTAAAGCAGAACTAAATAAACTCCTCAAGGAAAAAATCATCTTCCCAATCATACATTCTAAATGGCTATCAAATTTGGTACCTGTCAGGAAGAAGAATGGAGATATTAGAATTTGCATTGATTCTAGGAATTTAAACAAAGCATGTCAGAAGGAAAACTTTCCATTACCAACCATGGAACAAGTACTGCAGACAGTAGTTGGTTCTGACCTTATGTCCTTTCTATATGGATTCTCAGGATATAACCAAATTCTCTTACATCCAGATGATATATTAAATACTACATTCATGACTAAGTGCAGAACTTACGCCTATCAAAAGATGTCATTTGGATTAATTAATGCATGAACAACTTTTCAGAGAGATATGGACACAGCTTTTAGAAGGCTCATGAATAAATCAGTCATTATTTATTTAGATAAAATTATGGTCTTTTATAAACAAGAAACCAATCATGTGAATGACCTAAAGCAATTATTTGAGTGATGTAAATGGTATGGCATCTCATTGAATCCAAATAAATCATTTTTTGCATTAGATGAAGGAGAATTTTTAGGATTCATTGTGTCAAAAATAGGTATCTATATTGATCCTAAAAGAATTGAAGAGATTAAAAGAATTCCTTTCCCTCATAACAAGAAAGCTATGCAGTCGTTTCTTGGGAAAATTAATTTTTTAAAGGTTTGTCCATTTCTTTTCACAAATAGTTTTACCATTACAGAACATGATTAAGAAAAATTCAGTATTTAAATGGGGACATAATGAAAGAGAAGCATTTGATTTTATTAAAAAATAAATTATCAACGCTCCATTCTTGACTACCCCCAATTTTCTTAATCCTTTTACTTTATACACTTTTTCATCAGATACATCATACATTGTTGTTTTAACACAGCTTAATGACCAACAAATTGAAGCACGAATATCATTTTTCAGTTCTAATTTGCAAGGTGCAGAACTAAATTACACATCTGTCGAAAATCAAGCATTTGCTATATTTAAGGCTATAAAGCATTTCAGGCCATTTCTCTTAAAAACTCACACCAAAAGCATAGTTCCATTCTTTGTAGTGAGACAACTATTGATGCAAAGATAATTAGGAGAGAAAGGGGCTAATTGGGTCACCATTTTACAAGAATATGATGTAGAAGTTAGACCCTCTAAAATTGTTAGAGGTCAAGTTTTTTGCAGAATGCTTACAGGAGCATCCCATCTAGCATCATAAGAAGATTCAGGTAACAATGTGAAAATATCAGAGGTAAGCATCAATGATGCATAATATCAATACGTTGATCTTATATTCTATTTGAAGAATGGATATGCTCCGAATCAACTCAGATTAAAGGCCAAGAAATTTGTATTAATCAATGATGTATTGTGTTATCACACTCAAAATTTTCAATATTTTTTTTTTTGCTAAGGTCACCATAAGTTTCATGTTATGACATGTTGGGTCAAGTCTTTGATGAAGAATTTACCAAATCATGTTTATCATATGTCAAAAAAAACACCATGAGTCATGTCATGTCAGTCAACTACACTCTATGTCTTTTCAATTGTCATTCCCCATGCATACAAACCCAAAAGGGTGCATCTGTCATTTTTTCAAATTTTCATAGAGTTTTACACAAGAAAACAACAAATTTCACTACGAAACTGCCTAATAGTTTTGTATCGAATCTATCAGAAGCTTAACTAATTTCGCTACAAAAATCTGTTTTAAAACATGTCTTGTCAAAATTGTAGGAGGTGTCATTTTATGATTAGAGGAGTTAAGGTGGAGGTCATTCAAGGTTGTTATGGTAAATTTAAATGTACATATTCATGCTTGATGTCATCATTACCTTTTTAACCTACATGTGTTATGATTGAAGCTCGAGCTGTCACTTAAACTATTAAACCTCACCTCAATTATCCTTTTTTCATATTGTGTTTTATCCTTGCATGTGAGTCGATTTCTGGAGAGTTTCTTCATCGAGCCAAGCAGGTGGTTGGAAAGTTTGAATTATGTAGGTGTCATCAGCAACTGAGGTAGTGAATACTATAAAGCATCCATGGCTACAAGAAGAAAAACAAATAAGGGTGGCTATTGTCACAGGTATGAGTCCATGGACATGAAATTACTTAATGAAAACCCTACTGCCATGGAGGTTTTCAGAAGGAATGGTTGCTTGCAATTTTGTTAGCGGTTGCAAGGCTTTCATTTACAGGTTTCAAAGGATTTTTCCAGTAGCTTCATAGGAACATCTTCAAAGGTTGGAATTTTGAACCTTACAGTGACACCAGAGAGCATAGCATCAGCTACAAGAATACCTAGAGGAGGTGAACAGTGGTTTAAAGGCATCAAATTCATAATGTAGGATTGCAAAGAGTTCATCAAGAAAGAACAAAATGGAGCTGATTTCACAAATTATATCCCTGGGAGCTTCATGAAGGATAATTATGCAAAATTTTTTATTGTCATTCATAAGTATTTTACCTGTGAAGGAAGGTTTCACATGGTCTACTCCTATCATCTCAGACTTCTTCTGCATTTTGTAGGTAGGAAGTCACTTGAACCACCTTTCTATTTATACAGAAGTCTAGGGAAAATATCAGCTAAGGTTCAAATCAAAACAGAGGGAAATGAAACTTCTCTTTTTCATCATGGTCTAATTAAGCTGTTAGTGTTAGAGGAATTGAGGAGATTAGACAGAGATTGGACTTCCTTCTTCTTCATGAGTGGTTATGAAATTTATTTGGTTACTCCTAAGAAATCCTCCAAACCTAGAACTAGTTCATCACCAGTTGTGGCAGAGGAAGTTGAAGAAGAAAATAGATCATCTCCTCCAGAACCAGTGAACATGGAAGCAGAACATTTGGAGGAGATTGACAAACCTCAAACAACACCTGCAAAATAAAAGTATTGTTGGAACAGGGTCCCCTAAAATCTGCGATTTTGTATAAATTTTTGTATATTTTGGTCTTAATTAGTCTAACATAGGGGTTTTGGGGTGGGCCAAAGCCCCTAATGAATTGTAATGGATCAAGGGTAGACCAAGAGTCCGCAAACCACGGTTTGTGAACCATTAGATGCATAGGCTAAATCGATATAAATAGATGAAATTTTTTGAGTCATAGTTAGGAAAGAATATAGATTGATGATATTTGTGAATTTTTAGATCTGTTTCAGTTGCTAGGGAAATGTAATATCCTAGATTTGGAACAGCTAGCAAGGCATTCCTGAAAAACGCATTTTTCAGGAATGGATGCTATAGTATTTGAACCCAAGACCTGGATCCCTTAGATCAATGTATCTAAGACCGAAATCCTAGAGGAGGCTCAAAATAAATCACTCTAGGTGGGTTAAACAGGTCTCCCAAACCTAGTTGTCCTGAGAAAGTGCCCAATGATGGGACTGCAGCAAATGCAAGAACATATGATGGAGCAAAAACGTTATTTTAATAATCCATCACACACGAAGATACGAATAGCCTTTCCTTTGTTATTATAGCATATAATGTATACAATACTTTGAGGACTTAATCACTCCAACTAGGCAATGAAAGCCTCCATGATACATGTACATGACATTAGAGAAACACTGCTATGCAGGAATGTCATAAGGCTAAAATAACACAGTTTATTGAAGAAACTGAAACATAATAATAGAAAATACAAGGGTATGGAAATATAAGCTCAAGAAATGTGGGGGAGTAAGCTCTCAACCCATGAGAATAAAAATACAACAATCATTAGAAGGATTTGCTACAATATAGATACAAATGGAAAATCTGCAGAAATGTCAAATATTTTGGGTAGCAGTTGCAACACAAAACTGAAAATATATGGAGATGGCCGAATAAGATGTACAATCTGAAGCAAATCTCCTCCAATGAATCTCTCAAGTGCAAGGGTGATCCTAGCACTGAAGATCTTGCCCTCCAAGATAGTGGTGCAAACCCCCACTGCAAATATACACTGAAATAACATAGTCTAGAGAAGGGACTACACTGTTGATGATAGGAGAAGCTTGGCCTATTGCCAAAATATGAAAATAAGCCCTAGAAACCCTCCTCAATAATCTTCCTAAGGAATAGAATCTCCCTCCTGTGAAATATGATACAAGGAATGGTGTTATGGAACCCTCCATTGCAACACCCAGCGACACTACGTTATACTTCAGTAGAAATAATGCAGTGACTGAAGAAGTGGCTTTGGTCTTGAGCCAAGATGTGGAGAAATGAAGTGCAATACTTCAAGATGTCTCTCAAGAAGGAGAAGAATTCCTAAATAGGAATCCCTCGTGCTAAACAACACTGCAACTCAGCTAAATAATCAGAGACTACAAGTAGTCTAAACAGACAAGAAACACAATACTCAAACATGTCTCACTATGGCTTCCTCTTCCTCATTTTATGCAAGTGAATGTATCTTTTCCCTAAACCCCACACATTAGGGTTTCTTCCATAAGGAATATTTCTCCCTCTCAAAATGCGTTGTCTTCCCAAGCAAGCCACACCCTCTTAGGCAGTGTTGTTGACTTGGTCAAACTTGACCTTGTCCTCATGCAATTGCCCCTTTTCACACTGGAAGGTGCAAAATAAAGCTGCTCCAGTGATCCCTTTCACACTATGAGGGATTTTATTCCTAATCATGGGTCTCCTCACCCATTTTATTCATCTCCTAGATGGCATGAGAAAAATTAATGTTGAAATTAGCTTTATGCTAATTTTGGAACATTAAAATCATCCCCTCTCAAATATTGCTTGTCCTCAAGAAAGTGCAAGGATAGACTGAGTTATTTTATCCTCCTCTCCGTGTAGCATCCATGTATGATGATCTGCTCCAAGGAAATAGATTCTATCTCATCAATCAAGTCCCCACATTACTCCTCCTCAGCATGCAAGTGAGCTATCAAGCCATCATCATGTAAAGGTGAAATACTCAAGAGGATAGCAAAGTGATGTCTAGAGGTCCCTTTGAGGAATGGGATCTGAAATCTAATGGGAACTATCTCTCCCTTATGGATCCTCCATCCCCAGGCTATTAGACATGCAAATTGAGTCACCTCCCAACTAGGCAACTCCTGAAAACTTTCCTCCACCTTTGGCTCTAGAAAAGTAGGTGGGATGAAAATATACACATGGTAGACAAAATAATCTACCCCACACTATCCTCCTCTCCACTTAAGATATGTGTAGAGTGTCTGTTGATCCTGGGCTGCAATAAGGTTGCCCTCAAGTGGAAAAATGAGGACTATAACTCCAAAGACCTCTCCTCCAATGTTTCAAATCATGCTGGCCCAAACATCCCCATATATGATGAGTTGGAAGTCATCATCATATGGCATCATATCCATCATATGGCTCACCTCATATAGAAAAGCATTTGATGCTCTAGTGGCCATACCATCTCCCATGCTCCCCTTAGAACATGTAGTGAAAAAAAATGTCGAGATCTTCTCTCCCAAAGGACACATACATCCCATGTGTCTTCCTCCCAAACATGCTCCTCATAAAGACATAAACAATAGAACCATAAGGATAAAAAATGAGAATCATGCTTGCTGCCATGTGTAACAAGTGAGAAGGACAATGTTCCCTCAAGTGTAACCAACGCAACTTGACTCTCAACTGCAATAGAGACCGATAAAATGTGTGGTTCCTCAACCACTTGCCTGTTTCTCCAAACTCCTCATAAGTATGGAGGAAGTGAATGATGCATAGTGTAAAATGAGCATGTCCTCCATAGTACACCTCTTCCCCAAGTCCTCCTAGGGAATGGCCACCAATCATGCTTATGGCCTCAAGTAGACCATGAGGCCCAAAAGAAAGAATGCTCCAAGGAGGAGCATTCCTTATTTTGGGACTCATAGTCTACTTGAGGCCATAAGCATGATTGATGGCCATTCCCTAGGAGGACTTGGGGAAGAGGTGTACTATGGAGGACATGCTCATTTTACACTATGCATCATTCACTTCCTCCATAATTTTGAGGAGTTTGGAGCAACAGGAAAGTGGTTGCGGAACCACACATTTTATCAGTCTCTATTTCAGTTTACAGTCAAGTTGCGTTGGTTACACTTGAGGGACAATTGCCCTTCTCACTTGTTACACATATCCCAAATTTGGAACAGATAGTAAGGCATGCCTGAAAAATTCATTTTTTAGGAATGGCTACTACAGGATTTGAAACCAAGGCCCATATTCCTTAGATAAATGTATCTAAGACCGAAATCCAAGAGGAGGCTCAAAATAGATCACTCTAGGTGTGTTAAACAGGTCTCCCACACCTAGTTGTCTTGAGAAAGTGCCCAATGATGGGACTGCGGCAAATGCAAGAACATATGATGGAGCAACAACGTTATTTTAATAAACCATCACACATGAAGATATGAATAGCCTTTCCTTTTGTATTATAGAATAGAATGTATACAATAATTTTAGGACTTAATCACTCCAACTAGGCAATGAAAGCCTCCATGAGACATGTACATGAAATTAGAGAAACACTGCTATGCAGGAATGTCATAAGGCTAAAATAATGTAATTTATTGGAGACACTGCAACATAATAATATAAAATACAAGGATATGGAAATATCAACTCAAGAAATGTGGGGGAGAAATCTCTCAACCCCTAAGAATAACAATACAACAATCCTTAGAAGGTTTGGCTACAGTATAGATACAAATGGAAAATCTACAGAAATACTGGAGTTGCTGAGTAGCAAATGCAACGCAAAACTGAAACTATATGTAGATGGCTGAATAATATGTACAATCTGAAGCAAACCTCCTCCAATGAATCTCTCAAGTGCAAGGCTAATCCTAGCACTGAAGATATTTCCCTCCAAGATAGTGGTGCAAACCCCCACTGCAAATATACACTAAAATAACGCAGTCTAGAGAAGGGATTGCACTGCTGATGATAGGAGAAGCTTGGCCTAATGCCAAATATAAAAATCAGCCCTGGAAACCCTCCTCACTAATTATACGAAGGAATAGAATATCCCTCCTCTGAAATATGAGACAAGGAATGGTGTTTTGGAACCCTCCAATGCAACACCCAACAACACTACGTTATACTTTAGCAGAAATATCGCAGTGACTGAAGAAGTGGCTTTGGCCTTGAGCCAAGATGTGGAGAAATGAATTGAAATCCTTCAAGATGCCTCTCAAGAAGGAGAAGAATTCCTAAACAGTAATCCCTCGTGCTAAACAACACTACAACTTAGCTAAACAGCCAGAGACTGCAAATAGTCTAAACAGACAAGAAATCCAATACTCAAACATGTCTCACTATGGCTGCCTCTTCATTTTTATGCAAGTGAATGTCTCTTTTCCCTGGACCCCACACATTAGGGTTTCTACCATAAGGAATATTTCTCCCTCTCAAACTGTTTTGTCTTCCCAGGCAAGCCACACCCTCTTAGGCAGCGTTGTTGACTTGGTAAAACTTGACCTTGTCCTCATGCAGTTGCCCCTTTTCACACTGGAAGGTGCAAAATAAAGCTGCTCCATTGACCCCTTTCACACTATGAAGGATTTTATTCCTACTCATGGGTCTCCTCACCCATTTTATTCATATCCTAGATGGCATGAGAAAAATTAATGTTCAAATTATCTTTATGCTAATTTTGGAACATTACAGGAAAGGACTCCTGTTGGCTGTGTGCACAGAGATCCTCAGTCTTGCTATGTGTGGACCCTGATGGCTATGTGCGCAGGCTATATGGGATTGTATTGGGTTTTGAATGATAATATATATGGATCTAGTTAGAGTATCTCTGCATTGTTTGAAGTTTATGTATTACTTTTGATACGAACTGTTGAATCTATTATTGGTTGTCCATTGTTGATGCATTTATGATATTACATTTGCTGTTACTGATACAAAGGTGCTGATTAGATCTATGACTGATAGTAAATTTGGTAGCTATGGACTATATTGATTAGAAAACTTGCGAATAGATCTATTTTATAGCTGTGAGAGTTTCCCTGTTTCTATTATATAAATCTATGATCTATTGATTACTGCAATTATAGTTGTTGTACTGATAGATTGATGTTACACATGTAATTAGTAGATATGAACTCTGCGATATAAGTTGGTAGCTAGATCTATTAATTAAGAAGTTGATAGACTGGGAACATAGCTCTATTGACTTACCTGCTCTCTCTCAGGGTGTGGAAACGTGGTTCCAACACCCTCCCATATTGCTTCAGGTGAGAATTTGGCCTACGTAAGCGGGTCACTACCGAAAGGGCCAGTAGTATAAGGTTTTTTTGGCAAACCTTAACCTCTGAACCTGGGTCAGGACCCCTCGAGCCAACAAATGGTTCCATATCCGGGACCAGGAAAATTTTGAGAGAGATCGGGTAATTCCAAGAACACATTGGAGACCTGAGAAGAAAGAGATCGACGAGTGGTTCGAGAAGAAAATTCAGGAATTCACAGTACGAGAGAATCACAATACAAGGCTAACCATAGAAGAGTGGAAGAATAACTACATTTTCACAAATATCTATGAAATTTTCTTCATGACATTTGCGATCGAGATTCAGGAGTGGCTCACAAGGCTCATAGATTTCCAGAAGTGTTGGAAGGAAAAAAGGGTTACACAGTGGACTCCATAGCTAATCCAGCAGTTAGAAAATATTGATAACACCATCACGTGCATGGTAGCTCATTGGGTGGACAGTGTGACATGAGTATTTTTCACGAAATTTTCAATTGATCAATTTGTGTCCTACTCTGAGGCAGAGAAAATATTTTTCAAGGGGTTCCGTGGTAAGTTTATAAAAACTCCACCATTACTGATTAAGATATTGTTGTGAAAAAAGCATTCTGTGTAGCCACACAGAGTGAATGAGCTCCGATTAGAGTGAGGGTACAATGTGCAGTAGTAAATACTATAGAACCAATTAGGAGGGAGATTGATCTGTCTGCAGACTAGTGAGAAATTCTACTGCACATAGCTCTCCATCTACGCCACCATCGAACCCTCATAGGGGTAAGAACTCGCTGCCTCCACCACCAGAAGATGATATGGCTTCGCACATGAAGCTACCCACCTTCAAGGGCATAGGATATGAGGATATGGATCGGTTTTGGTTTGTTGCAGGATCGGTATGGACTACACAGAATGTAGCTAGTGATGTGGTGACAAGGGTGCAACTATCCCTTGCCTTTGAAGGAAGGGCCTTGGACTGGTATATGGGGTACGTAAACTAGCATGTGAATGCAAGCATTGAAGACATTAATAATGGTTTAAACAACATTTCAAAAATTCCAAGTCCTACTCGTAGATAGTGAACAATCTGAAGGATTTCAAGAAATGACCATCCGAGTCCGTATGGGAGGTTGACAAATGGTTAAAGAAGGTAATTAGAGAAGGAGGATTTCTGTAAGATCATAGGCAACACACAGACTGGTTCATTGCTATGCTGTTGCCCCACCTACATGTGCCAATGGGACATCAAGCCATTGAATCGTAGGAAAAGGCCTTGGAAATTGTGATGAAGCTAGAAGTTGTCCCAAGAGATGATACCTAGTTAGGAGTACAAAAAATACAAGGCCAGCTAGAAGCATTGCATATGGATATCGAGAATATGTGGAAGGAGAGAGGAATGGAGGCTAGCCCTGAAAGATGGTGCATACAATGCAGGGTGAATGGACACACCAAGGATAACTGTCCTCTGCTAGCAGACTACATACAAGCTGGGGGACCCAGTCCGTTGTGACCTAGGGAAGCTGCAGGACCCAATTTGGTGCTTTGGTGCAATAATTTTTGTGTTGTTAGGCTGCAAGATACCAACCACTTCCCCCTCCTTGCCGTATATGTCCTAGAGATAAAGGAAAAATGGTGCAGGTTCTGTAGATCTGTAGGCCATGATGAATAGAACTGCTGAACATATGATCTAATGATATATCAAGGAAACCTATATAGGGTATAGGCAGATCCGTCATCACCAAGATTCCCCTCGGGCATAGGTGGTTCTCTAGCCAGGGGCAGGGGAGGGGGCCGAGGTGGAAGCGCAGGTAGGGGGAGAGGACAACTGGTTTTCTATAACTACAGAGAAGTAGGGTAGTTTGCAAGGGATTGCATCAACCCTGCAAGACAATCCTATAGATATTGTAGAAAACTGGATCATGTGGTCGAAGAATACCCAATTCTGATGGCCAAAATGCAGGAGAAGCAATAGACACCTATGTAGAATTTACGAAGGGTCAAGGCGGAACCTCGAGATGAAGGACCAAGTGTTAATGTTATCACACGCAGCGACATGGCCACTAGGGGAGCTGCGAAAAACACTGAGGTGGAGCCTCTCATCCATAAAGTGGCTATTAAATAAGAAGGTTTGGACTTACAAGAAGAAAAATAAGCCTTTGTTGCAGCTCGCCAAGACCTTGTTAAGGCTAAGGCACCTACTCCCTAGGCCCCTGCAGATGATAAGGTTAAACCATTCTTGCAGGCATGTATGAAGTTATTGCACAGCCAAAGGGTCATAGAAAACCTCCAAGCTTTGATAGATAGCTGTGTAGAAAAGACAACCCCAACTATGGGAATTAAGGATGTACACAAACTCTATAAGCATAAGAGATGCATTGGAAGGGAGATGTGGTTAACCACGCAGATTGGTGACTATGAGATGGATTAGGTTATTCTGGACCTAGGCTCGGATGCAAACGTACTACCTAAGAAAACCTATCAGCGAATGGGAGAACCTAAGTTGGAATGGTCCACTATCCAGCTGCACATGGCTAATCAACAGAAAAAGGGATACTCTAGCAGCTATAAGACAGATCTATTCGTAGGTTTTCTAATCAGTATATTCCACATTTACCATAGTTACTATCAGTCATATATCTAATCAACACCTTCATATCAGCAACAACACATGTAATATCATAAACACATCAACAATGGAGAACCAATAATAGATTCAACAGTTCATATCAACGGTAATGCATAAAATTTAGAGAACGCAGAGATACTCAAACCAGATCCACATATATTATCATTCAAAACCAAATAAAATCCCATACAACTTGCGCACATAGCTAGCAGGGTCTGCACATAGCAAGACTGAGGATCTCTGTACACACAGCTAGTAGGAGTCCTTTCCATAGCAACCCAAACACATCTAACAATTTGCAACTATCATCAATCTCTATTATTTCCTACCTATGACTCAAAAAGGTTCATCTATTTGTACTGATTTATCCTATGCATCCAATGGTCTGTAAAACATGGTTTGTGAACTCTTGGTCTACCCTTGACCCATTACAATGCATTAGGGGCTTTGACCCACCCCAAAACCCCTGTGTTAGACTAATTAAGACCAAAATATACAAAACTTTATACAAAATCTCAACTTTTAGAGGACCCTGTTCCAACAATGCTTTTGTTTTGCAGGTGTTGTTTGAGGTGTGTCAATCTCCTGCAAAGGTTATGCTTCCATGTTCACTGGTTCTAGAGAAGATGATCTATTTTCTTCTTCAACTTCCTCTACCACAATTGGTGATGAAGTAGTTCTAGGTTTGGAGGCTTTCTTAGGAGTAACCACATCAATTTCATAACCACTCATGAATAAGAAGAAAGTCCAATCTCTATCTAACCTCCTCAATTCTTCTAACACTAACAACTTAATTAGACCATGATGAAAAAGAGAAGTTTCAATGCCCTCTGTTTTGATTTGAAACTTATTTGATATTTTCCTTAGACTTTTGTATAAATAGAAAGGCAGTTCAAGTGACTTCATACCTACAAAATGCAGAAGAAGTTTGATATGATAGGAGTATACCATGTGAAACCTTCCTTCATAGGTAAAATACTTCTGAATGACCATCAACAAATTTGCTTAATTCTCCTCCATGAAGCTCCTAGGGACAACATTTGTCAAATCAACTCCACTCTGTTCTTTCTTGATGAACTCTTTGCAAACCTGCATTGTGAATTTGATACCTTTAAACCATTGTTCACCTCCTCTAGGTATTGCTGTAGCTGATGTTATGCTCTCTCGTGTCACTGTAAGGTTCAAAATTCCAACCTTTGAAGTCGTTCCTATGAAGCTGGTGGAAAAATACTTTGAAACCTGTAAATGAAAGCCCTGCAACCTCTAACAAAATTGCAAGAAACATGTCCTTCTGAAATCCTCCATGGCAGTAGGGTTTTAATTGAGTAATTTCATGTCCATGGACTCATACCTATGACAATGGACACCCTTATTTGTTTTTCTTATTGTAGCCATGGATGCTTTATAGTATTCATTGCCTCAGTTGCTGATGACACCTGCAGAATTTGAACTTGCCAACCACCTGCTTGTCTTGATGAAGAAACTCTCTAGAAATCGACTTACATGCAATGATAAAACACAATATGACAAAAGGCTAATTGATGTGATATTTAATAGTTTAAATGACAGATTGAGCTTCAATCATAACACATGCAGGTTAAAAAGGTAATGATGACATCAAGCACGACTATGTACATTTAAATTTACCATAAAAACCTTGAATGACCTCCACCTTAACTCCTCTTGTTTACTCCTCATAGCGTTGGTTGCCTTGGAAGCCCTTGAGGAGTCAGTCCTTCCTGAAATTACCCCAGACATGTGCGAAGGGGATCGCTATGCACACTTGTGGGATTCCAAGGACCTGCAGCGTCTCGATGATAACCAAGTTTTCTAGGTCCTCTTTTAGAGTAGCTTGGCCACATTCATTAAATCCTGACCATGGTTGTCCCTGCCATTTATGATAGATACAAGAATATTGTATCATTTCAGATCACTATGCACAACGTCCAGATCAAAGAACACAATGATAGAACCTGGACTTCGCTCCCTTATATGGTGGTGGATGAAGAAATTGAAAACGTCATTGTGCTCTGGCCTCCTCATTGGAATATCGGCTTCAAAACTAGTGCAAAGGACATCGAAGGAACCAACACATCAAAATTCACCCCCTCTGTCATCCTCAAGGATACCAGAGGTGCGACCAAGAGTACCGGACAAGACATGGTTGCGGCTGCACAAAAATACGCACAACAGAAGCACAACTTTGAGAAGGACATCGAGGCGAAGACTCAGGTAGATTCGTAGCCAGACCTAGGAACAAAAGGATGGGATGTAGGAGGACTTGCCTCCCCCCATGGCACGAAGCGAATAAGCAAACTTGTCAAAATGCCTCGCAAGAAGTTGCGCTTCCAGCAGACGGCATGAGACGATATAGTCACATTGAATGATGGAGACCTTGAATAGATCATAGATGCGGTTATTCTAGCCACGGAGGATATATGGGTAGCCTTAGAGGAGCAGAAGAAAGCTAGGTTCGACATAATCCAGGCCGAGCTCCGAGCGCTACATGTTGGAAAAATGTTTCCTATATCCTAATATATTGTAATGTTGTCCTTGATGGCAACTATCTAGCAAATGATGGAGTACATGTCTTCTTGGAGAGGCTCTGTAGTCTATCAAAAGGATTTTGTAATGTTTGGATAATTTTGATATTGAAGGATATATACATGGGTTTTTAAAGGCCAAGTAACGTATACATGCGAATAAGTACATCCCAAGTTGTGTATGCCTTTAGCACAATAAAATTATGATACTGAGAGGAAATACCATGGTATTATCCCACAATATTGAGTGTTGTATTGTCCATTTGATTCCGTCCAAGAATACCATCAACATTTGTGTGGTTTTGACTCAGGGTATTAGTAAAGGCTAAATCTATATAAGGAGAAGAATATCATAGTGAAAATGGTGCATGAGTAAAGGTTGTTACTAAATAATTTTCTCTAAGGTATATCTGTATGGGATGAGCTCTATTTTAATTGATAGATATGAATCTATGATGCACCCATAGATAAAATGATGGTTCAAGATCTATATCTGAAATGACTATGCTCTTGTTTGATCCATTGAAGAGATGATTAGATCTATGACCTGGCGCAAGTTTGCTAAAGCTAAGTGAATAAATTTGGGTAAGTTCTATGGATCTGGTTCATTATGCAAAATTTATATTTATAGATCTATATGCTAGCTGGTCTCAGTAAAAGCGCATATATATGCGGGTTTTCTTCAGAAAAGGCACGTATGGCAGTTAGGGTTTTTTGAAGCTTATTGCAGAGGTTTTTTCTGTTATTCCTGCTATTTGTCTCCTGTCTGTAAATGAAGTCTTCTTGTAGATCTGGATTGTCTGAATACTGTATATGCTGCTAAGTTGATTATGTACAAATCTGATCAATGAGAGAATAATAATTGTTGAATGTGACTAACTAATGAAGGTTTCTGCATTTCTAACTATATCTGACTGAAAGCCTCAGATCTAGATCTGAGACTGATTACATTCTGAAAAACAGTATTCACATAGCTATACGTAGGTTGGTGTGAATGAAAGCACGTATACACGTGGGTTCAGTGAATCGAAGTATCGTATGCATTTTAATTTGATGAATGTTCAGGGATGAGTTTGTATCTGCATATTTATTCTGAAGTTTGGGTTATTTTTGAGTTCTGGTTACAGTGGTCTCACTGTTCTGATTGAAGTATCAGGTAAATTTTATTGTTGTTGATGTTTATGAAGAGTTGTGTTGACGTTTTTTGATCTAGTATGAAAATTGATGAAACATGGTCTACAGTGGTTCTGAGGGTTGAAGCCTTTAGTATGGAAGTAGAAGTTTCCTGCTAGTGGAAGCTGTTGTTCTGATCAGGGGGTTGAAGCTCCCTTCCAGTAGTGGCTGGTAAACGAGATTAGGGGGTTGTAGCTCCCTTCCAGTAGCATCTGGAAAATGAGAGAAGATTTTAGCCTTCTACAGGTTGATTCTTGTGTACTTATATAAGTCTACATCAGTAAAATATTGTAATCAATTTTCCATATAATAAATATTGAAGACAAAGATGACAAAAGAGGTGGTTTTCTCCCGAATTAGGTTTCCACCTTAAATATTGGTGTTCATGTGCATTTCTCTTGTGTGATGATTTATAATATTGTTACTACACATAATTACTGATTATATAATAGATGCATGACTGGTAAACTAACTTAAATATTATTCCTGAAAGGTTCTTCTAATCTGAAAAATTATATCAATATACGCTAGTTTCTTTTATTATATGCATGTGTATACGCGAGTTGTGTTCATCAAAACCGCGTATGGAATTCTGTAAAGAAAAAGTTAAAATATTTTCAGTAAGCTCTAAATACTGATTCACCCCCCCCCCCCTCCCCTCTCAGTATTTTTCCCAACAATTGGTATCATAGCCAATCCTTCTGAAGAAGCTTAATCACTAGAAGGAAGATCAACTAAGATGAGTAATCAAGATGGGACAACATCTAACAGGCCTCCTCTCTTCAACATAAATATTTTAATCTTCTGGAAGACAATTACAAGATCCTATCTTCAGTATCTTGGAGCAGACGTATGGGCTATAGTTGAAGGAGATTATCAATATCCATCATCAATTCCAATAGATGCAGTAGAAAGAAAGAAATATTAAACCAATGCAAAGGTGGTCAATGAATTATTGGGAAGTCTGACTGAATCAGAATTTGTCAAAGTTATGTAGTTGAATACATCAAAGGAGATATGGAACAAAATTATTCTAAGCTATGAAGGTGATACCAAGGTAAAAAGTGCTAAACTCAAAACTCTCAAAATTTAATATGAAAATCTTAGGATGCATAATGAGGAAAGCATTGCTAGTTTATTTTTATGTCTAGATGATATTTTAAATCGTATGAGAAATCTGGGTGAAACAATAACTGACACTACTCTGGTAAAAAAGGTTTTAAGATCTCTAACTCCCAAATTTGAGTCAAAAGTGTCTGCTATTGAAGATAAGTAGGGTCTACAAACTCTTACTATTGTTCAACTTGATGGTATTTTGACTGCTTGTGAAATTAGAAAAGGAGGTCCATCTAAAGTCAAAGAAGTTGTATTTAGAGCTTCTTCAAAAGGAAAATAAGTAGAAGAACAAGAAGGATCAGGGTATGTTTAAGAAGAAGAAGAGATAAATTTTGTAAAGAAGCTACAAATTGGCATTGGAAGGTTCAAAGGTAAGCTTCCTTTTAAATGCTTTTCTTGTGGAAGAGTTGGTCATTATGCTACTAAATGTCCCCATAAAGAAAAACATGAAAAAGGAAATGAAGTGGCAAAAGGAAATAAGAATCAGTCCATCAATAGAAAAAATTATTATACTCATGAAGATAGTGATGGGCTATCAAATAGTGGAGAAGGAGAATTTGATCAAGATGTTAGACTACTCATGGCTTTTGAAAAAGACTCTAGTTAGGCTAAAGATAACTTTATGGATGATCTAGAAGAACATGATTTTCTTGAAAAAATTAATCAGCTCAAAATATGTTTGGAAGAAAACAAAATTTCCATAGATACTCTAAAGAATCATCTTACAGAAAAGGAGAAGCACAATGAGAAATGAGAATGTGAAATAGTAAGTCTAAGAAAGGAAATTGAGAAAGAGAAAACTTTAAATCTTAGATTTGCTAAAGGAACTGAAACCTTAGATGAAATTATCAAGGTTCAACGCTCTCATTTTGTAAAGACAGGTCTTGGATATATCAAATAATCCTCTCAGTCTTCAGCACCAAGCTATCTAAGTGTAGCTAAAGCCAACCTACAACATTCCTTCACTCAGCAAAATAACAAAGAAACTTCACAGGTAAATCATTAATAATTCAATACAAAGAACAATAGTAGAAATATCAATCAGAAAATTACCAATCATCAGGTAAACACATATAGAAGGTTTCATGATCGCAAAAAAATCTTCTTTAATGGGAAATGTTTCTTATGTCATAATTTTGGTCATAAAGCTGTTCAATGTGTTTCATACAAAACCATCATAACCAAAGAAGCAAGAAAGCAAAGAAATGAGACTGGAATAAAGAAGAATACTTATAAAAACTTTTCTCCTCTTCAAAATGAGATTGAATGTGCTTATTGCAATAAATTTGTTCACGAAGAATCTGAATGTAGGAGCAAACTTCAACCAAAAGAGCATGTACCTTCAAATTCCAAGGTATGGAGAAATAAGGACTTACAGGTTGAGAATTGTGGCATAGCCTTATTTGCAGAAGTGGAAGAAAATCAATGGTACATTGATAGTGGATGTTCAAAACACATGACAGGTGATAAAAATAAACTCCTTTCATACAATGCTCTAGAAAAGGAAAAGAATTTCACTTTTGGAAATGATACTCCTGCTGTCTGTTGGAGTTCCCATGTTTTGGCCAGATTGGCAAGACCAAAAGATGAGACAACATCAGAACCACTTTCAGACCTCAGTATCTAGCCCTCCTGGGTCTAGAGAGGGATCTCTCTATGATATGTCAAAGGTGTATGTCTTTGAAGTTCAAAGTTTAAGATGTTAGGCTAGTTATAGGCACAATGTTTGTTGGTTTTATTTGTTTGATTTGGTTGCTGGTTATCAGGAAAGAAGGATTCAGTGTAAGACCAGGATGAGCAAAGAGGGATAAGGCAGAGGTGAAATGTTCCAGGAAATATTCAAAACCATTGGGCAATGGAGTCAGGAAAGGATTTTCTTGCTAATCAATAGGTAGGCTTTCAATTGGGCTAGTCATCTGAAACATAGGATCTTCAAGATGATTGTGTGATATGGAAAAGTAGGAGAGGAGGTGGTAACAAAGATTCAGAGTGCAAATTTAAAGACCAGTTGGTCACACAAGGATCCTAGTGGACAGGGCTAACTTTAATCCCCACTGTTCCCAAATCTTCCAACTAAAATATTTAACAAGAAACATCTAAGAACTGAAACCATTTAACTCATACATCAAAGAGCAGGCAATAACATCCACTACACTGGTTAAACCAACTGAAATAAATTCTTAGATAACACATTCAGAAGAGAAACATTAATGGCAAGGAGAGCAGAAACATAGGGTACCTAACAAGGGTAAATCCTATGCCAATATTCTGATGCAAGCCAGTAGAAACGAAATGAAATGAATGTAAACACAAAGATAGGAAACATCACCGTTGCTTCAGATACGGATCCAAAGAAATGTTCTTTTCATATTAAATAACAATACCAATCAAGTACAACATTGCCAATAGATGAATACTTAGTCTGAAAACATCTCCTTCAACCTATCATACAACTCTACACAGAGACTGTGTCTCAAAGAAACTACTTGCAGTTCTCTTATAACTGATCAACAACCTTTACAATATTATCTCATGAGCTTTATAGCTGAAGGGAAGCAGAGGAGGTAGGTGAAGAACTAAATTTGGTATTAAACTTCTGAAAAGAAAGAGGGCCGAAGCCCATTCTGTATAAATCTTGTGCATTAATCTTTGGTGTTCTTTGGGTGAACAAATGATCTTCTTCAGTCTTCAGACTACTCTGATATAACTCTGATGTAGTCGGACTGCAGTACTGGGTAATGCTATTGGTGAATAAAAAAAAGATACATGAATGATAAAGAAGTCTACCATACTGATGAAATAAATGCTCTGATAGTACCGGAGCTGTTTTCACGGTAGAAAATCTCTCCAGAACACGGCATAGATTGAACACTGCATGGGCGCTCTGTCCTTTATGGAGGAAAAACATTCTGCTGCTATAGAAACCCCTGATATGCATTGATTTCTGTATGTTGTACACTCCGGGTGATCCATGATGTCGCTAACCTGGTGTCTTTCCTCTAAACTGCTGTATTAAGGCCCAAAACTTCAATACTGAATGCTGAAATCCTTGATCATAAGCTGGTTTTTATCCACTGCTCCATAAATGTCTCGATATGCAGAATCTGGGCTGTAATGGCGCTGGATGGGTTTCCTGCGGAGATTGAACTATCCTGGGATAATATTTATGTCACTGCCACCATTTTCGTACATTACTCTGTAGTACCAGCTACCAGATTTAATTATGTCTGCACGGCATGCCATTGAAGCAGTACATGTGAACCATGGCAGTTTTCCACCTTTGATAGCCATGCAAAAACACGAAACTTGGTTAAGAAGACAGATGATGTGGATGATAGTGGAACTGTAGAGAAATGGTGGAAAATGATGTGGAATGGTGGAGAACAAAGATGGCAAAAGGTTGGAGGAATGCGGAAACATTATACGTGAAAACCTTATAAACATCGACCTTTGAATGAAATTATGCAATGGGATGGCGGATGTATGGTGAGACACGTGGAGGTGACGTGGTCAGACCGGTAGATAGCGGAATAGTCAACAGTGGGGCAATTGAATGTGGACCGTCCAATCTCGGGAGGATATCGATGGCTAAAAATGCATCGGAGGGCGACGGATGGTGGGCCATACCCTGAGTTATCGTGTGTGCATCTAAGTTAACTATCGTGCATCTTCGACGAGCGATAGCCGTTGGATGGCCCGCCCCAGATCCGATAGTCCAAGGCGATATCGCTGGGCATCCACGTCTGAACAATAATGCGCGACGGACGGCATTTAACGCGCGAGGATGGCGGTTTTGAAAAAGGTATAGGGGACGCGTGTCACGCGATGTATGGAATCGCTGGCCGATCGGTAAATACCGCCTACCCCTGAAAAGAAGTGCGATGGAAACCATATGGTTTTTGAACAGTGAAAGCGGGTGGCGACCACCGGGACGGGCGGATTCCGCACCGTCGGATTTGTACAGATAAACGGTTGAAAACGCGCCCGATATGAATGAACTGCAGACCGTCGGATCTGGCGGGTAAATGGACGATTAAGATGCGGTGAACAGGTTGGGCCATGGGCACTGCGGAGCTTTCGATATTCATTCAATCAATATAAATCAACGGTTCAACATTCACCCGATACATCTCTGCGTTAAGCGCTCCTGTGGGCTTGCGGGTGGTTCTAGTGCCCAGGTTACACGAGGGGAAATGGTTTAGGGGCTGGCGAAAAGGGGCTGAGCCTTATTATAAAGTTAAAAAGTGGGTTTTGGCCCATTTTAATGAATTTTAAGGGAAAAAAAGGGTAACGATAGGGGAATGATGGGGAAATTGGCTAAACAAAGGATAGAGGTTTGATTTAAAGGGGGTTTTTGGGATGATTTAGGGGGGGAAGGGGAACTTAGGAAAAGGGGAAAAAGGGATGAAATGAAGGATTCTGCAGGGGTACAAGGGATAAATGAAGGCCTTTTAGAGCACAGTTTTTTACAGTAAAAAAGGATTTATAATGGGATTTCAACAGAGGGGATTACATCACAGGGAAAAGGCACAGAAGAGTTCAAGGATGATGTGTCTCCAGGGGAGATGCATTCATTGAACTCTCAGAAACATTTTAGCCCCCTACTTTTCTTGTCAAAAATTTATAGGGGGGCTAACAGTGACTCCACATGGGGATGGCTTCTTCTTGAAGGAGTCAAGAATTCAGAGGATAAATCTTTGGTGTAGCCCAGATGCCTACTAATTGAGCCACCTTTCTTCATTGATTTTCAGTTGCCATAAACATGATAAATCAGCAGAAACATTCCCAAACAATTTACCTACCCTTTCTACAATCCTAGCATTTTTTCTTCTTAGGGTGCATTTGAGCTAGCAGACCCTTTACATCATTTATTTTTTACAAACATGAAAATAAACCTATTCTACTTCTACCCTTATTACTCAATGAGACAAGATTATACTGTTGGCCACATAACTTCTCTACCTAATCTAATATCTGCTAGGATTAAACTGTCTAGCAGATTACTTCTCTATATTCTAAGTTAGAAATTGAAAAACAGTCAAGCCAGGATTAGACTTTATGGCTTGCTCGACTTTGCAAAAATTAAAACAACTAACTATATGCTCACAGACTGAGTTTTATTGAGCTTTCCTACCTATCCTACTCTAACATGAAATATTTACAAGTCTAGCTTACAAACAATGTATTCCAATGCAACCAATCCATCAAATGATCCCATGGCTAGTCTCTCTCGCTCAACTCCTTGAGCAAGCTGGGAAGGCAGGGAAAATCCCACTCTTTTTGTTCAATAACAGCAACTTTGAAAATTTTTATTTCTATCTGCAACATGTTGCTAAAAAAGACCTTTGATCCTTCTTCAAATGTTTGCAAGAAATGTGCATAAGGATCATGATATGATACCTGGTGATGAATATGTGGTAGGAAGGCATCAACCAAAATTTCTTCTTCTACCACTAGGTCAAGAACATGAATTTCTTGAGGAAGAGAATCTTATTCATATTCTGAACTGGAGGACTCATCATATATGGCAGTGTTGTCCTCTTGGAGCTCTGATGTATTCTGCTCTAGTGTGCTGAGCTCTGTGAAGAGATCCATGTATTCTTGAGCAGTGGTTTGTTCCATTGCTTCCTCTTTTTCAAGAGAAGGCTCATCGCTTTCAGCTTGCTCAAGAATCTCTTCTTTTCTTTCCTCCTCCTCTTCTGAAAGGAAAGGCTGCTGGTTTCCAGTCTCACTGATGATCTGTAGTAGAGCAGATTGGAGATTCAAAGAATCTTCATCTGCTATTATACTATCATAGCTCTCCCCATCAGTATCATAGATAGGCTGACTGGTTTCATTACTTCTCTGAAATTTCTGGCTCTAATATTCCTCCCATGAATCTAAGGATGATGGTCCTGCAAGCTCAGATTCCCTTTGAAAACACTCATCATCAAACAGATCATAAATCGGAAAATCATAACTGTAAGTAATGTCACCCACCAAAACTTATGGATTCTCAGTAGGTCTTTCTTCGTCCTGATCCAAAGAGGAGCCTTCAGGATCTGAATCATCAAACTCAAGAGATGAATGAGAAGGAGCATGTGTTATACAAAATATTTCAGAGGTGGACCGCTGGTTTAATATCCGATCAATCTCTTCTTCTGTCAAAAGAGGGGTTTCCCTCTCATCATGGCTAGAAGAACATTAGTCCTCACTCCTTTGTATTAGCTGACTGGGAGGAGGGATGTTTATTTGAGCCTCTTCTTCCACATCAGATTATGCCTCCTCTATATGGTCTCTTGTTCCCTCAAGGCAACATTCCCCATTAGATTTTTCCACTAGGTCCTGATATTTTCTAGTCAGCGTAACACAAGACACAGGTAAGAAATTAGGCAGTTTCTGATCACTTTCCTCTTCGTCTCCTACTGATTCTTGAGAAGCATACATGTCTTTCTCATCTTCTAGGTCCTGAGTTTGTTCTTGTTCCAGGAGATGCATGGGCTGTTCAAAATAATCATCATTTGCATTCAGGTTAGCCATGTACATTTCCAACACTTTACCAAACGTTTCTGTTAATTCATTTAATTGATTATATAGAGCATCATAATTTGTATCTCTGTCCATGTTTGGATTCATGTTTATGCAAAGAAGGCTACTGCTTCTTCTCAACCAGTTCAGAGTCTTCTACTAGTGGAGTCATTTGGTCTTTTGGGAGTTATGGAGTGTGGAGTCACCAGGTGGATGTATATGAATGCTTGAAGTAGGATGCTATCCATCATCAGCAATGAGACGCCAATCTAAAGGAAAAGTGGTCTCATCCCCACTGGAGTCGCCATTATGTTGGAGTTCCCATGTTTTGTCCAGATTGGCAAGACCAAAAGATGAGACAACATCAGAACCACTTTCAGACCTCAGTATCTAGCCCTCCTGGGTCCAGAGAGGGATCTCTCTATGATATGTCAAAGGTGTATGTCTTTGAAGTTCAAAGTTTAAGATGTTAGGCTAGTTATATGCACAAGGTTTGTTGGTTTTATTTGTTTGATTTGGTTGCTGGTTATCAGGAAAGAAGGATTCAGTGTAATACTAGGATGAGCAAAGAGGGATAAGGCAGAGGTGAAATGTTCCAGGAAATATTCAAAACCATTGGGCAATGGAGTCAGGAAAGGATTTTCCTGCTAATCAATAGGCAGGCTTTCAATTGGGCTAGTCATCTGAAACATAGGATCTTCAAGATGATTGTGTGATATGGAAAAGTAGGAGAGGAGGAGGTAACACAGATTCAGATCACAAATTTAAAGACCAGTTGGTCGCACAAGGATCCTAGTGGACAGGGCTAACTCTAATCCCCAGTGTTCCCAAATCTTCCAACTAAAATCTTTAAAAAGAAACATCTAATAACTGAAACCATTTAATTCATACATAAGAGAGCAGGAAATAACATCCACTACACTGGTTAAACCAACTGAAATCAATTCTTAGATAACACATTCAAAAGAGAAACATTAATGGCAAGGAGAGCAGAAACATAGGGTACCTAACAAGGGTAAATCCTATGCCAATATTCTGATGCAAGCCAGTAGAAACGAAATGAAATGAATGTAAACACAAAGATAGGAAACATCACCGTTGCTTCAGATCAGGATCCAAAGAAATGTGCTTGTCATATTAAATATCAATACCAATAAAGTAAAACATTGCCAATAGCTGAATACTTAGTCTGAAAACATCTCCTTCAACCTATCATACAACTCTACATAGAGACTGTGTCTCAAAGAAACTACTTGCAGTTCTCTGATAACTGATCAACAACATTTACAATATTATCTCATGAGTTTTATAGCTGAAGGGAAGCAGAGGAGGTAGGTGAAGAACTAAATGCGGTATTAAACTTCTGAAAAGAAAGAGGGCCGAAGCCCATTCTATATAAATCATGTATATTAATATCTGGTGTTCTTTGGGTGAAAAAATGATCTTCTTCAGTCTTCAGACTACTCTGATATAACTCTGATGTACTCTGACTGCAGTACTGGGTAGTGCTATTAGTGAATAAACAAAAGATACATGAATGATAAAGAATTCTACCATACTGATGAAATAAATTCTCTGATAGTACCGGAGCTATTTTCAGGGTAGAATATCTCTCTAGAACACGGCATAGGTTGAACACTGCATGGGCGCTCTTTCCTTTATGGAGGAAAAACATTCTGCTACTGTAGAAACCCCTGATATGCATTGATTTCTGAATTTTGTACACTCCGGGTGATCCATGTTGTCGCTAACCTAGTGTCTTGCCTCTAAACTATTGTATTAAGGCCCAAAACTTCAATACTGAATGCTGAAATCCTTGATCATAAGCTGGTTTTTCTCCACTGCTCCATAAATGTATCGATCTGCAGAATCTGGGCTGTAATGGCGCCGGATGGGTTTCCTGTGGATATCGAACTATCCTGGGATAGTATTTATGTCGCCGCCACCATTTCGAGACATTTCTCTATAGTACCATCTACCAAATTTAATTTTGTCTACCTAGCACGCCATTGAAGCAGTACATGTGAACCATGGCGGTTTTCCGCCTCTGATAGCCCTGCAAAAACATGAAACTTGGTTAAGAAGACAATGGGGGGGGTCGGATGATGTGGATGATAGTGGAACTTCAGAGAAATGGTGGAAAATGTTGTTGAATGGTGGAGAACAGAGATGGCGAAAGGTTGGCGGAATACGAAACCATTATACGTGAAAACCTTATAAACATCAACCTTTGAATGAAATTATGCAATGGGATGGTGGATGTACGGTGAGACACGTGGAAGCGACTTGGCGGGACCGGTAGACAGCGGAATAGTCAACAGTGGGGCAATTGAATGTGGACCGTCCGATCTCAGGAGGAGATCGACAGCTAAAAATGCATCGGAGGGTGACGGATGGCGGGCCATACCGTGATTTATCGCGTGTGCATCTGAGTTAACTATCATGCATCTTCGGTGAGCGATAGCCGTTGGATGGCCCACCCTAGATCGGACGGTCCATGGAGATATCGCTGAGCATCCGCATCCAAACAATAATGTGCGATGGACGACGTTTAATGCGCGAGGACGTCAGTTTTGAAAAAGGTACAGGGGACGCGTGTCACACGATGTATGGAATCGCTGGCCGATCAGTAAATACCGCCTACCCCCGAAAAGTAGTGTGATGGAAACCATATGGTTTTTGAACATTGAAAGCAGGCAGGGACCACCAAGACGGGCAGATTCCGCACCGTCGGATCTGTACAGATCAACGGCTGAAAACGCGCCCAATATGAATGAACTGTGGACCGTCAGATCTGGCGGGTAAATGGACGGTTAAGATACGGTGAACGGGTTGGGCCATGGGCACTGCGGAGCTTGCGATAGTCGTTCAATCAATACAAATCAACGGTTCAACCTTCACCCGATACATCTCTGCGTTAAGCACTCTTGTGGGCTTGTGGGTGGTTCTAGCGCCCAGGTCACATGAGGGGAAATGGTTTAGGGGCTGGCGGAAAGGGGCTGAGCCCTATTATAAAGTTAAAAAGTGGGTTTTGGCCCATTTTAATGAATTTTAAGGGAAAAGAAGGGTAACGATAGGGGAATGATGGGGAAATTGGCTAAAAAAAGGGTAGAGGTTTGATTTAAAGGGGGTTTTGGGGATGATTTAGGGGGGGAAGGGGAACTTAGGCAAAGGGAAGGATTCTGCAGGGGTACATGGGATAAATGAAGGCCTTTTAGAGCACAACTTTTTACAGTAAAAAAGGCTTTATAATGGGATTTTAGCAGAGGGGATTACATCATAGGGAAAATGCACAAAAGACTTCAAGGATGATGTGTCTCCAGGGGAGACGCATTCATTGAAGTCTCAGAAACATTTTATCCCCCTACTTTTCTTGTCAAAAATTTATAGGGGGGCTAACACTGTCATTAAAGGTAAAAGCTAACACTTTTATGTATGTGGATGGATTAAAAGATAACTTGTTGAGTGTAAGTCAAATGTGTGATCAAGGAAATGAAGTTATTTTTAGATCCAAAGAATGTGTGGTACGTGAACTTGACACAGGAAAAACAATAATAAAATGAACTAGAACACCAAGCAATCTGTATGTATTGAAAGGTTGCAAAGAAAAATGTTACTTGGGTAAATCTTCATAAAATGGGTTATGGCATAGAATATTGGGGCACTTGAGCTTCTCTCAAATCAACAAATATAGCAGACTCAAAGCTGTTCGTGATCTTCCTAGCATCACTCTGCCTGAAAATATCATATGCAAATCTTACCATCTCAGTAAGAAAACTAGAGCGAAATTCAATGCGAAAGAAGGATCAACAAGTAAGCCTCTTGAACTCATACATACTGAATTATGTGGACCTATGAGGAAAAATTCACCCCATGGAGAACAATACTATATTCTATTTATTAATGACTTCTCTAGAATGTGTTGGATTAGGTTACTAAAACACAAAGATGAAGCATTTGAAAAATTTCAGATCTTCAAAGCTCTGGTTGAAAATGAATTAGATCTAAAAATAAAATGTCTTAGATTTGATCGAGGAGGAGAATATATATCAGATGAATTCTTTGATTTCTGTGAACAACATGGCATAAAAAGACAGTTTTCTGTAGCTGGAACCCCAAAACAAAATGGCATGGTAGAAAGAATTAATAGAACAATACAACAAATTGCTCGTGCTATGCTTGATGATTCTGGAACACCTGATACCTTTTGGGGAGAAGCAGCACATACTGCAGTAAATATTATTAACAAGGCTCATGTTCATGTGAATAGTGATAGAACTCCTTATGAGCTTTGGTATGGTAATCTTCCAACTGTAAAGAATTGTAGATTTTTTGGAAGCAAATTTTTTATCAAGAACATTGATGATGAAAAACTTAGTAAGTTTGAACCTAGAGCAGATGAAGGAATATTTCTTGGCTATTTTTCTAGAGGTAAAGGATATAAACGTTACAATAAAAGACTTCGGAATATTTTTGAATGCATTAATGTTGTAATTGATGAGTCTCTCTCAGCTCATAAAAGGGAAATACCAACAACAAATGAAGATGATGATGATGTATATCCTTCTACATCAAATAGCAACAACATGGAAGGGGAACCCTATGAAGAAACAGAGGATGATCTATCTGAAAAAGCTCCTTCTAGGTATGTTCAAAATAATCATCTGGAATCTCAAATTTTGGGAGAAAAGTGATCAGGTGTCCAAACAAGAATAACTCTTGTAGGATCTCCTAGCTATCTGGAATTTCTATCCACTATTGAACCACAAAATTTCAATCAGGCTAGAAAAAATGAATGTTGGATTCAAGCCATGAATGAAGAACTTGATCAGATTGAAAAGAATCACACTTGGGAATTAGTTCCAAGACCTCATGGTAAAATGTTATTGGAACAAAATGGATATTCAAAAACAAGTTAAATGAAAATGGAGATGTTATTAGAAACAAAGATAGACTTTTTTGTAAAGGGTATGCTCAACAAGAAGGTATAGACTTCGAAGAAACATTTGCTCCTGTAGCTAGAATTGGAGCCATAAGAATGTTTCTTTCCTTTTCAAGCTTTCAAAAATTCTTTTTCTTTTCTTGTAAATTTTTTAGTACCTTTCTATTTTCATATTTATAAAGAGCAAGTTGCTATACATATTCTGTCATTTACTATAGCCTCAACTTGCTCGAAGGAAACCAGGTCTGTTGGCCACTGTAGAGAGTTAAAAGCTAACCAAAACTGATATTTTTTTTTCCTTCTAATTACTTCTTTGATCACTTTACTATGTCCATCGCATTTACAACTGAAACAAAAATTATAACTATTAACTGCCAAAAACATGAGGAAAAACTATAAACTATGAAGATTTTCGATCAAAAGAGTCCAGAGGGGCTGGGTCCTTCGTCATGGAGCTCAACAGTTCCACTTGCTGCATACTGTGAAGCTGATGCTCAATATTCCCAATTCTAGCATTTGCTTGGACTTGTGGCTTCACCATCTCATGAATATCTTGTTTGATTTGTTGAAGTTCGAAAAACATTGATGAATTTCCTTCCTTGACTTCCATGCTAGCCATTGCCTTTAATAGAACACATTTCATTTTCCAATAAGTCTTAACTGATTTTTGAAACAAATATACATGACCTCTTGTACTACTTGGTGTTAGCCACCTGTAAAATTTGATTATACCAAAAGGTGGCTAAATCTATTTTGAGCCTTCAAGGAACAATTTTCTATGACAAAAAACTGTTGGCTCTTGAAGACTCTTGAAGGCTTCCTGCCTCTGCCCAAATCTGCACTGATATTTACTTCCTAAAATATTTTGAAGTTCTGCTGATTTCAAATGAAAGACTGCTGCAAGACCTTCATTTTCCCCCTCCTCAAACCTTCATTTGCTCCCCTTTTTCTCCATAAAAACTCCCTTGTTTTCATAAATCCTTTTCTTCCATTTATGAAAATCACTTTCCCATAGTTGAAAACATATTTTTTTTAACTATACCGAAACCCTCAAACCTTTGAAAATCATGAGGAAAACCATTAAAAACCCATTTGGTTATATATTTGGCTTAAGCCCCCTTGGGCTAGGTCCCTATCCTGTCCGCCCATACACCCTGGTGCCGTGACCGCGCGCTGAGCCAGTCGGGCGCTTAACCAGTTTAAATAAATATTTCTTTGCAAAACATTAGAAAACCTTTGATATTTGTTTAAACTGTCGAAAATTCATTTTTAATTTTCCGTCCGTGCAAAATTATGGAGCGATCTCGACCGTCGATTTGATCTACAGATCAGACAGTATGGAGCGCGCCTCCCTATGGACCCCCCAGTCGTGCGCCATTTTCCAAAAACCGACAGTATCCATCACACTGCCTTCGGGAAAAAGGTTGTTTTTCCCCGAGGGCCAGCGATTCCATACGCTGCTTGACACGCGTCCCGAGCACTGTTTCGGAAACCTCCATCCACCGCGTATTAAAGTCATCCATCGCACGTTATTGTTCGGACTTGGACACCCAGAGATATCACTGTGGACTGTCCGATCTGGGCCCACTGATCCAACGGTGATCGCTCGCCAAAGTTGCTCGATGGTTAACGAAGTTGCACGCGCGATAGCCAGGCCAATGTATAGTGGAAAATCAATCTTTGCCGTCGATATGATCTGCAGATCAACGGCCCACAATTCATTGCCCAATATTTCCGTTTGACTTTCCATTTGCCCAATCCCAACTGTCGATCTTTGCGCGATCGACGGTTCAGATTCATCCTTCTCCCCTGATCGCCTCGTTCAATCTCGACCGTCGATCTTTGCACGATCGATGGTTCGGATTTAATTTTTCTTCCGCCCATTTTATGATCTCCCTAATTAATCCTAACCATTGGATGATGCCATCCAACAGCCCCGCTCCTTCCACACGCCCTCCGATGCAGTCAACCTATAAAAGTAGGATTTCTTAATAGTTTTCATATTTTGCAGGGTTTTTATCATTTTCTCGCAATTTTTGAAGAAGATTCAGAGGCGGAGGGTGACAACCCTCTCGTCTTCGATTTTTCAAAGGAAATAATTCACAGGGTAGAAATTCAAGTTTCCTCAGTGTTCCCTCAGGAATAGATGCTTTATAAACCCTGCGCGGCCCTGCACAACAGCAAAGAACATAGCAAATCGGGCCTAGACAAAGAGTATCAGCGTCGAAGGCAAAAACGCACCAGAACATAGGATTAAAGGACATATTTCTGGGGATTACATCTAATATGCTTATCAAAAGCCTAGCCCCAAATAAAACACAGTTTACAGAAAACCTAAAGTGTTTTATCGAGCAGGAATGCTCCCACCGCCACAATCTGAGGCAAATCGATTCCTCCCAGCTACCATAGTGCCACATGTTCCTCAAAGTACTCAATCAGGGGCCGAAGTTATTGAAGAAGATCATATTTTGCCTCAGCGCAGCCAAGAAGTTACTTCTACAATGAAACTTAATGCAAAAGACATCTGTAGGGTAACCCTAGCGTCACACAGAGCCTCAAAGGTCAACAAAGCTCCCACCGAGCTTAATTAATAAGTGTAAATCAATTAATACAGTGAAACACCTGTACAGTTTATTCATTGAGCCCCCAAGGGCCAAGAAAACATTAACTCTGTATTAATTGTAATTGAGATCTTTTATCAGATCTCACCTCCTCATTCTTCTATATATACTTCTTCAGAATATGAGTGAGGGGTTGGTTGTAGAAACCTTGATATACATTTGAGCTTAAAATTTTGGTTGTAAATAGTGTTCATTGGCCCTTGGAGCCCTGCTTGTGATAGATTAGATAGGCTGAACAGTGAAGATGATTGCTGAACTGAAACATTAAACTTGAAGACTGTAACTGGTTTGACATCAATATAAAAGTTATTTCTTGGGATCCTGGTCTATATCATCGGTGAAGTGCACCTCTCTTTGTTATTGTTTTCCTTATATGTATGTCATATTGTTCACTATTCTCTGATAAAGAACAACAATTATAGAGTTAGGGCCTATTGTATATCAGTAACCTTCTCTAACTGAAAGCTTTATCTCAATGTTTTCCTCTAACTTGTTCATTTAGGAATGATTTAATACAGTTTAAGCAGTTAGGAATGCTGGATTTCCCTCATCCTACTGTTTTCTTTAAACATTTTTCTTGAAATTTGTTTTCCTTATTGTGCTTATTAAAGATGACTATGGAAGATATGGTGTGCCCTGGTCCTAATTCTTCTCCAAAAGTAGATTCTGAAAGTTTCCCTTGGTGATGACTGAAATCAGAATAGGTTTAAAAGTACTTTATGTGATATTAAGTTACACTCTGTCTCTCTTATATGTTTTCATACTTTCTGAAGGTAATTATGTGGATTACTGGATTGTTCGTCAATTAAGCTACTTGAATACAGACTTGTCCAGGAATTTTATGGTTAGCCCTATCCTTGTTTAGTTTTAAAACAGTTACTTAAGAGGCTTTCCTTGTTTGGACTGACTATAAATCCTTTGTGAAATTATTATCAGTTTCCACCATCTCCAACACTTTATTGTTTCCATCCCATCATTCTATCTCAAATAATCTTGTGGTATAGATGACTTTCCCCTTGGATCACTCTTGATGTTGTTGCTCAATTAAAGTCCAATTATGACTCCATAGCCCAATGGACTAAAAACTAGCGTTATATCTATCTTTTAGCCTAAGCTGTTCTATTCACTTGCAACTTCTCAACTTTGAAAACTTTTTGCACTCAGAACTTTCCACCTTGGACAGTAATCATGCTCAACCATCCAAAAACCAAACAAACCCTTGGCCTTCATAACTAGCCTAATATCATCACCCCAAACTTCAAAGACAAATCCATATTTGCACTCATTGGAGAGATCCCTCTCCAAATTCAGGAGGGCTAGATCCTAGAATCCCAAAGTTGGTTGAAACGATATTGTTTCTATAATTGGACTCTGCCAATCTTGCTAATAAATTACGGAAACCTAACATTTCTGGCGACTCCACTAACTGGTTTGCATCAATATAAAAGTTGTTTCTTGTAGCATCATTCAAACTCAGTTAGAGGATTGTAGGATTAAGATTTGTGAAAACAGATTAGTTAAACCTCTCAAAGATTGTCATACCTGGTTCAACTTTTCCTGTTTGTTTGGGTCTGAAATACACAGCATAGTGGCTCTTAGAAAGATTCATACTAGAGCCCATCCTAACCCTGATCCACCTAAGTTAGTTGATAACCCAGAAAGTATCCATAGGAAGTCTCCTAAGATTAAATTATCAACTGTTTTCAGATCACCCTTGAGAGCTAAATCAGTCCTAGAAAATCTTTCAGCTCTACAAAAATCACAAGCTGACTTAGTAAATCCATTCAGAGCTAGGTCAGTTGATGATATAACCCAGCTAGATTCTGAGTCTTCACTTTCTTCTCCTGAAACTAGTGAACATCTTGGTAGTAGAGAAACAACACCTCCTGATTTACATTTCCTCCATAATCTAGGTGTCTCTCATCCAAGATCAGCTCAACAATCTACTGCTGCTCCATCCACATCCCCACTCCAACCCACTTTCCCTTTTGTTAATCCACCCCTTGTAAATCCACCTCCACCTCCTGCCATGGCTGCATGGTATGATCCCCTAGTCCTTCCTGCACCATTAGTCAATCTTCCACGGGACTATCAGTCCAAAATTCCATTATATGATGCTAGCAATGCTACAACTGCATCACAACATGTGGATAATATGAATGACTAATTTGACAGAAATGAAATTGATGATGATTCTATCAAGCTTAGATTATTTGCTCAAAGCTTAGGGGGAGAAGTAAGAAAATGGTTTAAAAGCTTAGCCCCCCATAGTATAAATGATCTCCCAGGCTTCCATCAAACTTTCTTAAACAAATTGCAAGTGAAGAAGAATCCTCTCCAAGTCCTTTCTGATTACAAGAACCTCCATAGAAACCCTGGGGAAAGTGTCTAAGCTTATTGCACTAGGCTTAATAGTGTGTATAATGCACTTTCCCCAGAACTAAAACCTCCACAAGGCTTAGCTTTAAACAAGTTTCCTAAAGGGTTTGACTCTGACATGACCTATTCGCTAAGAGAGAGAGATTTTGCAACTCTTGAAGATATGCAAAGAGGTGCTCTTTCTGTGGAAGTCAACTTAATGGAGAAGAGAGCAAGAATGAAAGCTGAGAAGAGAGTATCTTTTAGAGAGGAATCCACACCTTCTACTTCCAACTCAAAGATGGAGAAAACGATGGAGGAGATGATGAAAGAGATGAGAATAATTAAAAAATCACAAGCAAATCAAAACCAAACTGCTCCTCAAAACAGAAATCAGAACCAGAATCAGAATGTTAGAAGGAACCAACCTCCAAATAGAACTATGGAAGATAGCAGATCACTCCTCCTTTTCATCAAAATTATGTAAGTGAGGTTGAGGAAACAGATCAAATAACAGAGGAAGAAGATATCAACATGATGGGGGTAGATAATGATGAATTTGACATTCATTATGATAGTAAACAAGGTCTATACACACCTTATGATGACAAAAGAGATGATGATGAAAATTGTTATCAAGACATGGAAAATTTCATCATAGAGCCTCAAAGAGAATACGACCTTAGAAGTAAAACTAGTCAACAACCCCCCAGCAACAAAACTTCTGACCAATCTTCACAAAACAGCACTGCAACCAAGCCTAAAAAGATTAAACAAAAGGACAAAAAAGTGGCTGAAAATTCTGATAAAGGTAAAGGAAAAAGCACTCAAAACAATGGAAATCAAAGTGCAGACATTAGCAGCACTAACACTTCAGCTAGTACTCCTGCAAAAATTATTTTTTCAAGTGAAAATAAAACAAATCAGCAAGCTAATATTGTTGATATAATGACAACTAATAAGGCTGAGACAAGTGCTTCAAAGAGTCAAATTCCTTTAAGCCTGGAGTAGGAAATTTCTAAGATCAAAATATCTATTCCTTTGACCAAGTTAGCTGCCCAACATGTATATAGGACCCAAATTTTAAAGGCTTTAAATATAGAGGAAAATGAAGATATAGTCAATCTTAGTGATGACCAGCCAGAGCTTATTTTTGGTCCAAAGATTGAAGGAAAATATCAAGAAGGACATGTTCCTCCCTTTTATGTGAGTTTTAACGTTCATGACAAGATTTTGCACAACACTATGCATGACTCAGGAGCCACTCATAATCTAATGCCTAAAGCTGTAATGGAGAGCCTGGGTCTAGAAATCACCAGACCTTATAAAGACCTTTACTATTATGATTCTAGCAGAGTAAAATTTTTAGGATTGATCAAGGACCTCTGTGTTAACTTAGCCCAAATTCCAACCAAATGCTTAGTCATGGATATTGTTGTGGCTGATGTGCCCCCGAAGTATGGAATGTTACTCTCAAGATCTTGGGGGGCTAAGTTACAAGGGACTATGTAGATGGACATGACCTATGCGACTATCCCTGTTTTCAATCAGACTAGAAGGCTTTACAGGGAGTCTCATATGCAATACACAATTACAAGTCAAGACAGACCACAAAACTCTCCCCTCTATTCTGTAAATACAGGCCTGGATTCTTTTATTTTGTTCAACGATGAAACATTAGTTGAACAAGTAACTCTAACGGAGTTAATGGACAATAGAGAGGAGGAGGTAAATTCCATAGAACTGTCAAAACAGTTTGCTGAACCTATAAAATCTAGCAAACAAAAAATGGGTCTTGAACTACAAGACATGCGTCCTTTACTTTTAAACCTTGACATTCAATAAAACATTCCTCTGCTTAGCGAAAAATATGAAGAGTCTAAACAATTTCAATCAGGTGCCGCTAAACATGAAAAATCAGAAGGCACAGTAGTTAAAGAGAAAATTCACCAAATGGATGAAACTGAAAACAATCCTCTATGGAGTATGCATTTTGACGGGTCATGCACTAAAAATAATGTGGGTGCAGGTGTCTAGATTCGCAACACTGTAAGTAACCACACAAAATGCATTTTCTGTAGATTAAAATTCTAGTGTTCCAATAACATAGTGGAATATGAATCCCTTCTCTTAGGCTTACACCTATTGAAAAATTTAGGATCCAAAAGAATCAATGTGTATGGGGATTCAAAGTTAATCGTTAGGAAAGTCAATGGGGAGTACAACGCTCATCACCCCAGACTTAGGGCCTATCGAAATGATGTCGTGGACCTTTTAGAAACTTTCGATGAGTCCCAATTAATTTTCGTCCCGAGAAAGGAAAATATTACAACCCATAATTTGGCCTCTGTAGCTAGAAAATTTTTAACACCATATGATGACACAACTCAGATTAAATTCAGACCAGCCATGCTTGATAACGAAAAATATTGGCAGGTGTTTGAAAATGACAAATAAATAGAAGACTTCCTACAATTTAGAAATGAATTCGAACTAAACAGTTCGGACTCAGACCATGAAAAAAACTGCAAGGAAGAAAATTTTCTTGGTGAAGAAGAACCGTCTCCCAGATGTACTAATATAAACCTATTATCTAGCAAACTTAGAAAGAAAACAGAGATCATTGCAGAGTCAGAAACAGAGGAGTTAGAAACTCTGTACTCTAAATATGAAAGTTTACCCAAAGGTCTGGCTCCTTTAGAAAAGTTGTTCGATTTTAATGATGTGGAAAATAAACCAAAACTGGAACCTATAGAGACTGAAGTGGAGGAGTGCAATATAGGCAGTGAAGAAAAACCGAAAATGATTAAACTGTCTAAGACTTTACCAGCTCACATTAAACTCAAATACATTGAGCTGTTTAAAGAATTTTCTGATGTTTTTGCGTGGAGTTACGAAGATCTTAAATCCTATGACACTGAAATAATACAGCACAAAATCCCCCTCAAAGAAAACCAAAAACCATTCAAACAAAAACTGCGCAGAATAAACTGTTCAGAAGGAGATCATGAAAATGTATGATGCTGGTATTATTGTCCCTATTAGATATTCTGAGTGGGTGTCTAATTTGGTGTCTGTTAGGAAGAAAACTGGAGAAATCAAGCTTTCTATAGACATTAGAGACTTAAACAAAGCTTCTTTAAAAGACAACTACCCTTTACCCAAGATGGATCATATTTTACAAAGGGTGGTAGGGTCTAGAAGAATTTCTTTGCTGGATGGCTATTCAGGGTATAATCAGATCTTGGTTTACCCTGCTGATCAATTAAAGACGGCATTTACTACACCTTGGGGCACTTTCATGTATGTGAAAATGCCCTTTCGTCTAATGAATGCTAGAGAAAATTTCCAAAGAGCCATGGACATAGCATTCTCGGAAGAATTGGGCTTCTTCATCATTATATATCTTGATGATGTCACTGTGTTTTCAAAAACATATGAAGAACGCTTAGAACATTTGAGAAAAGTTTTCGAGAAGTGCAGAAGGTTTGGAATATCTTTAAACCCTAAGAAGACACTATTCGGTCTCCAAGAAGGTAAGATTCTTGGACACATTATTTCAGAAGAGGGTATAAATATAGATCCAAAGAGGATTGAGGCCATATTTCAAATCTCTCATCCTCGAAACATCAAAGAGTTGCAATCTTTCATTGGGAAGATCAAATTTTTGAGAAGGTTCATCCCTAATTTAGCTGAGCTCCTTAGGAATATCACAAACATGCTGAAAAAGGAACAAGGGGTAAAATGGACCTTGGAAGCAAAGAAATCCTTTGAACTGGTGAAACAAGCATTAACCAAAACACCGGTTCTGATAAGTCCTGATTTTTCAAAATATTTTTATATTTTCTCATCTGCATCAGAACATACCATAGCTGCTGTCCTTTTACAGAAAAACCTACAAGGACAAGAGCAGCCTATAGTATTCTTTAGCAAGGCATTGAGGGATTCCCCTTTGAAGTACAACATTATGGAGAAGCAAGCATTTGCTTTGGTTAAAGAATTGAAAGACTTCAGAGTGTACATCCTTCACTCACACATCATTGCCTTTGTCCCAAACTCATTTTTTAAATACATTCTAACACAGGACCCAGATGGTAAGAGAGGTAAGTGGATTGCTATCATCCTTGAGTATGATTTAGAGATAAAACCCATTAAGCTCATCAAAGGCCAAGGTCTGGCTAGATTAATGGCTGAATCAAATTGTGAAGTTCTTGATATTCATATGATTAATGCTTTAGATGATCAAGAGGAAATCTCAACACCCATTGTTGAAAACCATTTTATGAATTCTTCTTGGTATGCTAACATTCTTTATGTTCTGCTTAATCTGAATACACCTTCTGGTTTGACAAAAACAAAGGCAAGGTTCCTAAAATTAAAAGCTGTAAACTATTGCATTATAGATAAATGTTTGTATTGGAAAAGTGCAAGTGATCTATTGCTTAAATGTTTGCCTGAGTTTGATGCAGAGAAGGTTAGTACCAGTTCCATAAAGGAGAGTGTGGAGGTCATTTGTACTAGAAGAAAACATCCAACAAAATTTTGAGGGCTGGTTTCTATTGGCCTACTCTTTTCCATGATGTACACAAAATGATCATAGCATGTCATAAGTGTCAACTCTTTGAAGGAAAAAGAAAACTGCTACCCCTCCCTCTGCATCCAATCACTGTTGAAGCCCCATTTCAACAGTGGGGACTTGACTTTATAGGAGAAATCCATCCACCATCTTTTTCCCAGCACAGATGGATTCTCACTGCTATAGACTATTTCACTAAGTGGATAGAAGCCATTCCTTGTAGGTATACCAATGATTCAGTTATCATAAAATTTATGGAGACTAATATTCTCTCCAGATTTGGCTGTCCTACCAAGATCATCACTGATCATGCAGCAGCATTTGGATCAAAGAAGATGGTTGAGTTCTGTCATAGATATCAGATAACATTGGGGCTTTCCACGGCCTATTACCCTCAAGGTAATGGACTTGCGGAATCCTCAAAAAAAATTATAGTGAACATAATCAAGAAACTGTTGGAGGACAACAAGAAGTCTTGGCACACAAAGCTGGTTCATGCACTTTAGGCTGACAGATTGACTTTGAAGAAATCCATTGGTATGTCACCCTTTCAGCTTGTGTATGGTACTGATGCAATTTTTCCAAACAACCTTGGTGTACCAGTGATAAAGTCGATCCAAGAGTTTCACACTGAAGATAATGACATGATTGGAAGAATAAATCAGACCATTCATCTTTAGCAAACCAGAGAGGAAGTGTATAACAAGGAATTGCAGAAACAAGATAGCATAAAGAAGATTTTTGACAGAAGAACAAAGGCCAAAAATTTCAAGATTGGGGACAAAGTTTTAAAGTGGGACTCAAGAAGGGAAGAGAAGGGCAAGCATGGAAAATTTGACAATATGGCTTGGCCCTTACTCTATTCATTCAGCTGCTGGTAACAATGCATTTTTCTTGCAGGAGTTGAATGGAGCAGAATTGTTTGGGGGTCCTGTCAATGGCATGATGATCAAGCATTACTTCTCTTGATCCATGTTATGTTTTGAAGCCTTTTATCTTTTCCATTATGAATATTTCATCCACCATTACATTCAAAGTTGTAAAACAAAAAAATACAAAAACAAAGAAAAGAAAGAAAAGAGGGCAGATTTTGAAAACAAGCAAGGTATAGCCCCATACCAAAAAAGAGAGATAAGTCTAAAAGTGTGCAAGCTCAAATGCCACTCCTAAAAAACACACTTCTAGTTAGTCAAACTGTTTAATCTTGACTAATTAACTTTAAATTTTCTTCTGATAGGATAGTGAATTCGATATGCCAAACTGTCTAATCTTGGCTTATCAGTAGATAATTTAGGATAGAAATTAAAGGTTCAAACATGATCAAAATCTGAACCTAAGGTTGCAAAGAGAAATGACTCAAATCTATTTTATTTTTCTGAGTCAAAGAGATGTAAAAAATCTGGTTCTAATTAGCTCAAAATATGAACCAGAAGAAAAGGAAACACAACTCAACAAGATTCAGAACAGAGCTGTAGAAAAGAGGAAGGAAATGTTTTCAAAATTCAGATCTTAAGCCTTCCATTTTCTGATTTAATTTTTGAAAAATAAATGTCTATGTGCAGCTTGTCTTTATGCCATAGACCAACATCAAGTTAGACTGTTCAATCCTGACTTGAGTGCTTTTTCAATTTCTGTTGTAGAATTTAGAGAATGAAAATCTGTTGGACAATTTAATCCCAACAGAAAGTAGAATAGGTATAGAAGCATCTGAACTCAACTGTTTAATCTGAGTTCAGGGGGAAATAAGGAGTAGAATTAGATTAGTTTCTTGCTTTCAAAAGAACAAAATGTTGTGAAAAGAGTTTGCCAATCCAAGTGCACTCTATTGAAGAAAAAATGTTAGATCAGTAGGATTGGGTAGGTGGGAAGTTGTATTGATGAAGATCCATTGCTTTTATGACTACTAATACATTTTCAGAGAAAATCATCCCAGCACAGGAAGAGAAACCCAATGGATTAGGCAACTGATTAGCCTCCCAGAGAACATTAAAGGATTAGGCACATGGTCAGCCTCCCAGAGAATGCAGGTCTGAAAGTTCTTGATGCCTTCAAGAAGGCACCATCCCCGAGTGGAGCCACTGTTAGCCACCTGTAAAATTTGATTATACCAAAAGGTGGCTAAATATATTTTGAGCCTTCAAGGAACAATTTTCTATGAAAAAAAACTGTTGGCTCTTGAAGACTCTTGAAGGCCTCCTGCCTCTGCCCAAATCTGCATTGATATTTACTTCCTAAAAGATTCTGAAGTTCTGCTGATTCCAAATGAAAGACTGCTGCAAGACCTTCATTTCCCCCCTCCTCAAACCTTCATTTGCTCCCCTTTTTCTCCATAAAAACTCCCTTGTTTTCATAAATCCTTTTCTTCCATTTATGAAAATCACTTTCCCATAGTTGAAAACCCATTTTTTTTAACTATACCGAAACCCTCAAACCTTTGAAAATCATGAGGAAAACCATTAAAAACTCATTTGGTTATATATTGGGCTTAAGCCCCCTTGGGCTAAGTCCCTAGCCTGTCTGCCCACACACCTTGGCGCTGTGACTGCGCGCTAAGCCAGTTGGGCGCTTAACCGGTTTAAATAAATATTTCTTTGCAAAACATTAAAAAACCTTTGATATTTTTTTAAACCGTCGAAAATTCATTTTTAATTTTCCGCCCGTGAAAAATTATGGAGCGATCTTGACCGTCGATCTGATCTGTAGATCGGACGGTGCAGAGCGCGCCTCCCTGTGGACCCCCCAGCCATGCGCTTTTTTCCCAAAACCGGTGGTATCCATCGCACCACCTTCGGGCAAAAGGTTGTTTTTCCCCGAGGGCCAGCGATTCCATATGCTACTTGACACACGTCCTGAGCACTGTTCTGGAAACTGCCATCCACCGTGTATTAAATTCATCCATCGCGCGTTATCATTCAGAACTGGACGCCCAGCGATATCGCTGTGGACTGTCTGATCTGGGCCCACTGATCCAATGGTGATCACTTGCCAAAGTTGCTCGATGGTTAACGAAGGTTCACGCGCGATAGCCAAGCCATCGTATAGCGGCAAATCAATCTCTGCCGTCGATCTGATCTACAGATCGACGGCCCACAATTCATCGCCCGATCTCTCCATTTGACTTTCCATTTGCCCAATCCCGACCGTCGATCTCTACGTGATCGACGGTTTAGATTCATCCTTCTCCCCTGACCGCCTCGTTCAATCTCGACCGTCGATCTCTGCACGATCGACGGTTCGGATTTAATTTTTCTTCTGCCCATTTTATGATCTCATCGATTAATCCCGACCGTTGGATGATGCCATCCAATGGCCCCGCTCCTTCCACACACCCTCTGATGCAGTCAACCTATAAAAGAATGATTTCTTAATATTTTTTGTATTTTGCAGGGTTTTTATCATTTTCTCGCAATTTTCGAAGAATATTCAGAGGTGGAGGGTGATGACCCTCCCGTCTTCAATTTGTCAAAGGAAATCATTCACAGGGTAGAAATTCAATTTTCCTCAGTGTTTCTTCAAGCATAGATTCTTTATGAACCCTGCACAGCCCTGCACAATAGCAAAGAACACAGAAAATCGAGCACAGACAAATAATATCAGCGTCGAAGAAAAAAAAGCACCAGAACAGAGGATTAAAGGACAGATTTGTGGGGATTACGTCTAATATGCTTATCAAAAGCCTAATCCCCAAATAAAACATAGTTTACAGAAAACCTAAAGTGTTTTATCGAGCAGGAATGCTCCCACCGCCACAATCTGAGGCAAATCAATTCCTCCCAGCTACCATAGCGCCACCTGTTCCTCAAAGTACTCAATCAGGGGCCGAAGTTATTGAAGAAGATCAAATTTTGCCTCAGCGCAGCCAAGAAGTTACTTCTGCAATGAAACTTAATGCAAAATACATCTGCAAGGTAACCCTAGCATCACACAGAGCCTCAAAGGTCAACAAAGCTCCCACCGAGCTTAATTCATAAGTGTAAATCAATTAATACAGTGAAACACCTGTACATTTTATTCCCCCCAAGGGCCAAGAAAACATTAACTCTGTATTAATTGTAATTGAGATCTTTTATCAGATCTCACCTCCTCATTCTTCTATATATACTTCTTCAGAAGATGAGTGAGGGGTTGGTTGTAGAAACCTTGATATACATTTGAGCTTAAACTTCTGGTTGTAAATAGTGTTCACTGGCCCTTGGAGCCTTGATTGTGATAGATTAGATAGGCTGAACAGTGAAGATGATTGCTGAACTGAAACATTGGACTTGAAGACTGTAATTGGTTTGACATCAATATAAAAGTTGTTTCTTGGGATCCTGGTCTATATCATCGGTGAAGTGCACCTCTCTTTGTTATTGTTTTCCTTATATGTATGTCATATTGTTCGCTATTCTCTGATAAAGAACATCAATTATAGAGTTAGGACCTATTGTATATCAGTAAACTTCTCTAACTGAAAGATTTATCTCAATGTTTTCCTCTAAATTGTTCATTTAGGAATGATTTAATACAGTTTAAGCAGTTAGGAATGCTGGAGTTCCCTCGTCCTACTATTTGCTTTAAACATTGTTCTTGAAATTTATTTTCCTTACTGTGCTTATTAAAGATGACTATGGAAGATATGGTGTGCCCTGGTCCTAATTCTTCTCCAAAAGTAGATTCTGAAATTTTCCCTTGGCGATGACTAAAAGCAGAATAGGTTTAAAAGTACTTTATCTGATCTTAAGTTACACTCTCTCTCTCTTATATGTTTTCATACTTTCCGAAGGTAATTATGTGGATTACTGGATTGTTCGTCAATTAAGCTGCTTGAATACAGAATTTTCCAAGAAGTTTATGGTTAGCCCTGTCCTTGGTTAGTTTTAAAACGTTTACTTAAGAGGCTTTCCTTGTTTGGACTGACTATAAATCCTTTGTGAAATTATTATCAGTTTCCATCATCTCCAACACTTTATTGTTTCCATCCCATCACTCTATCTCAAATAATATTGTGGTATAGATGACTTGCCCCTTGGATCACTCTTGATGTTTTTGCTCAATTAAAGTCCAGTTATGACTCCATAGCCCAATGGACTAAAAACCAGCGTTATATCTGTCTTTTAGCCTAAGTTGTGCTATTCATTTACAACTTCTCACCTTTGAAAACTTTTTGCACTCAGAGCTTTCCACCTTGAACAGTAATCATGCTCAACCATCCAAAAAATAAACAAACCATTGGCCTTCATAACTAGCCTAATATCATCACCCCAAACTTCAAAGACAAATCCATCTTTGCACTCATTGGGGAGATCCCTCTTCGGATTCAGGAGGGCTAGATCCTAGAATCCCAAAGTTGGTTGAAACGATGTTGTTTCTATAATTGGACTCTACCAATCTTGCTAATAAATTACGGAAACCTAACACCTGGGTCTGAGATGAAATCCATTTTAGCCTCATGTTCATCCAGGTCTTCATCTTCACTGTCACTTTGTTTCTCCCAACCATGAATTTGATTTCGGATATGAACCGAATTTCCAGACTCATAGACATCAGCAATGTTTTCCAGGATTTTCTTGTTACTCTTCCTTCCTCTTTTACTTGGACCAATAGTCTGATTGATTTTTTGTTTCTTGCCATTGCCTCTACCTATGTCTTTGGTTTTACCATTTTTACCTTTAACCATGATGGTTGTATGGAAATCGTCACCTAAAAACCTGGATAGGAACCCTATGTATAAAGAGAGATCAATATCATGAACCGGGTATTCTCTGTTGAATACCTTAGGAATCCCCAGAATCCCCAAAATTAGAATGAATATGGTTTTTTTACCATAGTCTAATTTTTTACAAAGAATAAGCTCAGTGGACCCTTTCCACAATTATTTTTTCCAAAACAGAGACTAACTTGAAAGACGATTTCACCGCTGAGTATTGTTTGGAAACCATTGATAAACAGTAACCCAAATACAACCCTTACCCTGACTGAGAATTAGAAGATGAAGTATGACCCCACTATGGACATAACCATTAATTCGAGGGCTATGCCATTCATTAATACTCAAGTATTCCACAAAAGACAGAGTTTGAAAGCAGACACACGACTGCATGCAATTGAACTTACAAATACTAAACGAAATCGACCAAAGATTCGAATAGTACAGATAGATTTGAGCATGAAAATTGTTTGGCAAGGAATGACAGACATTAACCCAAATACAACCTTTACCCCACAGATATTTTATAAAAGACAGGGTTTGACAATAGAGACCGAGCTGCATGCAATTAAACATACCATTACTACTATAAATCAACCGAAATTTGAAGAAGTTAGGAACCAATACCAGATCTTTCATGATGGCCAAAGTAAAATACCAAGACATACAATCATGCAACATATTGATATCATTACATAGATTTTGATGACAAACCAATCAATACAAACATTTATTTATGTTATCATACTATCTCTATATTGATTGGTACTTGGTGATACCCAGACTTCAAGTTGATCTTGCTGAAATATTTTTCCCCTTTGAGTTGGTCCAGAAGGTCATCAATCCGTGGGATCGGTTACCTATTCCGGACAGTGATCTTGGTCAATTCTCGATAGTCAATACAGAGTCTGCAAGTCCCATCCTTCTTCTGTACCAACATGAGCGGGCTCCCACAGGGGGATGAAATTGGCTGGATGTGACCTTTATGTAGCAACTCCTAAATCTGCCTCTTTATTTCATCATTCTCCAGAACAGAGCGCCTATAGATTGGTCCATTAGCTAGTGGCACACTTGGGGTTAGGTCAATAGGGTGTTTGACCTGACAATGTAGAGGCACCCCTGTGGGAGAGGTGAAGATGCCCCCATACTCCTCCACAACCTTGTCCATTTATTGTTGTCTGTTGGCAATATGATGCAATGTGTTGTCCTTGATGGCAACCTACTTGATGAAGTTGTCCTTGATCTTGTCCTTGATGGAAACTAACTTGTCCTATTTTTTAATGATGTAAATCTGATGTATTTACAGAAGCAGTTCAGATATAATGGAGAAAGGAATTCTTGTAAGGGCTAGAGAAATGATTAAAATGGTATGTCACAAATCATACGCGGGTTTGTAAAGGCGAAGTAGCGTATGTACGCGGAAAAGTACGTACCAAGTAGCATATGACTATTTGCGCTCTAAATTTATAAAACCAGGGGACATTACCATGGTATTGGCCCATAGTATTGAGCATTGGATTATATATTTGATCCCGTCCAGGAATACCATCGGAAGTTGTGTGGTTTTGGCTCATGGTATTGACAAAGGCTAAATCTATATAAGGAGAAGAATATCATAGTGCAAGTGTGTGCATAAGTATGGGTTTTAATGAATACTTCACTTTGAAGTATATCTGCATGGAAGGGTAACAGTTTATTGATCTGAATTAATAATGCACCTATGAAGAAAATGATGAAGAGGGATCTCTAGATCTGAAATGACTATGTATTTTCTAGATCTGTTTATGGAATGTTTAGATCTGAGATGAGGCGAATATTTTCTGAATTGAAGGGTAAGATCTGAGCTATTTATTTGTTCTGAAGAGTTGTGCAGTCTTACAAAGTTTGAAGATCTATACGCAGATTCGCTTCATAAAAAGCGCGTGCATATGCAGGTTGGCTTCAGAAAAAGCGCGTATGGAATGTGAGGCTGGTTATGGAATATGTGCAGAAGTATACGCAGGTTTGTCTCTATGAAAGCGTGTATATATGCAGGTACAGTAAAGTAAAAGCGCGTATGGAATCTAGGGTTTTGCTGCAGTATGTGGAATGAAATGTCTGATCTGTTCTGCTGGTTTACTGTTATCTGTCAATAATGTATTCATATAGATCTGGGTTGTTTGAATGTTGAATATGCTGATGATTATGTTAATTGAAGATCAAGTTGTTGGTTTATTGGTTGATAATTCAATGAATGAATTGATGGGGTTATAAGTTTCAGTTTGATGTATGTTGAGCTTAAATGTGTGGAGTGGGTCTAGTCTGAAAATATGATGAAAAGTGGCCTACAAGGTGTGTTGTATGGAAGTTGTTGGATCCAGTATGAAAATTGATGAAACGTGGTCCGCAATGGTGCTGAGGGTCGAAGCCTTCAGTGAGGGGGTTGTAGCTCCCTTCCAGTGGTAGCTGGTAAACGAGAGCAAGGGGTAGTAGCTCCCTTCCAGGAGAGGCTGGTAAATGAGAGAAGGGGGTTGTAGCTCCCTTCCAGGATAGGCTGTAAACGAGAGCATGGTGTTGTAGCTCCCTTCTAGGAGAGGCTGGTAAACGAGAGAAGGTTGTAGCCTTCTGTAGGTGGGTGCCTGCGTGCTGGTATGAGTCTGCGCCAGTACATGGTTGTAAGATGTTTTCTTTATAATAAATATTGAAGACAGAGACGACGGGAGCGGTCGTTTTCTCCCGAATTGGGTTTCCACCTTAAATCTTGGTGTTCATGTGTGTTGCTTATGTGTAATGGTTTATTCTGTTATTACTGCACATGCTTACTGCTAACTAAACATCTGATGAATGAATCATGCAAAGATCTAAGTACAGAATTAAATGCATAATAAGATCTCTAGTCATACGCATGTTTTATTAAGGATATCTGTGTGTATACGCGACTTGGGTTCATTAAAGTAGCATATGGGTTTTAGAGAAAGAAAAAGTAAAAAAAAAAAATTCAGTCTGCACTAAATATTGATTCACACCCCCCCCCTCTCAGTATTTTTGCCAACATTGTCGTGTAGAGGAGCCATGTCATGAGGTCATGGCCACAATATTCTTCTTTCCCTGGGGGTGGATCATCAGGAAAAAAAAATTCGTAGTTTGGGAAATGAGCTTCTTGCATTGTTTTGTAGTAACCAAAGAGATAGTGGGAGGCAGTGGTACCTCTGGTATTCTATACAATTTATTTCCCAAAGTAACAATAACAGCGGGAGGTCGGGCCTCATACACAACATGTCACTTCCAAAAGTATGGTTGGCCTAATAATACATCAGAAACATCAATAGGAGCAATGTCACACAATACCTCATCCATGAAGGGATTTATGCTATAGGGAAGGCGGCACTGTTGGCTGACGCAAAGATCTTGTCCTTGGTGAAGCCACCCAATGGTGTATGGTTGTGGGTGCACTGTGGTCGACAAGCCTAACCACTTCACGACATCGGCTGAAATGAGTTATTTTAGCTCCCATTGTCGACAATGAACCGTAGTGGGGAACCCTTTACCACCATCTGGGAGTGGAAGAGACGCTTTGCCTCCTATGGATCTTCTGGTTCCTCCTTCTAGATCTTCATAGTGGCAAGAGTGGCGTTGGGCTCCGCATCAATAATCTGCTTCCCTTTGTACTTCTCTTTGTTAGGTTCTTATTCAGAGTTGAAGCATGCATTTGATTCAGAAGCCCTTATCTCAGCCACCAGTGACTACTTGGCCTGACACTCACTTGTGTTGTGAGTGTTGTGAGTGGAGCTCTTATGGAGCTCACACCACTTTCCTGTGTCCTTCTTTGGCTTTGCAGTGTTGTTATTTTCTTATGTCTTTGGCAGGTTGTCTTGGGCTGCCATGCCTTGGCTTTGTCCTTTTTTCTACGGTTTGGGGGCACCTTTCCCTTGCTTTTGATTTGCAGATCCAAAGTCTAGCTTCTTCTGTTTGAATTTCTGCTCAATCTTGGAAGCATACCAGTATGTTGTACCAAGCGAGGAGATTTCGAGGAACTCCATTTCATCCTGAATGTATATATGCAGACAGTTGTGATACTTTAACACCAAATTTTTCTCTGAATCTTTGATACCCAACTTTGTGCACAGGGTATGGAAAAGATTTGTTAGATCATGCACATATTGATCCTTTTTTTGCCATAGTGTGGTCCATTGTATGTAGTTGTCCTCATATCTCCCCACCGGATAGTATTGTTCCTTGATGGCATCTCGGAAATAATTCCAAGTGGGTACAACTGAGAACTGAGAGGGTTCTGCCTTGTCCTTTTTGTCATAGCAGGTTTCCCACCAGTCCTTGACATGGGGGGTAGCATTGAGGAGTGCAAAAATAATATTCTCCTGGTCGAAAAAGTCATGAACCGAGAAATATCCTTCTAATAGATTCAACCATCTATCTACGGCATCTGCATCTATTTGACCCTAAAATATGGGAATGTCAAAGTTTACTTGTACCTTAAATGGAGTCGCACCTCCATAGTGGCTGTTGGATGCAGATGCACCGTCGGTGGGCAGTCGTTGAAGGATCTGGGCAAAGTTATCCATCATCGCATTCCTTTGTTTTTTGAGGGCCTCCTCAAGCAATATTTTGATAGGATCTCCCGCTCCCTCATCTTTCTTTTCATCCCCCATGGGCATCCTTCGGGGTTTGCGAGGCTAATCTTGCAAAGGTTCCACCATATCGAGCCCTAACTCCTTATAGCCTGACTTCGTTGGGTACATGCAAAAGAAGGATTGAGAAAAAGCAGACCGCTCTTATACCACTGATCTGGATTTATGCAAGAATGCAACAGAATATAGAAATGACCATAAACATATAAATACAACAGAAATAAGGCTTCATTTCATTAATATCAAATCACAGAAATATGCTTACAAACGTGATGGAAATAAAATTTCTAGGGTGTTGGTAGCAAATATCTGAGAAGATATGTGGCAACTACAGACGTATGAACTGTGTTACAATGAGGCTTGAGGGCCTATTTATTATGGAGAAACATTGGAGAACTCTAAACATCCAAAAACCTAACCCTAGGAGATGAAGCACCAAAACTATGGGCCCTGTTTGGTTAAATTGGTGTTTCAACTTCTCAGGGATGTAACTTTGGCATACTATCTCCGTTTGGGGCCTCAAAATAGCTCCGAAAGTTCAGGACCCGAAAAACTGCTAAAAATAGTAAGTTGTGAAAAAAACGGAAAGAGATAATGGTGGGGGCCCAAGTGGAATAGGCGGGTGGCCACCAATATCCACCTGGATCACCTCTTTTACAAAATTTGATTTTTAAGGATTGTTCTCTCATAGAAAGTCTACTTGAAACCCTTGATATCCTCTGTTAAAGCTATTAGATCAAGAAAATTACACTCTTTGATACATAATTTCCAGTTTTAGTCAGAGTGATCAGAAGTAACCCTTGCAGTACACAATAGAACCTTTGTTATATTTTAAAGTCCTTCTGTAAATAGTTTAATCTTACAGGAGTGTGTCACAGACCAAAAAATAGAGTTTTAAAGATTAATATTGTTAAAATTGATAAAACAAACCTATCAATGGCATCCAAAAGCACAATTATAATCAACCCTCTACAACCTCATGCTCTAAATGTGGAACATACTCTATTGGTAGATGCAGACTTCAAAATCATAGATCATGTGATTGAGTTTAACCTCCTTGAGCTCCACTGTTGGACCAAGAGAAATAATTGGACCAAGTAGATGATGTGCTTATTTGGGAATCAAATTTTCCCAAGTATGTTGTGCCTCGCACCCATCAATGGCTAGAAGCCATCAAATTATGCCAATCTCATTATTCTCCAGATCAAAGAGCTATTTTAAATTCTTAAAAGGAAGTAATATTTACCATAACAGCTGAATCTATAAACCAAATGCTTCAATTGCAGCTTGATCCTAATACAATCCCTTTATCTATTGAAGCTCTGAAAAATTTCTATTTGGAGTTGGATTTTCCTAAAAGATTCCAAATGTTTCAAACCTTCATGCCCTCCTATGTGGAAATCCCCAAGATTAACCCTCCATATTCCTCTTCTAAATTCTCGGTAGGAACCAAACACATTATTATGTTATATTTTATACTTGGATACTTCACAGATGAACATACTGATGCATCTATACTTAGTTTCCTGTCCATTTTTGTGCCTAGTTAGCCCCCTGCAGTCATCTACAATTTTGCCCAATATATTGCTGATAGCATCCATGAAAAACTTGTTAAATTACCTAATGAAGGTGTCTTTAGGTATACTTCATTTATGTTCCACATGTTCCTTTACTTCCAGACAGATAAGTTCCCTATAACTCTTCAAAAGATGCATGTAGAAGGAAATCCATAGTCCATTATTTTCTGGAAATCCTTAATCAAAAAGAAGTCAACTGTGTTTTCTTATGCAGACTTTACAGATTGTTCCATCCATCCATTGGTAAATCTGCTAAAAACAAGTGTGCAACCTAGGATCAGTGATGACATCAAGAGGTTTTTACAGTTGTATGAACAAAGCAGGACATGTGATTGGTATTTATACCAAAATCACATTGAAATCAGATTTTATGGGACAACCCTCATTCCTTACAAGTTCACAAAGTATTTACCTATGAGGTTGTTTGCTTTAGAATATATAAGATAGATTTTGAACTCATATTCTGTAAATTTCTTGGCTACTAAGAAGAAAACCCAGTTTAAACTGAAGAACCAAGTGGGTCCCTTTATATGTAATAACAGAGAAGTAGGTGCATAAGTAAAAAAACAGTTGTTAGAGTACAAATTCATAAAAAAATTATTTTGGTATTATGATCCATATGGTATAATCTGTAAAATGAGAGTTAGATTTAAGTTAACTCCATACATTCATGAGAAAAAGCCTGACAATGAGAAATTTTCAAACCAGGCAGAATGGTTAGAAAATACACTGGTAGAAGCTGATAAGCAAAGTGATACTAGTCACATTTTATAGAATCCATCTCAGGAAGATAGAAGCATGAAAAGAAACAGGGAATAAGGGACAAGCACTGTTGAAAATACCACAGAAACAAAGTTTAAACTCAAGTACAACAAGAAACCAAAGATAAATCCTACAGATAAAGAAAAAGAGACAATTGAGATTATAGACATAGACATTCCAGATAAAGACACTGTGCCTCCCATAGTGATTGAAAATGAACAGAAACTTGCCATTTCCAACACACAGTTGATCCAAAAACAACATAGTGTAGAAGTATCATCATCAAAGCAGATAGAAGATAAAGATATGGACATCACAGAAAGGTATAAAGAGATTAAAGCTAAAAATGAGGAAATAAAAAATGAAATTTATTCTCAATACTTGAAGTAGACTCCTGGCATATAGAACAGGTTGCTTTCAACCTTTTATTACAAAAACAAGAAATTGTTGATGGCAGTGCTTCAACCCACAGCTCCAACTCCTAAAACAACATATGATTATAACAAGGTTGATTTTGAAGTACTAGTCCAAGACATTCATCCCTTGGACCAAATTGAATTCCATAAATAGAGTTCAAAGATGCTTTATTCTACAATGACTACAAAAGTAATGAGTGCTCAAAAACTCCAAAATACTTTCATAAATGTAAAATATTAGCTGAAAGTTGAGAAAGATTCATCATATGCCAAGGATACCAGAATCAAATCCTTGGAGGAGTTAGTGATTAAGGTAGGTTATGATCCTACTAATGTAAAAGTTGCAGAGGAACTAATTAAAAAGAAGAATGTTGATATTGTTTCACTTAGAAAACAGTTGAAATTACCTCCTACAGAGCATCCATAAGCCAAGGAGATTTTAGAAGAATCAAATAAAAAGGATGAGATGATGAATCTCATATTGCAGTTAATAGCTCAGATTAAAGAGATGGAGATTGAGATGGAAAAATTGGTCCAAGAAAAAAGAGCCATGAAAGCACAGGAAGTCCATGCTACTGTACTTCTTATGGTGATAACAGTAGTGCCATCTACTCTAGCAAAAGAACTAGCTCCAAAAGTTCCATTGGCTACAACAGTGTGTGTAACTTCATCAACAACTTCTGCCACTGAGTCATCCACTTCAGTAGTACAGCAATCAAATGAGGCCAGTAAATTTGAAAAGGCAATGTAGGACATGTCCATACAAACCAATGAAATCAAGAGGTCAAAAATAACAAATAAAAAATATGGAAGATGCTAAAAATATTGCACAGATTAATGCTAAGACTGAAGAGAAAAAGACTAAAAGGTTGAGTCAACAATTAAAGAAGTTGGAAACAGAGTTGACTCTGAAAGAACCCATGACACATATTAAAAATAAATTATGGTCCAATATCATTGAATCAGTCAATGATACTTGGCCATCAATACAGGTGAGTTATGAACAAAAGGATTTACTAAAAGCAGAAAGAGAAGAAATACAAAGGACCAAAGAGGAGCTAGGTACAAAACCTGAAGAGGCATTGGAAATTATTAAATTCCTCAATTCCAAAAACAAGAAATAATTAGATGAAATTGGAATAACAGACAGAACATAAACCATACTTGAGGTAAGAAAAGTAATTTCCAAGAAGAACTTGATGAAATGATTGGAATAAAAGTGCCAGAACATGGATATGGAAATTACAATAGTCATGGTAAAATTTGACATTTTGAGGCAAAAATGACTTCCAAATCTTCTGGTAATCAATGATAAATTGATGAAATAGGAAGATTATAACAAAAAGATAAGGGAATTTTCTAAATAACAAGTAAAAAAATCAGATTGGCAGGGAATCCCAACAAGGAAAGTTTTGCACAAGAGTATTGAAAACTGGTTTACTTGTAGCATGAAGTAAAACACATTTTTATGGTCAAACCAAAATTTGTAAGATACACTGAAGCTGATGAAAACTTCAGAAAGCTAAAGAATATCAAAGTGCCAAAAGCTGAGTTCTGGGAGAAGTTAACAGATTTACTGTAAAAGTCAAATTATAGTGAAGGTAGAGCATGAAAGGTAAAAAACCGAGTTGATGTTTTTACTTCAGTAGTGAACAAATTTCAACAGTAAAACATTTTGGTAACAGTCAAAGTATATCATTCAGAGAGTATCAGTTGAAAGTTTATCAAATGAAAGATGAAGAGAAAAACATATTGAAGATAAAACTGCCAGCAAGAGGGACACCTCATTGTCCAGCTACAGCCCAAATCCAAATAGAAACCTATTTAATTTCAATAAATAGGACAGCTAGCAATTAGTTATGCAGTTGTCACTATCTTCTTGCAAGAAGATATTTTATTTTCCAAGAAAAATTCCTAAGATTGTTCTAGGATATTTTATAATAGTTTTTGTATAAATACTTCATAATTTGAAGTATTGAGTGTGGATTAATTGTTGAACATTTATGTAGTCATATTTTATGAAGCTGAAGGGTTTATTGTATCAAGTTCAAGTCAGCAGACTGGATCACAGGAAATAAAGCATCATATTACAGTATTCATGTGTTGGGCCACTACAATGAAGTATTTCACTTGTCATTTTGTCAATTTTCTTATGTTTTTCATCCATTCATGAATGTGTTCTAAATTTTATTGTGAAATCAGAAATTGTTATTTCAGAATTTGTTAAAAGCACTCTGTTATTGACTTATTTTCATTTAAATGTTTTCTACTGATATCCAGACCAGGGATCCCTTAATTTCTCCCTGATTCCAATTGACCTCTACCTTTTCACTCCTTATCCAGATTAAAGAACCCTTAATTGCTCTTTATCCCGATTAAAACCATTTCACCATCAGCCTTCAAAAATATGAAGTGACTCTGCTATCTTGCCCTGTGAAAATTTTCCTTTCGACCTTGATCCTGATCTGTCTGCTTAACACATTGACTCCATTTTCCTAATGAGTTAAAAATCTTTAGCTATCCATCTCAGTAAGTGATTTTCCCACCAAACCAGATCAAAAAACCCGAAACCAATGTGCCCTATATAACTAGCCTAAAATCAGATATAAAAACCAAGTTAAATCTTATAGAGAGAGCCCTCTCTGAGAATTAGGAAGGCTAGATCCTAAAGCTTAAAAGTAGGTTTGTGGTTACCTATGATATTCATTAAACTATCATAAATAATCTCACAAATTTGAGAATTATTAGAGTGATAACAGACCCAAGGTACGATAACCAGGTGGAAGAGACATCGATTGGGGGGAAGGTTGATTGGAGATATACGGGAACTCTTCTGGGAAAAGTTGATGTTCCCTTGTAGAAACATGGAGCTCTTCACTACCAACAGGACTGGAATAATCCATATCTAACAAGGTCGTAAGATCATCAAAAAGATGACGAGGACTAGGAGGTAAAGTAGTGGCTAATAATGGTGATCCCGAAGTGAGAGGAGGGAATTCTTCCTCGCTCCCAAAACCATACCAAGCACCCTGAGGTGGCCAATTGAAATCAGCTGACCCTTCAGGAGGAGACCGGGTAGCGAGAGGTAAGACACTTGGGAGAATAGGTTGTGAAAAAGCGACAGACCTAGTGGACTAAGGTGTATCCATAGAAACGTCAGGAAAATGAATACCACTAGGAGGCAATGAAGAAGACGACTAAATTGGTGGTTCTTCCATTACGAAAATATTTCAACATAGGAAGAAAAATGAGATTTCCTATATGAGGCTTCAAGATAAAACTCTAAGGAACTACAAAAATGAGCCAAGAGAAAAATTTTAACGGGCGTGTGATCGTATGAAGTTAATTTTATGACATTGAAACAAAACCTTGTTGTTTCATGTTTTAAGAGTCAAGAAACAGGCAAAAGATGACTCTAGTCACTTTCAGATTAAACGAGCGTGAAAGGACAAGTGATTGATGATATTTTCACTTTTTAAGGAGTCGCAAAAAGATCAAAATGACTACTCAGGTAATCTGAGCAAGAGGGTGTACCAAGTTTCCATGAACTTCCATATACACCTTGGTGATCAAATGAAAGAGAAATGACCAAGGACTTGATGCACATGCAGGTATTCTCCCGGAATGCTGTGTTCGGTGTATCACGTTTACAGGGCGGCAGAATTGGATTTCTATGGATAAAGGATTTTGAACCTATGATTGTCTCCCTTTATATACGCGATGGTACAAGGAGCACAAGTCCGTGCTAGCGCTGTCTAAAGCCAGGTGGCGAACAACAGCTACTAGGTTTTGTTGGGGTTCCCATGTTTTGGAAAGGTTGGAAATACCAAAAGATGAGACAACATCAAACCACTTTCAGACCTCAGGATCTAGCCCTCCTGGGTCCAGAGAGGGATCTCTCTATGATATGTCAAGGTTATTTGACTTTGAACCTCAAAGTTAATATGTTAGGCTAGTTATAAGGCTTGGAGTTTGTTTGTTTGATTGTTTGTTTGGTTGTTGGTCATTAGGAAAGAAGGGTTCAATGTAAGACAAGGATGAGCAAAGAGGATTTATGCAGGGGTGAAATATTCTAGGGGCATTCAAAACCATTGGGCAATGTAGTCAGGAAAGGATTTTCTTGCTAATCAATATGTGGGCTTTCAATTGGGCTAGTCATCTAAAACATTGGATCTTAAAGATGATTGTGTGGTACGGAATGGTAAGGGAGGAGGAAACAATAAAGATTATAACAAAAAATTAAAGACCAGCTGGTCGCACAAGGATCCTAGTGGACAGGGCTAACTCTAATCCCTAGTGTTCCCAAATCTTCCAGCTATATCCTAACCAAAAACATCTAAGAACATATTCATTTAATCCATACATCAGAGAGCAGGCAATAAAATCCACTACACTGGTTAAATTAACTGAAATGAATTCTTAGATAACACATCTAGTAGAAAACATCAAAGGCAATGAGAGCAGAAACATAGGGTACCTAACAAGGGTAAATCCTATGCCAATTTTCTGATGCAAGCCAGTAGAAACGAAATGAAATGAATTAAAACACAGAGATAGGAAAACATCACCGCTGCTTTAGATCAGGATCCAAAGAAATGTGCTTTTCATATTAAATAGCAATACCAGTCAAGTAAAACATTGCAAATAGCTGAAAACTCAGTTTGAAAACATCTTCCTCAGCCTATCTTACAACTTTACACGGAGACTATGTCTCAAAAGAAACTACTTGCGATTCTCTGATAACTGATCAACAACCTTTCAAATAAGTTTCTTCATGAATTTATAGCTCAAGTGGAGCGGAGAAGGTAGGTGAAACACTAAATGGAGCATTAAACTCAGAAAAGAAGGAGGGTTGAAGCCCATTCTGTATAAACCCTGTGCATTTATCCATGGCACTCTTTGGGGAAAGAGTGGTCTTCTCCAGGCTTCCATTTACTCTGGGCATGTCTCTGATGTACTCTGTTGCAGCATTCTATAGTACTTCTGGTGAATAAACAAAAAGGTAAATAAATGACGCTAGGGTCTACCATGTTGTGCAACAAATGCTTCTGATATCATAGGACTGTTGTAGGGGGGGGAACTTCTCTTGGACGCAATGTATACTGAAACAATATGTGTACTGTGTCCGTGCATAGGAAGAAACATTCTGCTGATTTGAAATCCTGATAGCATTTTTTTATGCACGCTGGACCGTTCGTGCAATCCATGATGTCTTTGAACTGGTACCTTGCCTTCTAAAAACCCTGAAAAAACTCAAAAATCTTCTATTTCTTGCCTCGAGCTCTCTGTTGCTCCCGTACTACCTTTGTTTATGCAATCCGAGCCTTAATGGCACTGGAGAGGGTTTTCAGAGTTTGAACTCTGTCCTTTGATGAAATTTATGATGCAGACACCCTTATGGACATTGTTCTGTAAAATCGGCTCCGAACTTAGCTTCTTCTGTGCACTGTGCCATTACAACAGCACATATGAATCACGACGATTTTCCGCCTGCCTGTAACCCTACAAAAAACGAAAAAAAATTAAGAAGACCGTGCATGGAAAGCGTGGTGTGGATGACTGCAGAGATGGCGACATGACACAGTGGATGACGATGCATGCAGAGGATACTATGGAGGAAAAATGTGTAATGGTGAAAAATGCAATGGGCGGCGTTGAAACAACAATTCCGATGAAAAACATTAAACTTCGACCTTTGAATGAAATTATATAGGGGACAGATGGGAAAATGACGAACACACATGGAAAAATGACGTGGTGGGACGGGGTTACAGCGGGACTAGCTTTAAATCAGGACCGTTCAATCTCAGGCAGAGATCGACGGTGGAAAACATGTCCGAGGGCGATGAACGATGGGCCAGGGGTACAGATAACTTGGGTTAAACTATGCGCAGCTTCGCAGCGCAATGACTTTTGGATGGGCGATCGCAGATCAGACGGCTGATATGCATATTGCTCCACGTCTTGTATCGAACGATAATGCGCGATGAGTGGACGGTTTTCAAATAGTGCCACTGCCACTCGTCACACGATGAGTGGAATCACTGGACCATCAGAAAATACCGCCTACCTCCGAAAGGCGGTGCGATAGAAACCGTTGGTTTATGAACAGTGCACGGGGACCACCGGGGTGGGTAAAATACAGATCGTTGATTTGGCGGGGGAATGTACGGTTAAGATGCGATGGATGGACGGTGAAAGGGTTGGGTGACGGGCACTGCACTGTTGTGCGAAGACCGTTCGATCTGCAGAGATCGACGGTTTAAAATGTTCCTGATATTCAACTGAGATAAGCGCCTTATGCCTTGGCGCCTGGTCTCGGTGCTAGGTCATGTGGAGGGGAAAGGTGCAGGGGTTTGGCCGAAAGGGGTTAGGACCCATACCTCTGGAAAATATGGTTTTTGGCCCATTTTTAGTGCATTTTCGGGCAACAAGGGGTAACGATAGGGGAACTAAGGGGAAATAAAACTACACCATGGCTGTGTGTATGGTTTAGGGGGGATTTTGGGAAGGTTTAGAAGGATTAGGGGAGGGAATTTGGGGTAAAAGGGGAACTTTGAAAAACGGAAAAAAGGATGAAATGGACAATTTTGTAGGGGTATCAGGGGCAAATGAAGGCCTTTAGGAGCACAATTTTTTGCAATCAGAGAGGCTTCATAATGGGAATCAGTAGAGGGGATTTCATCATAGGACAAAGGCATAGGAGACTTCAAGGATGATGTGTCTTCAGGGGAGATGCATTCATTGAAGGCTCAGAAAAAACTTAGCCCCTTTGCTTGCCAAAAATTTATAGGGGGGTAACAGTGGCTCCACATGGGGATGGCTTCTTCTTAAAGGAGTCAAGAATTTAGAAAATGATCTTTGGCATAGGCCAGATGCCTACTGCTTGAGCCACCTTTATTCTTTGATTTTCAGCCGCCACAATTGTGAAGACATCAATTTAGTAGAAAAATTTTCCCAACCATTCTACCTACCCATTCTACAATCCTAGCATTTTTTCTTCTAGGGTCCATTTGAGCTAGCAGACCCTTCACATCTTTTTATTTTTTACAAATAAGGAAATAAACCTATTCTATTTCTACCCTTATTACTCCATGAGACCAGATTAAATTGTTGGTATCACATGTTTCTCTACCTACTCTAATATCTGCTGGGATTAAATTGTCCAGCAAATTTCTTCCTATATTCTACAACAGAAATTTAAAAACAGTCAAACTAGGATTAGAAAGTCTAGTTTGCTATGGATCCAAGGCATAAAGACAGTTGCACATGGACAGAAATTTGCAGAAAATTAGAAACAAAATATTGAAGCCTTGAAGTCTGAAGTTTTGAAGCATCCTTCTTCTCTTTGTGACTCAAGTTTTGAGCTTGTTAGAGTCACTTTATTTTCTTCATCTCAGCTCTGATGTTGGGCTTGTTAGAGCTGATTCTTCTTTCTTCTTTGCTGGTCCAGGTTTTGGGCATGTTTGAACCAGCTATTTTCACTTTCTTTGGCTCAGGTTTTGATCATATTAGAGCCAATATTTACACTTCAGAGGTTCATGTTTTAAGCATGTATGAACCTCTCCCTTTCTCTATTTTCCTCTCTCTCTGTTTTTTTTTTTTTTTATGAAAAAAAACATTGCAATGGTATGTACAATGGAAATAGAAACTGGAGCTTGGAAATCAGTAGAAGTAGTGTTTGAGCATCTTGCCATTGACAGGACCCCCAAAAAGCTCTGTACCATCTAATTCTTGTAGGAAAAAGGCATTTGGACCCACAGTGGCCTGGATGATGTAGGGACCTTGCCACAAACTGTCAAACTTGTTGTGCTTTCCTTTGTCCTCTCTCCTTGAGTCCCACTTCAGAACTTTATCTCCAATTTTGAAATCAGAGGCCTTAGTTCTTTTGTCAAATAAATTTTTTATATTTTCCTGAACCTTGATAGCTTTGTTGTAAACCTCTTCCCTTGTTTTTTGGAGATGAATTGTTTGGTTTATTCTCCTCACCATGCTATCTTCTTCTGTTTGTATCTCTTGAAAAAGTTTAATCACTAGTATTCCAAGGTTGGTGGGAAACACTGCTTTTGTTCCATAGACAAGATGATATGGTGACATGCCAATGGATTTCTTTTTTGTAAGCCTGTCAGCCCACAGGGCATGCACTAGCTTGTTATGCCAAGACTTTTTGTTCTCTTCCAGTAGCTTTTTGATGATGGTCACCAAGCTTTTGTTTGATGATTCAGCTAATCTGTTACCTTGAGGTTAATAGGCAGTTGAATGAATGAGTGCTATTCGATACCTATGACAAAAATCAACCATTTTCTTGGATCCGAAAGTAGCAGCATTATCAGTGATTAATTTCCTTGGGCAGCCAAACCGTGAGAGGATATGACCTTCTAGGAAACTAATGATGACTGAATCTGTGGGATTCCTAGTAGGTATGGCCTCTATCCACTTAGTGAAGTAGTCTGTGGCTGTTAGGATCCATTTATGTTGTGTAGAAGAAGCAGGGTGAATTTCTCCTATGAAATCTAGGCCCCATTGCAAAAAGGGGCCTTCAACAATGATGGGCTGCAGAGGTAAGGGGAGGAGTTTTATTTTTCCTTCAAAAATATGGTATTTGTGGCAGAAATTATCATCTTATGGACATCATTGAAGAGTGTAGGCCAATAGTAGCCAACTCTGAGTATTTTGTTTGTATTAGCCTTCCATCTCAGGTGGCCTCCACACTCTCCTGCATGGAATTCTTGTTTAATCCTCTCTGCTTCATTTTTAGGAAAACATTTAAGCAATAGGCCATTTGTATTCTTCTAGTATAAGCAGTTATTCAATATGAAATAGTTCCTGGCTTTTAGCTTTAGGAATCTGGCCTTGGTCTTTGATAGTTCAGGAGGGGCATTGAGGTGTGTAAGCACATACAGAATTTCAGAATACCAAGGAGAGCTCTGAAACTTCTCCTCAACAGTGGGATCGGTTAATCCCTACTACTCATCTAAGGCATATACCATGTTTATGTCCAGGGCTTGTAGATTTGATTCAGCCATTAGTTGGGCTAGGCCCTGTCCTTTGATCAGTTTGGTGGGTTTTATCTCAAGGTCATACTCTAAAATCACAACAATCCATTTTCCCCTCTTCCCATCTGGGTCTTGGAACAAGATGTCTTTAACCACTATATTTGGCACATAGGCTATGGTGTGAGAATTCACTATGTACACCCTAAAGTATTTCAAGGCCTTGACCAAAGCATAGGCCTGTTTTTCCATTATGTTGTATTTCAAGGGTGCATCTCTGAGTGCTTTGCTAAAAAAAGAAATGGGCTATTCCATTCCCTCTGGGTTTTTCTGCAGTAGAACTGTAGCTATTGTATGCTTGGAGGCAAATGAAAAAATGAAAAAATCCTTTGAGAAATCTGGGCTGATTAGGACAGGGGCCAGGGTGAGTGCAAGTTTAACTGTTTCAAAAGATTTCTTAGCTTCAACAGTCCACTTAACTCCTACACCTTTCTTTAGCATGTTAGTCATATTTCTAAGGTGTTCATCTAAGTTGGGAATAAATCTCCTGAGGAAGTTGATTTTCCCAATAAAGGAATGTAACTCCTTGATGTTTCTCGATTGTGTGATTTGTAGTATTCCCTCAACTCTTTGTGGGTCTATCCTAATCCCCTTCTCAGATATGATGTGGCCAAGAAGCTTACCTTCTTGCAGCTCAAACATAGTCTTTTTAGGATTCAGTGACAGACCAAACCTTCTACATTTTTCAAATACTCTTCTCAGGTGTTCTAGGTGTTCTTCCTCAGTCTTGTAATAGAATGTTATGTCATCCAGATATATGACAATGAAGTGTCTTATTTCATCTGAAAAAGCTATACCCATTGCTCTTTGGAAGGTTGCACTAGCGTTCAACAATCCAAAAGGCATCTTCACATACATAAAAGTGCCCCATGGAGTGGTAAAGGATGTCTTGAGTTGGTCTTCTGGGATTACTAAGACTTGCTTGTACCCTGAAAAACAATCTAGCAGGGAGATCCTTTTAGAACCTACTACCCTCTGAAGAATATGTTCCGTTTTTGGCAAAGGGAAATTGTCTTTGAGTGAGGCTCTATTAAGATTCCCGAAATCAATACACATCTCCCCTGTTTTCTTTCTCATAGCCACTAGGTTTGAGACCCAATCAAAAAACCTCACAGGAACTATTTTGCCTACCTCATACATTTTCTTAATCTCGTTTTCCACTACGGGCAATTGTTTTGGGTTTATTCTGCGAAGCTTTTGTCTGAAGGGCCTCTGATTTTCTTTCAAGGGTATTTTATGTTGTATAATGTTTGTGTCATAGGCCCTTAAGTCCTCATAAATCCAAGCAAAAAAATCAATGAATTCCTTGAATAGGTCAATATATTTCTTTTTCATGTTTGCAGGCAGGGACTTAGCCAATTTGATCATCTTGGGTTTATCTTCAGTGCCTATGTTGCATTCTTCAACATTAGAGTCTGCATGTTCTATAGTGGTATTTTTTTCTACATCATCAAAGTCAAAAAGGTCTTCTAAAGGCACCAAACCTCGAGGTATGTTCTTGTCTTTGGTGTTGGGAAAAATACTGAGAGGGGGGGGTGAATCAGTATTTAATGCATATTCAAAACTTTTTACTTTTTCACTCTCTAAAACCCATACGCTACTTTCCTTTAGTAAACTTGCGTATACACGCGGATATCCTTCATACAACTCGCGTATTAGCAGAGATCTAAATATGCAGATATTTATTAACTTAGTTCTTTGCAATATTCATTCATCTGATGTTAAGTAAACAGTAAACATGTGTAGTAACAACAAAATAAACCATCACACAAAGCATCACACATGAACACCAGGATTTTTAGGTGGAAACCCAAGTCGGGAGAAAACCACCACTGCAGTTGCTCAGCCTTCAATATTTTATTATAGAGAAAACATCTTACAACATATGTGCTGGCGCAGACTTGACCAGCACGCAGGCACCCACCTGCGCTCGTTTACCAGCCTCTCCCGGAAGGGAGCTCCAACCCCCTGACTCGTTTACCAGCCTCTCCTGGAAGGGAGCTACGACCCCCTGATCTCGTTTACCAGCCTCACCTGGAAGGGAGATACAACCCCCTGACTGAAGGCTACAACCCTCAGCACCTCTATGGACCACGTTTCATCAATTTTCACACTGGATCCAAAGCTTCCTTTAGGACACCACTTGCAGGCCACATTTCATCATATTTTCAGACTGGACCCACTCCATACTTTTAAGCTCAAACATACATCACCAACAGATACTTATCAATTCAAACAACACAGATCAGATAGCAGAAACATAGCAGAACAGATCAGACATTTCATACCCCTTGCTTCAGCAAACCCTAGTTTTCATACGTGCTTTCCTTTCACTGATGTCGCGTATATACGCGCTTCCGTTCACATAAACCAGCGTATACCTCTGTACATATTACATAGCTCATTTCATTGCACATACGCGCTTTCTCTTCAGCAAAGCCGTGTATATACGCGCTTCCTCTGCGGCGAACTAGCGTATGGTTCTTCAGACATTTAGGTTATTGCAATTCTTCAGAACAGATACATCACACAGATTTAACCCTTTACTTCAGACAGATGTTAGCCTTATCTCAGATCTAATCATTCCACAAATAGATCTAGCAAATACAGATACATTTCAAATCTAGATATCCCGCTTCATCATTTCTTCATAGGTGCATCATAGATTCAGATCTATCATCAACCTTTACCCTTTCCATACAGATATACTTCACAGAGAAGTATTCATTCAAGCTCAGACATCTTTCACCCACACTCATGATTTGCACAATAAATTTCTTCTCCTTATATAGGTTTTCCCTTTTTCAATACCATGAGCCCATTTTTCAATACCATGAGCCAAAACAATATTACTTCCGATGGTATTCCTGGACGGGGTCATTTAGACGAATCATTACCCAATACAATGGGTCAATACCATAGTGGTTACCCCTGGTTTTCCACTTTATGAGCGCTTTTGCCCATACGCGACTTAGCACGTTCTTTCCCGCGTGCATACGCGACTTCCCTTAGGCAAATCCACGTATGCCTAGAGACATACTCTTTTCATCATAGATTTAGTACATGCTGAATTCCTTTCTTCATTGCCTTCTGTACTCATTGTAGATACATCAGATTTAGTTCATCAAGACATATTCTATCAAGCACAACTTCATTAAGAAAGTTGCCATCATCTTCATCAAGTGTGTTGCCATTCAGGGACAATACTCAACATCACATTGCTAAAAAACACCATTGCATATCAGATTTACATCATTTACCAAGTCCATCAGGTCAAGAATAACTTCATCAGGTGGATTGCCATCAAGGACAACACAAGTCAACAATCTCATGTCTTCATATTTATTCAGTGGGTTGCCATCAAGGACAACACTCTGCATCATATTTCCAACAATCTCCCCCTTTGGACTTGATGGCAACCATGATGGTGTTTGATCATCACAACAGATAGGTACATTAAGAATATAATGACACCATGTCACATTCCCCATTGACACCATTAGCTTCATTCAAACACCATTTCACTCTCCCCCTTTGACATCAAGGGCAAAGGGTGAACCAAAAACTAACATACTCTCCCCCTTTCTCCTCATGTGGAAGAAGCATTCTGCAGATCTGATATATACTGAAGTGACCAAGCTCCCCCTGAGTTCATGCTAAAACTTCAAACATATTTTCTAATGGAGTACATGACTCTATGAATTTCCTATCACCAATGACTCATAATTACATCAAATATCCAACCAAGTGGATTTACATATGAGACTCAAGTACCCAACCAAGTGGGTTTACAAATTTGACTCAGCTACCCAACCAAGTGGGTTTACAAAATTTGACCAGCTACCCAACCAAGTGGGTTTACAGATTTGACAAGTCCTTTACATGACTGAATATTACAATTTTACATCATGGGTCTCAACAAGACCTTTTCACCAAGTTACAAAAAAATGACCATTTAAGACCAACACCTAGAAAGTCCTCAAGAAAGAGAACATTTTTCAGAATCAATATAATGCCAACAATGCATTATACTCAGCAACGCTAATGCTCCCCCTGAAACTGTGCATCCAAGCATCCTTTTCATATGACTAAGGCTCCCCCTTAGTTTGTGCATCCTGAACACTTTCACCAACAAATCATCAAGGCATCTTTATCAAAACATTAGAAATAGAATTATGAGAACTGGAACACCACCAAAGATACCAAAACAGTATCAGAGATACCAATCAGTACTGCAGCTGTGCTGAAGAGAGCTGACTCCAAACAGAAAATTGTCAGCAATAAGACATACGCGGTTTTATGCGCATGAACTCGCGTATATACGCGACTGTGTTTCAGGAAACCCGCGTATCCAATACCATCTTCTAAATTTTAACCGGACCGATCCCTCCGAGAGAAAGAGATGCTTGTTCAACCTTCTTTCCTGGATATTTGAATCATCGGACTATGATAGATAGAAATGTTGTAGTTGTGTTCTGCCAAACAACATCTTCAAATATGTTTCAATCATCCATGTGGTCCAATATCACTATTATCTTCAAGTTTTAACATGAAGTAACATAAGTAGGCAAAAGATCTCAACCATAGTAACAGACACTGCATGATCTATTCTTATTTCTGAATCAAACGACATCCAACTCATCCATGTGTGAGCACAAAAGATACTTATCAGCAACTAGGGCTCAAAATCTCATCATAATAAACCATGTACCAAGTCATCATCATTTGAGCATGAGTATCACAAAAACCAAAGAATAAGAAGTCATATTGCCATCAATGAAATCATTAGTATTCAACCTATTGTTCCCCCTGAACCAGTGCTCCTTCTTAACTTGTGCACCCTGAATACGTTCATCAACAAGTCATCAGCAACAATCTCTGCATGAACTGCCCTTATCACTGAATTATAAGACTTTCATCTCAACAATGAATACTCTTCATCAAAAAACAAACATGACTCATCCATAATCTTCAACATAAGAAACCAAGTATCATATCATCATTATTTAGAATTGAGAAAGTAAGCTGATATTGAGTCAATAATACAGTTATTAACAGTCAGACTGATGCTCCCCCTAAACCTCTGCTCCAGATCTTCAGCTATCATATAAATTCTCTTATCATCAATGCATATGCGACTGTGTCTGCTGGAACTCGCGTGTATACGCGACTTTGTTTCATCAAACCCACGTATGGAAAGTGAAATATAGAAAATTTCACACCTTCATCTCCGAACTTGTACTTCTTGTACCTGTCTTCTTCATATCAGATGCTCTGTCAGAAATACATATAACCAGAATAATCAAATCAATCATGAGAGACATCATACATTGCTCCCCCTGTGACAATACATTACTAAATCTCATAATGTATCCCACATCATTTATGCATTCAATCAGAGAAGTAAGCTTCAGAAGTGGATGACTGCAGTAGGGTCAATATTCCCTACGTTTCTGATCGGTCCTCCATCTTTTTCGAGATTTGTTTGATCTTTCTATTTGTGTGCTGGAAGTTATCCAATCTGTTCAACCTGCATTCCTTTTCTACATGTCCATACTTGTTACAAGAATAACATCTCATGTGTCCAGAGAAATAAGTATAAGAATCATAATGAGCTTTTCTATTCTTCCTTCTATTGCAATCACCACCAGGACCATACTTATTTGGATGAAAAACAATATCCCTTGAAGAAACCAGAGTACCTTTCTATGTAGGAACTGTTTGTTTGAGGCTGAAATGATCTGCTCCTGCAATTTGCTGCAACATGTCCATGATTATGATATTTAAAGCATTCAACATTATTGAATGATTTCCTTTGAGATTTCGCCATGTTAATCCATCGTGTCTTTCAGTCATTTGTGGTTTTGCATTCATCTACATCCTCTCGAATTTTTAGCACTTCCTTGTGAGCTAGATTCTCCTTTAATAGTTTCATGGAAACTCAAGACCAAGTTTGATAAAGCAGGAGACCTTTGATTACCTCTAATATTGTCCAAAATATTACATCTATCTTGAAACCTCAAAAGTTTAACCTTTTCTTCTAATTTACCTTTGAGAATGTTTACCTCAACCTCCAAGGTTTGACATTGCTTTGTCATGCTTTCTTCTTTCCTTCTTCCATCTTCTACTTGATGATTTAGATTTAGAATCTCCTCTTTCAACCCTTTTTCTTGTTCTTCAAAAGTTTGTAAGAGTTCTTCATTCTTCTTGTTTGATGCTTTGAGATCTACTTTCAGAGAGATGACTTCTCTGGTCTAAGTTCTTCATTCTTGTTGTTGTTGGATATTTCAGTCTTCTTTGAGAGAGATGACTTCCTGCCTTCAAGTCTTTCATTCTTCTTGTTCGAATCTTCCGTATCTTCTTTGAGGGAGACAATTCTCCGCTTTCCAAATCTTGCATTCTTCTTGTTTGATTTTTCGAGATTCACTTTCGAGGGGAAATGATTGGGCTTCAAGTTCTTCATTCTTCTTATTTGATTCTTCAAGATCTCGCTTTTGTAGAGAGATAGATGATTCCAGCTTCAAGTCCTTTACTTCAATTGTATACATCATCAAACATCCTTTTCAGCCTAAAGATCAACCTTTTGGAGGGAGATTCCTTCTCATTAAATATTCTTTGTTGATCTTTGATAACTTCTTCTAGATCTATAGCATAAATTTCACTATCTTTACTATTGTTTGCAGAAAGAAGATTATCAAAAGAGCACCAATCACTTCCTGATTTATCTTCTTCAATTTCTGCTATACAGGTTTTTTGAGACATCTCCTTGCTTCGAGTAGCCTTCTTCTTTTGTTTCTTTTCCATGAGCACTTGTAGAGTTTGGTCAGAATTTTCTTCATCTTTAATCTTGACAGCTTCTTCTAGATCCATACTGTCACTTTCACTATCATAACCTTTGCATATACAGGTAAGTGAAATACAAGAACAAAGATCAGTACCTGTTTCATCTCTTTCAATTTCTGCTATACATGATTTCTGAGGCATCTCCTTTCCTTGAGTAACCTTCTTCTTTTGCTTCTTTCCCATTGCGACGGATCTCCTTCAAGCGATCAAGCTTCTGCAGAAGGACCTGCTCCGATACCAATTCCAATTGTTGGGAAAAATAATGAGAGGGGGGGGTGAATCAGTATTTACTGCATATTCAAAACTTTTTACTTTTTTCACTCTCTAAAACCCATACACTACTTTCCTTTAGTAAACTCGCGTATACACGCGGATATCCTTCATACAACTCGCGTATTAGCAGAGATCTAAATATGCAGATATTTATTAACTTAGTCCTTTGCAATATTCATTCATCTGATGTTAAGTTAGCAGTAAATATGTGTAGTAACAACAGAATAAACCATCACACAAATCATCACACATGAACACCAAGATTTTTAGGTGGAAACCCAAGTCGGGAGAAAACCACCGATCATAGCTTGCTCTCACCTTCAATATTTTATTATAGAGAAAAGATCTTACAACATATGTACGTGCGTACTTACCGTGGACGTGTGCACCCACCGCGCTCGTTTACCAGCCTCTCCTGGAAGGGAGCTCCAACCCCCCGACTCGTTTACCAGCTTCTCGTGGAAGGGAGCTACGACCCCCTGATCTCATTTACCAGCCTCACCTGGAAGGGAGCTACTACCCCCTGAGTGAAGGCTACAACCCTCAGCACCTCTATGGACCACGTTTCATCAATTTTCACACTGGATCCAAAGCTTCCTTTAGGACACCACTTGTAGGCCACGTTTCATCAGACTTTCAGACTGGACCCACTCCATACTTTAAGCATCCATACTTTAAGCTCAAACATACATCACCAAGAGATACTTATCAATTCAAACAACACATCAGCAAACACAGCGCATCAGATCGTACATTTCCATACCCCTTGCTTCAGCAAACCCTAGTTTTCATACGCGTTTCCTTTCACCGATGGCGTCGCATATACGCGCTTCCGTTCACATAAACCTTTTGTGATACCTCTCAGATATCTAATATTACATAGCTCATTTCATTGTGCATACACGCTTCTCTTCAGTTAAGTCGTGTATATACGCGCTTCCTCTGCGGCGAACTAGCATATGGTTTTTCAGACATTTAGGTCATTGTGATTATTCAGAACAGATACATCACACAAATTTAACCCTTTACTTCAGACAGATGTTCACCTCATTTAAGATCTAATCATTCCACAAATAGATCTAGAAGATACGAATAAATTTCACATCTAGATTCCCTTCTTCATCATTTTCTTCATTGGTGCATCACAGATTTAGATCTATCATCAAACTATAACCCTTTCCATTCAGATATACTTCAGAGAGAAGTATTCATTCAAGCTTTGACATCTTGCACCCACACTCATATTTGCACAATGAATTTCTTCTCTTTATATAGATTTACCCGTTTCCAATACCATGAGCCAAAACCACATTATTTCTGATGGTATTCCTAGACGGGGTCATTTAGAGGAATCATTACCCAATACAATGGGTCAATACCATGGTGGTTACCCCTGGTTTTGCACTTTATGAGCGCTTTTTCCCATACGCAACTTGGCACGTTATTTCCCGCGTGAATACGCGACTTCTTTAGGCAAATCCGCGTATGCCTAGAGACATACTCTTTTCATCATAGATTTAGTACATGCTGAATTCCTTTCTTCATTGCCTTCTGTACTCACTGTAGATACATCAGATTTAGTTCATCAAGACATATTCTATCAAGCACAACTTCATTAAGAAAATTGCCATCATATTCATCAAGTGTGTTGCCATTTAGGGACAATACTCAGCATCACATTGCTAACAAACACCATTGCATATCAGATTTACATCATTTAGCAAGTCCATCAGGCCAAGAATAACTTCATCAGGTGGATTGCCATCAAGGACAACACAAGTCAACAATCTCATGTCTTCATCTTTATTCAGTGGGTTGCCATCAAGGACAACACTCTGCATCATATTGCCAACATTTGGTCTGCAACACCTCCACTTCTTCACTATCTGCATTTTCACATTCTTCATTTGGATTTCCAATTTGTTCGTTTAAAGTGTTTATTTCTATGTTACAGGGTGTCTCTTCCTCATCTGAGGACTCTTCACTTTGGCAGCTACTATCAGATTTGGAGTCTGAATCAGAAAATTCAAACTCATTTCTGCCTATCAGGAAATTCCTCAATCTGTTTATCTCCTTAAAAAATCTTCCAATATTTTTCATTATCTGGCACTGCAGGTCTGAATTTGGTCTAAATGATGATCTGTTGGTCGCTTGGAGTCTTAGGGTATGAACTAGCTAGGAAAGCTAAGCCGTTTGCAATGGCATTTTAACTCCTAGGAACAAACACTAACTCGTATTCAAAAAATGTTTTCAACAAATCCATAGTTTCATTCTTGTAGGCTCCCAGTCTAGGATGTTTTGCTGTGTATTCACCATTCACCTGTTTGATAATCAGCTCAGAGTCCCCATGCACAGTTATCCTATGGGCTCCTAGTTTTTTCAACAGGGTTAGGCCTAGGATAAGAGCCTCATATTCTGCAATATTGTTTGTACATTTGAAGTGTAGGTTGCAGGCATGGCTCTCTGTGTAATTACGCTCTGGGTTGTGTATCTACACTCTTGCTCCAGCAGTTCTCTTGGTGCATGACCCATCGAAATTCATCTCCCATAAGGGTTCAATTTTTGTTTCATCAACACTTCCTCCCCTACAACTGGGTTTGCCATTATGTTGCATTATAGGAGCTACACTAGCCTGTGATTTGTTTTGTTTTTTGTCATGGGCATGGAAATCAGAGTGGTGACTAGTTGGCTGATTGGGCTTTGTTTCAGGTGCACTTTGAGTTTTTGTTTCAGTGCACTGTTATGAGTTTTCTACATCATTCTCCTCTGAGTCTAGAGTAGCCATTATGTTAAAGTCCATGGGCTCTGTTTATTTGTTTGTATCTCTCTTTTTGGACTCTGACCCTTCTGTGGATTCATCATTACAAAGGATGAAGGAGTCAAGGTCTGTATGTACAGAGTATAAAGGTGAGTTTTCAGGTTTTTCGGGGCTACTAACCAGGAATTTCATTTGTGCCTCTCTGTACATTCTTCTGAGTTGGCAAAAGATTGGGATTATGGCATTAGCCCCATCCATCTGCATTATTCCTTGTAGCTTGGCTCCCCATGATCTTGATAATAGCATGCCATACTTGGGTGGCACATCTGTCACAACAACATCCATGACCATACATTTTTCTAGAATCTGGGTAAGGCTCACACATAAATCTTTGATCAGGCCAAGACACTTTACTCTGCTAGAGTCAAATGAATATAGGTATTTATAGGGACGGGTTATCTCTAGGCCTAGTCTTTCCATCACCACTTTAGGCACCAGGTTGTGTGATGCCCCAGACTCATGCATCGCATTGTGGATAATCTTATCATGGATATTAAGACTGATATAAAAAGGGGGCACTACCCCTTCCTGAAACTTTCTTTCAATCTTTGGACCAAACAGAAGGGCAGGTTGATCATCACTCAGATTTACAGTGTCACTGTTCTATCCTAAATTTAATGCTTTCAAAATTTTGCCTTTATATACAACCTGAGTGGCTGGCTCAGAGAGTGGTATAGAGATTTTAATTCTTGCAATCTCACTTTCTAGGTTGAAAGTGGATGGACTCTTTGGAATGTTCAACTATGTTCTGTTAGTCACCACCTTAGTGGTTGAATCAGTGTGCTGATTCTCACTATGTACAGTGTTAGAAACCATTTTATCAGGAGTACTAAATGTTGTGTTAGTATTGCTTGTTGGTTGACCTTGTTTCTCAGTGTTTTTGTTGTCTTTTCCTTTGTTCTTCCTAGAACTATCAGCTAATGATTTGCTACTTTCAGCAGTTGCTTTAGAATTTTTCTCAGGCCTTTTCTTGATGGTAACCTTAGAAGATTTTGGTTTGGAAGTATATAAGCTCTTTTTTCTTCTAAGTTCATATTGTTCTCTGACCTGCATCATGGAATTCTCAAATCCTAACTTGTAATCCTCAGATTGTAACCATTCCTCATCTCAATATGAGGGTGAGGGCTTATCTTCTTCTATGTAACAGTTGTGGATTGAATTTTCTGTTTCAAACATGTTTATGGTGTTTCCCTCAGACTCTTCCATGATCCCCTCATCCTCATCAAGAAATTTCTCTTGGAATGGGGGAATAACTTGTTGATCTGATTCTCTTTTTCTATTGGGAGGGGTGTTATTTCTTCTAAAGTTATGGTTCTGGTTTTGATTTCTATTTTGGCTACCAACTGTGACAACCATTTTTTCCACCATTTGTTGTAGATTTTCCACATTTTTAGACAAACGGTCATAATTTGGATTAGATGTGGAAGCTACATTGTCATCTCTATATGTTACCCTTTTCTCAGCTCTCAATCTTGCTTTTTTCTCAATCATATTCGTCTCTACACTCACTGCTCCCTTTTGCATATCCTCCAATGTGTTGTAATCCCTCTCCCTAAGCTGGTAGGCCATGTCAGCATCAAGGCCTTCAGGGTACTTTACTAAAACCATACCTAAGGGAGGTTTCATGTGTGGAGTAAGAGAATTATAAATGCTGTTAAAACTTGTAGAGTAGTCTTGGACACTCTCTCCTAAATTTCTTTTCAGGTTCTTGTACTCTGCTAGGATTTGGAGAGCGTTAGCCTTAAATTCCCATTTTTTAACAAAAGTCTGATATAAAGCAGGAAGGTCTTGGATACTTTTTGGAGGTAGGATTTTGAACCATTTCTTCACATCACCTCCTAAGCTCTGGGAAAATATTCTCATTTTGACTGTTTCATCATCTATTTGAATATAGTCAAAGGAACATTCCATCCTATCTACATGGTGTTGAGCTGTGATGGACTCTTTTGCAGTGAAGTGTGGGATATTTGATTGATAATAATTTGGTAAGGGCACTAGAGGCTGAGGTAAAACTATAGGTGCATACCAGGCTACCATGATGATGTTTTGATGAGGTAAAGGGTTCAAATGAGCAGCTGGTATATGGATGACAGGGATTCTAGGACCAACAGAAACTTGTTGAGAAGATTTAGGATGACTGAGTCCCAAGTTTTGAATGAAGTGGATATCAAGGGGTGTAGCTGGAGGGGTCTCTCTGTCCCTAATGTGTTTACCACTTTGAGTAGGTGAACCAGGAAGCTCAAGGTCTGACTGGTCTAGGACACTGAATGACCTAGTTCTTGGTAAACTGTTTTGAGTGCCTAGGTCAAAAAATGGGTTAGATAGAGATGTAAAGTCTTCTGGTGTAGAGTTAGCTCTATGGATGTGGCTGGAAATAGTTGGCCTTTTAGGTGTAGGAAATCTCTTGAGGATGCTCTCAGGGTTGTCAACTATTTTAGGGGGTTTTGGGTTGGGGTAAGCTCTTGTGTGAATGGTTCTGAAAGCCATAATGTTGTTCCTAACTAAGCAGCTTAACCCTACTTGTTACTTCTACTATGGATGATGTTGTTTTGGAGGTTGGTCTCCCAATGGAGTCTTATGTGAAACAAGATAATCAGCAGGTCTACTGATCACCAGTGGAGTCTTTTAACTGTTTTAGGAAATATGGAGTCGCCAGGTGGAAGGTTTAGGATGTTTTTCAGAGGGTACACTATCCACCACAGTGCTTATGAGATGTCCCCTTTCAAGGATATCTCCCAAACACAGCAAACTCTAACCAAAGATTGACTAGGAGGGCATTTACTAGATATGTCACCTCTGAAAGAGTGTGATATCTGAAGGCTACCTGGCCCTTTCTAGACTCTGTCTAAGAGTGTAGGAGGAACACAAAAAATGGTATAGAGGTTGATCTGTGAATAGGAGTGTTTAACTGTCAACCTAACTAGAGATTGAAGGTTTCTGAGGCTCTTATGATGTAGAAGGTGAGAAGTACTCAGAATATTCCCCAGTGGAGTCGCCATTATGTTGGGGTTCCCATGTTTTGGCAAGGTTGGGAATACCAAAATATGAGACAACATCAAACCACTTTCAGACCTCAGGATCTAGCCCTCCTGGGTCCAGAGAGGGATCTCTCTATGATATGTCAAGGGTATTTGACTTTGAAGCTCAAAGTTAAGATGTTAGGCTAGTTATAAGGCTCAGAGTTTGTTTGTTTGATTGTTTGTTTGGTTGTTAGTCATCAGGAAAGAAGGGTTCAATGTAAGACAAGGATGAGAAAAGAGGATTTAGGCAGGGGTGAAATATTCCAGGGGCATTCAAAACCATTGGGCAATGGAGTCAGGAAAGGATTTTCTTGCTAATCAATATGCGGGCCTTCAATTGGGCTAGTCATCTAAAACATTGGATCTTAAAGATGATTGTGTGGTATGGAATGGTAAGGGAGGAGGAAACAATACATATTAGAACACAAAGTTAAAGACCAGTTGGTCGCACAAGGATCCTAGTGGAAAGGGCTAACTCTAATCCCCAGTGTTCCCAAATCTTCCAGCTAAATCCTAACCAAAAACATCTAAGAATAGATTCATTTAATCCATACATCAGAGAGTAGGCAATAACATCCACTACATTGGTTAAATTAACTGAAATCAATTCTTAGATAACACATCTAGTAGAAAACATCAAAGGCAATGAGAGCAGAAACATAGGGTACCTAACAAGGGTAAATCCTATGCCAATTTTCTGATGCAAGCCAGTAGAAACGAAATGAAATGAATTAAAACACAAAGATAGGAAAACATCATCACTTGTCATATTAAATAGCAATACCAGTCAAGTAAAACATTGCCAATAGCTGAAAAATCAGTCTGAAAACATCTTCCTCAGCCTATCTTACAACTTTACACAGAGACTATGTCTCAAAAGAAACTACTTGCGATTCTCTAATAAATGATCAACAACCTTTACAATAAGTTTCTTCATGAATTTATAGCTCAAGTGGAGTAGAGAAGGTAGGTGAAACACTAAATGGAGCATTAAACTCAGAAAAGAATGAGGGCCAAATCCTATTCTGTATAAACCCTGTGCATTTATCCATGGCACTCTTTGGGGAAAGAGTGGTCTTCTCCATGATTCCATTTACTCCGGGCATGTCTCTGATGTACTCTGCTGCAGCATTCTGTAGTACTTCTGGTGAATAAAAAAAAGGTAAATAAATGACGCTAGGGTCTACCATGCTATGCAAAAAATGCTTTTGATAGCATAGGACTATTGTAGGGGGGGGAACTTCTCTTGTATGCAATGTATACTGAAACAATATGTGCACTGTGTCCGTGCTCAGGAAGAAACATTCTGCTGATTTTAAATCCTGAAAGCATTGTTTTCTGCGAATTGTTTGAATGGTGGGCCAGGGGTATGGATGACTTGGGTTAACCTGCACGCAGCTTCGTAGCGCGATGACCGTTGGATGGGCGATCACAGATCGGACGGCTGATATGCATATCACTCTTCATCTTGTACCGAACGATAACGTACGATGAGTGGGTTGCTTTCAAATAGTGCCGCTGCCATGCGTCACGCGATTAGTGGAATCATTGGACCATCAAAAAATACCGCCTACCTCCAAAAGGCAGTGCGATAGAAACTAGTGGTTTATGAACAGTGCGCAGGGACCACCAGGGTGGGTAAAATATGGATCGTTGATCTGGCAGGGGAATATACAGTTAAGATGTGATGGTTGGACGATGAAAGGGTTGGGCGACGGGCGCTGTGCTGTTGTGCGAAGACCGTCCGATATGCAGAGATCGACGGTTTAAAATGTGCCTGATATTCAACTGAGATAAGCACCTTATGCCTAGTCTTGGCGCTAGGTCATGTGGAGGGGAAAGGTGCAGGGGTTTGGCCGAAAGGGGCTAAGACCCATACCTCTAGAAAATATGGTTTTTGGCCCATTTTTAGTGCATTTTCGGGCAACAAGGGGTAACGATAGGGGAACTAAGGGGAAATAAAACTACACCAGGGGTGTGTGTATGGTTTAGGGGGGATTTTGGGAAGGTTTAGAAGGATTAGGGGAGGGAATTTGGGGTAAAAGGGGAACTTTGAAAAAGGGAAAAAAGGATGAAATGGACAATTATGCAGGGGTATCAGGGGCAAATGAAGGCCTTTAGGAGCACGATTTTTTGCAATCAGAGAGGCTTCATAATGGGAATCAACAGAGGGTATTTCATCATAGGAGAAAGGCACAGGAGACTTTAAGGATGATGTGTCTTCAGGGGAGATGCATTCATTGAAGGCTCAGAAACAACTTAGCCCCTTACTTTTCTTGTCAAAAATTTATAGGGGGCTAACAAGTTTAATGACATTAGAACACGTCACTAGCCTAGACCTATAAAATATATACATTAGGTTTCAATGCTTCCTTAGATTGATTGAATTGATTTTAAGGTTGATCTTGAAGTAATGTTTCAATTTCAAGGCCCTACCGAATGTGATCTCGAATTCCTAAATGCACACTACATGCGAAAGAACATCATTTTTTTTTTATGAATGCTAACTAAGAGAAGGATGGGAATCTTTAACAAAGTAACAATCAATGAAAATATAAGAAGGATTTCACTAATGCATCTAATACAACAAAACGAGAAAACTAAAACACTTTCCTAGTTCACTAAGAGCTAGTTATGCAAAAGAACTCTTCATCTTCAATTCAAATGAAAGAAAGATTTTTTTTTTTTTTTTTAGTTGAATGAAGCACACAATGCACTGTTACACTAAAAACCAAAGCAGATACTAGTTTTTATCACTATGAATGTAGAGATCTAAAATGAATAAATAAAATTCAATACAAACATAAAACACACTCAAAACAATAATGTACTCTTCCAAGAAAACAAAATGCTTTCAAAATGATCCCACGAGAAATGTGATCTATTCTCGAAGTGGTGAAATGGAGAGTCAAACAAAAACAAAAGTGATCATCTAAAAAACCAAAGGCACGAAGAATTGAGAAAGACTAACGCAATTGACCAAAAAATTGAAATGACAGAGATCAAAGTGATTCGAATTTAGCTCAGAAGGCTCAGTGAGGAGAAGGCTGAACCAACAACACAAGACACCTAGAAACATCAAGGCTACAAAACTTCACTTATAAGATAATGGACAAACAACTGAGAAGACTGAGGCTACAGAGTAAAAAAAAATTCGAAAGACCAACTACCAGGCAAGAACCAATCTAGAGCCAAGAACTACTAACAAAAAACTCAATAATAAGGTCAAATAAAATCCTACAGGATTCGGCGTGACTGTTCAAGGAAAGCCTACACCAAGCTATAAAGCTATGGGAAAAGGATAAAACCACTGAGTAGAGGTCAGACTTGACACTTTGGAACTGAACAAAATAATTCAAAATAGTGAGGCAAGTTAAGCAAGGAAGAAAAGAAATAAAAAAACTAGAGTCCACTCGACAATTCAAACCCTCAATAAACAATGAGATGACAAACACACACTAATTCCCCAGTGGAGTCGCAAAATTTTTTTGTAGGTAAATCCCCTCTGTAGATAGAGGTGATCCGTCTAGCCCTAAAGTGGGTCTAGCGGCAAGAGGACATGTTAATGTGTTAGTTCATATTTAACGAATGAAATGAGTTGGTATAGATATTCCTACATATGATCCAACATGTTTTTTGTAGCTACAACAGAGGTCTCCTAATCCTCATCCCGACACGTCGCGATCCTTCAGCAATGGTACTCAAGTGCCTGCACAAATATCAAAGGAAAAAAGTAGCATACATAACAATAATTGCGTTCATAACTAGCTAATCAGTCAAGGAAGATTAAACATATTGCGTAAGATAAATCACATCAACACAAGATGGGAACCAAAACATCAGTCATGTATATATTAAGATAAATAAAGAGATTACAACCAGAGCCTTGACGTCGCAGCCTCCTTCAGCGGGTCTAGTCAAAACACATCTCGAGCATTCGTCGGGGAATTTGAATGTGGCGAGGAAAAACTTAAGCTCTCTCTCGACAAGGGTCTCTCTCTCCGCTCTATCTCACTAGCTATATCAAACTGTTTCAGTAAAAATATCAACAATTCCTCTTTAGCTAGCTACATATATGTGAGATAGGTGTATTTATAGAAGGATAGGAGGAGGTTGGGATCCCTCAAATGGTGGAAGGGAGGCCTTATCCTTAGGGAGTTTTCTCGAAAATAAGGAAACAAGAAGCCAAAGGAAGGTGCTTATTGTTATGCAGTCGAACAACCCAAGCTGACTCGCTCATGAAGTAGTTAGCTTGGAAACTTCACTTCTATATTTAAAAAAATTTCCAAAAACAGCTTGGCATGGGTAGCTCACTGGGACAGAGCGCCAATGGGTGTGCGGCCTACTGTTAATTTCCTTTATTGGTTCAAGGCCATAACGGTCTACCATCACCAAACCAAAATCATCTGCTTTTTATGGCCATTTCTAGGAAAGGTCAACAGAGGAAATGTTCTCCTCATGGCAAGGGATACAATTACACTTTTTGCAAGGCATGAAACTTCATATAAGTCATAGAAATCATCCTCCAATGTGTAGGATGGGGATTGGAGGGATGGTGAAAATTTTGTTTGTAACACCTAGTGTTACCGGAGCAAGAAGAGGATCCTTGAAGACCACAGACATGGGAGTAGGAAGAGAAACTTCTTAAGTCACAGGGATGGGAGGATCTTTCTCCAAGTCTGAGGAATATGAAGAAACAAGAAGAACATGAGGGGTGTTTGATCCACTCTCGACGGAAACTACCTGATCAGATCGATCGATTCCATGATTAATGGTTGGTTGGGAACGGATTCTTGAATTTGAATTCCCGACGGAAAGGGATCGACCAAGGATGAATCTTGACTGATTGTGGAATCAACCATCAGAGGACTCAAAGAAAGCTTCTGGTAACCAACCAGAAGGCAGGGTGTAGAAATAGTAGGGTTGTCCAACACTATCGTGGCTTCATCCATGTACAGAAAAAAGTGAATGGGATGATGCCCTTCACACAACTTACAGGTATTCGTAATATTACCCTGTTTCTTATTAACCTTATCATGGCTAGTCAAAGATGTGCCACCAATATGACTTCCAAAATCCAAAGGCAATGGCGGATGGTCATCAGAAAATACTTCAAGTACCTTAGGAATGCCAGGGTAGTCTTAAAGAAGGTGGTCACCTTTGAAAAAAATGCAAGGGGATTTGACTTTCTGTGGAAGGTTGGATGGTTTATGAAGGGAAGGTGTCTTAGGCGCAATAGCTCCAGAGTTGGCCTCTCTCTTATTTGACTTCTTCTTTTCCGTCTTCTTCTTCTTCTTCTTAGCCACCTAGTTACTAGAATCCAGACTTTCACCAGGTGAAGTAGAAGAGGCGGATGAAGAAATAGGAGAAGAAGGGGAGAGTGCCACCTTAGAATCAACATGATGTTGTTTAGGTGGAGGAGATGGTTGTACCGAGGTTGGAGTACTCGAGATCACCAAGGTTTTGAATAACCATACAGGAAAACCAACAGTTATCCCAGGAAGGGACAATGTTTCCATATAAGGAGCACCAACATTCCCAAAAGTAGGAAAAGTACCAGGATTCCCTTCGAAGGGGGTTCCTTGGTTAGTAAACTCCAGAAACGTTGCCATGGAAAAAACCCTAAAACAAAAGCACTAAGGAAGATAACTTTAACCAGGAATATTTCACGGGCAGTTAATTTCTTAAGACACAGAAACAAAACTTTGTTGTTTCATGTTTTAAGAGTTGAGAAACAGGCAAAAGATGACTCTAGTCACTTTCAGATTAAACAAGCATGAAATGAAAAGTGCTCAATTATCTTTTCACTTTTAGAGAGTCAGGAAAATATCAAAATGACTACTCAGGTAATCTAAGCAAGAGGGTGTACCAAGCTTCCATGAACTACCATATACGCCTTGGTGAACAAATGAAAGGGAAATGACCAAGGACTTGATGTATGTGCAGGTAGTCTTCCTGAATGCTATGTTCTATGTATACGGTTATAGGGTGGTATACTCGGCTTCCTATGGATAAAGTATTGAAACCTACGAGGGTCTCCCTTTATATACATGACGGTATAGGGAGCACAAGTCTGTACTAGTGCTATCTAATGCCAGGTGGTGAATTATAGCAACTAGGTTTAACAGCGCTAGAACACGTCACTAGCCTAGACCTCTAAAATATGTGCGTTAGGTTTCAATGCTTCCTTAGGTTGATTGAATTTATTTTAAGGTTGATCCTGAATTAATGTTTCGATTTCAAGGCCTTACCGAATGTGATCTCAAATTCCTAAATGCACACTACATGCAAAAGAACATCATTTCTATTCAATGAATGCTAGCTAAGAGAAGGATAGGAATCTATGACAAACTAGAAATCAATGAAAACATAAGAAGAATTTCACTAATGTATCTAATGCAACCAAATGAGAAAATGAAAACTCTTTCCTAGTTCACTAGGAGCTATTTATGCAAAAGAACCTTTCCATTTTCAATTCAAGCGAAAGAATGCAATTTTTTGTTTTTTAGATGAATGAAGGATGCAATGCATTGTTACACTAAAAAGCAAAACAAGTATAATTTTTTATCACTATGAATGTAAAGATCTAAAATTAATAGATCAAATGAAATACAAACATAAAACACACTCAAAACAAGGATTCACTCCTTCAATCAAACGAAGGGCTTTCAAAACGATCCAACGAGAAATGTAATCTATGCTTGAAGTGAAAAAATGGAGAGTCAAACAAAAACAAAAGTGATCATCCAACGAACCAAAGACATGAAGAATTGAGAGAAAGATAAGCACAATCAATCAGCGAATTGAAATGACAAAAATCAAAGTGACTCGAACTTAACTTAGAAGGCTCAGTGAGGAGAGGGTCAAACAAACATCACAAGTAGGGCTACAAACTCCACTGATAAGATGATGGACAAATAGCTGAGAAGACATAGAATATAGAGTCAAAATAATCCCAATAGGCCAATTGCAAGGTAAAAAACCAATCCAGAGCCAAGAACCACTAAAAAAACTTAGCAAAAAGGTTAAATCAAATCCTACAGGATTCAGCGTCTGTTAGGCTGTAATCCGTGCCTAATAGGGGTTAGCGCACCTGTGACAAAATAAACATGCACCAATCGACATGAATGTTCAAGGAAAACCTGTGCCAAGCTAGAAAACCATGGGAAAAAATAAAACCATTGAGCAGAGGTCAGACTTGACACTCTGGAAATGAACAAGATGGTTTAAAATAGTTGAGCAAGTCAAGGAAAGTAAGAAAAAAATAACATGACAAAAGTCGACTCAACAAGCCAAATGCCCAACACACAGCAAGATGACAAACACACACTGATCTCCAGTGGATTTTCCAACTTTTTGTGTAGGTAAATCCCCTCTGCGTATAGAGGCGATCCCTCTAGCCCTAGGGTGGGTCTAGCAGCAAGAGGACATGCTAATGCATCGATTCTTAGTTATTGAATGAAACTAAGTTGGGATAGATTGTCATACCTTTGATATTGGTCAAGGAGAATTAAACGTATTGCGTAAGATCGATCACATCAACATAATACGGGAACCAATACATCAATCATGTATATATTAAGAGAAAGAAAGAGATTACAACCAGATTCTTAACGTCGCAGCCTCCTTCGGCAGGTCCAGTCAAAATGCATCTCGAGCATTCGTCAAGGAATTTGGACGTGGCAAGGCAATAAGCCTAAGTTATCTCTCGACAGTGGTTTCTCTCTACGCTATCTCACACCAGCTATATCAGATTGTTTCAGCAAAATTTTCAAAAATTGATATTCAGTTAGCTGCATCCAGGTAAGAGAGATGTATTTATAGAAGGAGAGGAGAAGATTGCGATCCCTCATATGGTGGAAGGGAGGCCTTATCCTTAGAGAGGTTGCCCCAAAAGGAGGAAACAAGAAGCCAAAGGAAGGTGCTCGATGTTATTCAGTCGAACAACCCAAGCTGACTCGCTCACGAAGTAGTTAGCATGGAAACTTATTTTCTATATTTAAAAAACTATCCAAAAACATCTGGGCACAGAAAAATCACTGAGACAGAGTGCCAATGGGTGTGGGGCCATGTTAATTTCCTTTATTTGCACGAGGGCATAACTGCCTGCTAGCGCCAACCCAAAATCATGTGTTTTTTATGGTTTTTTCTAGGAAAGGTCAACAGAGGAAATGTTATTCTCATGGGAAGGGATGCAATGAAACTTTTTGCAAGGCATGACACTTCATATAAGTCACAAAAATGGTTCTCCAATGTTCAATGCTTTACGAGAACGCGTTCAAACCAAACACCACTGTCATAAGACCTGCAAGTACAAATACAACTGATATCTCTGATACATGAACTGTGGCATCGGCACAGTCATCCATAATAGAGTACATAAAACTGAGATCTGAGTTATGGACGCAACCATCTAGCAATAGGGATCAACAAATAGACTCACGTATGGTTGCAGCCATCCAATTAAAAGAGTCATGCATATAGTCATGATAAACCAAAATATCCCACAGCCTAGATCTCATCAGACAAAACCCAACGTCTTTCACTCCATCTCGACTCAAAAAAGTAGAAATTAAAGCACGCTAATATATGAGGTGAAGTCGAAAATGCAAGAAAGTCACTTGATTACTAGCCAATGATCAAAGTTGTTAACAGGCACGATAGAAACCACTAATAATGGCAATGGATCTCAAGGTACAACTAGTACAATCCATGGAATATGAACATTGATCTGGCAATGAACACCCACAGAATCACTCGATCGAAGGCCAATTATGTTGACCTGTCTTCGAATGCAAATAACTTGCCATTGAGGCATGCAAGCTCCAAGGTATTGGAAGGGAGTCTCTAGATCAAATTCCAGGATAATGAGCTGAAGTCAATAGAAAGTGACCCAGTCAAAGGAGGGCCATAATGTTTCTCACATCATCTACATGAGACAAAGGAACATGATGATAGTGAATCGGGACCAAAAATAGCATCAGAGGGAGGTTGAAAACTGCAAATGCAAACTTCTCTTGAAAATATCAGTGACACGACTTCTGATTTGGCAGTATTTGACATCAAGGGATCTGAGCTCATGATGACGTGGTAAAGAGCAGATGAGAGGTCAAAACAGATTACCCAAACCCATGGAGGCAAAAAAAATCAAATGAGATGTCCCCAATACGACACGAATGCAAATGAGTGTCATGTTCAAGAGCGACATATTGTCGACACGACTGAGAACTGGTTCCATTTCCCCCCTCCATTGCTGGTGAGTACTGCAATTATTTTTTGAAAACAAGTTTGAAAGGGATAGCATGTGCTTGTCATGTAAGTTTTTCCTTTGGACAAATTCATCCTAGTACATTTTACAATCCCTAGGAAGGAGGGACTTGGTAACGTCATGGTGACGATTTCTGATGTCATTTAGGGTTTAATGAGTCTAAAAAAGGAAGAACTCGACATCTTTTCATGTTTAGAGAGTTTGAAAAGAAGTGGAAAAGAAAACTCCAGCAGTTCCTTTTCGTAGGTAGTCTCACAGATCTGAAAAGGTAGAAAACTGTGTCTGAGAGAACCTCTTAGTTGCGATAGGCTAAGGTATTCCTTTTTTGCAAATAATATATCCCAACTTGAAAAAGGGGTAAACGTATACTGGGTAGATATCGTTTCGCAGCCATTTAACGAGTTCAAAATGACAAGAGTCTCAACAATCTTTTCCATTTTAGAGAGATAGAAAAGAACTGAAATATGACTCCAACAGTGACTTTTTCATGTCTTTACTGAGTCCGAAAAGTTATAAAATACAACTTGTTACTTCATCGTCATCACGTTGAGGACCTGTCGCTACACAAGAGATGCATGTAAAATCCATTTCTCGAAATAACATAGCGAAATGGTCGAAAAATATGCTTTAAATTCTAATTAGGGTTCTAAAAAGATATAAAATGCCAAATATGGTAAAAAACTAAATTACTTTTCACTTTTACCTCTTGTGAGAAATTTGTTACCCTTTTTCACTGTGATTTTACAGTGTTGATAGTGGGAAATTTAGAAGACCAATCTTGAATCCATCAATTCTAGGTAAGAGCTTACATCCTTCTCTACATTTTTATTATAATTTCATTACCTGCAACCCCAATTTTTCAGATCTATGGGGAGATTTTGAAAAATTAGGGCGCGACGATTGGCGCAGGTATTAGGCATAGACTCGTGCAAATTGGCTTAAAATTTGAAAGGGGGCACACCAATTGGCGCGACTATTTCTAAAAAAGTCGTGCCAACCCCGGCATACATGCTTAGCATGTAAACACAAAAACGCAGGCCCAAATTAACTATTCAAAAGCTTTGGATTTGGCTAATGACAACCATATGGACGTTTTTGCAGGTGTGAGAAGAAAAAATGGTGATCAAATGGAAAGAACGAGAACACAGTGAAGAAGATGAGGAAGCCATGGGCAATAGGAGATGCATGAAATCTCTCAGAGATTATGGGAAAATTATTTATGGAACCATGTCTCAGAGCTCATCTGGAGTTGTTGCAGTACTTGATCAGTGTCTGGGACATTAATCAGGAAAAATTCATTATTCACGACCAAGAACTTGAGATTGAAGTTTCAGATGATTATTTCATAACCGAACTATCGCGGAGGGGGGCAGTACCAATCCTGACCGACACCCAGCCCTCAATGGAGAACATGAGCATGGTTATTGATAGTGTGTGTCCACAAGCAAGGAAAGAATTGGGAAACGAAAAAGTAGACATCCAAACTATTCCGGATTTGGCACTAAATGTAGTGTTGCACACCATCACATGAGCTGCTAGATTGGAGGCACCGCATGAGGCCACAATAAAATAGCTACTTCTTGCTATAGATTGCGTGGCACTGACCCTCTACAACTGGGCAGAGGCAGTAACAATCAATGTTAGACCATTTTTTTGGTCATCTAACCTATTACCATTAGATGAACCCAAGTACACCATGTAAGACCAATTTTACCCTAAGTAAAATTTCTTTCACCTTGTGAAATAACATTTATTTATATTTCCTGGTCATATTTAACCCAAAACAAGGAAATTAATTAAATAAATCATTATTTATTTAATTATTTCCTAGGAATAAGTTATTTAAATCATTATTTAAATAATATTCCTAGTTAAATTTGACTAAATCATTTTTAAATAATTAAATAAATCATTATTTATTTAATTATATTCCCACAATCTCCCTAAAATAATAAATAAATCATTTATTTATTTATTGTTTATAACTAAAGGAATTGACCCAAGTCAAAAGACCTTTTCCCTCCAACAAATATAATAAAATATTCCTAAAGGGTGGTTCTAGAATTTGATTAATAATATTTTATTCATGCACCAAGTTCTAGATAACCCTAATATTTTGTTATAAATAGGAGGGTTTTCCCCATTCATCAATCACCTCGATTGCATTAGATCACTCTGGATCTACTCTTGGTCACCATTTTCCATTTTTGTCTTGTGAGCTCCGATTGAGTTCTATGTTTGTCTGGGTTTTCTACACTAATAAGAGAGAGGAATTTTAGATCTGAAACACTGAGGACTATCAAGAACCCATCCCATTGAGGAGAACTGGAAAAAACCTTTATTTTTTTCCTCTCAAGTGCCCCCTTTTAATATACTACAAAACTTCTTTCAAATACATTGTTCTTGTATTGTCTATTGGATGCATGGAGCCATATTTTACTTTATCTACTTAATGTCTTTTATGCTTAGATCTGGATTTGTGCAGCATTATTTGGATCATCTAATTGTAGGTTTAAAGATGTTTGGCAGCCATAATCTATGTTAGGGCTATTTTTTATCCGTAGCTAAAGTGATCTTTTACGACAAAAGATTCATACTAACAATTGGCGACTCCACACGGGTTTTCTTTTGTGACCGCTGTCATTTTATATATTCCTGCATATCCAGCTATTTCAGACCCTAGGGTTTCTCTTCCATTTTCTGTTTTTCCTATTTTTATGGTGATTTTCACCTCTAAAACCCTCAAACATCAAAATTTTTAACTTTCGTGTGTTTCTGGCCTTATTCCGCAGCTGACAGACATCAGTCACAGCTAAGATGACAATTTTTTCTGAAATCTGTTGCCGAGAGACCCGGATCTGCAGGTCGCACTTTTCTACCCAAAATTTGTGACCTGGACTAAAAACAGGTCAGAACCTGTGACCTACACTTTTTTCTGCAATTTTCCAGCACTTTTTCTGGGTTTGTCTGAAGCTTCTGTCAGGGTTTTCCAGCCTCTGTCTCCGCTCGTTTAGACCTGTTTCTGATATTTTTCACTCAACTAAGTGGGAATTAGGGCTCTAGTACCCTCCACTTTTGTGGGAGAGTTTTTGCTGTTTTAGAAATCTGAATTTTCAGAGTTTCAGCCTTATTTCTTTCAGATCTGATACCTCATTTTCAGATCCCTTTAGATCAGCTCTTCTCCCTTTCAAATCACCTCATATAGTTTTGTTTGGGTTCATTTCTAGGGCCACCTCCTTGTCCCTTCTATTTTTAGCTGATCTCCTCCTTTTTAGGAGCAACCTTACCTCTGCCTCTTTGCTGTTCTCTGCACCTCTTTTCAGCAGATTTCTTCTTTAGATCCCCATCCCTCCTGACCTTCGATCTATTGGCCTATTTTTTCACGTGCTTTGCTTAGTTTTTTCCCTCTTATAGACTAGTTTTGAGAGACCTGCCTTCTTGCGTTATATTGATGCATCGTTAGTTGTTAATTTTCTGTTCTTTCAATCTTATTTACTACATATTTATTTTCAGTTACGCAACACACTTTTTCTTTTACTCTCAAAAAGTTTGGGTTTAAACAATTAAAATTAATGCATGCCACACATTGACCCTAAGTGAAGAAGAGCATGGTTAACACCGCCTAGCAAAGACTTTAAAATCAATTGACAATGCAACTCTCTGCCCTTGTTTCGACATTGACCTCTCTTGATTTTGCCTCTCCCTGCCCATTTTGGTTTTTCTTCTTCCCATCATCATTGCGCCCCCAAGGCGTTTGTCTCGGAGACTTCTTGGCCTTCACCCTCAGTTTCTGGTTGGCCGACTTCCTCCTTCCCGTCGTCATCGAGTAAGTCCTCCCCCGAGTCCGCACTCTGACTCTTCTTCTGATTGTTCGGGTTCTCCCCCTACTCCTGGTTCTCCCCCTGTTACTTTCACCATGTCTACTTCAGGGCCTACTACCAGCAGCAACCCCAGTTCTACTGCTAGGTCTGTTTCCAGTGGAACCACTACGGGACCTACCTCGACTGCCCCTTTGCTCCCTTATATGGCCAACCTCAGTCTCCCCAATTTCAATCAGCTGATTAATGATCCTATCCACCACGATGTTAGTTGGCCTGCTATGCCAACCAAGCTCCCCTCCGACATTCCCAAGTTCAAAGGCCTTGCTAGCGAAGATCCTTCTAACCATATTCGATCTTTCCACATGTGGTGTTCCTCTAATTCCATCACCGATGACTCCATCCGTCTTCAATTATTCCAATGCACGCTTACCGGTGAAGCTTCTAAATGGTATGTTGATCAAGCCACCTCTTTCCATACCACCTTTGCGACCATTGCCCAAGCCTTTTTCTCTCATTTCCAGCTCCCTCTCTGATAGGACACTGGTACTGAACTCTTAACTGCTTTTCATCAATCCTCTTCGACCCGCCTTTCTGGTCATGTCCAGGAATGACGACGAAGACAGAGCTTGTGTTGCGCTCCCCCCTTTGAAGATCAAGTTTACATGGACTGGTTCCTTCACTCTCTCTTACCTCCCATTGGCAAAGATGTCGCATCCCATTTTCTCCAAACTGAAGAAGCCACCCTCCAAATAGCCTTGAAATATGACCTTATCTATGCTCAATCTGGTTATGTTTATACCATCCTTCCTGACCTCCCCAAGCCCAATGGACCTAATGCCTCGGGGGCATCTCACTCTGTCGACGGTATCGTTGGAGCCTTGTCACATACCTCTGCCCAACATCTTCTGGGCTATGGTTTCCCTCCAGGAGGGGCCAGCCCCTCAGGCACTTTCTCTCCTCCAGGTAGCATGTATCCAGGATACGGCATACATCCTCCTTTTTCCCACACTCCTTCTTACCTCAATGTTTCCCACCCTACCCCTTATCCATACCCACAGCCTAGTGTTCCAGCTCCTCCAGCATTTGGACCTCCCACTCCCTTTCCTCCTGCACCCCCACAACCGCACTTACTACCCCCTCCAGGGAAAGTATTTGCACAGCAGGGGGAAACTAATTTTCTTCCTTCTCAAAGAATCCAATCCGCTTCCGATAATCGTTGATCCAATCCTTCCAGTATTGACTCTACCACTTCCAACCAGCCACACGGCTCCCAGCCCAAGCTGGACAGGCCGCTTTGCACCAATAAGCCCTATTCGTTTTGCGGTTTTTATGGTCATTACACTCACGATTTTACCTTATTACCACAAACGCGGCAAATGTGGGAGTCTCAGGCCACCGTGCGGGGACAACACTCCTCCCCTACTGTCCCTCCCAATCCAGCTACTTCTCAACCTGTTGTGTTTACCGATCCTTTCCCTCAACAAGGATTCGTGGCCACTCAACCACCTCATGCCCGGGTAACCACTCATCCGTCCCCTTCGGGTTCCTCCGATTACCAGATTCTCATGATGGCTTCTGACCAACCGCTCATCGTCAACCTCAACCTTCAAACTTGGTCTCGTCAGTATTCCATGCCTCCCGTTCCATCTGTCTCCGAGTCCTCATCTTCAAGTCCTACAGAGCCCAATGTTCCCTTGCAAATCCCTCCACCCAAAGCTGAGATTCATACCAAGACTCCTAAGGGCCCATTACGCTGAAATGCTGCCTCTGGTCGAGCTGCCCATTCGTACAACATAGTAGATGATCTGACACAATCTCCTACTGCCATTTCAACACTGGAACTCCTCCAGTCATGTCCTTCTCAAAATAAGGCTCTACTATCTGTCGTGGGTGCTGTAGATCCTGTTGATGACCAATTGATTGTTTTTGATGCCCGCCAGTCAGACCATCCCCTTGTTCCTCCTTCTGTTTCTTTCCAAATCCTAGTCAAAATCCGAAACGCCAACGTCACTCAGTGTATTGTTGATGAGGGGGCATCTAACTATGTGATTTTTGCTTTGGTTTGGAAACAAATTGGATCTCCTGAGCTGGCCCCTTCCACAATCACCCTTTGTGCATGGGATGGCCATGCCTCCCAGCCCATCGACCTCTTCCGTAACTATCCTATCACCCTTGCCGGTAAGACTGTTTGTGTCGACGTGGAATTTATTGACGCCCCTCTTAACTATAACATTCTTTTGGGGCGTAGTTACACCTATTCCATTTCTAACGTCCCATCCGCAGTCCACTGCAAGATGTTTTTCCCTCATAATGGCAAGATTGTCACAATTGACCAGTTGACTTACCATGAACCAAAATCTCAGACCTCTCCTGAGTCCACCATCTCTACTATCACCAATAAGCCAACTATTGATTCTTTGACCAGTTTTTCCCCTGGCGTCTACAAAGACTCCTCCTTTCTTGGAAATTTTCCTGGTCCTCCTCCTCCTCCTGTCTCTGACCCCAGCTTAGCGAATGTTTGCATGATGCAATTGTCTCAGGCTAGCCTTCCACAGCCTACTTCGGCCAGTCAGCAACCTCAATCTCGCCCACCGCAACCTGCTCCTAGCCCTTCATTTCAGTCGAGCGAACCTTTTTTGCCTGGACCTTCCCATCCACCTCACACTCAGGAACCTCTCGACCCTCCTGAGTTGGTTCCCTCAAGTCTCCACCATATAGGAGTCGTCCCTCCTGGTCATTACCCCACCGGTCAGATACCTTTCCTTGGTCCCCCCTCGGCATCTATTTGGTTCCCGTCATGGCCACCCTTTCCCTCCCTAATTTAACCTTGGGAACACCAGTATGGTATCTTACTCCTCTAGCCGAGACCCCACCAGGCCACCCCAAACCATACATTGCTGTGACACCAGTACAACTGATTCCCTTCACTCCTTCCACCGCTACAGTGCCGCTAGCCCCTTCGCAGGACCCTCCTCATGCTACGACAACTACAGGAAAGAAACGAAAAAATTGAAAGGGGGCATCCAAAGACAAGGTCACCGCACTCAGCCCTACCCCTCCCCCACCCGCCAAGCCTTGTTCCTTGTGTGATGGTATCGATCATCCCACCTGTTAGGTCTCTGTAATTTATTAGCAAGATTGGGAGAGTCCAATCACAGAGTTAACATCATTTCAACCAAACTTTGGGATTCTAGGATCTAGCCCTCCTGAATCCGGAGAGGGATCTCTCCAATATGTGCAAAGATGGATATTGTCGTTGAAAAGCTTAAGGTAATGATATTAGGCTAGTTATGAAGGCCAAGGGTTTTGTTTTGTTTTGGATGGTTGAGCATGAAATGTTACTTGAGGGGAAAGTCCTAAGTGCAAAGTTTCAAAAGTGAGAAGTTGCAAGCAAATAGAATAGTTTTGGCAGATAGATAGATATAACGCTGGTTTTTAGTCCATTGGGCTATGGAGTCATATCCGGGCTTTAATTGAACAACAACATCAAGTGTGATCCAAGGGGCAAGTCATCTATGTCTAAGGATTTCTTTAAATTTTGATTTATGGAATGGAGTGATACACTAAGAAGGGGAATTAAACAGATGCAGAACGAAGAGCAGCCTAGGATCTGATAAGTACTTTTAAACCAGTCAGCCTTTGACAAACACTTTAAGAAGGACACGAAAGCAGACTAGGATCTGGTAAGTACTTTTAAACCAACCAGCCTTTGACACACTTCCAATAGAAAACATACAAAACAAGGGGAAACACAAAGATAACACAAAATGGTCTAAGATCTAGCGAGTGCTTCTAAACTAGCCAGCTTTTAACACATTCCAAGGGAAACAATCTGTTAGTTATACAAGTTCCTGACTAGACAACTGATATTCTCCTTTCAGCTTATCATCACATAAATATATATCGAAAAGTAACGTTCTTAAATAATATCTAATGAATAAAATGAGGGAACTCACAAAGATTCTCTATGCCTTCCAAATGAATTAAGTCATTCCTATCAACACAGACAAAGAAAAACATTCAAATAAAGATTTCTCAGCCAGAGAAGGTTACTGATATACAACAGGTCCTAACCCTGTTTAAACTGTTCTTTACAGTGGAGAATGAAACAACATGAAAACAGAAATAAAACAAGTTACAAATGAGAATAACATCACTATTAACAACATAGATCAGATCCCATGGAACAGCCTTATATTGATGTCAAACCTACAGTAAACTTCTGGTGTCCAATGTTTCAACAAAGAATCATCTTCACTTCATGGTTCAATCCCACCACTTTAGCAATAAACAGAGTTTGGCAACAGAATAGTTTATGTACAAAAAATAAGCTTCAAGCTCAAGTGTAATTCAAAGTTCTAAATTGAATAACCTCATCTTCTCCCCGAGTATTGATAAGAATGAGTGAGGATTCGATAAAAGATCTCTCAGGATAATTAATATAGGTTCAAGACTTCTTGGCCTTTTGGGGGGCTCGAGGGAGAAATTTACAGGTGGATCGCTGCATTAACTGTTTTACAATAAATATCAAAGCTCGGTGGGAGTTTTATTTTGACTTTGAGGCTCTGTGTGCTGTGTGGAGTAACCCCGTAGATATTTTCTGCATTGATTACCTTGCAAAAGTAACTCCCTGGCTGCTCTGAGGCGAATATCTGATTTTCTTCACTAACTTCGACCTTTGCTTTGAAAGGTTTGAGGGAACAGGTGGCTCGGGGGTAGCTGAGGAATCAATTTGCGTTAGATGTGGCGGTGGAGGCTTTCTGTCTGATAAAACACTTTAGGTTTTCTTTTAAACTGTGTTTTAGATTTGGGATTAGGCTTTTGATAACTGTCTTATCCGTAATCCCCATAAAAACTGTCTTCAATCTTCATCTGCTGTGCTCTGTCTTCAAAACTGATACTCTTTAACTGTGTTTGAATTAAAACAGTGTCTTGTCGATATGCAGACCCGCACTAGGCTTTACGGCATCAATACTCATAGAGTACTGACGAAACATGGAATAGAGCCCCGTGGATGGCTTCTCTGTAATGAAACGAGGGCATGAGAATCGTCATTCCCAGCCCTTGGCATTTCTTCGTTATACAATGGAAAACCATTTACAACACCTGCATCAAACACAAAACAATTAAGAAATCCTGCGAAAAAATAGGTTTAAACTACTTCAGATGGTGGGGGAGGAGCATAGTCGTCGGATAAAAATATCTAACGGTGGAGATCGGCGCAAAACAGGAAAATGAGAGCGGGGAGAAGAAATAAGGCGGGGTGGTTTTGGGCCATCCGATCTGGACACGTGGACGGTCCAGATCTAATCGGAGGATCTCAATCGGGGGGGGCAGGCAAGTGCATGCGATGTAAATTTCCAATGCGATTAAGCGCTGGCCGTTGATCTGCAGATCAGATCGACGGCTGAAGATGAATCGGAGGGTTTTCGAAACGGGGGCAAGACTTGTGATCGGAGGGAATAAGGACCGTTGGATCTTCGGGAGGATGGACGGCTAGGATTAAATCGGAGCCATCGTAATTGGGGATGAAACAAAAACGCATGCGATTTGAACTTGCGATTAGAAACTTGCGATTGAGCGCTGGCCGTTGATCTGAGGACCAGATCAACGGCGGGGAATGAATCGGAGGGATCGCAATCATAGGTCACAGAGATGGGCATACGATTGCGCAATAGGGAAAAGTCGCAATGCGATTGTGCGCGGATCGTTGGATCGAAGGACTAGATCAACGATCATGATTTCTTCGACCTACGCACCGGCGGAAAAACCTTTAAACATATGAAAACCAAAGTTTTGCAATAAAAACAAGTTATAATGGCTCGGGCAGAAAATATATAATTTAAAGGGAAAAAGGCGCCTGATTGCGGTGCCGGTGGTTTTAACGGAATGTAATATGCCTAGGAGTATAAATACAAGGGCTAATCGAAATCGGGCCATTGAGCCTGGTCTTTCCGATCAACCCATTTGTGTTGCTTCCAATTGCGATTAGCGCCGAAAAGCTTTGGCGTTTGGTTTTAACGTATGGGCATGTGGGGGGAAGTGGTTTAGGACGTTAGCCCAAAGGGGCTTAGGTGCATAGCAATAAAACTTATTTTTCATGAAAAGTTTCAAAGTTTTAAATGGATTTGGGGGTTTCAGAATAGTTAAAAAGTGAGTTTTTAACTATGAAAGGGGAATTTTTCATAAATGGAAAGAAGAGGAGTTATGAAAAGTAAAGGAATAATATGGAGAAAAAAGGGAAGAAAATGATGGTTTCTTCAGCAGTTTGTTATACGAAATTAGCAGATTTTTTTGAGTATAAAATGGGACAGCAAATGAGGATTTGGGACAGAGGCATGAGGCCTTAAAGAGACTTCAAGAGCCCACAATTTTTAGTGATAAAATTTGTTCCTTGGAGGCTCAAAAAAGATCTTAGCCACCTTTTGGTATAACAAAATATTATAGGTGGCTAACAGTGGCTCCACTTGGGGATGGTGCCTTCTTGTAGGCATCAAGAATTCAGACTTGATTTCTGGGAGGCTGATCAGTTGCCTCATCCATTGGGCTGTCCTTCTGTGATTGAATGATCTTTTTCTAAAAACATATTTGGCAGCCATGAAAACAATGGACCTTTATCAACCAGCTTGCTACCTACCTAATCCTACAGATCTAGCATTTTTTCTACATCAGAGTGCACTTGGATTGGCAAACTCTATTCACAACATTTTATTCTTTTGAAAGCAGGAAATCTAATCTATTTCTAATCCTTATTTCTCCCTGAACTTAGATTAAACAGTTGAGCTCAAATATTTCTCTACCTAGTCTACTGTTTGTTGGGATTAAACAGTCCAACAAACTTTCATTCTCTAAATTCTACAACATAAATTTAAAAATAGTCAAGTCAAGATTGAGCTGTTCAACTTGCTATGATCTATGGCATAAGAGCAAGCTGCACATAGATTATTATTTGCAGAAAATTAAATCAAAATGGAAGGCTTAAGACCTGAAAGTTTCTCATTATGGCCTTCTTTTTCTTTACAGCTCTGTTTTTAATTTTGTTTTGAGTTGTCTCTTTCTTGATATCTGATTCAGATTTTGGGCAAATAAGAACCAGTTTTTCTCTTTTATGACTCAGAAAAATAAAACAGTTTTGAGTCATCTCTCTTTGGAAACTTTGGTTCAGATTTTGAACATGTTTGAACCTTAATTTCTATCCTAATCTATCTACTGATGAGCCAAGATTAAACAGTTTGGAAAATCAAATTCACTAACCTATCAGCAGAAATTTTAAAGCTAATTAGTCAAGTATAAATAGTTTGACTAACTAGAAGTGTGTTTCTGAGGAGTGGCATTTGAGCTTGCACACTTTCAGAATTTATTTCTCTTTTTTGGCATGGGGCTTTGCCTTTCTTGTTTTCATTTCTGCCCTCTTTTTATTTTTCTTTGTTTTTATATTTTTTGATTTTTCATAACTTTGAATGTAATGATGGATGAAATGTTTACAATGGAAAAAAGAAAAAAGAAGGCTTAAAAACATATCATGAATCAAGATAAGTAATGCTTGAGTATCCTGCCATTGACTGGACCCCCAAACAAATCCGTTCCATCCAGCTCTTGTAAGAAGAATGCATTGTTTCCAGCAACTGAATGAATAGAGTAAGGGCCAAGCCATAGATTGTCAAATTTACCATGCTTTCCCTTATCTTCTCTCTTTGAATCCCACTTCAACACTTTGTCCCCAATCTTGAAATTGTCGGCCTTTGTTCTTCTGTCAAAAAGCTTCTTAATGCTGTCATGTTTCTGCAATGTTTTGTTGTACACTTCCTCTCTGATTTGCTGAAGATGAATGGTCTGATTTATTCTTCTGATCATGTCATTATCTTCAGTCTGCAACTCTTGAATTAACTTATAACCGGTACACCAAGGCTGTTAGGAAAAATTGCATCCGTATCATGGCTGTCGAAGGGTGACACATACCAATGATTTTTCAATGTTAATTTACTCACCACAGCAGTATGACTGCCTTTGTGTGCTAAGTACTTCTTATTGTTTCTAATGCTTCTTTATTATAGCATTGCTTTTTGTTGAGACTGAAAGTCCTTTTTCATACTTCAGGTAATAGGTCATGAGTGCCTTTAGTGTTATCTCGGGGATTAAGTGACATAAGCCTCAACCATTTTCTTTTGCTTTAATGCTTTGATTATCCATGATGATCATCTTGGTAGGGGCAACCAGAAAGATATTGGCTTTTCCTTATGAACTTTATAATAACTAAATCATTGGGGTTGCCTACAAGGAATGGTCATTTATCCATTTAGGCAGAAGTAGTCAGACAAAGATGATCCATCTATGCCGTTAAGATGAGGGATGGATTTCACCTATGAAGTCAAGTCCCCACTGTTGAAAAGGATCTTCAACAGTGATTGGATGCAGAGGAAGGGGTAATAATTTTCTCTTGCCCTCAAACAATTGGCATTTATGGCAAGTAGTTGTCATTTTGTGAACATCAGGAAAAAGGGTGGGCCAAAAGAAACCAGCCCCCAAAATTTTGTTGGCTGTTGACTTCTAGTACAAATGGCCTCCACACTCTCCTTCATGAAATTCCTGCTTAACCTTCTCTGCATCAAACACAGGAAAACATTTAAGCAATATACCACTAGCATTTTTCCAATAAAGACGCCTATCTACAATGCAATAGTTTACTGCTTTCAGTTTTAAGAACCTTGCCTTTGTTTTCGACAAACCAGGAGGTGTATTTAAATTAAGCAAAACATAAACGATATCAGCATACCAAGGAGAATTCATAAAATGGTTTTCAATAATGGGAGTTGAGAATTCTTCTTGGCTGTCCAAAGCATTAATCATATTGATATCAAGAACTTCAAAATTGGATTCAGCCATTAATTTAGCTAGACCTTGGCCTTTGATGAGTCTAGTGGGTTTTATCTCTAAATCATATTCGAGAATAACAGCAATCCACTTACCTCTCTTACCATCTGGGTCCTGTGTTAGAATGTCTTTAACAACCGAATTAGGGACAAAGGCAATGATGTGTGAGTGAAGGATGTATACTCTGAAGTCTTTCAATGCTTTAACCAAAGCAAAAGCTTACTTTTCCATAATATTATACTTCAAAGGGGCATCCCTCAATGCCTTGCTAAAGAATGCAATAGGTTGCTCTTGTCCTTGTGGATTTTTCTGTAAAAGGACAACAGCAATGGTATGTTCTGATGCAAATGAGAAGATATAAAAATCTTTCGAAAAATCAGGGCTTATGAGAACCGGTGTTTTGGTTAATGCTTGTTTCACCAGCTCAAAGGATGTCTTTGCTTCCAAGGTCCATTTTATCCCTTGCTCCTTCTTCAACATGTTTGTGATATTTCTAAGAAGCTCTGCCAAGTTAGGGATGAACCTTCTCAAAAATTTAATCTTTCCAATGAAAGACTGCAACTCTTTGATATTTCGAGGATGAGAGATTTGCAATATAGCCTCAATCCTCTTTGGATCTATTTTTATACCTTCTTCTGAAATAATGTGTCCAAGAAGCTTACCTTCTTGGAGACCAAATAGTGTCTTCTTAGGGTTTAAAGATATTCCAAACCTTTTGCACTTCTCGAAAACTTTTCTCAAATGTTCTAAATGTTCTTCATCTGTTTTTTAAAACACAGTGACATCATCGAGATAGATAATGATGAAGAAGCCCAATTCTTCCGAGAATGCTATGTCCATGGCTCTCTGAAAGGTTGCTCCAGCGTTCATTAGACCAAAAGGCATCTTCACATACATGAAAGTGCCCCATGGAGTAGTGAAAGATGTCTTTAATTGATCAGCAGGGTGAACTAAAATATGATTATACCCTGAATAGCCATCAAGCAACGAAATCCTTTTAGACCCCACCACCCTTTGTAAAATGTGATCCATTTTTGGTAAAGGGTAGTTATCCTTTAACGAAGCTTTGTTTAAGTCTCTAAAGTCTATACAAAGCCTGATTTCTCCAGTCTTCTTCCTAACGGACACCAGATTAGATACCCACTCAGAATATCTAATAGGGACAATAATGCCAACATCATACATTTTCATGATCTCCTTCTGAACCAATGGCAACTGGACAGGGTTTATTCTGCGCAGTTTCTGTTTAAATGGTTTTTGGTTTTCTTTAAGAGGAATTTTGTGCTGTATTATTTCAGTGTCATAGGATTTAAGATCTTCGTAACTCCATGCAAAAACATCAGAAAATTCTTTGAACAGCTCTATGTATTTGAGTTTAATGTGAGCTGGCAAAGTTTTGGACAGTTTGATCATTTTCGGTTTTTCCTCACTGCCTATATTGCACTCCTCTACTTCGGTCTCTACAGGTTCCAGTTTTGGTTTATTGGCCACATCGTTAAAATCGAACAACTCCTCTAAAGGCGTTAGACCACTCGGCAAATTTTCATCTTTAGAATGCAGAGTTTGTAATTCTTTCGTTTCTAACTCTGCACTTAATTCTGTTTTGCTCCTAAGTTTGCTAGACAATAGGTTAATATTGGCAAGTTGAGGAGACGATTCTTCTTCACCAAGAAAGTTTTCTTCACCGCAGTCTGTATCATAATCTGAATCTGAACTGTGCAGTTCGAACTCATTTCTGAAGTGCATGAAGTCTTCTATTTGTTTGTCATTGTTAAACACTTGCCAATATTTTTCGTTATCAGGCACTGCCGGTCTAAATTTTATTGGAGTTGTGTTGTCTCCAGTCTCATATGGCGTTAGACATGTCCTGGCCGCAAAAGCTAAATTGTGGGCCATAATGTTCTTTTTCCTTGGGATGAAACTCAGGTTTGACTCCTCAAATGTTGTCAACATATCCATGACATCATTCCGATAGGCTCTAAGTCTGGGATGATTCGCATTATACTCCCCATTGACTTGCCTAATGATTAACTCAGAATCCCCGTACACATTAATTCTTCTCGCTCCTAATTTCTTCAAGAGATGCAAGCCTAAGAGAAGGGATTCATATTCTGCTATGTTGTTGGAACACTGAAAGTTTAATTTGCATGAGATGCATTCTCTGTGGTTGTTTTCAGTGTTAATGATCCAAACCCCTGCACCAGCATTATTTCTAGTGCATGACCCATCAAAATACATACTCCATAAAGGACTGTCTTTGGTTTCGTCTGTTTGGCAATTGTCCTTTTTAACTATGGTGCCTTCTGACTGTTCATGATTAGCAGCACCCAATTGAATTTGTTTTGACTCCTCAAATTCTTCAATAGATTGAGGGATGTTGCCGGAAATATTAGGGGTATTTTCTGGGTTGTTAATTCCTAACAACAATGGGCTCATAACCGGCAAATCAAGACCTATGCTTTGTTTACTAATGTTTTCACATGTGGCAAACTGTTTGGACACTTCTGCGTTATTATACTCTTCTTCCCTGTCAGCCTTTAATTCTATTAAAGTGACTTGTTCACTAGGAGTTTCATTGTTAAACATGATAAAAGAATCAAGGCCTGTATTGACAGAATATATAGGAGAGTTTCGTGGTCTGTCTTGACTTGTAACCGTGTATTGCATATGAGATTCCCTGTAAAGTCTTCTGGTCTGATTGAAAACCGGGATGGTCGCATATGTCATGTCCATCTACATAGTCCCCTGTAACTTAGCTCCCCAGGATCTTGATAATAGCATTCCATACTTTGGGGGGACATCAGCCACAACAATGTCCATGAGTAAACATTTGGCTGGAATCTGGGCTAGGTTAACACAGAGGTCTTTGATCAATCCTAGACATTTTACTCTATTTGAGTCAAAGGAGTATAGGTCTCTGTAGGGTCTGGTAATTTCTAAACCAAGGCTCTCCATCACAGCTTTAGGTATTAAATTATGAGAAGCCCTGGAATCATGCATAGCGTTGTGTAGAATTTTGTCATGAATGTTCAAACTCACATAAAAGGGAGGAACTGGTCCTTCTTGAAACTTCCCTTCAATCTTAGGGCCAAAAATCAACTCTGGTAGGTCGTCACTAAGATTAACTGTATCTCCATTTTACTCTATATTTAAAGCCTTCAAAATTTGGTTCCTATATACATGTTGGGCAGCTAACTCAGTTAATGGAACAGAGATTTTGATCTTTAAGATTTCCTGTTCAAGGCTGAAAGGGGTTTGATTCTTTGAAGCACTTGTTTCAACCTTATTAGTTGTCACTATATCAACAATTATAGCTTGCTGATTTGTTTTACTTGACACAACTATTGTAGAAGGAGTACTAGCTGAAGCGTTAGTACTGCTGATGTCTTCACTCTGTTTTTCATAATTTTGAGTGTTTTTCTTCTTATCCTTATCAGAATTAACAGCCACTGTTTTGTCTTTTTGTTTGGCTGTTTTGGGTTTAGCTGCGGTGCTGCTTTGAGAGGATTTGTCAGAGGTTTTGGTGATGGGGGCTTGTTGACTGGTCTTGCTTCTAAGGTCATATTCTCTTTGAGGTTCTATGACGACATTTTCCATGTCCCGATAATAATTTTCATTATCATTTCTTTTGTCGTCGTAAGGTGTGTAAAGACCTTGTTTATTATCATAATGAACCTCAAAGTCATCACCCTCTTCCCCAAACATGTTGATATCCTCTTCCTCTGCTATGTCTTCTGTTTGTTCAACCTCACTTACATAGTTTTGATGAAAGGGAGGAGTGATCTGTTGATCATCTTCCATGGGTCTGTTTGGAGGTTGGTTCCTTCTAACATTCTGATTTTGGCTTCTATTTTGAGGAGTAGTTTGATTTTGATTTTCTTGTGCTCTCTTAATTATGCTCATCTCTTTCATCATTTCTTCCATCATTCTCTCCATCTTTGAGCTTGAAGTGGAAGGGGTGGATTCCTCTCTAAAAGATACTCTCTTCTCACTCTTCATTCTTGCTCTTTTCTCCATCAAGTTTACTTCCACAGAAAGAGCACCCCTTTGCATGTCTTCAAGAGTTGCAAAGACTCTTTCTCTAAGTGAATATGTCATGTCTGGATCAAACCCCTCAGGAAATTTGTTTAAAGCTGAGCCCTGAGGAGGTTTTAGTTCAGGGGAAAGTGCATTATAGACGCTGTTAAATTTGGTACAATAATATTGTACACTTTCCCCAGGGTTCCGATGGAGATTGTTATAGTCAGCAAGGACCTGGAGAGGATTCTTCCTCACTTCCCATTTGTTTAAGAATGCTTGATGGAAGGCTTGGAGATCATTAATACTATGGGGGGTTAAACCTTTAAACCATTTTCTTACTTCTCCCCCCAAACTTTGAGCAAATAGTCTCAACTTGACAGAGTCATTATCAATTTCATTTCTGTCAAAGTAGTCATTCATCTTGTCCACATGTTGAGATGTTGTTATGGTATTACTAGCATCATATAATGGAATTTTGGACTGATAGTCCTGTGGAAGATTGACTAATGGTACAGGAAGGACTAAGGGAGCATACCATGTTGCCATGGTAGGAGGTGGAGGTGGATTTACAGAAGGGAAAGTGGGCTGAGGTGAAGTGGTTTGAACAGTGGATGTAGGGTGAGTAGAAGTGGATGGACCAGGAGTAGACTGTTGAGATGATCTTGGATGAGAGACACCTAAATTGTGAAGGAAATGTAAATCAGGAGGTGTTGTTTCCCTGTTACCAAGATGTTCACTTGTTTCGGGAGATGAAAGTGAAGATTCAGAGTCTAACTGGATTATATCATCAAATGACCTAGTCCTAAATGGGTTCACTAAGCCAGTTTGTGATTGTTGCAGAGCTGAAAGATTTTCGGGGACTGAATTAGCTCTCAAGGGTGATCTGAAAACAGTTAATAATTTAACCTTAGGAGACTTCCAAAGGATACTTTCTGGATTATCAACTATCTTAGTTGGGTTAGGGTCTAGATGGGCTCTAGTGTGAATCTTTTTAGAAGCCACTATGCTATGTTGTTTAGACCTAAAACAAGAGAAGTTCAACCAGATATGACAATCTTAGAGAGGTTCACCAATCTGTTTTATGATTTCAAATCCCACAGTCCTCTAACTGAGTTTGAATGATTTTATAATGATAAGGGTTCTTCCCAGTGGAGTCTTAAGGTCTGCTCAGGATTGTGGAGTCGCCAGGTGGAAAGTTCAGAGTGTTTTCAAAGGAGTACACTGTCCACCACAGTGTTTGTGAAACATTCCTTTTCAAGGATATCTCAAAACACAACAAACTCTAACCAGAGATTGACTGGGAGGGCATTCACCAGATATGTCACCCCCAAAAGAGGATGAGACCCGGAGGCTACCTGGCCCTTTCCAGACTCTGTCTAAGAGTATAAAGTAAAACACATCAAAGACGTACAAAAGATATCAAAACTAGTGTTTTACTACCAATCTGAAATGTTTTTGGTATTTTCTAAATTGCTTTTATTTGTGGTTCGGAAGAATATCCTAACTTTGCCTCAAAACTTAGCTACGGTTATGAAACAAAGACAGTCTAGCCTTATGGCTAAGCTAGCTGATTTTCCAAGGTTAGATAAAAACTCGGAAGAATCCTAGGACTGACCTAGTTTGTCACTGATTCAATTGAGTTTCATCTTAATTACCATTTCTTGGTAGTGCTTGAAAAGGCTGCTTTTGACTCTCAAAATGTTATGAAGATTATGGGTAAGGGTCCCCAGTGGAGTCGCCAGAAATGTTAGGTCTCCGTAATTTATTAGCAAGATTGGGAGAGTCCAATCACAGAGTTAACATCATTTCAACCAAACTTTGGGATTCTAGGATCTAGCCCTCCTGAATCCGGAGAGGGATCTCTCCAATATGTGCAAAGATGGATATTGTCTTTGAAAGCTTAAGGTAATGATATTAGGCTAGTTATGAAGGCCAAGGGTTTTGTTTTGTTTTGGATGGTTGAGCATAAAATGTTACTTGAGGGGAAAGTCCTAAGTGAAAAGTTTCAAAAGTGAGAAGTTGCAAGCAAATAGAACAGTTTTGGCAGATAGATAGATATAACGCTGGTTTTTAGTCCATTGGGCTGTGGAGTCATATCTGGGCTTTAATTGAACAACAGCATCAAGTGTGATCCAAGGGGCTAGTCATCTATGTCTAAGGATCTCTTTAAATTTTGATTTATGGAATGGAGTGATACATCAAGAAGGGGAATTAAACAGATGCAGAACGAAGAGCAGCCTAGGATCTGATAAGTACTTTTAAACCAGTCAGCCTTTGGCAAACACTTAAGGAGGACACGAAAGCAGACTAGGATCTGGTAAGTGCTTTTAAACCAACCAGCCTTTGACACACTTCCAATAGAAACATACAAAACAAGGGGAGACACAAAGATAACACAGAATGGTCTAAGATCTAGCAAGTGCTTCTAAACTAGCTAGCTTTTAACACATTCCAAGGGAAACAATCTGTTAGTTATGCAGACAAGTATGGGACCAGGGCTAACCATATCTTCCTTCAGTTCATCATCACATAACACATACTGAAAGTAACATTTAGAAATAATATTAAGCTAGGACGATAAAATGAGGGAACACCAGCATTCTCATACCTAAAACTGAATTAAGTCATTCCTAAATAACACAGATTGGAAGAAAACATTCAAATAAAGATTTCTCAGCCAGAGAAGGTTACTGATATACAGCAGGTCCTAACCCTGTTTAAACTGTTCTTTACAATGGAAAATGAAACAACATGAAAACAGAAATAAAACAACAAGTTACAAATGAGAATAACATCACCGTCAATATAGATCAGGATCCCATGAAACAACTTTTATATTGATGTCAAACCAACTACAAACTTCAAGTCCAATGTTTCAGTTCAGCAATCATCTTCACTATTCAACCTAACTACTCTAGCACAAACAGAGCTTCAAGGGCCAGTGAATACTATGTACAAAAAGAAGTCTCAAGCTCAAGTGTATTTCAAAGTTCTAAACCAACAACTCCTCATCTTCTCTTGAGGTATTTATAGAAGAATGAGGAGGTGATCTGATAAAATATCTCTCAGAATAATTAATACAGGTTCAAGACTTCTCGGCCTTTCGAGGGGCTCGAGAGAGAAATTTACAGGTGGATCACTGTATTAACTTTTTACAATAAATATCAAAGCTCGGTGAGAGCTTTATTTTGACTTTGAGGCTCTGTGTAATGTGGGGAGTAACTCTACAGATATTTTTGCATTGATTACCCTGCAGAAGTAACTCCTTAGCTGCTCTGAGGCGAAATCTGATCTTCTTAATAACTTCGGCCTCTGTTTGAAAGGTTTGAGGCAACAGGTGGCTCGGTGGTAGCTGAGGAATCAATTTGCCTCAGATGTGGCGGTGGAGGCTTTCCGTCTGATAAAACACTTTAGGTTTTCCTTTAAACTGTGTTTTAGATTGGGGATTAGGCTTTTGATAACTGTCTTAGACGTGATCCCCATAAAAACTGTCTTCAATCTTCATCTGCTGTGCTTCTGTCTTCAAACTTATACTCTTTAACTGTGTTTGAATTAAAACAGTGTCTTGTCGATGTGCAGACCCGCACTGGGCTTTACGGCATCAATACTCATAGAGTACTGACAAAACATGGAATGGAGCCCTGCGGATGGCTTATTTTTAATGAAACGAGGGCATGAGAATCGTCATTCCCAGCTCTTGGCATTTCTTCGTTATACAATGGAAAACCATTTAGAACACCTGCATCAAACACAAAGCAATTAAGAAATCCTACGAAAAATAGGTTTACACTGCTTCAGATGGCGAGGGAGGAGCGTAGCCGTTGGATAAAAATATCTAACGGTGGAGATCGGCGCAAAACACGAAAATGAGAGCGGGGAGAAGAAATAAGGCGGGGTGGTTTTGGGCCGTTCGATCTGGACACGTGGACGATCCAGATCTAATCGGAGGATCTCAATCGGGGAGGGCAGGCAAGTGCATGCGATGTACATTTCCAATGCGATTAAGCGCTGGGCGTTGATCTGCAGATCAGATCGATGGCGGAAGATGAATCGGAGGGTTTTCGAAACGGGGGCAAGACTTGTGATCGGAGGGAATAAGGACCGTTGGATCTTCGGGAGGATGGACGGCTAGGATTAAATCGGAGCCATCGCAATCGGGGATGAAACAAAAACGCATGCGATTTGAACTTGCGATTAGAAACTTGCGATTGAGCGCTGGCCGTTGATCTGAGGTCCAGATCAACGGCGGGGAAGGAATCGGAGGGATCGCAATCGGAGGTCGCAGAGATGGGCATGCGATTGCGCAACAGGGAAAAGTCGCAATGCGATTGTGTGCGGACCGTTGGATCGAAGGACTAGATCAACGGTCATGATTGCTTCGACCTACGCACCGGCGGAAAAACCTTTAAACATATGAAAACCAAAGTTTTGCAATAAAAACAAGTTATAATGGCTCGGGCAGAAAATATATAAGTTAAAGGGAAAAAGGCGCCCGATTGCAGTGCCGGTGGTTTTCGCGGAATGTAATATGCCCGGGAGTATAAAGACAAGGGCCAATCGCAATCGAGCCATGGAGCCTGGTCTTTCCGATCAACCCATTTGTGTTGTTTCCGATTGCGATTAGCGCCGAAAAGCTTTGGTGTTTGGTTTTAACGTATGGGCATGTGGGGGGAAGTGGTTTAGGACTTTAGCCCAAAGGGGCTTAGGTCCATAGCAATAAAACTTGTTTTCCATGAAAAGTTTCAAAGTTTTAAATGGATTTGGGGGTTTCGGAATAGTTAAAAAGTGAGTTTTTAACTATGAAAGGGGAATTTTTCATAAATGGAAAGAAGAGGAGTTATGAAAAGTAAAGGAATAATATGGAGAAAAAGGGGAAGAAAATGATGGTTTCTTCAGCAGTTTGTTATACGAAATCAGCAGATTTTTCTGAGTATAAAATGGGACAGCAAATGAGGATTTGGGACAGAGGCATGAGGCCTTAAAGAGACTTCAAGAGCCAACAATTTTTAGTGATAAAATTTGTTCCTTGGAGGCTCAAAAAAGATCGTAGCCACCTTTTGGTATAACAAAATATTATAGGTGGCTAACACCACCCATACTTGTCCTGAGTTACCCCATATCCAACCCATGGTTAAGGTCGCGTTCCCTGAATCTACGGTCCCTTAAACCTCTGTTTCTTCCTCGTCCACAACTAAGAAACCAAAGACTCTTCGCACCAACAAACCCTGTGCTCTGTGTGGTGTCCATGGCCATTATTCTCACCATTTTCCTCACCTCACGCATTACCAAGCCTCTTTAGAGGTCATTCACGAGTACTGTTGAAAAACTGAATCCTCGGCCTTCTTCCATCCCGGTTTCAACGATGCCTGTGGCTCCACGAGGATCCCCTCGCTACCATCGAGACATTCCTCCCCCCGATGTCGAGATGTCGAATCCCGTTACCTCCTCCTATACCTATCATCATCTGCAGGACCCTCGGAGTACATTCCCTTTGAATCCACTCCATCTATTTTTCTTGATTCTCATTCAGCTACATTCTCGGGCTCTTCATGCTTTGATCATATTTTTACCTGTTCTCCTGTCATTCCCCGTGACAACCCGTATCTGTGCCTCTCTTCCCATACTGATGCTTTAGGTAGCTTTGCAGCGTCATGTGGTTTCCTTGACCTTTCCATCTCCTCCCATAATCACGATCATACCATCCGTATCTATGATGTTCTTCGCAGCCTGAGTTCCTGCTCTTCATCCCATAGTTCTCATTCATCTCCCTCTCGTCGATCTATGAGTCCTAGAATTCCTACTCAGACTGCTCCCTCCCATAGCCATCAGTGGATGCCTACCCTCTACTCACGATGCCATCCTTCTTCCCATCCCTCCCATTTCTTGTCTTGTAACACTATTCCACCGGCCCTCTCATCCACACAATATCTTGGCTATGCCGATGGGGCCAGTCGTTATTCCTGGAATCTCGCTTCGGCAGCCTGGACCATCTTTACCCCCTTGCATACCTTGGTTCTTGAAAATGGGGTCTGCATTGGTAATGCCACCAATAATCAGGCTGAATATGATGCAGTACGTGGTCTCTTAGCCGATGCCCTCTCTCATCACATCCTCTATCTGCATGTTCATTTAGCTTCCCTGCTTCTTGTATTAAAACTCAATGGTGTCTATCGTGTGCATAAACCTATCCTATTTAGACAATATTTACGAGTGAAAATTTTGATACGCGAATTTAGATTCATTACTTTCAACCATATCCATAGAAGTCAAAATCACTATGTAGATCAAATCGCAAATCATGTTCTAGACTGGCATTTATCACACACAAGACAATAACATTTAACATCATCAAAAAAATGTATTTGAATCATATATATCATATAACATGTGTTTTTAGAGTCCATATACTCTGAAACATATGACATGCCCATAGCATGTTACAAAAAACAAAACTATATGGGCTACTAGGGGCACCACCCGACGAAATATAATCACTGGGAGATCTCGAGCCAATGGCTCTGCTCCCGCAGCTCGTAGATCACGCACAGTTTGACCGGCCATCGCCATGCATCGCATGATACCTCGCCATTCCAAGGGTAGCCCAATACATAACTCTATGTACTGGTCGTCTAAATCCTGCCAACCACGCTCCGACACACCGGTCAGTAGCCCCTCACATCTACGATGGATGTCCTCCAACAGAGCGGCCATATCCTCATTCTGTGTCGTCCTTGATCCACTTGCACCTATAACTCCTACTGCTGCAGGTCGTCCCATATATCTGGCCGGTTTTACCAGAGCTATATCTGCATTCCAAAAAATATAAGGCTTAGTACCAGGAATACTAGTCACAAAATCTCAAATGCACATAACAGATTAGTTGCTTTTCACTTACCATCGGCCCCCCACACTCGACCAGGCAGAAGCGGCAAGTCTGGATCTCCCCAATAACTCATCCCACTATAGGGATAGTCATCCATGTATAATGGCATCTGATCCCAATGGGCAAAGAAATATGGTCAGAACACCCGTCTGATCGCCCCTCCCCCTCCTCTCCACAGTAGTTGTCCCCACCGATGCATCCGGGGCTCTCTCAGACCTCCATCAGGTAACTGTATACGAGGCCGTAAGGTCGGGATCTTCTCAAATAAGAAAGAGCACAATACCGTCCCATAGGCACAATCATGATTCACTTGCCGCTTGCATAGTGACAGCTGTCATTTCACTGATACCAACATCATCTGGGCCCACCCATAGTAGGTCCCACTCAGCACACTCTCCACAATCATCCTCTGCCCTCCAGTGATGTGATGGAATGCCTGGCTGCCCAAGATCCGAAACACTGCTACGGCCACTGCCTAGGTCTCCAACCTCTCTAGTTCACCAATGGATATCCGAGTCCCTTTGACTCGGACACCTGGTCAACAATGTCGCTCAACAAACTCCATAATGTTACACCCCTGGTAACACTGGTTGCGTATTTCCCACCATCCCTAATGGTGGGAAACCAGTCAAGAAATACAGATCCTAGACTATCAGCTCAATCCTGTGCCCCTGCACTATAAATGCCCCATGATCTGGATCCCAATAACTGATAATCCGGGCCAACAAGGGCTCCCTAGCCCTCATCAAAGGGTTCTCCAAAAATTTCAGTACCCCAAACCTAGCCAGTGCATGACGGACACCCTGATCCGCTTGGATTTCCATCCGTAGGGTACCTAGGTCTCTCTCTCTCCACTTGATCCGTATATCTGCCATATCTGCACAAAGCCATCATTTTTTTCAGTCTACAGATCAACAAAACTACATTAACTTACACTAAAACTGAATCTTAGCCCATAACAGCACTGAAACCACTTACATCTAACAGGTCACACTTTTTGGGAAAATCCTAGGCCAGGTCACACTTTTCAGGCCAAAACCTACATCCCAGGTCGCAATTTTTTCCCCAAAAAGTGCGACCCGACCGTAATGATGAAGTAGGGGCAGTTATTAAGATTTAAAACCCTAATATGAAATTTGAATCCATCAAAAAAAAAGAGTAAGATTGGGCCTCTTACCTGCAACTGAAGGATCACGATTCCAATGATCGGTTTGTCCACTACAATCGCCGCAAAATTTAGGGCCTTCTCTCCTCTCCACATTCACCACAGCTACACAAGCAAATGAATGATTTTGGAGGGAAAATGCCTTATTAGAAGAAAACCCCTATTTTTTCTGTCGCCTACTGCGACCAAACTGTAGTCTCGTTTGACACACTGTTTGCACCATTGGAAAGCTCTCACTAGGCACTCAAATGGGTATCTGTTAGTTTTTCATGTTTTGATACTTCACCAGGACACATTTTATCCATGAAGGGTCTATTCACTTCTTCTCAAAATTGAATTTATTCACTTACAACACTTGTACTTGGGGCACCACTTTGCCTCCTTACTTGTCTTCATTCGTGTTGATTTTTGTCATGAGATACCCTATTGTACTCATGCTTTTATGGTCCCCCATTGGCCCTTTACTGTGAAGCAGCACCATTGAGTCGCCCTTGTTTAGAGCATCCGAGTTCAGTTCTTATCAGTAATGGAGTCTATCTCGAGTCCCTTTGTACCACGATATAACCCTCCATCCTTCATCGTTTAGTCCCTCTCTCGTCTTCCACATTATGGCCTTTAGTACCATCGTCACCTATCCTCCTTGACATTGTGTCAACTGTTGCCAAGCCATTCATGCCCCTTATAATCTAACAAGGGAAGTCGTCCAACCGCTCCTCCGTATCCCTAATTCCATCATCATCATTAGTGTCTATCTGTTCATCGCTCTACTATTTTCCCTCGTGCCTTAGCTGGGGTTCCCTTATTTCCTCACCTATGGCAGACCTACTTCTATCGACATCAAATCATTTACTCCAGAAGCCAGGTCTAGGGGGCAGTGTACCTTGGTTCGAGCTCTTTTCAGCATGATCGTGATCTATACACTTGATGGTCTAGTGATGCAGCAACAGATCTTGGTGATTCCTAGGCTTGTGTGAGATGTCTCAACCCTCATGAGGGGGTGGCCCTGTAAGTAGCCCCCCACATGCCTAGATGAATCCTTCATTTCCGCCCTTGATGCAGCTTCTATCATTTGATGATATCGGCCTCAACCGCTTGGAGCCCCTCTTCGATTTGCATGTATTAGTCAGGTTTTGCGAGCCCTTCCCCGTGTGTAGGGGGCATTTGGGTATATTTGTATCTCATGTACTAAACTATTCTTTTATAAGTCATGACGGTCATTCCAGGCATCGCATGTATGTGGGATTCATTATTTTATTTATCTAGCTCATGTTTAGGCCAACACATGCTTACTTATTTCATTCCGTGGTTTTTCGGGTGCCTTATTATTTGTACTCTTATCTCTATGGGCATAGGTATGCCTCCATCGCCACCTTTAACACTGGTACCACTCCATCAACTAGAGACTTGTTGCACCTATAAGTCTTGTCTCCTCAGGGTCTAGTCCTTTAGCACATTAGACTACCTTACATTTCTCTATCTCACTCCCCTCTTGATGCCTAGTGATTGAGTTCTTACAACATACTTCGGTCATACGATTTTCTCCTAACACTCATACGTTGGGGGGAAATCTGTTACACCATTTTTTTGGTCATCTAACCTATTACCATTAGATGAACCCAAGTACACCATGTAAGACCAATTTTACCCTAAGTAAAATTGCTTTCACCTTGTGAAATAACATTTATCTATATTTCCTAGTCATATTTAACCCAAAACAAGGAAATAAATTAAATAAATCATTATTTATTTAATTATTTCCTAGGAATAAGTTATTTAAATCATTATTTAAATAATATTCCTAGTTAAATTTGACTAAATAATTTTAAAAAAATTAAATAAATCATTATTTATTTAATTATATTCCCACCATCTCCCTAAAATAATAAATAAATCATTTATTTATTTATTGTTTATAAATAAAGGAATTGACTCAAGTCAAAAGACCTTTTCCCTCCAACAAATATAATAAAATATTCCTAAAGGGTGGTTCTAGAATTTGATTAATAATATTTTATTCATGCACCAAGTTCTAGATAACCCTAATATTTTGTTATAAATAGGAGGGTTTTCCCCATTCATCAGTCACCTCCATTGCATTAGATCACTCTGGATCTACTCTTGGTCACCATTTTCCATTTTTGTCTTGTGAACTCCCATTGAGTTCTATGTTTGTCTGGGTTTTCTACACTAATAAGAGAGAGGAATTTTCGATCTGAAATGCTGAGGAATTTCAAGAACCCATCCCATTGAGGAGAACCAGAAAACACCTTTCTTGTTTTCCTCTCAGGTGCCCCCTTTTAATATAATACAAAAATTCTTTCAAATACATTTTTCTTGTCTTATCTATTGGATGCATGGAGCCATATTTTACTTTATCTGCTTAATGTATTTTATGCTTAGATCTGGATTTGTGTAGCATTATTTGGATCATCTAATTGCAGGTTTAAAGATGTTTGGCAGCCATAATCTATGTTAGGGCTATTTTTTATGAGTAGCTAAAGTGATCTTTTACAACGAAATATTCATACTAACAATCAAATTGAAGCTTCAACTGAAAAAATTCAAGAAAAGAAATCTGAAACAGTTCAGTTGTAGTTCCATATTGGTATCATTCATCTTGGAATGACTACCAATCTTCGGTGTCGAGAGGTAATAGTTCCGACACCACCGGCCCAGGAGCCACAGATGGCCTATTGGGCAGCTCTGATGCCAAGGTTAGGGGGCAGTCAACAGATGTCCTAGAGACTGGAGTTATTTGAGTGGCTCCGCCAATAGCTGATTGTCGTAGAGGACTAGCCCTACTTTGGCATAGATTTCACTGGTGATGCAAATCTCCTGCTCCCAAAAGGAGAGGATTGGGATGAAGTACTAGGTAAGTCTCATTTTTTATTTTGATGAGTATTATGATTTTTTTTTATGCATGTTCTGACATTAATCCATGTAATTGCACATGTTGGCCCAGAGAGACCTGCAGGTATGTCCCCGATCACGTGGCAGATTCCTCACAACTTTGACGTGGCCCCTCATGGTGAGGGAGGCGAGGAGGAGGAAATCATATGCAACTTTGAGGGGATCTCCTGTGGGATCCCAGAATATGCACGATTCGATGATGCTCGTCATGCATACCAGAGACACACTGCAGGGGTGTCAAACCGTGTTCACCGCTTGCTAAGGCGTCTTGTATGGGAAGTGACGTGTTATCATGAGCATCACACCGAGTAGACACCTAGGTTTTATTTCCGCATACTTTTTGAGAGACATGATGTCTTAGGATGTAACTGAAACAAACATATTTTTTGAACTTATGATGCACATGGATGCAAACACTCAATATATATATATATATATATATATATATATATTCGTGTATGGATCTTGTCATGTGATGAATATTTTTCTAATTGTGATTTCATAAATTCTAATGTTAGATTGAAGAACCACCATATTCCAAATATGGATTTGAGGAAGTTTGATGGAAAGGATCTCGTAACATGGATACTATAGATGGAGCAATATTTTGATCTCAATAATGTGAAAAACACAGAAAAGGTACGCATTGCAACATTACATTTAGAACAAAATACATTTGTATGGTATTGATGGCTTTGCTCCCGTAAAAATATTGTCACTTGGTCAATTTTTACGGAGGAAATGATAGAATATTATGAGGATACAAAGAGCAACACCTTCTTTATCCAATTTATAAATCTAAAAAAAAAGGGTTCAATGATGGAGCACATTGATGACTTCCAAAAATTGAATATAAGGATAACTGTTATTCCAGAGGAATGTAGGATTGATGTATTCATAGGGAATTTAAAGGATAACATCCAAAATGAAGTTTGTGTTTGGGAACCTGATTCATTGAAGAAGGCATTCAGGTTGACAAGCAAAATTGAAAGTAAAATTATGGCAACAAGGAAACCTACCACTCACATCTATAAATATGGAAGTGTTGCTACTCCTAGACTTACACAACCTACAAGGTTGACACCACAAAAATTGGAAGAAAAAATAGCAAAAGGGATTTGCTACAGTTGTGATAGAAAATACACTAAAGGTCATAAGTGTGTTGAGAAGAAATTTTTACATAGATTGTGAAGAGGGGGAATAAAATGAACAATAAACTTCAAAAGAAGAGGATATACACTAGGAACCAACCTTAGAAGAAAATGAAATGAGTGTGAACATATCGTGTAATGCATTGGCAAGAATTACCACTCCTCAAACTCTCAAGGTAGAAGGACATATCAAGAAGAAAAAGGTAATAGTGTTGATTGATTTAGGTAGGACCCATAATTTTATTCATTGTAAGGTAGCCAAGGAATTGAATTGTTTCCTATACCCAGCATGAGAATGTCAAGTGATGGTTGCAAATGGAGGAACTATAAATTTCTCTAGAAAATTCCATAATATCAAGCTAACCATGGGGGAATATGTATTTAATAGTGCAATTCTTTCCATTCCAATGGGAGGTGCTAATTTTGTACTAGGAGTACAATGGTTACAATATTTGGGGATGGTAGCTTTTAATTTTCAAGAAATTTTCTTGAAATTTTTTTTTTTTCAGAAGGAAAGGAAATCGAATTACGAGGTGTTAGCCCCCTATAAATTCCTTGACAAGAAAGCAAGGGGATAATTTGTTTTATGAGCCTTCAAGGAATGAATTTCTCTTGAAAAACACATCATCCTTGAAGCCTTTTCATGTTCCCTGCCCTTTGATTGTTTCCCTCTGTGGTTGTGGAGTCAATAAGCCTCACTGATTGTAAAAAATTGTGCTCCAAAAGGCCTTTATTTGCCCCTTGTATCCCTACAGAATGTCCCACTTTACCCTTTTTCCCCTTTGTCAAAGTCCCTCTTTTTCTCCCTCTAAATCCCCCCAAAACCACCTTTAAATCCTACATTCACCCCTTGTTTGGTCTAATTCCCCTTCTTTTCCTCTATCGTTACCCTTTTCTGGCCTTGAAATGCACTAAAAAGGGGCAAAAACCCACTTTCCAACTTATATCATGGCCTAGCCCCTTTCCCGCCAGCCCGCAAACCACTTCCCCACATGATCCCGTGCCAAAACCAGGCGCAAAGGCTCAAAGCGCTAATCACAATCGCAAATTTCGAAGGAGTGTGTTTCTTTGTTATATGAAAAACTCCGATGCGATTGGGCTTTGGTCTTTAAGGCCTCCGCCGCGTTCTCCACCATTGATCTATCGTTTGATCGAACGGCCTAGTGCTGATCGCACTCCCGCTCTGATCGCAATCGGAAATTTCACCGTGTCACTCCTCGTTCCCCCCCCCTGATTGCAACTCCCCGGTCAAATCAAAGCCGTCCATCCACTAGGAATCAACGGCCCAGATCTTGTTGCATCGAGTGCCATCGCCCCATTCTTTTCCCTGCCGATCCAATCTCCACCGTCGATCCAGACCCAGATCCGACGGCTGGCGCTCAATCGCTCCCATCGCAATTGCAAGTTCTAAATGTGCCACCCGACTGCATTCACCAATTGCAATCCGCCGATCCCATCCTAGCCGTTGATTCTCCTGTTGATCCGATGACCTGCGCTCTCCCGCTTCAATCGCAATCACATTTTTCAATTGCTGCCACCTTCCGCCCTTTACGATTGCAATCTCCCCAATCCAATCTCGATAATCCATTAGTCCGAGATCCAACGACCATAAACCAATCGCACCATCATTCAATCGGACAGCTGACCCTCCCATTTCTCCCCTCTGATTGGATCGTAGCCATCGATCTCCCCCCGAGATCCGACGGTCCTGAATGAATCGCCCTTCGCCCATGCCGGGTCCCACCACATACGATCATTTTCATTACATTTTCATTCATTTTAATGCATTCCACTCAACTTCATAAACCATCCCACTGTTTTCTCTCCATCGTCGATCTTCGTCACCGCACCACGATCAAACGGTTCACGCGCATTTCTCCACCAAAACCCTATTAGTCGTTGTTTGCACCATATTATTGCATTGATCACCATTTGTTCATCCAAAACCATCGTTTTCACCACCACCACACTATCATTCTCTCACCCTCCATAGCCATCTTCCCTATGCATGGATTTCAGAACAAAGTTGTGTGTTTTGCAGGGTACAGGCGGTGGACACCGCCATGGTCCACGGTCATTGTTACAGTGGCACAAATCCAAAGAAAGATCATTTTTAGAGTTTAAAGTACAGAGGAGATCCCGGGAGGATATAAAAGCACAATTTTCATTAAAAATACAGAGTTTGACTGTGTGAAGTCCTTCCCAGTGCAATCAAAGCCTGATTTTCACTAACAAAGACGGTCGAAGCGGCAAAGAGTATCAGTAGCAGTGGATCACCCAGAAAGGCCCAGTACACAGAAAACCATAACATTAGGGTTGCTACATTAGCAGAATGTTCCTACCTGTGAAAGGACAAAGTGCCCATATTGTTTCCATTATTTACTGTGTTCCTGAAGAAATTTCGGCCCTGACGACAGTCCTATTGCTACCGGAGAATTTGTTACGCAGTATGGCGAATTTCACATCCATTTACTCACCTTCCTATTTATTCGCCAATGTACTACAGAGTTCTTCAGCCATGGTACATCAGAGACATACCCGGAGTAAATGGAAGCTTGAAGAAGACCACTCTTACATCCAAAAGAGTGCCAGAGATAAATGCATAGGATTTAAAACAGAATGGGCTTTGGCCCTCTTCCTCTTCTAAGTTTTAATGCTCCATTTATTTTTTCACCTACCTCCTCTGCTCATCTTTCAGCTATAAAATTTAGGAAGAAACTCATTGTAAAGGTTGTTGTTGATCAGTTATCAGAGAATTACAAGCTGTTTCTTTTGAGACATAGTCTCTGTGTAAAGTTGTAAGATAGGCTGAGGGAGATGTTTTCAGACTGAATACCAAGCTATTGGTAATTTTGTACCTGACTGGTGTTGTTTTTTAATATAACTAGCACATTTCTTTGGATCCTGATCTAAAGCTGCGGTGATGTTTTTCTGTGCCTGTGTTTTATTTCATTTCATTTCATTTCTACTGGCTCACATCAGAAATCTGGTATAGGATTTACCCTTGTTAGGTACCCTATGTTTTTGCTCTCCTTGCCTTTGATGTTTTCTACTAAATGTGTTATCTAAGGGTTGATTTCAGTTAATTTAACCAGTGTAGTGGATGTCATTTCCTGCTAATTGATGTATGAATTAAATGAATCTATTCTTAGATGTTATTTTTAGGATTTAATTGAATGAATTGGGAACACTAGGAGGTCTATAACTTTGTCTCTATTGTTACACCATTTTTTTGGTCATCTAACCCATTATCATTAGATGAACCCAAGTACATCATGTAATACCAATTTTACCTTAAGTAAAATTGCTTTCACCATGTAAAATAACATTTGTCTATATTTCCTGGTCATATTTAACCCAAAACAAGGAAATTAGTTAAATAAATCATTATTTATTTAATTATTTCCTAGGAATAAGTTATTCAAATCATTATTTAAATAATATTCCTAGTTAAATTTGACTAAATCATTTTTAAATAATTAAATAAATTATTATTTATTTAATTATATTTCCACCATCTCCCTAAAATAATAAATAAATCATTTATTTATTTATTGTTTATAAATAAAGGAATTGACCCAATTCAAAAGACCTTTTCCCTCCAACAAATATAATAAAATATTCCTAAAGGGTGACTCTAGAATTTGATTAATAATATTTTATTCATGCACCAAGTTCTAGAACACCCCAATACTTTGTTATAAATAGAAGGGTTTTCCCCATTCATTAGTCACCTCCATTGCATTAGATCACTCTGGATCTACTCTTGGTCACCATTTTTCCATTCTTTTCCTTGTGAGCTCCCATTGAGTTCTATGTTTGTTTGGGTTTTCCACCACAATAAGAGAGAGGAATTTTAGATCTGAAACGCTGAGGACTTTCAAGAACCCATCCCATTGAGGAGAATCGGAAAACACCATTCTTGTTTTCCTCTTAGGTGCCCCTTTTTTATATAATATAAAAATTCTTTCAAATACACTGTTCTTGTCTCGTCTATTGGATGCATGGAGCCATATTTTACTTTATCTGCTTAATGTCTTTCATGCTTAGATCTGGATTTGTGCAACATTATTTGGATCATATAATTGCAGATTTAAATATTTTTTGCAGCCATAATTGATGTTAGGGCTATTTTTATGCATAGCTAAAGTGATATTTTACGACGAAAGATTCATACTAACAATTGGCAACTCCACACGGGTTTTCTTTTGCGACCGCTGTCATTTTATATATTCCTGCATATCCAGTTGTTTCAGACCATAGGGTTTCTCTTCCATTTTCTGTTTTCCCTATTTTTATGGTGGTTTTCACCTTTAAAACCCTCAAAAATTAAAATTTTTAAATTCAGTGTGTTTCTGGCCTTATTGTGCAAGTGAAAGACATCAGTCGCAGCTGAGACGAATTTTTTTTCTGAAATCTGCCGCCGAGAGACCCGGATCTGTAGGTCGCACTTATCGGCCCAAAAACTGCGACCTGGCCTTGAGGTCGTACTTTTCTACCCAAAATCTGCGACCTAGACTGAAAATAGGTTAGAACCGATGACCTGCCCTTTTTTCTGCAATTTTCCAGCACTTTTTCTGGGTTTTTCTGAAGCTTCTGTCAGGATTTTCCAGCCTCTGTTTCCGCTCGTTTAGACCTGTTTCTGATCTGTTTCACTCAACTAAGTGGGAATATTGCCCCTTAGGGCTCTAGTACCCTCCACTTTTTGTGGGAGAACTTTTGTTGTTTCAGAAGTCTGAATTTCCAGGGTTTCAGCGTTATTGCTTTCATATCTGATACCTCCTTTTCAGATCCCTTTTCAGCTCTTCTCCCTTTCAAATCACCTCATATAGTTTTTTTTGGGTTCATTGCTAGGGCCGCCTCCTTGTCCCTCCTATTTTTAGCTAATCTACTCCTTTTTAGCAACAACCTTGCCTCTGCCTCTTTGCTATTCTCTGCCCCTCTTTTCAGCAGATTTCTCCTTTAGATCCCCACCCCTCCCGACCTTAGATCTATTAGCCTCTTTTTTGCGTGCTTTGCTTAGTTTTTTCCATCTTATAGACTAGTTTTGAGAGACCCGCCTTCTTGGGTTAGATTGATGCATTATTAGCTGTTAATTTTCTGTTCTTTCAGTGTTATTTACTATAGATTTATTTTCAGTTACGCAACACACTTTTTCTTTTACTCTCAAAATGTCTTGGTTTAAACAATTAAAATTAACGCATGCCACACAATGATCCTAAGTGAAGAAGAGCCTGGTTAACACCACCTGGAAAAGCCTTTAAAATCAATTGACTCTGCACCTCCCTGCCCTTTTTTTGACATTGACCTCACTTGATTTTTCCCCTCCCTGCCCCTGTCAGTTTTCTTCTTCCCGTCATCATTGCGCCTCCAAGGCGTTTGTCCCGGAGACTTCTTGGCCTTCACCCTTAGTTTCCGGTTGGTCGACTTCATCCTTCCTGTCTTCATCGAGTAAGTCCTCCCCCGAGTTTGCACTCCGACTCTTCCTCTGATTGTTCAGGTTCTCCCCCTACTCCTGGTTCTTCCCCTGTTACCTTCACCATGTCTAGTTCAGGGCCTAGCGCCAGCAGTAACCCCAATTCTACTGCTGGGTCCATTTCCAGTAGAACCACTATGGGACCTACCTCGACTGCCCCATTGCTCCCTTATATGGACGGCCTTAGTCTCCCCGACTTCAAAAAGATGATCAATGATCCTATCCGCCATGATATTAGCTGGCCTGCTATGCCAACCAAGCTCCCCTCCAACATTCCAAACTTTGAAGGCAGTGCTAGTGAAGATCCCTCCAACCATATCCGATCTTTCCATATGTGGTGTTCATCCAATTCCATTACCGATGATTCCATCCGTCTTCGGTTGTTCCAACGCACGTTTACTGGCGAAGCTTCTAAGTGGTCTGTTGACCAGCCCACCTCTTCCCATACCACCTTTGCGACCCTTGCCCACGCCGCCTTATATTATTTCCAGCTTCCCCCTCGTTATGACACCGGTATCGAAATTTTGACTTCTTTCCGTCAATCGTCTGTGACCCGCCTATTCGATCATGTTAAATAATGGCAAAGAAGAAATAGCCTATGTCAAGCCCCTACCTTCGAAGACCGTGTCTGTATGGACTGGTTCCTTCTCTCTCTCTTACCTCACATTGGAAAATATGTCGTGTTGGGGTTCCCATGTTTTGGCCGGGTTAACAAGACCAAAAGATGAGACAACATAGAACCACTTTCAGACCTTAGGATCTAGCCCTCCTAGGTCCAGAGAGGGATCTCTCTATGATAGTCAAAGGTTTATGTCCTTGAAGCTCGGATGTTATGATTTTAGGCTAGTTATATGCACAGGGTTTGTTTGTTGGTTTAAGTTTGGTTGTTGGGAATCAGGAATGGAGGGTCCAATATAAAACAAGGGTGAGCAAAAAGGAAACTAGACAAGGATAGATAACTCAGGAAACATCAAAGCCATTGGGCAATGGAGTCAAGAAAGGATTTACTTGTGTTCAATGTGGAAGCTTTCAATTGGGCTAGTCATCTAGAGCATTTGGATCTTAAAGATGGTTGATGGAATGGAACATTAAGGACATGAAAGTAAGTGAAGGGGAAACAACCAATTCTATCTATAGATCAGGTCAGAGGCCATCTAACTCCAGAACTGCTTGGAAAAATCGGAGGTAAGACAAGGGATCTTAGAAAGGCTTAATGAGATGGAAAGATCCTAGTGAGGCAGAGACAGGGTCGTGGACCTCCCAGTGTTCTCAACTCATCTGACTAAATCCTAACAAGAACATCTGAACACAGATTTCATTAATTCATACATTAGAGAGTAGGCAATGGCATCCACTACACTAGTTAAATCAATTGAAATCAACATTCAGATACACATGTAAGCAGAAAACATTAAGGGTTGGGAGAGCAACAACATAAGGTACCTATCAAGGATAAATCTTATGCTAAACTTCTAATGCAAGCCTGAAGAAACGAAATGAAATGAAAGCAAATCAATCACAAATACAGAGAAGGGAAAACATCACCAGCTGCTTTAGATCAGGATCCAAAGAAACATTCTTGTCAAATTAAAAACAACCCCAATCAGGTACATCATAGCCCACAGCTTGAACATTCAGCCTGAATACATTAAATCTCAGTCTATCTTACTATATTACACAGAGAACTTGTCTCAAGAGGAAAATTCTTGCGTTTTCCTGATATCTCATCAAAAATCATTACAATATTTCTCTCTGAGCTTTATAGCAGAAGAAGAGCTCAGGTGGCAGGTGAAACACTAAATGCAGTATTAAAACTTCTGAGAGGGAAGGAGGCCGAAGCCCATCCTGCTTGAATGCTGAACACTTAATCTCTGTCATTTCTTGGATGATAGGGTGATCTTCTTTAGTTTTCCAATTACTCTGATATGACCCTGGATTCATTCTGGCTATGGTACTATGTTGTACTTGCGGGGAATAAACAAATGGTGCATGACTGCTGGGAGGTCTGCTTCATAAATGTCAGACTATTTTTGAACTGTAGTTAGGGTGGAAATTATTTCAGGGACATTTTGCATAATAATAGCTGTATGGGTGCCCTATACTTGATGGAGAAAAGCATTCTGCTGATGAATAAACCCAGATGGTACCTACTAATGTGCTCCAGATCCTTCGGATCGATCCTTGGGGTCTTCAAACTGCTGCTTTGCCTTCTAAACCTCTGATTAAAGGCTCAGGATCATCATTAGCTCACCTTAATCTTCCTTTTTCTCTATACTGAAGCACTTTTCCGCTCCATTTTGCTTCTGACAGAGTAGCTCGGGTTTTAATGGCGTTGAAAGGTTTCGAGTGTTAGAAATCTACCTTTTCCTTAATGCGAATCCTGCCAGCCACTTTCTTTGACTATCCCACGGCAGTACCAGCTCTCGGATTTAATATTGTCTGCACAGCTTTCCATGTAGAACCATGGCAGTCTTCTACCCTTAGAAATCCTTCAAAACAACAAACTGTGAAGAAAACCATGGACAGGAATGATGTAGGCGGCGGGGGCAACGAACATGGCTCTGCTGATGGTGAAATGGAGGGGATAATTTGCAGTGGAAATGATAAACATTTCTTTGATGGGGAAATGGTGAAACACAGAGCAGAAACACATAATAGCGAATGGAAACCTCAAAAAAAACGACAAAACCAATGATATGGTGACGAAAACAGGGAATGTACGGCGCGTGCGCGTGGAGGTGACGTGGTGAGGAGGGAGACCGTGGAATATTCAACAGTGGGCAGACAAATCAGGACCGTCGATCGTGGCAGAGATCAACGACGGGTGGTGACAGAAGGTGGGCCAACGGGTACGATGAGCGGGGTCTAAACAGTGCACAACTTTGACAGATGATGACCGTTGGACGGACGATCGAAGATCTAATGGTTGACAACAATTCCGTTGGATGCCCTGTACCGAAGGTTAACGCGCGAGAGAAAAGTGGTTTTAGAATTGTACAAGGGATAGGTGGCACACGTTGTATGGAATCGCTAGGTTTTGGACAGATACCGCCCACTACGCATAAGTTGTGCGGAATATACTGGCAGTTTTTGAGCGAATACACTGGCGGGGTCCACATGGAAAGGGAAGCTCCGCGCCATTGATCTGTCGGGCGATGGACGATTCAGATGAGATCACCGGTAATGAATGAGTTCAACGATATTTGCTGTGGGGGTGGCGGTCGCTGTTTGCTTGGTGAGATCAACGGCTAGGACTGAACCCAATGAGACTTTGTGGTAAACGCCTTTTGGACTTCACGGACGGTTCCAACATGGGATCACATGGAAGAAAGGGTGCGGGGCTAATACAGAAGGAGGCTAAGGCCTGATATAGTAAAATTCATCATTTTGTTTCAATTTTAATGCATTTTCAGGCCCGAAGGAGGTAACAATAGGTGGGTGAAGTGGAAATTTGGGGAAATAAAAGGTGACGGTGGAGTTTAGATAGGATTTAGGGGGAATTTAAGGGGATAATGGAGGGAATAAAGGGAAAATTTGGCAAGAGGAGCACAAGGGCTGAGATGGGGAATTTTGCAAGGATATAGGGGTAAAAGAGGGAGTAATGGGTCCCTTTGAGAAATGGATCAACAGAGAGGATTTTTACAAGGCAAAGCACTCAGAGACTTCAAGGAGAATGGTTTTTCAGGGGAAAGACATTCCTTGAAGGCTCCACCACCATCCAGCCCCCAGCTTGCTTGCCAAGAAGTTCATAGGGGGGCTAACAGTGGCTCCACATGGGGATGGCTTCTTCTTGAAGGAGTCAAGAAACCAGAAAATAGTCTTTGGAGTAGGCCAGATGCCTGTTGCTTGGCACATCCCCTTTTTTCTTCAATCTTAGCTGCCACAATATGATAGAAACATCAGTAGAAATATTTCCCAACCAATCTACCTACCCAAACTACAGTCCTAACAATTTCCCTTTGGGTGCATTTGAGCTAGCTAACTCTTTACATTTTATTTTTCAAAGCAAAAAAAAACCTATTCTAAATCTACACTTATTGCTCCATTAGGGCAGATTAAACAGTTGGCCCCATATGCTTCTCTACCTAATCTACTACCTGTTGGGATTAAACTGTCCAGCAAGTTTCTTCTCCTACATTCTAAAACAGGAAATTGAAAAAAGCTAAGCCAGGATTAGACTGTTTGACTTGCTGTAAAGTGAAAACTTGTAGACAACTGCAAACAAAACTATGAAGGCAAGAAATCTGCAGCTTTGAAGTATCCTCCTCTATGTGTGACTCAGATTTTGAGTATATTAGAGTCACCCTTTCTTTAATTTCAGCTCTGGTTTTGGGCATATTAGAGCTGATTCTCCTTTTCACTGCTGGTCCAGGTTTTAAGCGTATTAGGACCAGCTATTCTGCTCTTCTTGGTTCAGATTTTGACAATGTTTGAGCCATTCTTTTGCATTTCGGAGGTTCATGTTTTGAGCATGTCTGAACCTCTCCTCTTTCTATTTTTTGGAGACATTTTCTCTATTTTCTTGAAAGTAAAACTGCAATGGTATGTACAATGGAAATGGAACTGGAAATGAAAAATTAGCAGAAATAATGTTTGAGCATCCTGCCATTGACATGACCCCCAAGCAGCTCTGTACCATCAAGTTCTTGTAAGAAAAATGCATTAGGACCCACAGTGGCCTGGATGACAAATGGACCTTGCCACAAGCTGTCAAATTTGCCATGTTTGCCTTTGTCCTCTCTTCTTGAATCCCATCTCAGAACCTTGTCACCAATCTTGAAATCTGAAGCTTTGGTTCTTTTATCAAACTGTCTCTTCATGTTTTCCTGCATTTTGACAGTTCTATTATAAACCTGCTCCCTTGTTTGCTGAAGATGGATTGTTTCATTAATTCTCCTTATCATGCTATCTTCCTCCGATTGGATCTCCTGGGCAAGTTTAATCACTGGAACTCCAAGACTAGAAGGAAAAACTGCTTCAGTCCCATAAACCAGCTGGAAGGGTGACATGCCAATAGATTTCTTTGTAGTGAGCCTGTCATCCCATAAAGCATGCACCAACTTTTTGTGCCATGACTTTTTGTTCTCTTCCAGTAGCTTCTTAATGATTGTAACCAGGCTTTTATTTGATGATTCAGCTAGGCCATTACCCTGGGGGTAATAGGCAGTTGAATGTCCAAGTGTTATTCCGTACTTGTGACAGAAATCAACCATTATTTTGGATTCAAAAGAAGCAGCATTGTCAGTGATTATTTTCCTTGGACAGCCAAACTGAGATAGGATGAAGTCTTCTAGGAACCTAATAATGACAGAATCGGTGGAATTCCTAGTGGGTATGGCTTCTATCCATTTCGTGAAGTAATCTGTGGCAGTCAGGATCCATTTGTCTTGCCCAGAGGAAGAAGGGTGAATTTCCCCAATAAAGTCTAGGCCCCATTGCAGAAAGGGACCTTCAATAGTGATGGGTTGTAGGGGAAGGGGGAGGAGTTTCCTTTTACCTTCAAAGATCTGACATTTGTGGCAAGTGGTTATCATTTTATGGACATCATTGAACAGTGTAGGCCAATAATAACCAGCCCTGAGTATTTTATTTGCAGTGGCTTTCCAACTCAGGTGGCCTCCACACTCCCCAGCATGGAATTCCTGTTTAATTCTTTCAGCTTCAGGTTCAGACAAGCATTTCAGCAATAGGCCATTTGGATTCTTCCAGTATAGATTCTCATTTATAATGCAATAACTTCTAGCTTTGAGTTTTATGAATCTGGCCTTGGTTTTGGATAATTCCGGAGGGGCGTTGAGGTGAGTGAGCACGTAAAGGATATAGGTATACCAAGGAGAGTTTTGAAACTGCTCCTCAACAGTTGGATGGGGCAATCCTTCCTGCTCATCTAAGGCATTTATCATATTAATGTCAAGGGCCTGCAAGTTTGATTCTGCCATTAACTGGGCCAGGCCTCGACCTTTGATCAGCTTAGTGGGTTTTATTTCAAGATCTTACTCTAAGATTGTAGCAATCCATTTGCCCCTTTTCCCATCAGGGTCTTGGGACAAGATATCTTTGACCACTATATTCGGTACGTAAGCGATGGTGTGAGAATGAAGAATGTACACCCTAAAGTCCTTTAAGGCCTTAATCAGGGCATAGGCGTGCTTCTCCATGATGTTGTACTTTAAGGGTGCATCTCTTAAGGCTTTACTGAAGAAAGCTATAGGTTGTTCATTACCTTCCAAATTTTTCTGTAGCAACACTGTAGCTATTGTGTGTTGGGAAGCAAATGAAAATATCAAAAAATATTTTGAGAAGTCAGGGCTGATAAGGATAGGGGCCTGAGTGAGTGAAAGTTTTACTGACTCAAAATATTTCTTGGCTTCAATAGTCCACTTAATTCCTGCACCTTTATTTAGCATTTCAGTCATTTTCCTAAGGTGCTCAGCAAGATTGGGAACGAATCTCCTAAGGAAATTGATCTTCCCAATGAATGAATGTAACTCCTTGATGTTTCTTGGGTGTGTGATTTGGAGTATTCCCTCAACTCTCTGTGGGTCTATCCTGATACCTTTCTCAGAAATAATATGGCCTAGAAGTTTACCTTCTTGCAGCCCAAACACAATTTTCTTAGGACTTAAGGACAGGCCATACCTTCTACATTTTTCAAAAAATTTCCTTAGATGTTTGAGATGTTCTTCTTCGGTTTTGGAAAAGACAGTCAATTCATCTAAATAGATAACTATTAAGTGCCCTATTTCCTCTGAGAAAGCTATGTCCATCGCTCTCTGGAAGGTGGCGCCAGTATTCATCAGTCCAAAGGGCATTTTCACATACATGAAGGTGCCTCATGGAGTGGTAAACACTGTTTTGAGTTGATCTTCTAGGAGTACCAATATTTTTTTATATCCTGAAAAACCATCAAGCAGGGAGATTCTTTTAGAGCCCACTATCCTTTGTAAGATGTGTTCCATTCTAAGCAAGGGGTAGTTGTCTTTCAGGGAGGCTCTGTTGAGGTTTCTAAAGTCTATGCATAATCTGATCTCCCCTGTTTTCTTCCTTACAGCCACTAGATTTGACACCCAATCAGAAAACCTCACAGGAACAATTATGCCTACATTATATATCTTCTTAATCTCTTTCTTGACTGCGGGCAATTGTTTTGGATTGATCCTACGGAGTTTCTGTCTGAAAGGCTTCTGATTTTCCTTCAAGGGTATCCTGTGTTGAATGATGTTGGTGTCATATGCCCTTAAGTCTTCATAGCTCCATGCAAACACATCAATGAATTCCTTGAACAGGTTAATGTATTTTTTCTTCATGTTTGCAGGTATAGACTTAGCTAGTTTGATCCTTTTGGGTTTGTCTTCAGTGCCTATGTTGCATTCTTCCACATCTGAATCTGCTTGTTCTATTGTGGGCTTTTTTTCTACGTCATCAAAGTCAAAGAGGTCCTCTAAGGGTGCCATGCCTCTGGGTATGTTCTTATCTTTGGCCTGCAGCACCTCTACCTCTTCGGTATCTGCGTTTTCACAATTTTCGGTTGGATTTCCAGTTTTCTCAGAAAAAGAATTTATTTCTATGTTACAGGGTGTTTCTTGTTCATCTAGGGGATCCTCACTTGGGCAGCTGTCATTAGAAATCGAGTCTAAATCCAAAAATTCAAACTCATTCCTGCCCACCAGGAAATCTTCGATCTGTTTGTCTCCTTCAAAGACCTGCCAATATTTTTCATTGTCTGGCACTGCAGGCCTAAATTTGGTCTGAATGATGATTCGTTGGTCAACTGGTGTCTTAGGATATGAGCTAGCTAGGCAAGCTAATCCATTTGCAACTGCATTTTGACCCCTAGGAATGAACGCTAATTCATATTCAACAAACGTTTTCAGCGAATCCAGAGTGTCATTCCTGTATGCCCTAAGCCTTGGGTGTTTTGCTGAATACTCACCATTCACCTGTTTGATAACTAACTTAGAGTCTCCTCTCACAGCTATCCTATGGGCTCCTAATTTCTTTAACAGATTTAGGCCAAGGATGAGAGCCTCATATTCTGCAATGTTATTTGTGCATTTGAAGTGCAGATTCACAGCATGGCTCTCTGCCTCATCGTTTTCTGTGTTTCGTAGCCACACCCCTGCTCCAGCATTGTTTCTGGTACAGGACCCATCGAAATTCATTTCCCATAGGGTTTCGCCATTGTGTTGGGCTAGAGGGTCTGTACTAGGTTGCGAGATACCTTGTTCTTGATGTGATATGTTATTTTGAGGGATGTGACTAATGGGCTGACTGCATTGCGTTCTTGGCTCAATCTGAGTTAGGCCCCCACCGCATATTCTACAGATTTCACTACTGTTCTCTTCTTCAATTTCTTCCAGGGTAGCCATTATGTTCAGGTCTGTGCTACCGGCCTCTACGTTTGTACCCATGTTTCCAGATTCTGACTCCCCCAAGGATTGGTCGTTATAAAGGATAAAAGAATCTAGGTCAGTGTGCAAAAAGTACAATGGCGAATTCTCAGGCTTCTCAGGGCTACTAACTAAGAATTTCATCTGAGAATCTCTATACAGTCTTCTAAGTTGGCCAAATATAGGGATAGTGGCATATGAGCCATCCATCTGCATTGTTCCTTGCAGTTTGGCTCCCCATGATCTAGACAATAATATGCCATACTTAGGTGGAACATCCGCCACCACTACATCCATGACCATACATTTGGCAGGAATCTGGGTCAAACTCACACATAAGTCTTTGATTAGGCCTAGGCATTTTACTCTGCTAGAGTCAAATGATTATAAGTCTTTGTAGGGTCTGGTTATTTCTAGGCCTAGCCTTTCCATCAATACCTTAGGCATTAGATTGTGGGATGCACCCGAGTCATGCATGGCATTATGAAGGATCTTGTCATGAATGTTGAGACTGACATAGAAAGGTGGAACTACCCCTTCCTGAAACTTTCCCTCAATTTTTGGACCAAAGAGTAGGGCTGGTTGATCATCATTCAGGTTTACAGAATCATTTATTTCTCCCAGATTCAATGCTTTCAAAATTTGGCCTTTATACACATCCTGAGTGGCCAGCTCAGATAATGGTACAGAGATTTTGATTTTTTCAAGTTCACTCTCTAAATTGAAAGTGGACTGGACCTTTGTAATACTCAATTCTGTTTTATTTGCTACTGCTTTAGTAGCTGAATCGGTTTGTGATTTCTCACTATGTACAGGGTTAGGAAGCGTTTTATCAGGAGCACTGGCTACAATGCTAGTGCTGCTAGCTGGTAGGCTTGGTTTTTCGATGTCTTGGTTGTCTTTTCCTTTGTGTTTACCAGAATTTTCAGCTGTTGTTTTGTTATTTGCAGCAGATGCTTTAGAGGATTTATCAGGTCTTTTCTTGATGGTTACCTCAGGATTTTTGGCTTTGGGAGTATCTTGGATTTTATTGCTCCTAATTTCATATTGTTCCCTGACCTGTAACATGGCATTTTCAAATCCTAATCTGTAATCCTCAGTTTCCAACCATTCCTCATCCCAATAAGAGGGTGAGGTTTGGTCTTCCCCTGAATCACAGTTAAGGACCAAGTCTTCTGTTTCAAACATGTTAATTGCATCCCCTCTAGACTCTTCTATAATTCCCTCATATTCATCTAAAATTTTTTGAAATGGGGGAATGACTTGTTGATCTGACTCCTTTTGTCTGTTGGGAGCATTGTTGTTCCTTCTAAAGTTTCAGTTCTGATTCTGGTTCTGATTTCTGTTCTGATTGCTAACTGTGAAAACCATCTTCTTCATCATTTTTTGTAGCTCTTTCAAGTTTTTAGACAATTTGTCATAGTTTGGATCAGATGTGGAGGCTACATTGTCATCCCTATAGGTTACCCTCTTCTCAGACCTTAGTCTTGCTATTTTCTCAATCAAATTGGCCTCTATGTTTACAGCCCCTTTCTGCATCTCTTCCAGTGTGGTGTATTCTTTGTCCCTAAGCTCATAGGCCATGTCCGCATCAAACCCATCTGGGTATTTTTCTAGGGCCATACCTTGTGGAGGTTTCATATGTGGAGGGAGAGAATTGTAAATGCTATTAAATCTAGTGGTATAATCATGAACACTCTCTCCTACGTTTCTTTTAAGGGTCAGGTATTCCGCTAGGAGTTGACGAGGGTTTTCCATGTTAGCGCTCAAATCTGCCTCAGGCTAAGGAAGGAAAAACTCGAGGCAACATCAAACCAAGCTCAGCCTTGTAGCTAGCCCTACAAGAACATGAGAGGGCTCTCTCCAGTCAATCTCGATAAAATGAGAAATAGGGTGCAAGATGACTTAAAATGGGAACTGATTTTAGGCTAGTAAATAGATAGGAAGGTTTGAATTAAATTTTTTGGGTTTTTTGTTGAAAAAATGGGAAAAACAATTTTGGGTTTGGGGATAAGGCCAGATCTTTGCAGAATTCGAGTTGGGGCAAGGTAGGCAGTAGTCTTTATGCTTTTTGATTAGGTGTATGGATGGATAAGAATGACAAGAAGCTGAAGAGGGCAAGGGAGAACAATGATCCTCTCCAAACTGGCGAAAACATATAAAACTAAACAAATTTAAAGGTAGAGCACTGGAATCAATGGATTCAACCTCATTTACTCATTCATTTAGTTTCAGAAGAAAAAGAAGGGAATGGCATACATTAAACATTAAAGAACTTAAAAATAACTGAGAGAACACACCATCAAAACTGAAAGCCACAAGAATCCCAACAGGTGCTGCAAAGCCTCTGATCTTTCCTTAGCCAGAATGTAGAAAATATGTACAATAGTGTGCCAAACTTTTCCCAAGAGTCCAACCCTGATAGTGTCTCAGAAATTACATCATATAGACCATCCTAACTCCTTCCCATGCCTCTAGGGGTCGAATTCCTCCTTCTAGGAGCAGTTTCAACTAATTCTAAACAAGGAGCTAAAATCTAGGCAGCCAAACAACTTGCCTCTAAAAGGAAGGAAACTGATTCTTTCACTTGATTTTCACTTTTTTGGGAGTGAATCATCTAGAATAGGTAAAAGTGAATCAAAGTTACATGAAAACCAAAAAATTACATCAAGATAACTCAAAATTTACATTCAAAATCAAAATTGGTCCAACTGGCCGAAATCCTGAGCTGGAAGATGAAAAATTAGCCAATTTTCTCTATGCGCCGCGTGCCTGAGCTCTATGCGTCGCACACCTTTCAGCCTGCTTTTGGGGCACTTCACAGAATCAAAATCAAGCTCATGATAGCTTGTTGGAAAGCCCTGGATGTCTTCTATCCAACCCAAGTGGAATTTCCCAATTTAGAGCTCATTTTCCCCTCCAAAACTTCATTCTCCCACAAGTACTTCCTGCTGGTGCAAAAGGTGGCAGAAAGGTGATTTTCATGGTGTTTTTGGCCCTTTTGATCATCCAGAACTTGGTGAAATGCTTCAGCCATTTCTGAGAATGCATAAATTACCATGAAAAATCCAAAAATAAAAATTTTTTCTCTAGCAAGTGTCCCAATCATAAGCGCGCATCGTGACGCGCTACGCGTTGGGCTGAAAAACCTGTTTTGAGACCAAAATTTTCCAAAATGACAAAAAATTCTCCAAATTTGCTGAAATTCGAAGCAAAGATTCCCCATCATGCCTCATGCTCAGCTAATGAAGCCTCAGCCAAAATCCGGAGCGGATCAGGCCTCTTTCGCCGTTTTAGTGCTTTGCTCAACCTTCTCTTCAGGATCTTCATTTGAAGGAGATTGCTCAAGGCCACCTCTAAATAGCTTCGCTGCTTCTGGAAATAACTCTAAGGCGAGAGCAGCTTTGGCCCCTTGATAATATGCCTTGATATTTGCTGAATTGATCTTTATTTATTCTTCTGCGTCTGGCAATGCACGCCTGTAATTTCCAAGAAGAAGATTGACATGGGCCCTGTTAGCAAAAAGTATTGAATTATCGAAATTATTTAATATCTTCTGATTGATTGCTCGAGTATAGCAATCAATGGCATCAGCATAATGCTTTTTCCCCAACTTAACATATTCATTGCCTTTTTCCTGCAACGTCCTTAGTTGTTCTTGATACTGTGATAAAATCTGCTTCAGATTCTGTGATTCACTGGCCCTTTTCATCATGTTCCTTCTACCACTCATGCCGTATAGCTATAGCTTGTTTGAGAATGCCATTATCACGAGAAAGAGCTTCAACTTGATGTCTCAGCACCATGTTTAAAACCATTGAATGAGCTTTAACATACTTACTTGGAGAAGATAGCACCGAATCGAATTGAATTTTCACCAAGCGGAAATGAATTTCAGCCTTGGGGCTCTGTGCGCTGTGCACTGCTTGTATGCGCCACGCACACTCTATGTGTCATGCGCATGTAAAATTACACTGCCCACTGATGCCCAGTGCACCGCGTGCTCTTTGTATGCGCCGCGCGCTGACTGTCAGCACAACTCTGGCCTCAAAACAAAAAATTTGTCCTTTAACCCTTCACTTAGATATTTTTGGATGAAAATGGCCCTTCAATCAATGAAAATATCTTAATGACTTTGATTTTGGAAAATTCACTTTGTAAAGTTGTAGAGTCTTGGCACTTTGACAACTTGGACACAAACTCTGATTTCTCATTTCCTCTAACTTTTGGCTTTGAAATGATGGCTTTTTCTTGATTGATTTCCTCCAGGTGTTGGAGCTGCTGAAACCATGAAAACATATTTCGACCTTCCCTATGTGCCTTTGGCATTATTGAACATTCTGCAAACCAAATTGTCAAAACCCTAAACCTAAAAATTCCAACAGACTCCTTGCTGACCAAAGACCATCCATAACATGTCAAATGACATGAAATCCACTTTGATGAATTTTAATGGTTGGACACACACCAAAAGACTCTGATGGAGGACTGACAAGACCGAGTCTAACATGCCCTAGTCTCCCATTTGTTTATGAAGGTCTGATATAATGCAGGAAGATCTGGGATACTTTCAGGAGGTAAGCCCTTAAACCATTTCTTTACATCACCACCTAGGCTTTGGGCAAAGATTCTCATGTTGATTGATTCATCATCAATCTCCATGTAATCAAAGGAATCCTCCATTTTATCTACATGTTGCTGAGCCATTATGGACTCTTTTGCAGTGAAGTGCGGGATTTTTGACTGATAATCATTGGGTAAGGGTAACATAGGCTGAGGCAAAACTAAAGGTGCGTACCAAGCTACCATGATGATATTCTGGTGAGGCAAAAGGTTAGCTTGAGCAGCCGGTATCTGGATGACAAGGATATTCAGACCAACAGAAGTCTGATGAGCAGATCTAGGGTGAGAGAGAGCCAAGTTTTGAAGGAAGTGCAAATCAGGTGGTGTAGATGGAGGGGTTTCTCTGCTCCTAGTGTTTTGACCACTGTTAGATGGTGTGCTATGAGGTTCAAGGTCTTGCTGGTCTAGGTGATTGACTGACCTAGTTCTGGGTAATCTGTTTGGAGGATCTAGGTCAAGGGGAGAAAGTGATAGAGCTGCTAGGTTTTCTGGTGCAGAATTAGCTCTAAGAATGTGTCTGGAAATAGCTGGTCTGTTAGGTGTAGGAGCTCCTTTGAGGATGCTCTCCGGATTGTCAAATATTTCAGGTGGGTGAGGGTTGGGATAAGCTCTCATGTGAATGGTTCTAAAATCCAAAATTCTATACTTCTACCTAAGCAGCTTAACCCTTCTTGTTACTTCCTTTGTGGTTAATGTTGTTTCAAAGGTTGGTCTCTTAGTGGAGTCTATTGTGAAACCAAGACAATCAGAAGGCCTACTGATCACCAGTGGAGTCTTTTCGTTTAGGAACGATGGAGTCACCAGGTGGAGGGTTTTAGGGTATATCTAAGGGGTTACACTGTCCACCACAGTGGTCAAGCACTGTCACCTTTCAACAATAACCTCAAAAACAACAAACTCCAACTAGAGATTGACCAGAGGGGCATTTACCAGATGTGTCACCTCCCAAGGAGGGTGAGATTCAGAGGCTACCTGGCCCTTTCCAGGCTCTGTCTAAGAGTGTGATGGATATTCAATAATGGAGGTCGATTCAAGAAAGGAGCAACTTACTGTCAACCTAACCAGAGTTCTAAGTTTCTGAGTCTCCAAGAATGTTTAAGGAAAAATGCACTCAAAATTCCCCAGCGGAGTCGCCATTATGTTGGGGTTCCCATGTTTTGGCCGGGTTGACAAGACCAAAAGATGAGACAACATAGAACCACTTTCAGACCTTAGGATCTAGCCCTCCTAGGTCCAGAGAGAGATCTCTCTATGATAGTCAAAGGTTTATGTCCTTGAAGCTCGGATGTTATGATTTTAGGCTAGTTATATGCACAGGGTTTGTTTGTTGGTTTATGTTTGGTTGTTGGGAATCAGGAATGAAGGGTCCAATATAAAACAAGGGTGAGCAAAGAGGAAACTAGATGAGGATAGATAACTCAGGAAACATCAAAGCCATTGGGCAATGGAGTCAAGAAAGGATTTATTTGTGTTCAATGTGCAAGCTTTCAATTGGGCTAGTCATCTAGAGCATTTGGATCTTAAAGATGGTTGATGGAATGGAACATTAAGGACATGAAAGTAAGTGAAGGGGAAACAACCAATTCTGTCTATAGATCAGGTCAGAGGCCATCTAACTCCAGACCTGCTTGGACAAAACCGGAGGTAAGACAAGGGATCTTAGAAAGGCTTAATGAGATGGAAAGATCCTAGTGAGGTAGAGACAGGATCCTGGACCTCCCAGTGTTCTCAACTCATCTGACTAAATCCTAACAAGAACATCTGAACACAGATTTAATTAATTCATACATCAGAGAGCAGGCAATGGCATCCACTACACTGGTTAAATCAATTGAAATCAACATTTAGATACACATGTAAGCAGAAAAAATTAAGGGCTGGGAGAGCAGCAACATAAGGTACCTATCAAGGATAAATCTTATGCTAAACTTCTAATGCAAGCCTGAAGAAACGAAATGAAATGGAAGCAAATCAATCACAAATACAATGAAGGGAAAACATCACCAACTGCTTTAGATCAGGATCCAAAGAAACATGCTTGTCATATTAAAAACAACCCCAATCAGGTACATCATAGCCCACAGCTTTAACATTCAGCCTGAATACATTAAATCTCAGTCTATCTTACTATATTACACAGAGAACTTGTCTCAAGAGGAAAATTCTTGCGTTTTACTGATATCTCATCAACAACCGTTACAATATTTCTCTCTGAGCTTTATAGAAGAATAAGAGCTTAGGTGGTAGGTGAAACACTAAATGCAGTATTAAAACTTCTGAGAGGGAAGGAGGCCGAAGCCCATCCTGCTTGAATGCTGAACACTTAATCTTTGTCATTCCTTGGATGATAGGGTGATCTTCTTTATTTTTCCAATTACTCTGATATGACCCTAGATTCATTCTGGTTGCGGTACTGTTTTGTACTTGCGGGGAATAAACAAATGGTGCACAACTTCTGGGAGGTCTGCTTCATAAATGTTGGACTGTTTTTGAACTGTATTTAGGGTGGAAATTCTTTCAGGGAAATTCTGCATAATAAGAGCTGTATGGGTGCTCTGTACTTGATGGAGAAAAGCATTCTTCTGATGAATAAACCTAGATGGTACCTGCTACTGTGCTCCAGATCCTTCGGATTGATCCTCGAGGTCTTCAAACTGCTGCTTTTCCTTCTAAACATCTGAGTAAAGGCTTAGGATCGTCATTAGCTCTCCTTAATCTTCCTTTCACTTTGTACTGAAACACTTTGCCGCTCCATTTTTCTTCTGACAGGGTAGCTCAGGTTTTAATGGCGTTGAAAGGTTTCCAGTGTTCGAAATTTGCCTTTTCCTTAACGTGAATCCTGCTAGCTGCTTTCTTTGACTATCCCACGGTAGTACCAGCTCTCGGATTTAATATTGTCTGCACAGCCTGCCATGTAGAACCATGGCGGTCTTCTACCCTTAGAAATCCTACAAAACAACAAACTGTGAAGAAAACCATGGACAGGAATGATGTAGGCGGCGGGGGCGACGAACATGGCTCTGCTGACGGTGAAATGGAGGGGATAATTTGCAGTGGAAATGATAAACATTGCTCTGATGGGGAAATGGTGAAACACAGAGCAGAAACACATAATAGTGAATGGAAACCTCAAAAAACATGACAAAACCAATGATATGGTGACGAAAACAGGGAATGTACGGCGCGTGCGCGTGGAGGTGACGTGGTGAGGAGGGAGACCGTGGAATATTCAACAGTGGGCAGATGAATCAGGACCGTCGATCGTGGCAGAGATCAACGACGGGTGGCGACAGAAGGTGGGCCAACGGGTACGATGGGCGGGGTTTAAATAATGCATAACTTTGACAGATGATGACCGTCGGATGGACGATCAGAGATCTAATGGTTGACAACAATTCCACTGGATGCCCTGTACCGAAGGTTAACACGCAGGAGAAAAGTGGTTTTAGAATTTTACAAGGGATAGGTGGCGCACGTTGTATGGAATCGCTGGGTTTTGGACGGATACCGCCCACTACGCATAAGTTGTGCGAAATATACTGGCAGTTTTCGAGCGAATGCACTGGCGGGGACCACATGGAAAGGGAAGCTCTGCGCCATTGATCTGTCGGGCGATGGACGGTTTAGATGAGATCATCGATAATGAATGAGTTCAACGGTATTTGCTGTGGGGGTGGCGATCTTCGTTCGCTTGGTGAGATCAATGGCTAGGACTGAACCCAACGAGACTTTGTGGTAAACGCCTTTTGGACTTCGCGGACGGTTCTGACACGGGATCACATGGAAGAAAGGGTTGGAGCTAATACAGAAGGGGGCTAAGGCATGATATAGTGAAATTCATCATTTTGTTTCAATTTTAATGCATTTTCAGGCCCGAAGGAGGTAACAATAGGTGGGTGAAGTGGAAATTTGGGGAAATAAAAGGTGACGGTGGAGTTTAGATAGGATTTAGGGGGAATTTAAGGGGATAATGGAGGGAATAAAGGGAAACTTTGGCAAGGGGAGCACAAGGGCTGAGATGGGGAATTTTGCAAGGATATAGGGGTAAAAGAGGGAGTAATGGGTCCCTTTGAGCAATGAATCAACAGAGAGGATTTTTACAAGGCAAAGCACTGAGAGACTTCAAGGAGAATGGGTTTTTAGGGGAAAGACATTCCTTGGAGGCTCCACCACCATCCAGCCCCTAGCTTGCTTGCCAAGAAGTTCATAGGGGGACTAACATGTCGCATCCCACTTCCCTCAAACTGAAGAAGCCACCCTCCAAATAGCCTTGAAATATGACCTAATCTATGCACAATATGGTTATGATTATACTGTCCTTGCTGACCTCCCCAGACCCGGTGGCACTAACGCACTAGGGGCACCTCATGCGATTGACGGTATTGTTGGATCTCTGTCTCATCCATCCACTCAAGCTCCCATGAAATATGGTTTTCCTGGGGGAGGGGGCACCTCCCCCTGCACTTCTCCCCCTCCCGGTAGCATGCATCTAGGATCCAACATGCCTCCTCTTTCTGCCCAACCTCCGGTTTACCACACTGTTACCCAACCTCATTCTCATCCATATCCACAGCCTATTGCTCCAGCTCCTCCAGAATTCACACCCCTGCCTCCCTTGTCTTTTCAACCCCTGCAACAGTAGTCACTGCCCCCTCAAGAGCAGGTGGATGCACAACAGGGATTTGTGGCTACCCAACCACCTCACAGACCGGTCACCACTCAACCTCCTCCATCTGGTACCTATGATTACCAGATCCTCATGATGAACTCTGACCAACCTATCACCGTCGACCTCAACCTTCAAACTCAGTCCCATCCGTACCCTCAACCTCTTGCTCCATCTGTCCCTGAGTCACCTTCTTCAAGTTCTACAGAGCCTCTTTCGACAACTATGGTCCCTTGCACATCCATCAGCCCAAAGCCGAGGTTCATACCACGATTCCTAAGGGACCATTATGCCAAAATGTTGCTTCTGACCGAGCTGTTCATTCATATAGCATAGTAGATGAGCTGGCCCAATCTCCTGCTGCCATTTCAACGCTGGAACTCCTCCAGTCGTGCCCCTCTCAAATAGAAGTTATACTATCCGCCCTGGGTGCTGTAGATCCCGCAGAAGACCAATTGATTTTTTTTTACGCCCATCAGTCAGATTCTCCTCCTCTTCCTTCTTTCGTAGCTTTCCAAATCCCAGTCAAAGTCAGGAACGCTAACATTTCTCGGTGCATCATTGATGAGGGGGCATCCACCTGTGTGATGTATGCTTCGGTTTGGAAAGAAATTGGATCTCTTGCGTTGGCCCCTCCCACGATCACTCTATGAGCATGGGATGGCCACGCCTCCCAACCCATTGGCCTCTTCCGTAACTTTCCTATCACCCTTGCGGGTAAGACTATTTGTGTCAACGTGGAAGTTATCGACGCCCCTCATGACTACAACATTATTTTGGGGCGTAGTTACACCTATGCCATGTCTGCCGTCCCATCCGCAGTCCACCGCAAGATGTTTTTCCCTCATAATGGCAAGATTGTCACGATTGACCAGTTGACTTACCATGAACCAAAATCTCAGACCTCCCGTGAGTCCACCATCTCTAATTTCACCAATAAGCCAACTGTTTATTCTTTGACCAGTGTTTCCCCTGGCATCTACAAAGACTCCTCCTTGCTTGGAAATTTTCCAGGTCCTCCCCCTCTTCCTGTCTCTGACCCCAGCTTAGCGAATGTTTTCATGATGCAATCATCTCAGGCTGACCTTCCACAGCCTGCTTTGGCTAGTCAGCAACCTCAACTTCACCCACCGCAACCTGCTCCTAGCCCTTCGCTTCAGTCGACCGAACCTTTTCTGCCTAGAACTTCCCATCCACCTCACACTTAGGAACCTCCCTACCCTCTCGAGTCGGTTCCTCCAGGGCTCCACCATATGGGAGTCATCTGTCCTACCCATTACCCCACCGGTCAAATACCTTTCCTTGCTCCCCCTCCCGGAGTCTCTTCGGTTTCCATCATGGCCACCCTCTCACTCCCCAATTTGACCCTTAGCACACCCATCTGGTACCTTAACCCTCCAGCCACTACCTCGCCTGATCAACCCAAACCTTATCTTTCTTTGACCCCAGTTCAACCGGTCCCCATGACTTCTCTCGTTGCAACAGTGCCTCAGTCACCTTGACACGAACCACCTCCTATTGTGACCGCTTCGGGTAAGAAAGGCATAGCTTGCAAGGGGGCATCAAAGGAAAAGGCTACCTTGACAAACCCTACCCCACCTCGGCCTCCAAAGCATACCATCTAGTGTACCTTGTGTGATTTTGTTGGTCATGCCACCCATACCTGTCCTGAATTTCCTCACCTCAAGCCCCTGGTTACTGTCGCGTTCCCTGATTCCACGGTCCCGAAAGCCTTTGTTCCTTCCACAACCGTGACCAAGAACCCCAAGAATATTCACACCAACCACCCCTATGCTTTGTGTGATTTCCATGGCCATTACGCCCACCTTTTTCCCCGCCTCGAGGACTTCCTCACCTCTCTAGCCACGGTCCTCCAATTCGAGGCCAAGCGCAACGATTCCACCTCTCCCCTATTTGCACATTTTGCTTCGGCAGAAATACTAGACATGACTGATCCCATTGACATTCCCCCTCTTTATTTTAAGATGATGGAGCCTTTGTCTGCCATTTTTTACCTATCATCATCCATGAGACCCTCGGGGAACATTCCCTCTGAATCCTCCCCTGTTGTTTCGCTTGACCTTCCTTCAACGATCACCTTGGGCTCAACATCGGTAGATCCTTTATCTGCTTACTCTTCGGTAACTTCTGGTGACGATGTGCATGTGAACCTCTCTTCTCATGATGATGAGTTAGGTAGCTTCGATGTGTCAGGTGGTATTTCTTCCACCAGTCACCCCATATTCTATCACAATGATGAAATTATGGAAGGAATCATCTCCCCTGACTTTCTCTATTCCCCCTTACATCGAAACCATCCATTTGAACCACATACACCTTGTGGCCATTACATTGCAACCCAATGTTTGGGTAAGGGGGCACCCATATTTGAGAGATCAGGAGAAGTAATTCTCCACAACTCTCCTAGTGTATCTGATCATGTAAACTCTAGTACCATTATTATTCCACACTTAGAAGAACCTCTAGAGTCCCATACCACTTCAGATCACTCTCGGGATGATACCCCTTATCGTTCCTTCATTTTACATTCGCAACCCAGTATTTTAGACATTGTTGTTGACCAACCTATAGGTTTTCTAGGAGAGCACTAGTTTATTATCTCCAAATCCTCTCTTTTGGATAGTGACACCAGGTATGCCAACCCAAAAACATAAATTCCATTTGATTCATATATGCAGTACTAAAAGAGATTGGGAATCCTCCATTTCCTTTCTCAAGTTGCATAATCATAACGAAAACAAATGGTGCACCACATCATTAAAATGTGTTTAGCTTCCCCTTTTCCTAAATGCATTTTGGCATGACCACAACATGCTTGGGGTCACCTAGGCCCCTCAACCATACAAATCCAAAATCTCAGCCAAAAACAGCACTGAAACCCCCTTTCTCTAATAGGTCGCACTTTTCAGGTCATTCCCTGGGACAAGTCACAGTTTTCTGCCCAGTACCTGCTACCCAGGTCACAGCACAGACCCTAAAAAGTGCGACCTGGCCTGTTCATGAGCTCTAGGTACCTGTTATTTTTTAGTACCTTGATACTTCACCAGGACCCATTGTGTCCATGAAGTGTCTATTCACCTCTCCTCCAAATCGAATTTCCTCACTTACAACACTTGTACTGGGGGCACCACTTTGCCTCCTTACTTGTCCTTGTTCGTGTTGATTTTCGTCATGAGATACCCTATTGTACTCATATTTTTATGGCCCCCCATTCGACCTTTACTATGAGGCAGCACCATCGATTCGCTTTTGTTTAGAGCATCCGAGTTAAGTCATCATCGCATTCATGGAGTCTCTCCTGAGTCCCTTTGTACCCCACTATAGTCCTTCATCCTTTCTTGCTTGGTCCCTCTCTCGTGTCGCACATTATGGCCTTTAATACCCTTGTCCCCTATCCCTCATGATATTGTGTCAGTCGCTACCATGCCATTCATGCCCTTTATTCTCTAACAAGGGAAGTTGCCCAACCACTCCTCTGTATCCCTCATTCCATCATCATCATTAGTGTCTATCTGTTTGTCGCTCTACTATTTTACCTCGTGCCTTAGTTGGGGTTCCCTTATTGCCTCACCCACGGTAGACCTACTTCTGTTGACATCAACTCATTTAATCTAGAAGCCAGGTCTAGGGGGCAGTGTACCTTGGTTCGAGCTCTTCTCAGCATGATCGTGATCTATACACTTGATGGTCCAGTGATGCAGCAGCAGCTATTGGTGATTCCTGGGCGTGTGTGAAATGTCTCAACCCTCATGAGGGGGTGGCCCTGCAGGTAGCCCCCCACATGCCCAGATGACTTCTTCATTTCCACCCTTGATGCAGCTCCTATCATTTGATGATATCGGCCTCAACCGCTTGCAACGCCTCTTCGATTTGCATGTAACAGTTAGATTTAGCGAGCCCTTCCCCATGTGTAGGGGGCATTTGGCTGTATTTGTATCTCATGTACTAAAATATTCTTGTATAAGTCCTGAAGGTTATTCCAGGCATCGCATGTATGTGGGATGCATCATTTTATTTATTTGGCTCATGTTTAGGCTAGCACATGCTTTGTTATTGTTTTCTGGGCGCCTTATTCTTTGTACTATTGTCTCGGCGGGAATAGGTATGCCTCCCCTGTCGCCTTTAACACGGGTACCACTTCATCACCTAGAGACTTGTTTCACTTGTAAGTCTCGTCTCCTCCGGGTCTAGTCCTTTAGCACATTACACTACCTTACATTTCTCTCTCGCACTTCCCTCTTGATGCCTAGTGATTGATTTCTTACAACGTACTTCGGTCATACGATTTTCTCCTGACACTCGTACATTGGGGGGCAATCTGTTACACCATTTTTTTGGTCTTCTAACCCATTATCATTAGATGAACCCAAGTACACCATGTAAGACCAATTTTACCCTAAGTAAAATTGCTTTCACCATGTAAAATAACATTTATCTATATTTCTTGGTCATATTTAACCCAAAACAAGGAAATTAATTAAATAAATCATTATTTATTTAATTATATTCCCACCATCTCCCTAAAATAATAAATAAATCATTTATTTATTTATTTATTATAAATAAAGGAATCAACCCAAGTCAAAAGACCTTTTCCCTCCAACAAATATAATAAAATATTCCTAAAGGGTGATTATAGAATTTGATTAATAATATTTTATTCATGCACCGAGTTCTAGAACACCCCAATACTTTGTTATAAATAGAAGGGTTTTCCCCATTCATTAGTCACCTCCATTGCATTAGATCACTGTCGATCTACTCTTGGTCACCATTTTTCCATTTTTTTCCTTGTGAGTTCCCATTGAGTTCTATGTTTGTTTGGGTTTTCCATCACAATAAGAGAGAGGAATTTTAGATCTGAAACGCTGAGGAATTTCAAGAATCCATCCCATTGAGGAGAACCAGAAAACACCTTTCTTGTTTTCCTCTCAGGTGCTCCTTTTTTATATAATATAAAAATTCTTTCAAATACATTGTTCTTGTCTCATCTATTGGGTGCATGGAGCCATATTTTACTTTATCTTCTTAATGTATTTCATGCTTAGATCTGGATTTGCACAACATTATTTGGATCATCTAATTGCAGATTTAAAGATGTTTTGCAACCATAATTGATGTTAGGGCTATTTGTTATGCATAGCTAAAGTGATCTTTTACGACGAAATATTCATACTAACATCTATCTCACTAGGATCCTTTTCTATTAATTGAACCTTTCTAAGATCCCTCAAGCTGGAGGCTGAAGCATTGAGAGTTCAAAGTCTCTCTCTGATCTCAGGTCTTTAAATTTTTGTTCTAAAACTTTATTGTTTCCTCCCCTCTTACCATTCCATGCCACACTATCATCTTTAAGATCCAATGCTTTAGATGACTAGCCCAACTAAAAGCCTGCATATTGAATAGCAAGTAAACCCTTTCCTGAATCCATTGCCCAATGGTCTTGGTTGTTCCCTGGAATATCTCTCCTTTTCCTAAAATCCTCTTTTCTCATCCTTGTCTTATATTGAACCCTTATTTCCTGATTCCCAACAAACAAACCCCGAGCCTTATAACTAGCCTAATATCTTAACCTTTGAACTCCAAAGACATATACCTTTAACAATCATAGAGAGATCCCTCTTTGGACCCAGGAGGGCTAGATCTTGAGGTATGAAAGTGGTTCTAATGTTGTCTCATATTTTTGTCTTGCCAATCTGGCCAAAACATGGGAACCCCAACACGAGGCATCACAGGGAAGCTAGGAAAGATAATAAGCTCTAATGTCATGAAAAATATTATGAAGAAAGAACAATGAGGCGTAAATGCACAATTATGCTCACTAGAAGTTCCAACATTAAAATCATCTATTTCTCCAGATCTCCAAAAATTCTTGGACAATCCTTCCAAGGTGTTTGAAACTCCCAAAGGACTCCCACCTATTCGTGATCATGATCATGCTATTCATTTTATTCCAGTAAGTGTTCCTCCAAACATCAGGTCTTACAGATATCCTTATGTCCAAAATAGTGAAATTGAATGTATGATTATAGAAATGTTAGAGTTTGGTATAATTCAACCTAGTCAAAGTTCTTTCTCTGCTCCAGTAGTATTGATGCACAAGAAGGATGGATCATGGCGCATGTGTCAGGATAATAGGGAGCCCAATAAGCTCACTTTTAAAGATAAATTTCACATTCCTGTGATTGATTAATTATTGGATGAATTAGATGGAGCAATTTATTTTACGAAGTTGGATCTTTGTTCATGATATCATCAAATTAGAATGGAGACTGAAGATATTCTGAAAACAACATTTCGAACTCATGAAGGTCATTATGAATTTTTTGTCATGCCTTTTGGCCTTACCAATGCACCTTCTACATTTCAAGAGTTAATGAATTCCATTTTCAAACCCTTCCTTAGAAAATTTGTGCTAGTATTTTTTATGAATTACTAATCTACAACCGATCTTGGAAGGATCATGTTCAACATGTTGAGAGGGTGCTCAACCTATTGGAGAAGAAACAATTATATGTAAAAACATCCAAATGTTTCTTTGGAGTACAAGAGTGGAAATTTTGGGTCATATTGTATCTCATGAGGGTGTTAAGGTAGACCCTAACAAAATTAAAGCCATTAAGGAATGGAAAGTCCCCACAACCATAAAGCTATTGAAAGGATCTCTCGGGTTAACTGGGTATTATCGCAAGTTTGTTAAGAATTATGGGAGAATAGCAGGACCTATAACAATATTATTGAAGAAAGATGCATTTTCATGGACTCCTGAAGCAAGTAAGGCCTTTGAACATATTAAAGAGGAAATGTGCCTAGCACCAGTCTTAGCTACGTCAGACTTCACAAAAACCTTTATTGTGGAATTCGATGCCTCAAGAAATGGATTTGGTGTTGTTTTAATGCAAGAAGGAAGACCCATTACTTTTGAAATACGTCCAATCAAAGGAAAGTATTTACAGAAAGCTATTTATGAGAAGGAAATGTTTGCAATACTAAATGCACTAAAGAAATGGTGACCTTACCTAATGGGAAGACACTTCAAGGTAAAAACTGATCATGATAGTCTTAAACGCTTTTAGGAACAAAGACTATCTTCATAAGAGAAGCAAAATTGGGTCACAAAGATGTTGGGTTATGACTTTGAAATCATCTACAAAAAACGGAAGCTAAATGTTGTTGTAGATGCACTCTCAAGAAAGGATGAATAGGTTGAAACATTGCTTTGTGCCATTTCTATTATCCAACCAGATTGGATAACCGAAGCAAGGGATGGATGGAAGAAGGATGAAGAAGTGTGGACACTCATTCAAAAGTTGCAGCAAGATCCTAGTACATAAGATAAATTTAGCTGGCAAAATGATTCCTTATGGTACAAAGATCGCTTATATATTTGCAATATTTCCCAACTAAAGAAAAAGATTCTTTTGGAATTGCACACTTCTCCTTTAGGAGGACACTCAAGATTTTTTAAAACTTACCACAGGGTGAAGAAAGATTTTTTTTTGGATGGCCTTAAATTTGATATTCAAAATTTTGTGGCAGAATGTTTGGTTTGCGAGAAAAATAAAGTTGAGACAATTAAGACCCCAAGTCTTCTACAACCTTTATCCATTCCAAGTCAACGTTGGGAGGAGATTTCAATGGATTTATCACAGGTTTACCTAAGTCCAAAGGAAACAGTGTCATCATGGTAGTAGTTGATAGACTTACCAAGTATGCACACTTTTGTGCATTATCTCATCCATTTAAAGCAAGTATAGTTTCTACTGCATTTATGGAAACAATTCAAAAGATAAATTGAAACCCAAAGATTATTGTAAGTGATAGATCCCAATTTTACTGGAAATTTTTGGACGAAATTATTGTCTTGTTTGGGTACTCAACTAGCTCATATCTCATCTTATCATCCTTAATATGATGGTCAAACTGAGATAGTGAATAACTGTTTGGAAAGATATCTTCATTTTTTTGTATCTGATAAGCAAACACAATGGGTCAAGTGGTTACCTCTCACTGAATCACGATCTAACACTTCCTTCTATACTACAGCAAAAATGACCCCATTTGTGGGACTTTATGGGTATCATCCACCATCCATCACATCATCTTTAAGAGAAAATTCTAAGGTTCAAGCAGTGGAATATCACATTGAGCATCAAAAATAAGTTCTCCAACTCTTAAAGGATAACCTAAATTTGGCACAAAATGGAATGAAACAACAGACATATCAACCTCACAGTGAGAGAAGTTTTGATGTAGGAGACTGGGTATTTTTATGGCTACAACCATACAAAAAAATGTTCCTTAAGCAAGCTAAGAAGGATAATAAATTATCTCCAAAGTACTATGGTCCTTACAAGGTGTTGCAAAATATTGGTACTACGGCATACAAATTGGAGCTTCTTTCTTCTTCGTGAGTGCATCCAGTTTTCCATTTTTCATGCTTAAAGAAGGTTATAGTGGAAAAACTTCTAGTTCAAACAATATTTCCAAAACTTGATGACGAAGGAAAAATCATATTGGAACCAGAAGCAGTCATGGAAACAAGAACTCAACAACTACGAAATCTATCAATTTCAGAGTATCTCATCAAATTGAAGAACTTACCCACTGAAGATTCTACATGGGAGGATGATAATTTTATACAAAATCATCTGGAGATACTCAAGCATTGAGGACAACACTTTTTTTAAGGAGAGGAGCATGTTAGGTCCCTATATTAGAAGTATAGTCCCTTATTGTTGTTATTCTAACCCCCTTATTGTTATGTTTGTACCCCTGTAACCCCAATATTTTTATTATTGTGACCTTACATTATTATTGTTAGGTTGGCTAGGATTATATTGTGACCCCATGGACTCCTATATATATAAGGATGATTTGTAATTTGTATCATCCAAGAATTTTTCATTTATGTAATGTAAAGTAGGTTTCCCCCTCGAAGTGGCTTATTTATAAGGTAGTGATCTCTATTTTCTTCTATTTTTTGAGATGGTTTCATAACAAAGTGTCAGCATATTGGATTTGCATCACAAGTATCTTCAACTTGAAGTTCCAGTAGCTCATTAACATAGCCCTTTGAGTTGCAACATTATGTTGGAATGGTTATTTGAAGAAACTTGAAACATGGAGTCGCGACACCTCTCAATAGAGAGTTATAGTGCCTTGCAAAAGAGAGTTGAAATAGTTATCCTCTGCAAGTTGTAGCACCTATATCATGCTCCTGTCTTTTATCACCCTAGTAATTTCTTAGGTCATGGGATTTTGATTTATAGTTAAATAAAACTAGGGGTAACCACAAACCTACTTTGGAAATCTAGCATCTAGCCTTCCTAAATTTTAGAGAGGGCTCTCTCTTTAAGATTTAACTTTGCTTGGTTTAGTGTTTTAGGCTAGGTATGATTGGGCACTTGGTTTTTTGTTTGGAAAGTTTGGTGGGAAATAAGATTACTTGGAGACAAATTAAAGAGGGATCTACTAGTCCATTGGGCTATGGACTCAAAATGCAGCAAGAAAGACTGAAAGGCAAGGCCAAAAGGATGCTAATATACTCAGGGCAAGGTAGATAACCCTTAGATATTTGAATAGTTTGATTGGATGGGATGGCTTTCTTTTGGGATAAAGGGAAGTGAAGGATCCTTTGATCTGGAAATAAGGAGAAGGAGGCAGAGGTCAAATGGGACTCAGGAGCAACTAAGAATTCCTAGCTCCAGAAATCAGCAGAAAACATTGAAATGATCAATTAGTTAAGACAGGGAGTTTTTACACTTATCCTGAAATAATACTCCTAATTAATCATTCACATTTGAACACATTATGAACTTGAATGGAACTTCAAGAAAGGAAAGAATGACATAAATATATCACTTTACTCATTAGCTTATAGAAAGAATCCTAAGTTATGAAGTCCAGTTGGCTGTTGTCCAGTCTGCTGCTATGCAATCAACACATGATCCTCCAAAGCACTAGAAAAAATATATATAATAATCTCAACAATTTTATTCCACACATAATACTTCAAAGAGTGAAGTATTTATACAAATTGTTTAGTACAAAATATCCTAGAAAAATCTAGGAATAACTCTAGGAAAATAAAATATCTTAACACACTAAGAGGGACAGATGTTTAACAACTTAGCAAGCTATCCTTCTATTTAGAAAAAATAGAACTAACATTATCTAATCAAAACTGATTGTTACATTAATGTTTATGCTTGATGGCATATTTGGAAGATATTTGTTTATGGATTGCTTGACTGATACTCTTTCACTTTTCATCCTTTAACATTGGCTTTCCTCTTGATACTCTTTCACGCTGATTCCTTATTAATTTTACTACTGTAAGACAGAAAAAATTACAACAGTACAAATTTCTGATTGATTTCTTCTCGGATACCCTTTGACTCTGCTGATCAATCTGATACACTTTCACTGCAACACTTACCTTTTAACAATTGTAAAAGGAACTTTTCACTGTGGTAAAAACAATCAATTTTGTGTTTATATCACTTCATTATCATATTTGAGTTTCCCTTTTACTTTTTACTGCTGTAAAAGAGATTATCAGCAGTAATAAGTTTAAAATCAAATTAGCTGTTTTTCTTCTCAATCTTCACTGCTTTACCTGTACTTTCTGTTGTTCTGCTCCAATGTTGTTATAAAAAGTCTATGAATTCTTGTCATTGCTGACCACTTGGTATTTTCACACTTTTCAATTTTCGGTAACTTTCATCAGCTTCAGTGTACCTTGAGAAATTTTGTTTGATCATGAAAATATGCGTAATTTCATTCTGTAGAAAAAACAAGTTTTCAAAGTATTCCAAGACAAATTTTCCAGTTGGAGAACCTTGCGGCATAGGCTTATTAACTTGTTCTTTGGCATGGGCCCTGATTTTCTTGTCATAATCTTTTTGAAACATTAGCTTTTCATTAAAGACCTGAATGTCTGGGAGGCCTGCTTCTTTCAACACTGTGTATTTTTCCAAGAACTTTGTTATTGACAAATTCATGGCCTCACACTTTTCCTTCAAATTGTCCATTATATTTCTTTTATTTAGGACCTTTTTAATTTGCAGAATTGTTTTTGTCCTATCTTGGATTTTCAATTCTTCAAGCTCTTCTTTATTTTTGCTATATAAAAATGTAATAAGATTCAAAGCTTGAGATGGTTTGTTAGCTAGTTCTTCTTTTGTTTTCTGAATTTCCACCTGTGCTACCTTAAGTAGATCTCTCTGCTCATAAATAATTTGAATTGAAGGCCACTGTAGATGTACGCCTTGGATTATATTATTCCAAAGACAGTTTTTGATGAATGACACATGTTCACTGAGATTGACCTGTTGCTGCAAAATATTTACCTGCTCTTGAAGTCTGTTTTCTCTTTGTTCAAGTCCCTTAGAGGTAATCAATGCATTTCTATTTGTTGTTTCAAGAGTTTGAATAGTCTTTTTCAAATTGATTATCTCATTATTCTTTAGGGACATCTCCTCCATGGCCTTTAATATGTCAGCTGCTTCACCTGTTTGATGTACCTGAGTGGTGGATGATCCTGTGGCAGAAGTGTCTATCGATTTCACTGACACTGCAGTTTCTAGTGACACTTTTGGGTCTAAATTCTCTGCCAATGTGGAAGGGAAAATTGTGCCAACAATAGGAATAAGAGTGGGAGTAGATTGCAGATTTTCTTTTCTTAAGGCTTCATTTTCTTTCATAAGGGTCTCTATTTGATTCTCCATGTATTTAACTTGAGCAGTCATTTTTAGCACTAACTACATCATCTCATCCTTTTTTGTTTTCTCTTGTAGGATTTCCTTTGCTTGAGGATGTTCATTTGGTGGTAGTTTTAATTTCTTCCTCAGGGAAGCAAAGTCTTCATTCTCTTGTTTTACTAATGCTTGAGCAACCTGAATGTTTGAAGGATCCACTCCAATTTGCAGCACCAGGTATTCTAAGGATTTGATCCTTAGATCCTTCACATGTAATGAGGCTTTATATAACTTCATTTGATCCTGTAAGTTGAACACAATGTTTTTCAATCTAGTTGCACTCACAGTTTTGTTTACTACCTTAGAATAGAGCATTTCTGAAGTACTTATATGAAACTCTATTTGATCAAGTTCATGAATGGTGTCTGTATCTACTTCAAGCTCCGTTTTCCTATAATATGCAATTGTCTTTGGGTGTGTAACTATTGGCTGGAGAAAAGACATAATCATTTTATTTTTTGAATAGTCAAAAGCTGTCAAAAGTTTGTCTTTGTCTCCTAGTTTTTCTTTCAAAAATTGAGAATAAACTTCTCTTTTGATCTCTTCATTTCTTTCCTTAATCTGTTTTTATTTCTCCTGGATATCCCTATCTTTTCCCTCTATTGTTTTGGAGGAGGAGGGAACTTCTATATTTACTTGTTTTTCAACCATTTCTCTGCCCTGTTCCTGTGTTAAAACCTGCTCTTTCTGAATTTATGCTAAAGTCTCATTTACAGTTACAGTGGCTTCATCATTATCTACATGTTGATCATCTATATCATTTATCTCAATAGCCTTTTCTTTCTCAGCAGCAATCATTTTTTCCCTTTTGTTGTAAATAATCTTGAATTTGTTTTCTACAATGCTCTCTGCTGAATAGCCTTCTTCATTCCTGGTCCTTTTGTTTGAAGTTTCTACCTGTTTTTTGACCACTATAGTCTGCGAATTATTTGTGTTTATCACTGTTGCTTCATTTGAAGTAGGGTCAACCAATGTATTTTCTACCCACTCTATTTGATTTGCAAATTTCTCAATTTGGGGTTTAGGCTCATGGATGAAAGGATTCAATTTACATTTAAGCCTTACACTATTCAAAATGCCTTTAGGATCATAATTCCAGTAAAAAAATTCTTGGAACTTATACTCTGACAATTTCTTTTCTATCTCCTTTAATGCATCCTTGTTATTTACTATAAATGGGCCAATTTGGTTCTTCAACTTGAATTATGCCTTTTTCTTAGAAGCCATGAAATTTACCGCGTCTGCATTTAACACCTACCTTAGATATTCCAATGCAAAAATTCTGAGAGTTAGAAATTTGAGCAACCTATATGGGAGAAAATTTGCTCCAAATATCCTTAATTATGTATGTCCTTCCTATAAGTACCAATCCCATACTTGGCTTTGTTCAAACAATTGCAATATCCTTTTCATCTCATCACTGACCCTGGGTTGTTCTGTTTTATAAAGTAAATTCATGGCTGGCCTTACAAACAAATTTGTGAAATCTTTGTACTTGAATTCATTCCCTGTTTTCCTGAGTAATGATGTCCAGAATATTACTGACAGAGGCTGGCCCTCTACATTCATCTTTTTTAAAGCCACCGGAAACTATTCTTCTTCGAAAAATATAAAAAGGTGGAATAGATATGATGAATATCTAAACACTCCCTCAGTAGGCAATTTGGTTAACTTATGATGTATAGTGTCAGAAATGAATCTAGCAGAATGAAATACCATTATAGGAGGCTGCCCAAGGGACAATGTAGAAAGGAATCCTAGTATAGAGACATTAGTGAACTCATCATTAAAATATCCTAAAATAAAGGATAACATTGAAATTACTTGTCTGGAAGATTCAGGAAAATCAGAGGTGGAATAGGGTGGATTCATTTTTGGGAAATCAACATGAGTAGGCATGAAGTTTTGAAGAATCATAAACCTCTTAGGTTAATCCAAATCTAGGTACAACTGAATCAAATCTTCAATGGGTAGGGGCACTACTCTTGGATCTAAATTCAATTGAAGTATTTCATCAATGGATTCTGCTATGATAGAAAACATAATTTCTTTATCTTTGTTCACAATAGACCTTTGGTGAGGAACATAATATAATTGGCACAATATAACCAGGTCTTGAGCTGGATGAGTAATCGGTACAACATACTTGGGAAAATTAGACTCCCAAATAGGTATATCATTTTTATTTTTATCCAGAAATTTTTCATGACACCAGTTATGAATATCAAGAAAATTAAATTCTACTATTGCATCAACAATCTTATAATCCAAATATGTTAAAGGGCTACTTTCTTCAGTAGAAATAGGTGGTTGAAGAGGTCTGACAACTTCAGTTGAATCAGTTGTTAAATTAGGAGTAGGCTTATTAATCTTTGATGATTCGGGCTTTGGGACCTCCAGACTTGGGTATAGCTTGTTTTTTAGTCATTTTGTTACAACTAAATCAAGCTTAGACTGTTTGCTATAGTTTATTTTCACAACCAAAGGGAAATTGAGTAATATTTGGGAAAAAGATTATTTGCAAAAGGTAACTATTTACTGAATTTAGGCCTTGTCAGGGAAAGCTGGTATAAGACAAGAAATAGGGTTTCTTGAATAGAAAAAATGCAGAAAAGAGGTATTTTGATGAATCAATAGGATTTTATACTTAGAATTAGCCTTTTCAGTAAAAATATGATGCAAATTGAGGGTTTTGACTAAAAAAAGGGGTTTACATACGAATTCAGGCTTCTTGGAGAAATTTTGCCAAGGTTTGGCTTGTTTGTAGGCACTTTTCAAACCATTGATTGGCTTTAATTTGGTCCTTTCTTTCAATTTATCAATTTAATTTCACAATTTTATGGGTCAAATCACTAAGAAATACCTTTTTTGCAAGTATTTGATGGTCAAAAAGGGCTTTCTGATAGCTTTGGCTTAAGTTTGGATCCACTTGTTTAGTAGAAGGCTTCAAGAATCTTTTGGATGTGCTATCAGTGGTGAAATTCAACTTCAAGGTGAAAAATGGGCTTGTAGAGGTTTAAATCTTATTCACACAGTCAGGGCGGAAGTTTAACCAGTCGGGAAGCAAATAATACATAAAACAATGAAATATTAAAGTTTTAAACCTTTAACCTTTACCACTGTTTATGTCATTAATTATAGGTCTTAATCAATGGAGGGAGGTAATTATTCTTTGAATGAAAAAACAACTAGTTGTTTTCACGTTCGTTTTAGATGGTAAATGGTTTTGGTCATTTGAAACGTGATCAAATCAAAATGGGACACGTAGCCTTGAGTTGTATTAGAAAACATCTTTTATCGTGCGATTTTGGAGAAACTTAATATGATTACTTTCGGAGCGCGATATTAAATGTGCACCGTTAGATTTACTCCAATGATGCGAATGGTTTGGATTGTTTTCAAAGTTGTGGGGAAAGGAAAGGTGGGACCAGGGCTTTAACATGAGTCATTGATCTGGAAAGTTTAGATCTACGGTCTAGGTTTAATGCGACACTGGGGAAAGGAATATAGTGTTGGGGTATGTCAACTAAGTATTGCGTTAATTTAGGACCGTTTGATTTAGAAGTTTATGGTTGATAGGAAGTGTTAGTCATCAACATTTTTTACATGTTATTGATGACTAGATTCCTTAGCTGATTTTTCTAGAAGCTAATCTCAATCTGTCAATTTTTCATCTAGAAAACGCCTCAAACAATTTTTTGTCCTCATGCCCCTCTCTGTTAGTCTATGATGAGAACAATCTTCATTTTTCAAGTCCTATCACACTTCAGCAAAGTCTCCCTATCTACAGTTGTCATAGCTTCATTTCTGTGCTATCATTTTCCCTTGTTTCTCATTCCATTCACAATCCAACATTTGACAAAGTGTTTGCTCCTCTATCCTTGATCATCTTGTCATATGATAATCTGATTATGCCTAAGAAAACACTCAGAATATGTGAAAATTGTCTCTAAGTTAGATAGTGGTGTTTAGGGATTTTTTCCTTAGCTAATATATCCTAAGCCAAAAATCCTGTGTCTAGTACCAGTTAGCCATGAATCTTTCCCTATTCTGCAAAGCAAGCTTTAATCTATCCATAGGTCTGCACCACTAAAAGGTCGCTTTGTCTCATTTCAGAAAAGTTCAACAAAGTTTCAAGTCAAGAAAAGAGAAGGAGTTTCCCCTGTCTGAATAAAAATTCTTAGATCAAGCATAATACCCATGAAACACCAAAGAAGCCCTCCAAGGTTCAAAATCATCTATTTTTACATCTTTGTAGAGGTGTAATTGAGTGATGATCAGTGTGCAAATGAGAGCAAAAGGAAAAATTCAAACAGGTCTCTCATGCTGAAGTAGTTTTCCATCTTGAAGAAAGTAAAGCGCAATGAGTAAATAAAAGCTAATGTACATGGTTTTAAATCCAAAGCCTACATGAAGAAAATGGTCATCCATCAAGACCAATGAATACAAAGAAATTAAAAAATACTTATCATCAGCACTCCCTGATCAACTCCAAGGGTATTGTCGGCAATATGATGCAGAGTGTTGTCCTTGATGGCAACCCACTGAATGAAGATGAAGACATGAGATCTACAGTGAGTACAGAAGGCAATGAAGAAAGGAAGTCAACATGTGCTAAATCTATGGTGAGAAGAGTATGTCTCTAAGCATACGCGTATTTTTCTAGGGGAAGTCGGGTATGCACGCGGAAAAGAACGTTCCAAGTCGCGTATGGGAAAAAGCGCTCAAAAAGTGCAAAACCAGGGGTAACCACCATGGTATTGACCCATTGTATTTGGTAATGATTCGCCTAATTGACCCCGTCCAGGAATACCATCGGATGTAAAGTGGTTTTTGCTCATGGTATTGAAAAAGGGTAAACCTATATAAAGAGAAGAAATTCATTGTGCAAATCATGAGTGTGGGTGCAAGACGTCTGAGCTTGAATGAATACTTCTCTCTGAAGTATATCTGAATGGAAAGGGTTACAGTTGAATGATAGATCTGAATGCATGATGCTCCAATGAAGAAATGATGAAGAAGGGAATATAGATCTGGAATGTATTTGTATTGGCTAGATCTGTCTATGGAATGATTAGATCTGAGATGAGGCGAACATCTGTCTGAAGTAAAGGGTAAAAATCTATGTGATATATCTGTTCTGAAGAATTGCAATGACCTAAATGTTTGAAGAACCATATGCTTGTTTGTCGCAGAGGAAGCACGTATATACGCGGCTTCGCT